>CM066206.1:6706751-7908775 GCA_033675395.1 Rhodiola chrysanthemifolia
GTTGTGGAATCCTTTTTCATACCTGAATCTGCCATTAAACTGAGGTTTGGACAGACCTTCATTTTTTTTTTGATGCATTCATGGCTTCTGCAAGGAGTTCACCCATGAGCAGTAATGAAGTTAGCAGACAAGAGTTACAAGCCAAAGCTGTGGAGTTGAGAGCTCTTCATGCTGCTTTTCTTCAGGGGAGCAGTCCAGCAAATATCAGGAATGCAACTGCTTCTCCTGTTGCGCATTCGCGCCATGTAACCCAGTTTGCTGCTCAAGATTATCCTGTGTTCACTCCTGTGAGTCCCTTTACAATTATTTCATGTTATTGGCTACAATTATAATATTTTAATGTGGATGTTTTGCACAGAGTTATGAAGAAGAACCAGTGCCAATTGGCCGTAAAAGTAGACCATTGTCTGGCAACTGGGATGGTTATGGACTAGATATAGCAAGCATTGCAGCAGATACTTCATCTTATAACAAGGCACTGGCTTCTGCCCTGTGTACATCCGAAAAGATTCATGACCGTTTTGAAGGGTCTTGTGCCAACAGCTGCAGAAACCAAGCCAGTGTCTTCAAGTCATCATCCCCAAATACTGAGTTCATCCTGAGGTATGCTAGAAGGAACAGCTTGGGAGACTTCAGCTCACTCCCATCAAGTAACATAAACATGCCTGTAACTCACAGCACCGAGACAGATGCCAGCTTGAGAAGTTTTAATTCTAGCATTGTGGCGCCATCAACTGACACTCATCGATCTCTCATGGCACGACCGAAGATTAAAGGCATTAGCTTGACATGGTTGTTTTCTAAGAACAAGAAGAAGCAGCACAAGATCGAGTCTTCACCATGTCCTATGCCTGATCAGGCAGATCAATTGTCTAGTAACTTAAAGGACATGGGTGTCTTAGCGGTGGAGAAACTGAGAAAAGAGCTGATGAAAGCAACGGAGGAAAGGGAAGCTGCGCTATTGGAGGTTTCTGAGATGAGATTTTCACTAGGAGAGCTGAAACAAAAATTGGAGTTGTTAGAAAGTTATTGCAAAGAGCTTAAGAAAGCCCTGAAGGCTGAGAAAAAGGATCCCCAGAAAGTCAAAAACCTCTGTATAAAAAGAGAAAATGATAGGCAACTCGACGAACCTGATGGGCATAACTTGATGCCAGTGAGCGAGGAAGTTATGGTTGAAGGGTTTCTGCAGATTGTATCCGAAGCAAGATTATCAGTAAATCAGTTCTGCAAGTACTTGGTAGCCCAAATTGAAGAAACAGATGAAAGCTTAATAGACAATCTCAACATACTCCTTCAACCTTATAAAGTGTCACTCCACTCAAGGTCCTCAAAATCAGTCCTGTACCATTTAGAAGCTGTTATAAACCAATCCCTGTATCAGGATTTCGAGAACCCAGTCTTCCAAAAAAATGGCGCTCCAAAGCACCTTGACCCTCACCAAGACCGTGAAGCTCATTTCGCCTCATACGTGGCTTTAAGAAACCTGAGCTGGAATGAAGTGCTCAGCAAAGGGACCAAGTACTACAGCGAGGAGTTCAGCAAGTTCTGTGATCAGAAAATGAGCTCCATCATCTCGATGCTGGACTGGAACAGCCCATGGCCTGAGCAGCTACTGCAGGTGTTCTTCGTAGCTGCTAAATGCATATGGCTGCTGCATTTGTTGGCATTCTCGTTCGACCCACCCCTGACAATCGTGAGAGTTGGAGAGAATTCCGCCTTTGATCCTCAGTACATGGAGGACATGTTGGTGGATCGGCATAGATCACAGACCGATCTCGGCAGAGTAAAGATCATGGTGATGCCTGGCTTCTATGTCAACGACAAGGTTCTAAGGTGCAAAGTCATTGCCAGGCATCATCCCATGACTTGAAATTCAAGGCACCTAAAGTGAAGGTATATATATCATCATTACACACTACAATTAACAACATATGAAATGACAATATGAGTAGAAATATTAAGCCAGAAAACTCCTAAAAAGAGTCATATGATTATTTCTGCATGTTCAGGGCAAGTAAAGTTTGATGTCATGTTGCTGTTCTTGGTCTAAACAGTTGAACATTCTTCATCTCTTAGATTAATCAGGACAAAAAAAGTTTGCGTTCTTTTATAGTTGTTGTTTATTGAGAGTGACAAATTGTAACATGTATTTAGTGTGTAACATAGTCTCACATCTGGGGCAGTTCTCAACGGCCACGGCAGGATCTTCTGATCTCCCCTTTTTTACCCGAAAGGACTTTGTATTGCACCCATCTTAACCATGGCCTGACCGAACCTGGTTTGGAAATCGATAGGCCCAGTAGCAAGTGACGACACGGTTGGCCTAGTCAATGAATCCAATGCTATAGCCTGGTCGATCTGCAGGACTCCACGCTTGAGCAGGATTTGGTTGTAGGAGTTGTCAACAGTGTTGGAGCTGGATATGTTCTGGTCAAGGTTGATCGAGTTGTCAACGGTTTGTGTTTGAGGACAGGTTTTTTTAACTGACTGGCTAAGGCTAGGTCCAAGCTCGGATCGGTCCGTCCGGTGTTTTGGAAATTGTAGAGCCGGTTTGTTATGAAGGAGCAATGTGTGACTCCAACTGTGTGAGCACCTATATAACAAATGAGTATATATATTACCTATCAGGGTGTGATCCGATGGTTGAAGTGCGTGAAAAAATTTCAGTGTTCTTCATATTGAATTGTTCGTTTTTTAAAGGGAAAAAAAGTAATGGTCTAACCGTCATAGTCCTACCAAGAAGAATCACCATGTCTGATACAATTAAGTCTTTGTTGGCAAAAAGATTTGCGCTGGGATAGACGGACCAGGTAAGTTGGCATTGGCGTTGGAAGCCTAGGAGACCAACCCATCTCTTCGACCCGTTTGTACTTAATAACCGGTTCTGTTGCCCTGTGAGTTGAGTAAAACTTATCACTCGCTTTTTGATTGTAATGACAGAATCGAAATAAGACATTGTAATAAGTGACACCTATTTCTTAGTACCAATGCGACGACGTCTCTGGTCGCCATGGCGATGATATCGGCACCAGTCTAGGGCATCTCCTCTCGAGTTCAGCCTTCACCGTGTCAATGGCTTCGTATCCTCGAACACTCTGGTTCGGAGGTGCAGTTTTCTCACTAGTTAATCCGTCCAGTAGTATAGACTAGACGCATGGCACCCCTTTAACCAACAAGAAACACGGAGTTCAGGAACCTATACAATCAAAAAACATTGCCGAAGGATAACTTGTTATGCAAGTAACTGTATTTCAACCGCGTGTGCTTACATTGACAAAGCAATCATGGAACTGCATCCGCAGCAGAGCCGGTAGGATAGTCGAATCATTGGTGAATTGGGCGCTCATGACTTGAGCAACCACAGCTTCCACGTCTATTGAGCCACATTTTCCGGCTTGTGGCTTAGCTCCGGCTTGTGAACAGGGCAACGACCAAGACTAATGCAACTGCTGCTGGCCTCACTTCTGGTTATATTTCTTCCCAAATCTCAAAGCTTTAGTTAAATACTTGACTGTCCGTCTTAACTAGTATACATACCATTTACAAATGGCATTTAGAGAGGTTTAGTATAGTTAAATATGTAATCGAAAGTGCCTCGTTTCACAACGTGTGCTCAATCAACTAATAGTCGCGACTGGGATGACTGTCGGCATTAGGATTTGGTCGACGGATCATGCAGTGTAGTTGAATTATGGAATGCCAGTTAGTATGTGCAACTTTGTTTATGGAGATTTCATATCATTTTGTCGGTCAGTTAAGTTCTGTTCAAACTGAATTGGTAACTTGGGTCACAAGGATTGAAATACATGTTTTTGGTAATTATTTCACTTAGCAATGAAATAAATTAAAAGAAGGTAATGTTAAATTTTAGTATATTGAATTATTGAATGATTAGAATCGTAAAATACAGAAAAGTAGGACACCGTATTTCATGCATCACAATTCACAACTTAGTGTTATTACTTTGGAAAAAATACAAGAAAGAATTGTCAAAAAAGAAGAAGCTGTCCCCATAAACTAATTACTTCATTCAACGCTTATTGACAGCTCTGCACGTCTTCCTGATCTCACCCTTCGTGCCAGTAAGGACTTGAATTGCACCCATCTTGATCATGGCCTGCCCAAACTTGGCTTGGAAGTCGACCGCACCGGAAGCCAGCGAAGACACATTTTTCCTAGTCAAGAAATGTGACGCCAGATTCTGGTCGAGCTCTAGTATTCCTTTCTTTAACAGCAACTGGCTGTAGATGGACTTGTCCATTATGTTCGAGCTGGAAATGTTTTGATCAAGGTTCACTGACCGGTCCACTGTCGCGCTGAGAGGACATCTTTGTCTTAGCGTCTTGGCCAAGGCTTGGTCCAAGCTGGGATCGGGTTGGCCAGTGTTCTTAAAGTCGTAGAGACGTTCCATGATAAACGAGCAATGCGTGATGCCAACGGTGTGTGCACCTAAATCGTAAGTCAAATAATCAATGACTGATCGCGGTTTGGTGACAAGAGAAGACGTAATAATATTTTAACAAATGACTTGTTAGTCATTAAAATTGAAAAAGATCAGTACCTAGAAGAACAACCATGTCGGACACAGTTAGACCTTTTCTAATGAAACGACTTGCGAGCTGAGCAACCGGGATGTCTGGCCCAGGTAGGTTGTTCTGAGCATCTGCAGGACTGGAGACTCGGCTGTCTCGTCTACCAGTTAGTTCATTGTAACGCGTTCCTTTTCCCAGGACGACAGCGTCTCTGGTGGCCAAGGCGATGATATCAGCGCAGGAGACTAATTCACGACAGCTCTTCTCAACCTCTGCCTTAACCGCATCTATAACATCATATCCTCGGACACTTTGGTTTGGCCCAGCTAGTTTTTCACTGTTATTTCCATCTAGCAGGATGGATGCATCGCAGCCCTGTTTGCCCACATTAAAAGAAAATTCAGTCTCAGACTCCACAAAAAAACTCAGAAACTAAAATCAGACAAGGACAAAGGTAACTTGCAATACAAGGTACAGATAACTTGTGGCACAAGTAATTCAAAATGAGGGCAAGGGGATGATCGTATCATATTACTATTACATTAGGAAAGCAGTCATGGAAATGCAACCGCAGGAGAGCAGGGAGGATGGTCGGATCAGTAGCGAAACGTTGTGCAATGACTCGAGCAACAATGGCTTCCACATCCACTGACCCACATTTCCCCTTGTAGAATCCGACAGTCAGCTGGGAATTGCTTTGCCTTGCGAAAAGGGCTAACATAAGGATGAGAGCAAGCGCTGCCGGCCTCATCGTCTCTGAAACTTTGTGTTCTACATATTGAATTGAATCATTGCAAGTGATATTTATACATCGAATACGATCTCAACTTTGCGCCATTTGTCTCTGATCGACGCGTTGACTATAAAAATAATGTACAACGGATTAGATAGCAGATTATTTTAGAACCACTAGCCGAGCATCATGGCCTCAGGTAAGCAGTAGCTGTATGAGTTAGCTGTCCAATTAGCGTGTGGTTTGAAAGATTAAGAGCTTCATTTGGCCTTCGCTTATGTTCAAGTTTAATTCAATTATGCTTGGTTCATACGATGCAAAATTTGATCTTGAATGTTTATATGTAGGCCATGTTGATTTGTGACTCTAAAGTCAAAGATTTTAGTTTTGAATATAGAACGATATAAGCTAGCATTTCTTATTCTTCCGAGGGATGTGGGACGATTAACAAGTTTTATTGTAACAAAGTTCATTCAAGAAATGTAATCACATACAATGAATTGGGCAAGGAAGCCGGATTATGTTCCAAAATTGGCATTTATTTGGAAGCAAGTAGTTTTCTTGAGCTCCAAAATCTCTTTGCGTTTGACAAAAACAACACCAATTTATAGCACTTGACACAAAGTCATCAAACGGACCAAAAGCAAGAAATCTCTCAACAACTCCCATACTCATATAAATAAGCTAAATACAATTATTGTTAAATAATATTATCTTGATTGCAAAATAACCTAATTTTAACTGTATTCACCTACAAAATAGAAATACATTGATCTAAAAATTTGAAAATATAAAAAATAATTATTTACTAATTTAAACTTAGTTATACTAATATCCATCAAAAAAAAAAATACTAAGTTATACTAATAAATCTAACGCCGAACTACTGAAACGGACTCCCTCCATCTCTCTCTCTCACGCAATTAATCAATGCCTTAAATTTATCAGATTTGAAACCGTCTAGCTTCATGAATCATCCATCATCACTCGGTCGTTGACAAGCTTCGAAATTGAAGAAACCCCATATCAGATTTCGTCCAGATAATGCGACCCACGTCGTCAAAATCTCATCTTTGACGACGCCACCCTGCCCAGATCGTCGAACGTGGTGTACAAAGCTTTCGTCAAATATTATCCATGGCCGAAGTCCTCGTCCGCTCTTCCACACCCCCCAAGAACAACAATTCCACTCCTGAAAACCCCATGCCGCGAAATCAACTGCAAATGCATTTAGGGTTAGCCTCCTCGTCTGATGATGATGGCGGTGGTGGTGGGGAGAAGGAGGGTGGGGGGAATCAGCTGTCGGTGCTGGCGGTTCTGGTGACGATTTTCAGGAAGTCGATGGTGGCTTGCAGAGCGGAGAGAGAGAAGCTGGCTTCGGTGGAGATTGGGTGGCCGACTGATGTGGGACACGTGGCGCATGTCACGTTTGATCGGTTCAATGGGTTTCTCGGCTTGCCGGTTGAATTGGAGCCTGAAGTTCCTAACAAGCCTCCCAGTGCTAGGTACATACATACACATTCATGTTTTTGCATTTTGTGTGGATTCGAGCTTGCTATGATTTTGAGTATGTTTTGTAGTCGAAATCTGCAGTATATTTGTGATGGATGTGTTCTCAATGCTGCAATTTGCCGAGACTGATCACTGTTGTAAAGTTGCTCACTTTTGCTGAAGATATGGAACAGGCTTATTTGGGAAAGTAATTGTGTAGAATTTGAGTGTAGGCTTTCAAGTATGTTTTTATGGTTATGGATGTGTTTATTCAAATCGAAAGGACTGATTACTGTTGTAAAGTTGCCGAGTTTTGCTTCGGCATGTTATTGTTGTTGAAATTGCATTAGTCTAAAGGTATTGAAAATTTTGTCTTTGCCAGTTTATAAGATGGTATGTGGCTAACTGAGTATTGGATTCATTTCCTCTGTGCAGTACATCAGTGTTCGGAGTTTCAACAAACTCGATGCAATTGTCATACGACTCTAGCGGAAACAGCGTGCCCACGATTCTCATACTGATGCAACGTCGCTTATATTCTCAAGGAGGTTTGCAGGTCAATTAATTTATTTATATGAAAAGTGTTAGGCACAAGGTGTTCACGAGGCGTTAATGTATCCTTCCACTGTACTTTTGAATTTTGATCATTGTTAATTTGCATCCATAGGCGGAGGGGATCTTCAGGATCAATGCTGAAAACACTGGGGAGGAATTTGTTAGAGGGCAGCTGAATTCCGGCGTGGTGGCAGAAGGGGTCGACGTGCATTGTTTGGCAGGTCTTATTAAGGTACGAGTTTAACACTGCCTGCTGCAGTTAAGATTTTTTTCCTTTTTTCCTTTTTTACAAAATTATATAATTTGTATAATTTTGAGAGCGTTATAACCCTTTTTTTTACATATAGGCTTGGTTTAGAGAACTGCCGACAGGTATTCTAGATTCTCTGCCACCCGAGGAAGTTATGCAGTGCCAGACAGAAGAGGAGTGCGCTCAGCTTGTGAAGCATTTGCCATCAACTGAAGGTGATTTACTTGACTGGGCCGTCAACTTGATGGCTGACGTAGTTGAACTGGAGAGCTTGAACAAAATGAATGCTCGTAATATAGCAATGGTCTTTGCTCCAAATATGACACAGGTATAACTTACACAATGAGGCAATTAGAGCACATTTTGATTCACAAAGTTGGGGCCAATGAGTTTCTTCTATACTAATTATTCTTACTGCAGATGGTGGATCCTTTAACAGCTTTGATGTACGCAGTCCATGTAATGAATTTCCTAAAATCTCTCGTGACCAAAACGCTGAGGGAAAGGGAGCAGTCAGCGTCCGACTCCCACACAGACTCTCCAGATGCAAATGAACATCAAAGTCTTCCGCTACATTGTGAAAATAGGATCATGACTGAAAGTAAAGAGACAGAGATACCATTTGTGGATGAAGGGCCTTCGCCAGAGATTTTCTATGACGCTGAACAAAAAGATGATACACCTAACGAAGAAGCTCGCCGCCGTGTGTATTCAAATGAGAAGGTTTGTCTTGACCATTATACACACTATGACTCCTTGGTTCGGATTGATGAAACCAAAGGCGGTGGAGTTGCATGTTCCTGCAGATGCAAAGATGATTTATCAGGTAGTCCAAATTCAAAGACTGGTGGTACTTTAGGAGCTGCAGGAAAGCTTGCTGGGATCAGCAACCTAGCCCGGATTGATTCAAAACCAGAACGAACTGAAGCTTGGAGATAACAAAACTGACCGCGCTAGTCCCCTCATAACGCTCACTGGCTCTAGAAGAAGAGCGAGCAACTGGATCTGACTCTGTGATGTTTAGAATGCTTTTGTTTGCTGCTGATTGGTTTCATTAGGACCTCAGCTTGAAACTTCAAAGTTTACCATAACCTGTCAGTTTCTCCATTGTACAAAGCAGTAGTGTTGGTGGTATATCTGCCTTACTGGAGAAACCTGGTCTTCTTAAGCTTGTTCAGCAATATTAACTTCATGATGAAATCACTGCCACTTGTCGATTTGAAACTTTTAGTATTTTCTTAAGCTTGTTTCAGTGTCGACACATTATTTTCAACTCTAGTAGACAAGTAGTGTGTAATCTCAATTCATGTGGTAGGCTAGCACTTGTTAATAGAGAAAATGTCAAGGACGTGTTGTACACAAGCAAATGCTGTTATAGGTAAAAGTTGATTTATTTTCATCCAAAAAGTTGTTGGGTTCTTTTATCACTTGGGCATTCTCAGTCACGAGTCAGCATCAGTTTTGAACATCTTCTGTCTTCTTCGAACCCTTGAGGTACCATCCAACTGCACCCAAAACAGTAACTACACCTGCTACGACTGCATAATTGCGATGCTTATCAGTTGACACTCCTGATGTAGAAGAGGTGGCAGTGCTAGGCTTGGCATCAGTTGGTGTAGTAGAATTCCCAGAGCCGGTGGCTGGTTTCTCTTCTGCTTTTGGTCCCTGAAAGGTCCAATCCAACATTTAGAAATACTTTCAATAGTATACTTGGCATTCTTGAAGTACATATCCTACACATGGTTCTTTATTTGGAATCAAAAATTGTTTACATACTCCTGTACTTAATAGACATCATCAATCTAGTTATTAAAACAGGCAATTCCTCAAATTCTAACTAAAGCCCCCGTATATCACAGATAGAAGAAAGTAGATGACAATGTAGGAGATAAATTGATTAAACCAGAAGATTGGATCAGTCAAGTCCCAGTTTCCACGGAAATAAGACAGCTGAATTTAGAGCTACCAAGTACTCGCAATGAGAAAGCTTAAGAGCCAGATACATTTCAGATATCACTAGCTACCTCCAGACAACAATTCATTGCAAATGCACACACTTCTCGTTGAGCATTCCCACTAACATCGAAAAAATCAGACAAAACGGTAATTGAGTATAGTGTATCAAACATGCATGAAAAGTCATACCTTCTGCGCAAGCTTCTCTAGCTTATCTTTTTCCATTTTCTGCAAAAGTTTTTACTGAATAAGTTAACGGAAGGCAACTTGGCAACAGTAAGTGTGAACAAAATTTCCATGGTTCAGATTACTGGTGAATATGTGAACACTTACTGTTATATAAACACATATAGAAGAAGAAAAGGCGATGCGGCTGAATAGGAAATGTACAAAAGGCTACTCAGTGAAAGGAGTTCGGACTCTAATGAAATTAGACAGTGCACACAAGTAAATTACATTCGGTGCTAGTGACTAATGATACTGGCATACATGAAAGCCAAACCATCCACGAAGAGTAAATAAATCAATACCTTGATATACACATTTTCCGCAGCCTTCTCTTCCTCACTGAGAATCTTGCCGCCACTTGAAAGTCTTCGAGAAATGTACCTTGCAGCGATTCTGGTTGCCATGCTTCCTTTAAAATTAAGAAGCAAAACCATCATTTCATCATACGTGCAACTAACTAACACATAATATTCAACCGAATATGTTGATAGGCATATGCTCCGTGTTTTCCAAATCTATCAAACCCTTCCAACAAGTCCTTCCACAAATGACTTCTTAACCATGACCATCCTTATCCAACTCTTAATCATGTTTTCCATCTTCAATAGTAATAGCTACACAATACATACACTCACTCATCCAATATCAAGAAAATCATTACTCAATCTATCTTGATATTAGTTTGTATAAAATACTTGTTTCTTTTCCAACAAGAAACACTCATATACACAAAAAAAAAATACACAAATCACTCGAACATTTTTACACCATGTTCACAGCCATTAAACAAACAAAACAACAACAGCAACCAGAAATCGCTAACTCTTGCCCAAAACCAAACCCTAACTGATAAAAAACCTTTACAAAACTCAAAAACATATTAACACTCCAAAAAAAACTCAACCTCCTCCAGAACGTCACCAAACTTCATCACCCGATCAAACACCAAACTACGAACATTTCCAACCACAAAAATGTCAACGACTCAAAATCAAACATCACACTCATCCACTAAACCTTCCAAATCACCACAATCACATTTCCAAAACCGACACTACCGATTTTCAAGCCTAAAATTCGATCGCGTCTTCAAAAACTCAGTTCGGAATCTCACCTTCAAATCGACGATGCTCGAGAGCTAGAGAGAGAAATTGTTCTTGGAATGAGGCTAACGATCTTCCTGATTGATATTTATCTAAGGGCCTCGTTTGGGCTTTGTCCTTCTTGGGCCTTTACGGTTGATTCTAACTAAGCCCAATAAGAGGTAGAACACGTGCAGAACACGTGGAGAGGGATTCGTGAGAAGACTTGGGGGAGAAATCGAAGAGGGCGATCGAAGCGGAGGAGATCAATCGAAAATGGCGGTGAGGGCAACGGTGTCGCGATTCCCGATAAACGAAGAAGCGCAGGAATCATCGGGACTGCCGTGGGGTATAACGGTAACGCCGTTCGCGGCCAAGGACGAGAATGGCAATCCGCCAGCGCGCGGATCGGACGGCCACTTGCTGCCTCGGTGTGAGAATTGCTGGGCGTACTTTAACACTTACTGTGAGCTGGAGCAGTGGTCGTGGAGCTGCTCGCTTTGCGGCACTATAAATGGACTCTCGTCTCAGGCGATTGCTCGTTACTCACACCCTCAGTCTTGCGCCGAAATGATGTCGTCGTTCGTGGATCTCGAATTGCCTGGTTAGGGATTATATATTTTTGTATTCATTCATATTTTAACTCTAGTTTTGCGTTGATGATGATATGTGGAGAGAATTGTGTTGAGGAGCGGAATCAATTTCAATTTCTGATTGTGTGGTTGTTGTGGTGTGATTGATAGAAGGGACGGAGGAGGTGATGATGCAAGCTCGGCCTGTGTATGTTGCTGCTGTTGACTTGTCATGTAAGTCAACTCTTACTTCATGACAATGTAGTAGTACTGAACATTATCTGAGCGTATTTACAATGTTGCTGTGCGGAGCAGAAGGTCTCAATATGCATGATGTGATGCTCAGTGAAGTATGTAGATTCTAATACTTTAGTTTTTAATAAATTAACTTAGCCTGCAATAGATCCAGTGCCGGGCATCTCTGTCGGCACAATATTATTTAGTCCACACTCTAGACTGTTGAGGCTGGATGTTTATCTAGCAATGGTTGTGAAGACATACTGAATGTAATGTGAACGTGCAGCTGATCAAAGCAATGAAGTGTTAGTAAATTAGTTAGTTATGGAATTGTGGTCATGTTTGTTTACTTATTTTTCCATCTGTTATGGAAATAGAAATTTGAAGCATACTAATTATATCGGATCACTTTCTGACTTGATGCAGCCTCGGAAGAGTTTTTGGAGCTTACAAAAAGTGCTCTTTTAGCAGCTTTAGAAGGTAAACTGTCAATAGTAGATATTGTCCGGGAGAATAATTTTGTTTTCAGAAACTGAGTTTTTCGTTCACTCACGCTGAGGTAGCTCTTGGTCCTGGATCGCTGTTTGGGATTGCTACTTTCAGTCACAAACTTGGATTGTACGATGTACAAGGACCTGTACCACTGGTCAAGAATGTCTTTATCCCCCCTGATGCTGACAAAAACCTGACTGTCGAGCTTGAAGATGTCATGCCTCTTCTTTCATTTTTGGCTCCTGTATGTACTATTCAACATTCATACGTTTTTTGTTGCATTTCAAGAAAATCACCCTTGAAGTACTTATCCTGCTTCCCGTTACCTGCAATGCTGTCCCAATGTTTGATAGACCAGCTCATTATTTATCATCATAGCTTTATTTTTTTCATATAATACATATTAGGTAGATACTTGCAAGGATAATATTGCAGCTGCTCTTGAAACTCTGAAACCCACTACCTCTTGGGGGAGAACAGCAGCTGCAGGTCAAGGTTTTGATGGTGTCTTGCTCGGAGGCAGAGGTTTTGGAGCAGCGATGGAGGCTCTTTTCAATTACCTTGGAGCAGAATACGGAAATACTTATGCCCTTGGTATGCTTCTGAATGATCTTTTTCGCACACTCCCTTGCTCTTAAGATTTCTGCTTCTTGTTACTAGTCTGATTAGCATCCTTGGATGAAACTCAGCCAGAATCTTCGCATTTTTGTCTGGCCCTCCTGATTACGGGGCTGGGCAACTGGATACGCAACGCTATGGTGAGCAGTATGCAAGCAAGGGAGAGGATGCAGACCTTGCATTACTCCCAGAGCAGACTCCATTTTACAAAGATCTGGTAATGCCTCTTCTTTTTGTGGCATCAGCCTTACTGTCTATGTGAGCGTCTGTTTGCTGATGTATACTTATTGCAGGCCACATTAGCCGTTCAAGCAGGTGTCTGTGTTGATATGTTTGCTGTTACGAATGAGTACACAGATCTGGCATCGCTTAAGTTTCTTAGCATTGAGAGTGGCGGTTCAATATTTCTATACTCGAGTACTGATGACTCAACGCTTCCTCAAGATATGTATGCACTAACCACTTTGTAGATCAGATATTGGTAATTGGTAATATGAAATTAGTGTAGTTGAATGTTGTCAGGATTTCTTTGCTGACTAGCATATGTTCATAAAAACATTAAGGAAATATTTCTTCAGAAAAACTTTTTTTACCTTTATTTCGCATTTGGGTTATTGTGGGACCTACCGTCTAATGACTCATTGTTTTTATGTTCCCTGGAATGCAATACGGGTTGTTCATCTTGCAGTTATCGCATGCTTAGTAGACCGTTTGCATTTGGTTGCATACTGAGATTGAGGACATCGTCTGAATTTAAAATTGGCCACTCGGTAAGCTAAACTGTCTTGCCATATTTCGTCAGAGCACACTAGTATATTACTAAATGAGGATCTCTTTTGCAGTATGGTCACTTCTTCCTGGATCCACAGTATGAGAATGTTCAACACATTATCTGTTGTGATACCTATGCCACATATGCTTATGACTTTGATTTCGCTAACAATGTTGGATTTTCGAGGTATGAGTTCAACAGAATCAGTGTCTTTCGTTGCCTTGTTAACCAGTCCGTCATTGCATGAAAATTGTCCACACCTGATCTGTTAAGGGAGTAGGTTTATGAAATGACTTGGAAATCATGTTCACCATAGGAAGCAAAAGATCATATCTTTGCTTCAAATTGTGTCTTACAATCTCTATAAGCTCCCTAAAATAACGTTTGTCCTTCTTTTTCTTGTAGACACACATCAGAACCTCCTATGCTACAAATAGCATTTCAGTATACAGTTATTGTGCCTCGTGATGAATTGAATTCAGGCATAAGCTCTGCTAGTAGGTAAGACAAGCTATCTTAAAACAGTTTTATTTGACGTTTAAATTCACATTTTGTGGTTCACATCGGTATTCATGTTTTTCTATTAATCATGTGTATTCAACTTTAAGTTCAGTTGTTGTTTTCTCGTGGTATGTGGTAGATGTATTCACTTTTAAATTTACTCTGCACTATGATAAGGTGATCGATTTCTCCTAAACAACACTTGTTTTCTGAACCACCCTTTTCTCCTCATTTGTTAATGTTCCTCCGTGATTCTATAGGTGCATAAGCATAGAAAAGTTTGGTAAGCTAGAGTTCTGATGTTCTTTTCATTTAATTTGCAGTGCGAAGAGTTCAGTCCAACGCCGTATCAGAATACGTACCTTGCAATATGGAGCTGCTCAAAACATCCGTGAACTGTATGATAGTGTTGATCCTGAAGTGGTTCTTTCTGTTCTTGTTCACAAGGTTAATCTTCGGTTGCTCTCTTTGCTTTTCTTTTTGCTTTAATCATGTTGCTGTACATACATCACATATAAGCTATTCAATATGGATCATCGTATTACGACAAAAGATTCACATTTACTTTTCTGAAATTGCTTACTGACTTTGATATTTATATATTAATTAGGTAACTAAATCTGTAGTTTTTACTTGCCAATGACCACATAATCTTTAGAGATTCACTTCTGGTTCATTAACAGGTAATATTGGCCTCTCTTGAGAAAGGAGTTCGGGAGGGTAGACTGCTACTTCATGACTGGCTTGTGATACTGACAGCAATGTATAATGAATCGTGTGGCACTATTCAGTTTAATAGTGGACACACAATTAGCTCACAGATAGATACAGCATTCTCCGAGTGCCCTCAGCTGCAGTCTCTACCTCGCATAATTTTTGCTCTCCTTCGCAATCCTCTTCTTCGCTTTCATGAAGAAGGCGTTCACCCGGACTACAGAATTTCCCTGCAATGTCTATTCAGGTTCGTTGTGTTAAAGAAGAGGTTTAACGGGATAGTGCTGTCTGAATGGATATTGTTGTGTTATCTTTTGTGGAGTAAAATGTGTTTCAATTGTTACTGTCTCACATCAGAGTGTGAGTGGAACGACTGAGAACTATAAAGATATCAGGGCCCTTCGCTCATTGCCAATTAGTTATGAGTGGGTATTCTAACATGAATCAAGCTGCTTTTGTTTGTTAAGCTTGCTTCTGAATGGCTTTTGTGAAATACGTGATACAGTGCTCTGGAACCTTCCGCCCTTCACCGAGCTGTGTATCCGGCATTATCTTCATATGCTACTCCAGATAAACAAGCTTTCCCTCGTCACTCCTTGAGCCGCGCAGCTTTAATGACCAGCGGCAGTCCAATATTTTTCCTTGATGCTTTTACGACTCTCATTGTTTTCTATTCTTCAACAGCAGATCCTGCACTTCCTTTTCCTCCTCCCCATGATTGTAAGTTATCATATATCTCTCTTATATCCCAGATCTGCCATGATTTATCCATCTGCAAATAAAATATTTTTCAGATTAGCGTTAACCAATTGTTACCTTTTTCAGGCCTTCTAAGGACGACAATCAATCAGCTCAAGCAAGAGAGGAGCATAACTCCAAAACTAATATTCATAAGAGGTGGACAGGAAGATGCTTCCCCCTTTGAAAACTATCTTATTGAGGAGCAAGATGTGGACGGAAGTGGGTTTTCAAGTGTAATGGGTTTCGTCTCCTTCCTTGAGGACATCAGACAAGGAGTTCTGGAATACATGAAATGAGGTGCTGTGAAGGCTAATTGTGTTAGAATTACAAAAATGTGTCCCAGAGACGAGTACAGACTACAGACACATTGGTTTGTAACCCTTTTAAGTCACGGTGATAGTATGGTTTCAAGGCTACTATACCAGGAACAATGAGGCAATAGAACTACAGTGCAAATTTGGTACTAAACATGTGTCTTGGCAGTTCATTTGCTCCTCAAGGCTTTCTTTTTACAGATCAATAGTACTAGACTATATTGCCTGCACAATAAGAAAATGACTCGGTTTCAGAAAGCAGAGTTACCCTCCCTGTTCATGCACTTTTAAATGCTGAATTGCATATCGAGCAAGTCGTTTGCCTTTATTTACTTAAGATTTTAACATAGCATGGATTGATGACAGCGTGGCGAAACATTTGGCAAGCAATCATCTCATACAAACTTGACGGAAGCATAGCCTGTTAAATAGCAGCATACCACTGGATGCAATTGATTAAAATGTAGAACATCCAGAATGCAGAAATATCTTTGAATTTAAAAGATAGCACAGAGCAAAAGTACAAGTCCAAAAAGGTAAGAGTGCAAATTCTTGAGCATCACCGAGTTGCTAAAAAAAGATTGAAATACAAAAAACATGCTGCCCCTTAGAAGACGCGGTAGGGCTTCCCCATTGTGCTCTTGAGGTACAAGCACCTCACCTGGATGGAAAAGAGAACCAGAAAGCACGATTACAGTCGAGTGTTGGAGAAACAGTATGGGAAATTTTGGAGGGTTACAAGTGATGCTGACTTACATTTTGCCAATTCTTCTTGAGGAGTGAGACCAGAAAGTTGACGCTGAGCTGCACATTTTGGAAAACTTGCTTCTCTTCCATGCTGCAGTTTCCAATTGCAACTCCCATGCAAAGTACCTTCTTCAGCTGGAACTTCACCATGGCCTTTGTTTCATTCACTTTGGCCTCAAGTGATTCCTGGTGAGACACAAGAGCTGGGAACTTTCCTGTATTTTGAAAATTAAGGGCACAAATGGCAAATTAAGAATATAGTTGATGAAAATACAAAATGGTTAACAAGCGAAGAATATAAGACGCAACACCAAAACAGGAAGACAGACACATTTTGTGATACATATGAGTGGCCATTTATATATACAGATATGTTTAATCCATTTAGCAGCGTATTTATTTGAGCTACTCGTAACACAATCAAACACTTGATGTCATTAAAGCAAAAGCAAACCTTAAAGAAAAATCATATACAAATAACACTTGCCTGCCTTGTTAAGACCGGGACCCAAAAGACGGGGAATCTGCTTGATCACAGCTTCAGAGGCCAAAAAAGCATGGTACTTCTTTGCAAGTTTCTTAACCAACTTCTTGTTCTTGTTCAGTTTCTTCAAACTTTCAACATCCATGTACTCCAGACCGATCTTCTCAGCCTAGATATTCAGATTTAATGATGTTAGATACATCAATAATGCAATATGGGTGCCCTTGACAATATGGTGATAAAGGGAACTCTTTTTACAGCAGTTTTCCAACAATGACATCGTTTGCTAAATGCTACCACCAGAGATCTTTCATAGTACAAAACACGAACTTTAAGAAGGATACATTTGAACCTTGCATGTCTTCAGTGTGACTAGGAACAAAAAGACTAAAATGAATTCATTCAACTCACGACTCACCTCTTCGACATGCTGTGCGTCTCCAAGCATGCAAATCTTCATTTTGGGGCGAGGAATGTGGGGCAGCTTCACGGAACCACTGAAACGCTTATCCTTTTGAGGGTCATAGTTCTTCAATCCAATCTGAAGCTCGATAGTCTCGGTGAACTTGCGCTGCTTCTCCTTGGCATCAGACATGATACCTGAGATGGCCTCTCTGACTGCATCACTTTGAAGCTTACTGAAAAGTCATAAAGACAGCCTCATCAGAAATAACCAAATATCAGTGAAACTTAACCCAATAAAGATACAAAGCTACTGTGAAACAAAACAACAACATAACTTGAGATATGAGTCTTCTCTCACCTCCATTCATAAAAATGACAAATATATCAGCAATATCAATATGCCATACACAAGAATGAAAAAGATTGATTTCATCTACATCGCGATAATACAGTAATAAAAAATATATCACAAGGCCCTACTTGCAATCTGTACTCTTCCTTCCCAAGTATTATTCAAGTTTTAACATCAATTGCAGATAGACACCAAAAATACTATACAAGAGAAATTACAATGGCAGGTTCAAGATAAAATCTTAAAGTACCTCATCGTGAATTCCTCCTCTTCTCAACAGAACCTATGCAAGTGATTCCCCTGCAAGAATAGATCAAGCACACTAATACAATGACATTCTTATAAATAAGCCACAAAACTTTCACCGCATATCGAGCACAAACAATAAGCCTACAGTCCTAAATTCCTACTCAAGAACTCAGCCAACGACCACATCCACGGATACGAATCATATCTACCAAGATCATCAATTTCAGTCCCGATTTGCAACCAATCGACTAATCGAATGCGAAAAGATTACAATTGGATGATAAATCGAAACAATGAGACGGAAAATAAAGAAAAATTCAAGCTGTCACTTACTTAGGGTTTTGCAAAGCGTACCGGTGAACTGCGGTGCGCGATGAGCCAAAACCCTAGAAGTACCCTCTCATCTATGTAATCGCCGCACCTCTCAATATTTTGCGTATTTACAGAAACCCCCAGTAATGTTATCATTATGTCGGTAAAACCCCCCAACGAAAGGTCATATGTATCTACGAACCCTAATGTTGGCCAAGTTGATTTGGATGACATCACGTATAAGTTATTTAACTAGCTATTCTTAGTTTTAGTTTAGTTAATTTCTGTTTAGTTTAGTTCGTTAGTTTAGTTTGGGTAGTTTAGTTTCTCTCAGCCGGACTTCCGGTCTGAGTTGTTTTCTCTCAGCCGCTTATCGGTCTGAGCTTTTTAAATTTTAGTTTTTTAGTTTCAAAAGGGTACGAGTGTGCGTATTTGGGGCCTGGGTCCCTTAGAGTCGACCACCGAGGTCGGTCGGCCAGGCTTTTTAGCTTGTTACGTCGTACCCTTTTGTTTTGTAACCGTGTCCCTCTGGGGCACCTGTTTGTAAACCGTTGTGGCTTCTTTTCCTTGTATGAACGCATGTTCCATCAAAAAAAAAAAAACTAGCTATTCTTAGATTAGGAGAAACTAAATATAATATAATTTTACATAATAAATAATGTTTGTAGGGGCCAAAATGTTTGATTAATTTCAATTGCAAGTTATATTAATTTAGATTTATAACAAACAACCATGCGAAACAGATAAGATTATATTAAACTCAATCGATCCAATATTAGATGATAAGATCCAATATTATATTAATACCAAGCTGGTAAAATTTCACTAATTTTAAGATGCATGTTTAATTAACCCTTTAGATGTCAAAATGAGTGGTGACCTGTTGATTAAGGAGTCCACCTTAAAATGGTGGATCCTTACACCTTAGGTTCGAGCCTTAGACCATCAATTTTCTTCCTCCCCTTCTCCTTTTCCTCGTCCCGCCTCTCCCAGTTGTTGTATCCACCCGCAATAAAAAAAATCGAAGTGGTAGATTTTATGAGAATTAATCTTAACCATACGATTTTAATATTTACGGTCCTAATAAATACGATTTATTTAAAACTAAAAATCCGTTTTATAAGATATTAAGGGCATATTGGTAATTTAATTTCAAATGACCAATCCAAAACTACAAACAACAAATTTGGTGAGAAATGAGAAGTACTCACAATCATTCGATTTTTGATCTAAATTTTCCGGTTTTTTTAAATTGAATATCTATATTATATGTCGGGCATTATTATAAATTTGTATCCATATAATTTCCGGTGTTACGAATTTTGTTCTTTAAGTCTACAATACTGTTTCTTTAAGTCTACGATATTGTTTCTTTAATTCTACGAATCTTGTTCTTTAAGTCTACGATTTTTACGTTACGTATTTTATTTTTAAGTTTTGCGATTTTTTACATTACGAATTCTATTTAAGTTTTACAAATTTTAATTTTTACATTACAAATTTGAATCTGAATTTCTAATTGCTCACGAGATTTGGACTTCTCATGAAGATCTTAACCCGATAAACATTATCTTTTGTATGATTTTTATTAAATTCACTCAATTTATGAATTCGATAGTAATTAAGCCGACATATATATTTTTCTATATATTGGCTTATCTCATTCTGAGTTTCTCCGATATAAAATTTCTTAAGTTTTAACCTCAAAGAAATATACCTTTCAAAAAAAAAACCCAAAGAAATATTTAAAGATAAGATTACAAATTAATTAGAATCCCAATGATATTGCATTTGCATCATCAATATAGACACAATTTACATAGATTTATTTTTCATCAAAATCTCCAGAGATAAATGGCACACCACAGCACAAACAAGCTTATTTTTTGGGACATCAGTTTCCCCCTTATCTAAGTAATATTAAGTCACACAACAACAAAAACAACGTAGATTGTTGTTTATTTTGATTGAAATCCAAGTGCTTGATGATATTTTAAAATACCAAGTATCAACGCCGCCTCGCAGCGGTCTCTCTCCTGCAATTAAAGTACACAGCAGCCACAGGAAGGCCAAGGTCATTCTCCTCCGCGAATTCTCTGGTGCTGAATCCATCCCTTAAGTCCGGCACATCCGCCACTGGCTGCCTCTTCTTCTGCTTAAACAACACAAACACGTATCTGTGTATGCCTATGTTTGGCCTTGGCATGTCATAGTTCACTATCTCCTTTCCTATGCACTCAAAAATGATTACTGCTCTCATATATTATATATTAGGGTTTCGGAGATGGATTATAATGACAGAAGTCTTACCAAATGTGGTGTCTGTTGTGCCTGGAATATCTGTCACTACCCTGTAGAAAGATATATATAACTGAATTTTAGTGATCCATTTCTGGTTCTCAAAAGTTTATATCTCTTTTATGATGTGAGACAATCTATCAACAGAAAAGTCACAATTAGGTAGGGCAAAAATACAGCTAGGCTTGAACTGATCCTATATATATATATATGAACCTAGAGGAGTGTTCAAATGAGGACACCCAAATTTGGTAAGGACGTAGGGACAAATCTCATCCATTAGATCATCATCCATCTAACCCCCCGTGCTTTGTGGGTGCGCCACGTGTCCAAGTACCCAAAATCCAATAAAGCAAATAGTAAAATCCCACTACCAAAAAGCAAATAGTAAAACCCACTACCACATGTGACACGTGGCAGCTTGTGGATCATTGGATGAACCTCATCCAATGGCCAAGATTAGTCCCTACACCCTCACCATAAGACATGTCCTCAATTGAACGCCCCCCTATATACCTAAACCTAACCGGATTACACGAACGTAGCTCGAGAAGTGTTACAGAATGGAAAATATATATACCAGTGCAAGTGCTCTTTCAGATATGGATCACTAGGACCTGGAACATCTGGATCTGTCATCACCTATTCATATAAAGAATTACGCAACATATACATATATGTAGTGTGATGATCAATTTTGGAAAAGTAAATTTTCATGTATGATATGTGTATTTGCATTTATGTACCAGAGTGTAAAAGGATCTGAGATCACCACCATGGATATCAACTCTAGGTCTGTATGCAACTGCCGAAGGAAACAACTCATGTCCATTGTAAACTTGCTTGCTTGGCCGGTAAGTGACACTCATCTTCACCATCGGCGAAAAGTTGTCGATCACATCTCCGATCACTCTTCCAACCACAAGAGGGTCTGACATTCTGACGGCCATGCGACCAAACTGATCAAGAATCTAACCAATCAATGAGTTTTGGAGGGCAAACTAATAAACCCTAGCTCAGCTCTCCCTCTCTAGGAAAGCTTCATATTTAGGTTTATATGTTCTGCTTGTTGTTGAAGACTGAAGTGGAGCTAATCTTATATATAAAATCAGGTATGTACCAGATATGGTGGTATTGTTTGCACTATATTATTGCTTAAATACCATGTCTTTTCACAATTAAATTATTATGGAAAGCCTTTGTGGGAATAATTAAGTCTAGGGGACCTTTTTATTTTAGAGCTTTGACACTTTTTTTGTAAATGATTTTATGAGGTGGGAATCAATAAAGATCAGTTTGCAAATTATCTTTTTTTTATAAAGATAATCAAATTATATTGACCTGTCGTATTTTTGACGATTTTCTTGAATAAGATGTTGTGTATATTTGATTAATAGAATTGAACAGCAAGTTCATCTGAACATGATTTATTGACAAGAGATGTGTCATAAGTATCAGACATTCAAATTCGGTGTAATGATTCCTCAACACCGGAGCTTGTGAGGTGAGGGCACGTTGAATATAGGAAAACTATTGCGGCGAGACAATTTATAAAGTAAGCTAGCTAGGGTTTATGACTTCTTGGGGTTAGTTATAGAATAACAAAATGAAGTTTCAAGCTAAGAAGAACATATGAACTGATTGACATTGATTCCGACAAAGAGGCCGGTGTGGAATATTATCAAGTTTCAAAACTGTAGTAATTCCTTATGATGATCTTAGGATCGGATTTCAAATTACTAGTAAAAACCTAATTCAATTCAATGTCCAATCAAGCCCTAAAATTGAGAACTCAAATGAAAGGTAAAGAACACAAGAATTTATAAAGGTTCATCTCTAGGTGAAAGCCTAATCCAGTTTGGCTCACTGTCGGAGCCCGGTATGCACTATGGGTGGCCGAAATTGCACCAAGATTGCCCGGAAATAATTACACAAGAACACTTTCACGGACTCAGCCGATTACAACTCGTATTAGCACGGATTCACTCAATCGAACGCATAAACACGCCTGGATGTCCGCTGAGTCGAAGCCCTCAATCAATTTGTCAAGACGATCACGCTTGGAGTTCGAACGAGAAAGAATTGTGTTTGCGCAGAGTAATTAACCCTAGCTCGAGTTCTTCTCAGCCCTTTAAACGCCCGCCTTTATTCCTAGATTGAACCTCGTCCGTCAGATGCGCCAGCAGCCTTCTAATCTCGTTCGTCCATCAGCAACGAACATACCGAACAATTAAACGTGGATTCGCGCCTTGGCGTGGCGCTCTCCGATTGGCCAACTTTACTTTCCCTCGGCTACGAGCTTTTGCCTTTAGCAATGGTCGTCTGGCTTTAGCGATAAAACGAATTCTCTTCCGGGAAACAGCGACAAGCTCTTCCGATCTTCAGTGACGAATCTTGAAACCTTTAGCGACGACCGTAGAAAATTCCCAGCAATGTCTGCTTTATTTTCCAACAATCCTCCACCTAAAGCAGACATCTCCGACTGCTTTAGGCGTTCACTTCTTTCCGACCCAACCCCAAAATGCATACCAGGGACTTACCCAACTGATCATTGCCGCACCTGCAAGAAAAACAACTCAAGAGATATGGAGCAAGTCCAAGCATAGCTTGAACTTACTCACTATCACAAGCTTAGTCCCCATATCAGATGTGTTATTCTCAGTCTCAATTTTTAGCAATTTCACAGCACCTTCACAGACCTTATCTCTAATGAAATGGTATCTTACATCAATGTGCTTAGTTCTATCATGAAAACGGGGTTTTACATAGGTATATAGCAGATTGACTGTCAGAAAAATTGTCACAACACTCTTAGATAAACCAGCCTCTCTAACTAAACCTTGTAACCAAATTCCCTCTTTAAAAGCATCACAGATAGCCATATATTTAGACTCAGTAGTTGACAAAGTAACAATGGATTGTAGACCAGATTTCCATGAAATACAATTCTTTGCAAAGGTAAAATAATATGCAGTAGTAGATTTCCTACTATCTTTATCCCTAGCAAATTAAAGTCAGCATCTACATATCCAATCAAGTCAAGCTCATTACATCTCTTAGAATATGACAGTCCTATATCCAAAGTGTGCTAGCTATATATGCAAAGAACCATTTCTCGCAGCAAGCCAATGTTCATAACCTGGATTACTCATGTATCTACTTAACACAGAAATAACATAGGACAAATCAGACCTAGTACCATGACATACATAATAGACCCAATGACATTTACATAAGAAAAACTCTCCATTTTAACCTTCTCAGAATGTGTAACAGGGCATTGAGATTTATTCAAATCAAAATGTGCAGGAAAAGGTAGACTAACAGTTTTACAATTCAAGTCACCAAACCTAGATACTAATTTCTCTAAAAGTAAGGCCTTTGGTGTAATTTAAGAGAAAAACTGTTTCTATCCCTTTCAATTATCATGCCCAAAATTCTTTTAGCATGGCCAAGGTCCTTCATGTCAAAAGCAGAATTCAAGTCTTTCTTTAATGACTTAATTTATCCATGGATTTACATATCAATAGCATGTCATCAACATATAGCAGCAGGTATATAGATATATCATCAACAGATCCAAAATAGAAATAAGAATCATACTCACTTCTCTTAAAACCGAGACTTAACACAAATTTGTCAAACTTCTGATACCAAAGTTTGAGACTTTGTTTCAGACCATACCTTTTAAGAAAGCACACATGTTTCTGATACCTTTTAAGAAAGCACACATGTTCATGGTATATTTTATCAACATATCCTTTAGGTTGTCTCATGAAAATCTTTACATCTAGCTGTTCTACTTCAAGATCTAAGCAAGTAGCTAATGATATCATAAGTCTAATAGTTTTAAACTTAACTACTGGAGAAAAGATTTCAGTGAAATCAATACCTTCCCTTTGTGTGTATCCCTTAGCCACCAATCTGTCTTTGTATCTCAAAGGTTCCTCCTTGGTCAGTCCCTCTTTCAATGTGAAGATCCACCTGCACTCAACAATCTTGTGAGACTTAGGTAATGGAACCAAAGCCCATGTCTTATTTACCTTCAAGGAGCTAATTTCATCCTCTATGGCAGTCTGCCATTTTTCCCTTTTCCTTGAAGTCATGGCCTCTAAATATGTTTGAGGTTCAGGCTCATCTTTCAAGTCTTGAGCAGTAACTAAAGCTGATAGAGCTAGATCAGCATAAGCATATCTAGGTGGTCTCCTAATTTCCTCCCTCCTAGTTCTATCACTAGCTAACTGATAGCCTACAAGGTCTTGCTGATTTTCTTTATGGTGTTCCTCCACCTGATTGTGTAACTCTTCATTTCCTTGTTCTTCTTCAAGCTCATTGCCTGGTTCATCATGGGGATTTTCAGGAGCCTGGACAACCACTTGTTCTAACACAGGGTTATCAGGAGGATCTAAAGTAGTTGGACTCAAATCTATGGGCACATGGGAAGCTGCCTTATCAGGTGGTGTGCTAAGGTCATTATTAGATTTCTCCTTACATGGAAAACTATCCTCATCAAATGTTACATCTCTACTCACCAGGATTTTTACCCCTCTAGCAATCCTATTCCACAACCTATACCCTTTATTAGTTCCCAACTATTTTTGATATCCTAAGAACACACTTAATGGCTCTAGGACCCAACTTACCCTCCTTGTTGTGTGCATAAGCAGCACATCTAAACACCCTAAGGTCTGACAGGTCTGAGGCCTTAACACTCCATAACTCTATAGGGCATTAGAAATCCAGAACTCTGTTAGTACTCATATTAATCAAATAGCAAGTAATATACAAAGCTTCTCCCCAAATTGACTTAGGTAAACCAGAAGTAAACAATAAACTTCTAACCTTTTCAAGCAATGTTCTATTCATTCTTTCAGCAACACCATTTTGTTGAGGAGTTAATCTAACAGTTTTATGCCTAAGTATACCATGTTCTTTACAGAAATTATCAAACTCAATATTACAAAACTCCAAACCATTATCAGTTCTAAAAGTCTTAACATTAGAACTACACTGGTTTTCCTCCAACAATTTCCATTCTTTAATTTCAGGAAAGCCTCATCTTTGGTTTTTAACAGAAAGGTCCAAACTCTCCTAGAATAATCATCAAAATGCTCAAAAAATACTTATTTCCACCATATGTTAACTGAGCCTCAGGCCCCCATAAATCAGCATGCATGTAATCCAAGATATGTTTACTGTAAACTTCAGTGTATGTTGTTTAGCTAAAACACATGGTTCACAAAAGTCAAGATCACTGATTTTGTCCTTACCAAATAACCCTTGCTTAAACAACATGACTAATCCTTTTGAACTCATATGGCCAAGCCTAAGATGCCACCTAACTGTGGCCTTTTTATCTTCATCGACCAGGTTAGCTTCATGCACATCCTTATCAGGGAAACAACCATCAAGATAATACAAGCTGCCATTTTTCTTTCCATACAGAACTAGCTTATCAGATTTAAAGACATCCATAGCACCATTTTTAGCAGTATAAGAACATCCCAAATCATCCAAAACACCAAGAGAATTAAGATTTCTCCTCAGGTCAGGTACATGTCTAACATTAGTAAGAGTGACCATCTTACCATTTGACAGCTCTAGTGTGACTGACCCTTGACCCTTAACCTTACACACATTATCATTCCCCATGAACACAGTCTCTCCATTACAAGATTTGTAGTCTTGAAACCATGATTCATGTGGACACATGTGGAAGGAACAGCCTGAGTCAAGGATCCATTGGTCACTTATGGGCTTATCAGTCACATTAAGAACTTCAGGGGAATTGGTGTTTTGGTTACCTGAAACTGCAAGGTTTGTTTCATTGTTATGTGTTTTATTTCTAGCCAAGAACTTTTGACAGTTTCTTCTAAAATGACCTAGCTTACCACAAAAATAATATTTTCTTGGAGGCCCTTGGTATTTAACATCATTTTTCTGGTCAGTTTTAGGCTTGTTTTCAGATGAGTTACTACTAGCATATGACTTATTCTTATATGAATGAAACTGGCCAGACTTGGTTTTAGCAAATAAACCTGACCCAACCTTGGACCTAGAACCCTTAAAGTTCCATTTCCCTGGTCCTCAAGGCAGTATAGAACTGATCAAAGGAAGGAACAGTTCCAGTGTATTGAAAGACATCCTTGACAACTTGATAAGTTTCAGGGATGGAATTCATCAAAATCATAATAGTGCTAGTCTCATCAAGAGCATGAGTAGTGCCCGTTAACATCAAAATCATCTTTAAGAAATCATCCAAGTTATCATCAATAGATTTACTTGGATCCATTTTGAAAGCAAACATGGAAGCCTTTATATAACTCAAGTTTGGAGTAACTTGGTTTTCAAACAAGGTTTTCAGTTTATCCCACATTTCAAGAGGAGTTTTAAGGGTACATACCTCCCTGATAATATTGTCAAATATTATTGTCACTAAGACTGAGTATTATCTGATTGTATACATCATCATCAATATCCCCTTTTCTCTTCTTTTCATCCTCAATTAGTCCAATATCCTTCTCCAAGGCCACAACCACCTTGTTATGAGCCAGCAGAGCCTTCATCTTGAGACTCCTCACTTGGTAGTCTGTTTTCCAAACAAACGGTGCAATTTCCATCCTTCCAGTCCCCATTGTTCCTCACAAGCACAGTAAACAGTGAATGAGTATCAATGGGTATAACAAGATTCACAAATCCAAAGAATCAACCAACAACTAGCAACCAAAATGGCTCAGATACCACTATAGTAATTCCTTATGATGATCTTAGGATCGGATTTCAGATTACTAGCAAAAATCTAATTCAATTCAATGTCCAATTAAGCCCTAAAATTAAGAACTCAAATGAAAGACAAAGAACTCAAGGATTTATACTGGTTCACCTCTAGGTGAGAGGCTAATCCAGTTTGGCTCACTGTCGGAGCTCGGTATGCACTATGTGTGGCCGGAATCGCACCAAGATTGCTCGGAGATGATTACACAAGAACACTTGCACGGACTCAGCCGATTACAACTCATATCAGCACGGCTTCACTCAATCGAACGCAGAAACACGCCTGGATGTCCGCTGAGTCGAAGCCCTCAATCAATTCGTCAAGACGATCACGCTTGGAGTTCGAACGAGAGAGATTTGTGTTTGCGCAGAGTAACCCTAGCTCGAGTTCTTCTCAGCTTTTTAAACGCCCGCCTTTATTCCCAGATTGAACCTCGTACGTCAGATGCGCCAGCAGCCTTCTAATCTCGTTCGTCCATATGCAACGAACATACCGATCGAACAATTAAACGCGGATTTGCGCCTTGACGTGGCGCTCTCCGATTGGCCAACTTTACTTTCCCTCGGCTACGAGTTTTTGCCTTTAGCAACGGTCGTCTGGCTTTAGCAATAAAACGAATTCTCTTCCTGGAAACAGCGACAAGCTCTTCCGGTCTTCAGTGACGAATCTTGAAACCTTTAGCGACGACTGTAGAAAATTCCCAACAATGTCTACTTTATTTTCCAACAAAAACTTTTATAATTCTCATTAAGCCAGTGGCTATGTCGTTAGTGTGTGAATTCTTCAAACACTAAATGGTCAATCAAAATAGAATAAATAAAAAAAAGAATCAAACCAAACAAGAATTTTGTGATAACAAATGTTTTTTCACATAAAAAGATGATTGGTTGGATGGTGTAGGAAAAAAGTTGAAGCAAATTAACAAATATGTCACTCAGGTGTAAAGGAGATTCAAATGAGAGTGGGGTTACCATTTTTGGAAACCCTAAATTAAGGCATCAAAAAAAATTCCCAACATATTGCATCTTAATTTGGCCTTGCAACCTTTTACGAATCAGATTGTTGCATATGGAATTAAATTGTATTATCATGGTTGCAAACGTGGTGTCGCTTTTGAGCAATTGTGGGATTCGCAACCATCGCCATCAAATTACACTTAGCAAATTGATGCTATTTCCTTCACACAACGTGTCTTTGTGAAGTTGTTAATTGAGACAACTTTCAAGAAGAATTGGATTCAATATAAATGAAATGAATACAATTATTTTGGTATGCCCAACATTTAAATTCAATTGAATTGAAAAAAAAGGATAAGACTTATATATAATATGATGAGAAGTTAAAAGCCACTTAGAGTAAACTATACAATTCACCATGAACAGAGTTTATTCGAGTAACTGCTCAATAAACTTTAAGTATAGTTTGAAAATATAAATCGGATGAGGGCACAAATGGGCATGACCGGTTGGCATGCCCGCCTGCAGCTCGCAGAGCTCAGATTTGAATCCCTCCTCCATGTATCAAAAAAAGAAAAGAAAATATAAATATTTACGAATCGATCTGAGTTGGGCATCATCATAGATATTGATGGGATTGTGAAGATTTTAGGCCCAAAAGATAAAATGGGAGGTTGTATATAGGGCCTATCGTCCAGCATTGGATTGAAAAGAGTAATCCTTGGAAACTCAATAATAGTCAATACCATACGAAATTCAACAAACAAAAATAAATAGTCAATACTATACGTATCCCTGTCACAAAATTTCCCACACGCAATTCATCAAACATCTTTCGTGCAATACCATCCATTCACCAAGTCCGAATTCAACACTTCACAGTCCAACACCACCGTCAAATGAGTAAACCCTAACCGAAGCTCCGGCATTCACCCCACCTGATTTAAACAAACCTCGTCCCAAGCACAACCCAAACAACTTCAGCACTACACAAATCGGATGTTGTGAAAGTTTCAACCTTTATAACTAAAATAGCCAAAGCCATTTAACTCGTAAACGACACTACTTAAAAAGCATCTATATAATTATAAATGTTGGATTAAAAAGACCGATCTCAAATTAGGGCACAAAGAAAAGAACATTACCCCAAAATTCAACAACCCAATCGTCAACCCCGTCGCAGTCCTTGTCTTCCGTTTTTAAGGCGCACTGTTTCGATTCACCATTTCTTTTACTCTTTACCAGGATTTTGTTATTTTTCACTATACTTGACCGTTGTAATCTCACTCCTGTGTTCAATCTCATCTTGCTCAGTTTCACTCTGTCCTCGCAATTTAGGGTTCTAATCTCGCCGTCTGTTTCCCGATCCGAATTCTGAGTTTATGGTGAAATTTCCAAATCGGGGAGTGCTGGTGTTCGCTCAGTTTCGGGCATTTTTAGGGTTGATGGGATTTTGGTGTTTTGCGCTAGTTTCGTTGTGAATGAATTGGGGGAGTGATAGTAATTTGGGGTTTCTGTGGATTTGGGCGGATTTTGTGCGTGTGTAGTTGTAGTGACTGTGAGGGGATTGTATGCAGCTGGTAGTGTGATTTTGTGAATTCGAGATGATTGCTGAGAAGCCTGGCTGGATTAGGCACGAGGGCTTGCAGATTTTCTCCATTGATGTTCAGCCTGGTGGTCTTAGGTTTGCTACCGGTGGAGGTGATCACAAGGTATTTTCAAACTTTCTTCTTCTTCTCTGAGACTCTATGTCTTGTGTTGTTCTTAGCTACATGTGATTGTACTGTTGAATATATGCAAATGTTAGTTAAACTGCTGGGGATTGGGGATTGCGCAATTAGTGTTCTTTGGTTTAGTAATGTGGTTTTTTGGTGGATAATTTTTGTGAATTTTTTATTTTATTGAATTGCCTAAGGTGCGAATATGGAATATGAAATCTGCTGGGAGAGACATGAATGATGATGAACCGACACAAAGGCTGCTTGCTACTCTACGGGATCATTTTGGGTCAGTTAATTGCGTTAGGTGGGCTAAACACGGCAGATATCTTGCTTCTGGTTCTGATGACCAGGTGATTCTGATTCATGAAAGAAAGCCTGGGTCTGGAACTACAGAGTTTGGAAGTGGCGAGGCGCCTGATGTTGAGAATTGGAAAGTGGCCATGACCTTGAGAGGACACACTGCTGATGTGGTAATAATTAAGCTTCCGTAACGGTGATGCATATATAGAATCATATTTGTGCACTGCAATTCGTAAATTCATACAGATGTCATTTTGATAATTTTACTTAGATTTTAGTGCCAGTAGGATGATTCAGTTTGTAGATATGAATCATTTCATTCTGAATTTCTGATATGGATGCGTATATGTTTTTTATGAGTAGCGCCTAAGCCCGTTTTTTGTAATGCCTGAAGTAGGTAGATCTTAATTGGTCGCCAGATGATTGTACATTGGCCAGTGGGAGTCTTGATAACACAGTCCACATATGGAATATGAGCAGTGGGATTTGTACAGCCGTTCTCAGGGGCCATTCGAGTCTAGTCAAAGGAGTTACTTGGGACCCTATTGGATCTTTCGTTGCTAGTCAGTCGGATGACAAGACTGTAATATTCTGGCGAACGAGTGATTGGAGTCTTGCGCATAAAACAGATGGTCACTGGACAAAATCGGTAGGTTTCAAGGAATAAATCATAATGTAAACACCTCCAGTTTCATGTATTTTCATAATTATATATTTCTTTTCCAGCTTGGGTCGACCTTTTTCAGACGGCTCGGGTGGTCTCCCTGTGGGCACTTCATAACAACAACTCACGGTTTTCAGAAACCAAGACATTCCGCACCTGTTTTAGAAAGAGGGGAGTGGTCAGCCACATTTGATTTCTTAGGACATAATGCTCCTATTATTGTGGTGAAGTTCAATCACTCGATGTTTAGAAAAAATGTGACGAGTGGTCAGGATGCAAAAGCTGCACCTGTTGGCTGGAGTAATGGATTAACAAAGACCGCCGGAAAAGAATCACAGCCATATAATGTTATTGCTATAGGTAGTCAAGATCGTACTATCACTGTTTGGACAACCGCTAGTGCTCGTCCTCTCTTTGTTGCCAAACATTTCTTCTCTCAAAGTGTTGTAGACTTATCATGGTTAGTTCACTTTCCGCCACATTTTAAATCACCACATTTTAAATCAGAGGACGCAGATTCTGATCATTATATAACGATTCTATGGTTTTCGTGATTTTGAAACAGGAGCCCTGATGGATATTCACTCTTTGCCTGCTCCTTAGATGGAACAATAGCGACATTTCACTTTGAGGTATCTGAACTTGGTTACAAGCTAAGTGACGCCGAGTTGGATGAGTTAAAGAGGAGCCGCTATGGAGATGTAAGAGGCCGCCAGGCTACCTTGGTGGAGAGTCCAGCGCAGTTGTTGCTCGAAGCAGCATCTGTGAAGCAAACTCCAAATAAAAAAATAGCTTCCTCTGTCTTGCAAAGCCAAGCTCCTCCAAAACCGCCTACTACTCAGGTAGTTCAGAAGGTGTCTGAAAATATTATGGCTGATATTGGAAAAGTAGGTGATGGGGGTGCAATGAATAAAGTTTCCACCTCTGCTAAAAAATCTAGTCCTGTCAAGCAAAGAGAGTACCGAAGACCTGATGGTAGAAAGCGAATTATCCCTGAAGCGCTTGGCGTGCCTACAAGTAGAGAAAATCTTTCGGAGAGACCCGACTTGCAGACATCTGATTTCCCTCTCATGTCATCAGATTCCAGAAGGGCTGATACTCGATTGGACATTAGTGATGTTGGTTTTGGGCGGAGGACATTTGGAGGAAATTCTGACCTTAAGGAGACTCTTGGAGGCACGGCAAGGACTAGCATTTCGGAGAGCCTGGTTATCGAGAAAGTTGCTGACCCAACTGGTAGAGAAGGGATCACAAATGTAGAGCAAGCAGGAGTAGTGAAAAGTACTGTAGGGTTCGCTGCTAGTAGTTCGTCTCTTTCAATTCGGGTAGTTGATAAAAAAGAAGGATTGGATGTAGTACCTATCTGTTTGGAAGCACGTCCCAAGGAGCATGCTGCAAATGACATCTTCAACATTGGAAATACATTTATGATGAAAGAAACTGAAGTTGTCTGCACGCAAGGAACGCAAACCCTTTGGTCCGATAGGATCACGGGTAAAGTTACTGTTTTAGCTGGAAATGCGAACTTCTGGGCTGTAGGATGCGAAGACGGTTCCTTGCAGGTAAACTATTAAAATAAATCATTAGTATAGCAGAAATTGATATTGATAAATTTTGCACCTTAAGTTTCGATTATATGTCCTGCTTTCAGAAACACCAATTGAATTGATGTTATTAGAAAAAAAAATGTCCAGGTGTTCAGTTCGTCATATATCAATAAAATATGTTGGAGATATTGAGACATCATTGGTTGCACAATTGATTTTTTTCTCATTGACGGGCATCGTCTATTATCTTTTGAAGGTTTACACGAGATGTGGCAGACGTGCAATGCCAACTATGATGATGGGTTCCGCCGCAGTATTCATCGACTGTGATGAGGCTTGGAAGCTGTTGCTTGTTACTAGAAAGGGTTCGTTGCATGTATGGGATCTCTTCAATAGAACATGTATTCTACAAGACTCGATGTCTTCTCTAGTATCATCCGATCACAAATCCTCTGGTAAAAGACACTCACATCGAAACAATTTGGGACTTTAGTAATATTGAGAGTCGGCTTTCGTACAATGATATTTTGTTTTCTTCCATTCTTTCTAGGTATTATCAAAGTAATATCTGCGAAATTATCAAAGTCTGGCGCTCCCCTTGTCGTGCTAGCTACTCGTCACGCCTTCCTCTTTGATATGAGCCTCATGTGCTGGCTGAGGGTCGCAGATGACTGCTTCCCTGCATCAAATTTCGCAAGTTCCTGGAATCTGGGTGCAGCTAATAGTGGTGAACTGGCTGCCTTGCAAGTTGACGTGAGGAAATATTTGGCTAGGAAGCCTGGGTGGAGCAGGTACACCGGCATTACCATTACACTTGTAAACATTTAGAATTCTATAAATTGCTTTAATTCTTTCCTCTCGAGTTATAATTTTTCTGCTCATTTGACGCCATTTGTGGAACACTTGAGTTGCACCACGTGGATTTATAGGCCTTTAATTTTGTAGCATGTTTACTGTCAAATACGTAGGATGCAGTGCAGTATTTCCCTTTGTTACCTTTCTGGTGTCATGTGATGTTTGTGTTATGTTATGCTATGTTGTACGTGAATTGCATTGTTAAATATTAGTAAAACTGTGTCATATCGTCTCATCCAACCAGTTCTGTCTTGTCTGATGGACAAGCCCTTGAGGTACTCGTTGTGAGAATTCGACTGAATTTTTTTTTTTTACTTTTTGATGATCATTCTTATAGGATAACTGATGACGGAGTGCAGACTCGCGCTCATTTAGAGGCTCAGCTGGCCTCTGCTCTGGCGTTGAAATCCCCTAATGAATACAGACAAAGCCTTCTTTCATATGTTCGCTTTCTAGCTAGGTACTTCTTTCCTGCATCTTGCAGGACTGTATGAGATAAGTCCGTAGACACGCCCCTGCAGCTATTTGATTAAGCTGTTTCAATGATTTGAATCTAGTGGTTAATAAATGAAATTTACTGATTGCAGGGAGGCAGATGAATCTCGTTTAAGAGAAGTCTGTGAGGGCTTTCTCGGACCTCCTACAGGAATGGCTGAAACCTCATCGTCAGATCCTAATAACACAACATGGGATCCTTATGTGCTTGTAAGTTCTATCATATTTGATTATTTGGACCCCGCGCCTGATTGTAATTTTTTGTCGTGCTTTTGATGACATCTCCTTTTGCTCTGTTTCAGGGACTGAAGAAACACAAGCTTCTTAGGGAAGATATTCTTCCGGCAATGGCATCAAACAGGAAAGTCCAACGACTGCTCAATGAATTCATAGATCTCTTATCCGAATATGAAACTGCTGAGATACCTCCAGAGCAGAAGAACCCCATCCCATTGAAGCCAGCCTCTGGTCCAACTGAAGCACCTTCAACTACACTGCACGGCACCGACTCTGCTCAACCCGGAACAACAACTAACCACATAGACTCGTCAGACACACAGCAGATGGACGACCAAAATCCAGAGCAAACGGAAAACAATATGATCTGTGAAGCATGAAATTAGCTTATTTCTTTTGCCACAGGATAGACTGAAACTGCTCTATCCAATTCCCATTTCTACATCACCTCTTCACTAGCATATTGAAACTTGTATACAGAGAGGTGTGTTTAGCTGCTTTATTTTTTTTTATGTAGTCGTAGTGTTTAAATGTCAGTTTGGTAATCTGTATGGTTTTCTGGCCCTGTATATTGGAGGGCTCATATTATCATGTAAACTGGATTTTCATACTTGTTGATATTTGTTTCTGTTCTAACACTGTTCAAAAAATGGACCCCCTAGCTTTGTTTAAAATATTAAAAATGCCAGTGAATTACAACATGAAATTGCAAAACATACGTAATGTTATTATAAGTAAGACTTTGATCAAAAAATTAAAATTTTTTTTTTACAGATGAATCAGCTAATAAATTAACATTTGCATGGGGAAATTATAAATCAATCTCACAGTGAATTGTCAGGTTCGTTGAATTGGTTTATAAATGATCAATTTTATAGCTCAATGAATGTTCATTTTAAGAATTTGTTGTGGGTAAAATTGAAGATGTAGACGCATAACTCCTCGGGATCTCTCTTTAAAATTTAAATAGAAAAAATGGTTTCTCGAGTGTTCCCAATTAGCCACCACCTAATGATATTAAATTTTGTTGACACCTAAGTGATGTAATCAGTAACGTGTTTAATCATGCATAAATCAACGTATTCTTTTTCTTTTTATAACAGAATATATTTTATATTTGATGCGTAATATATAATACTTGACTGATTGCAGCCTTATTAAATGGTGGAAAGCAGCCACCCTCTAAACCATCCCAGCTGTTCTGGAAAATTCGATAATGGATGAGTTGCACAACTCCTTAATTAGTCCTTGGCGCTCCTTGCAATTCATCTCAAGAAAACACACACCATATTGTAGAATGATTCTTAATCGTGTGTCACAATTAATGTCTCAAAGGGCGTCATCCTCAAGTAGGGTGAACTGCACACTGCTAACAACCATGCACTTGTGTTAACTGAATCCCCAAAGCCAGCAATGTACGTGTTAATCTTTGAGCTTGCTTAATTACACATCTGTTTGGAGAGATCCAATAATATAGTTAAAGAGTGATATGTGCATACGTGTGGTTTCCTTTACATACATGTTGCTTTCAGTTGAAGATGGATGTGGTTAGTGGTTATACTGAAGTTAATTGGATGGTTAGCTGGGTTTATCAGTTTCTTTTTCAAACCTGCATGAGGCTGATGCAAAGCCTTAGAAGAATAATGTCGAAACTGGAAAGATAACTAGCAGAGTAACATTGATTTGAATGAGATGTTGGGAGTTGAGAGATGAGAAAATGACATGAATAATGAAGAAAGAACATTAAATGGTGAGGTCTGTGTATTTCATAGTCTAGAAAGATATATGTATATATGTATTGACAGAGGAGCGCTCAAATGAGGCAAGCAAATTAGAATGAGGCAGTGAGGCACGATCTGAGCCACACATCTACCCGTGCTTTGTGGGCGCGCCACGTGTCTCACTACCAAAAAGCAAAAAGCAAAAAAACTATTCTCTGCCACATCACCACAATGAGTGGCTCATATTGTGCCTCACACCTCAATCCTACCAACCTTGCCTCATCGGAGTGCTCCCCTGTATTGACACTCACTACTCTATTATACCATTTATGCGGACATACTTTCATCATGTGGCATTATTTGGTATAAAATATATTATACGCGACTAATTAAATAATTCAACTTCATAAGCATACATATACAACTCTTCTCGGACGTCAGTTGTACGATGAAATGATGCTGCTAATAGTACGCTTCATGTTTGGCTCGATCCTGCATTACAAAGAATTGTACCAATTATACTTGGTCTTCACCGTTTTGTAATTTTTCTCTTCATCATTTTCATGGAATAAAATAGTCTTTTTTAAAACAATTAATCCAGTGACATATGTTGTAATAGGGCACGAGGCAAGAAACCCTAAGCAATAAAGTGTTCGAATAACTAGAAAGATGAAATCTTATGGTTAGGTTATGATCCAGATCATGTATGTTAGGTCTGAATTGAGTGTCACCTGTACAAAGCTAAAAAAAAACCCAAGGGTGATTTCATGTGTAGGGAAAAACAAAGTTTTATAAGGACATGTGTGACAGTGGGACCAAAGTTACTCACAACATCCAAAACTGGAGTCCTTTATATTAACACCTCACAATTAGCATCCTCTCATCAACCAAACACAAAATCAGATCATTAGTTTCAGCACATCTCTGCATTCTCTCCAACTCTCCTCTCTTTCAACATTTTGTTGGATAGACAGCGACCAAGATCGATCGATATATGGCAGAGATGGACAGCATCCTGTGTTTCCTAGAGAACAAGAAGGTTTTGGTAACTGGTGCAACCGGGTTCCTGGCCAAGAGTAAGATGAGATATTATTTTGATGCATGATCTGATTTTGACTTGATTGATTATATAAGAATATTATTTCATATAAAAATAATGTTTTATTTCGCAATAGTTTTTATTGAGAAGATTCTGAGGACTCAGCCTAATGTTGGCAAGCTGTATTGCCTTATGAGGGCTGCAGATGACAAGGGAGCAAACCAACGGTTGCAGAGTGAGGTATAGACAAGACATATCAACAAAATGCAAACGCCAAAGCTAAATTAAACCTAGTACAAAAGATAGCGTACAACAACAATCTACTTGTTCATTGTACATGAATATAATTCATGCGACAAATTTTGTTTTTTGTTTTTTTTGGGGACAGATTTTGGGAAAGGACTTGTTCAGAGTAGTGAAAGAGAAGTATGGGAAGACTAATTGGGATGCTCTGATATCAGAGAAGATTGTTCCAGTTGCTGGAGACATATCATGTGATGACATAGGAGTGAGTAACCCTGGACTGCTTGAGGACATGGCTAAAGAGGTTGATGTTATTGTCAACCTTGCTGCAACTACCAACTTTGATGAAAGGTACCAACACAAGCTACTAATTAAACTCTTCATATAAATCTTTGCTTTCTTTGGCCAATCACCAGCTCACCTTCCGAATGTCTTCTGTATCATGATCTAGGTATGATGTGGCTCTGGGGATCAATACTGTTGGGGCCAGGAATGTTATGAAGTTCGCAAAAAAGTGCGACAAGCTTGCTGTGTATGTGCAAGTCTCCACTGGTAAGAGAATTATTAGATGATTTTATGATACACTTTTAATCCACATTTAATATTTTGGATTGTTAATCAATTGTCTTCTCTCTCTCCTTTTTCCTATACTACATACCAATAGCTTATGTGTGGGGAGAGAGTGAGGGAGTCTGCCCTGAGCATCCATTCAAAATGGGAGAGACCTTAAATGGTGCCCCTGGTTTGGATATTGACGCAGAGATTAAGTTGGCTGAAAGAACAGTGAAAGAGCTTCAAGCCAACAATTCAAGTTTGTCCGACAAAGCAATCACAAGAGCCTTGAAGGATCTTGGCATCCAAAGGTCTGTTACCTTTATATATCCAGTCTACCTAAATTTCTTATGACATAGGTATCATGAGAAATTAAGGAAAGGCCTTCATTTGTTTGTTTAGTGGCCCACCATATGACTTATATTCAGAGACAGTTGAGACTTTAATTCTATCTACTACATACATATAACATGCATATAATAACCATATGGCCGCCATAATAACTTCTATTAGGGTGAGTGAGGAGTATATATGATGAACTCAAGTTAAGTAACGACTTAATTAAGTAAGTATTCTAACTCTCTAGGTCAAGCTGATTTAGGAATTCTGTTAAATTAGGGCAAAAATGTACGGATGGCCAAACCCATACGTGTTTACCAAAGCAATGGCGGAGATGATAGTCGACCACATGAAGGGGGATTTGCCCGTTGTGATTTTACGTCCCACCATTATAACTAGTACTTACAAGGAACCGTTTGCTGGCTGGGCTGAAGGAGTCAGGTAACCTAATCAGAGACATTAATTTTCTGACATTATACCCCTTTAGTTTTATAATAATCCAATTACGGGATATCACAAAGTTATTTCATTTTGGTGATCTGCAGAACCATTGATAGCTTGGCTGTTGGGTATGGAAAGGGGAGAATTACATGCTTTCTTGGGGACCCTTTGGCAATTACAGATGTGGTGAGCCGACGATCGATATGAAATTATTCGTAATGCAAGGGGTTACTATATGAAATATATATATTGTTCAAATGTAACAAATGAATTTTGATCATTTGAGTGCAGATACCAGCAGATATGGTGGTGAATTCGATCATCGTCGCAATGGCAACAAATGCCAACAAACCAACACAAGTAATTTATCAAATTGGTTCATCAGTTTCACATCCGATCAACATGGCCGCTCTTCAAAATATGGGCTACCGTTACTTTACTGCAAAACCATGGATAGACAAAAATGGGGAGCCTATTAGGGTTGGAAAGGTCAGAGTTTTGAGCACCATGGATAGCTTCCATCGATATCTGACAATTCGTTATCTGATACCCTTGAAGGTATTTAATGAAATACTTATTTAGTATCAGAATTAATATAATATTCAAGGGAAATAACCTCTCTCTCTTTTTTTCGTTGTAGGGGCTCGAATTGGTCAACAAGGCGTTCTGCCAATACTTCCAACGTATCCACTCAGAGCTTGATCGCAAAATCAAATTTGTCATGCGTCTCATTGAGCTCTACAAGCCGTACTTGTTCTTCAAGGCAGTGTGAGTTCAGACCTAACTAACTCTAATTACTTGAACACACTATATATTCCATATTTTCTTAAGACTTGAAATTCAAATTATTATTGGTTCTTCAGGTTTGACGACTTGAACACTGAGAAGCTCCGTATTTCTGCAAAAGATTCGTACACGGACGCTGACATGTTCTACTTCGACCCCAAAATCATAGATTGGGAAGACTACTTTATGAACAAGCATATTCCAGGGATTGTCAAATATGTTTTCAAATGATTTGAATACGTTTTATGTACTGCCACTGTAATTTGGACGGTTGTTGCTAAAAGTTAAAGGCACTCGACGCATATACCATAAAGAGCTGCCAATAAATATTTGCTAAAGAAAAAAAAACTCTCCGCATGCAAGTAGTGCATGTTGATTTTTTTTTCTCAATAAATTATTCAATATTTGTGACCAGGTGGTATTTTCTAATTTGTTATAACAGTCCTTTATTGAGTCAGACAGTCCTAAACCCTAATCAAACTTTTATTGCTTTGATTGGCTTTAATGGATCCTAAATTTAAAGGATGTGGGATCAAACCCTAAATAAGCCCTAGACTAAGGAATTTTATCAACGGTCTTGGGCTTGCAGTAATAGACCAAGAAACTGAGCTGGGCCTGAATACGGCCCACTTGATATTTTTCTCTCAAGAGGAAAGATGCAGAACAAATAAAACTACTATTGGTATTCATCATACATCTTCAAACTCAAATTACAATAATAATTAAATTCAAACACATTTTAAATAATGAGACTGCATTTTTGGCAGACTAGTTACTTAAAAGAATGGACTCGAGTAGAATTTTCTGAGAATGATCATTTGAAGAGATGTTTCACAGCGCCAGGAAAGTGAACGTTCATCATGTAGTCCTCCCAATCGATGGTTTTGGGATCAAATTGGAAGTGGAATACATCGGCAGAGTCCATGCTGTTTCTTGCTGCAACTCTCAACTTATCCGTGTTCTTGTCATCAAATCTACATCAACAAAGATATCCACCAAAACCATAAGTTAAGTAAAATATAGTGAGAGAATTAAAGTATTTAGGTCTTAAAGGATTAGGAATCAGATCACATACATGGCCTTGAAGAACAAGTATGGTCTGTAAAGCTCAACCAATCTCATCACAACATCAATTTTCCGTTTTGTATTTGTGTAGAGTCCCTCAAGGTAGTGGCAGGATGCTATGTTTGCCAACTCCAAAACCTGATTAATTATTCAAGAACATATATTTTATGGTAAATTTTTTAGGTTTAATATTGATTAAGTGAAGGAATTATTGAGGCTGACATATACCTTCAACGGTAAGATGTAACGAAGGGACATGTAACTGTGGAAGCTCTCCATGGTGTCCAATATCTTTATCTTGCCAACAATGACTTTCTTTCCATCTTTACCAGTCCAAGGATTTTGGGAGAAGTAAATGTGACCCCATAGCGGAATTGATGAGTATTTCAAAGGGTTCCTGTTGGAGGACCCAACTTGGTAGATGGTCTCACCTGGCCTATCCGCATGGGCGGCTATTGCAACCATTATTGAGTTCACCACCATGTCAGCTGGTATCTAAAAAATGAATACAATTATATGTGTATTCATGTTAGCATTTGTTTTTTTTTCTACCATTTTAATAGAGTAAATTTTCAACAAAAAATAGGGTTAATTAGGGTTAGTTAGATAGTTACCAGATCAATAATTGAGTTAGGATCCCCTAGGAAGCACTCCATTCGTCCTTTACCATAAGCCATTGCTAAGCTATCAATGGTTCTGTTTAAAATAAAAAAAACAGTGAGACACATGTCCTATATATATAGGATAAAGCAATGAATTGATGGCCAATTATTGGGTCCTTCCAATGATATATATAGATCATAATATTCACAATTACCTTACTCCTTCAATCCAACCAGGAAATGGCTCTTTAAGTGTACTAGTAACAATGGTAGGGCGAAGAATAACAAGAGGCATGTTCCCCCTGGACCCTCCAATAAGCATCTCCCCCATTGCCTTGGTGAAGACATAAGTGTTAGGCCATCCGAACTTCTGTGCCCTGATCCAATCAAATTCGAAGACATCAAATCTCTGTTCCATATGGTGATAAAGAGATCAGTTGATCACACTTCAAAGTGGCTGACCTTTTATTTCCGAAGTCTTTCATGGCTGCAGTTATGGTAAGTTCATCCAACTTAGCCTCCTTCAGTTCCTTCAGCTTTTGTTCCATGACCTTAAATTCAAAATCGATGTCTAAATCAAATGTTCCATTCAAGGTCTCCCCCATCTTGAAGGGGGTCTCTTCCATCACCCCTGCCTTTTCGCCGCAGACGTAAGCTGAAATAGAAAGTTGATGATATAATTAGCTTCATGTTGAGAAAATACCCAAAAGTGTACGTAGGGACAAAAAGAGCTAGTAGTTAATTATATACCTGTGGATACATGGATTAATGCCTTGAGATTGACACATTTCTTGGCAAAGTTGAGAATATGCTTAGGACCCATTGTATTAATAGCCAGGGCAATATCATACCTACAAAAAAAAAACCAACTAAGCGTTTGTCGGAGTGATGGATGAAGTATTGCACATCTAAGTAAGGCATACATATTATCTTATCAAAACAAAAAAAACAAAAAAAAAGTAAGGCATACATTATTATTATTATACCTCTCATCAAAGTTAACAGTGGCAGCCAAGTTAATAACAACATCTACTTCATTCCACATTTCATTTTTCAGCTCATCTTCTTTCACTCCCAAGTCCTCCAATGAGATATCACCGGCCACTGGAATTGTCACCCTCTCCGATATAAGGTTACTTAGGTCAGTACCCATTTTCTCTCTTACCACCACAAACAACTCTTTACTCAAAATCTACATTGATTATAAATTAGGCAATCAGCGATTTAATTATAGTAACATTAGAAGCAAAAGGATCTTAGAACTGTCTCGATCTAACTTAAGATTTGTAAGCTCTATATGATAATCTAACCTCATCGTACAAACGGATAGAGGCAGAGGCAGAATCCTTCGCCCTCAAGAGTAGAAAGAGCTTCTTCACCTTTGGCTGAATCCTCAGTATCTTCTCCACAAACACTGTAAAACATACATAAATATATATAACCATTAATTTAGTACACACAAAGATCCAAAATAGATGAGGTTAAGGTTAATGGTTATGCATGGAAGATGGAAATGGAATTTACCTTTAGCAACAAATCCGGTTGAGCCAGTAACAAGAATGGTCTTGTTTTCTAGGAACCCAACTATACTGCTCAGCTGCTCCATTATAATTATACAACAACACAAATTAACGTATCTAGCTAGCTCCAAGTGCAGCAACTTCTAATCTGTAATGACTAGATCAGAAAAGGAAAAGCAAACCAAAAGCAGCAGAGACAAGTTATGAAACAGAGGAATGATGAGAATACTAAAGCTTTCAACTCTTTAGTTGTTTGATATGGAAACGTGGAAACCAGCTTGATATTTATAGTATACGGTTAAGGGTATATATGTGCATTTATTGAGTCAGCACATACAAGTTGAATTCAGCTGGCTGCTTAATTCTAGTGATGTCTGATGTGTTTTTAACTGTAATATGGGGATGACAGAGAATGGGTCAAATGTTTTGTAGCAGCCACACGGACCTACTTGTGCGCCATAAACATGATAATAATTGATGAACATGACCTTGCTCGAAAACACGTTATCTGTGCAGTGATAAGGACAAGTTAGGTTTAGATTTGGAATTCTTATTCCCACTTTAGGGCAGCGTTTAGTTGTACACGTCAACAGCTTTGGCTGCTGCTGTCAAGTATAATTCATGTGCTAACCTTTCTGTTGTTACACATGTCAGTGTGGATGTTCGAGTGGACGGTGTTTAGGGTATAAAAAAGAGACTTATTGCTTGAAGTCAACTAAGCAAAAACAACCAGACAAGTCAAAGCACAACTAAATGCTTTCCTCTAGTGAGAACAAAAATTTGCTGCGGCTCAGTTTCCAGTCGGTATGGTATACCTTACTTAGTTTCGAGCCAGGTGGCCTTATAGTAGCTTAGCCCAGTCTCACAGTTTGGGAACACACAACAACTGAGAAGTTAATACTTTATAGGTACGATAATAAATGCATAAACCTACTAGCACACTATGTGAAATAACATGCATGAATGAAATGAGGAGACAAGCTAAAGCTTTCATATTAAACCAACAACAAAGGTAATTAAGGTGGCTGTCCCATCAATTTATAGGTATACCGGCTAAAATGTGGTGGTGAACTCCATTTATGTTGCAATAGCCGCCCCTTTGCATGCCCATGAGGATAGGCCCCGTGTGACCATTTATGTTGCAATAATATAATAGCCGCCCCCGCCCATGCGGATAGGCGTCGTGGAATCATTCTACAAAGTTGCGAGCTTCAATAACATGAACTCCGATTTGGTGTAGCTCAAAAAAATATTGCAAGAGCCAAATTGACTTTTTTTCGATCAGAACAACGTTTTGAGACTGTGCACTACAAATTTGGGCCTGATATGCGGTGACATTATGCAGTGTATTTTTTATTGTCGCATAAGTAAGCGGTGATTTTGCCACAATTATGCGATGATTTATATGTTTTGCAGTAAAAAAATTGCGGCGAAAAAAACCCACCGTATTTGCGTTGCATAAAGCAGCGATTTTACAGGGATTTTGCAGTAAAAAAAATTACGACCAAAAAAAATCACCGCATTTGCGTTGCATAGTAGGTGGACTGGTCGGGTGTAATTTGGCCCAATAAACTTTTTTTTGGTTTCAGCCGAGAAACAAATTGCGAACACCCGAGCATCAAGCCATCGGATTCTGGTTTCAGCGGTCGCCTACTGCCACCACGTACGCCTCTTAGTGCCGCGTCCTCCAATTTCGTCCCAGTTATGTTCGGTTATTCCCATTTTCTGAGTTTGTAGGTTTAGGCGAATACTAATTTCGATTCTAATTTTGGAGTCAATTTTTACTTTAGGTTTAAGTTTCGATTTCGATTTAGGATTGTAATGGGCATCTTCAACATGGACGATGTTTTAGGTTTAGGTTGTAATGGGCATCTTCAATTTTCGATTTAGGTTGTATGTTCGAGTTCGGTTTCGATTTGAACATCTTCAATTTTTACACCCAGAGTAATCTGGCTGATATTTCTGAGATTGAGGACTGGCTGAAGGATTTCGGTTCACATTTTGTTCTCGTGGATTTGGATATCTGTTTGATCTTTCCAGTTTTGTTAGGATTGTCGCTATAAATGTTTTTTATACTATTTCAATTTTCGCTGAAGCTTCTTGAAACCTTCTTGTTTTATTTTTGCTTTTGAATTTTCCGATGCCTACTTCGATTTTACAGGCTGATGCAGAAGAAGCAAAAGCACAAGAGAATTCGAAACTACAGTTGGCTTTACAGCAAATGGAGCTTCAATTCAGCGAAACTAAAACACTTCTCAGGAAGGAACGTGAATATGTGAAGGTTTTATCCGAACAAGCCCCTGTTATGTGTTATCAAGGCTGAAACAGAAAAATGAGAAACTTAAGGTAAAGACGGTAGATAACAATTTCCTTAATCAGGCAAGAATGAGAAATTTCAGATTTTTCAATTCTATTTCATATCACTCAGGCCTTGGTGGGCTCATTGGAAAAGAAAATTGATGAAACGGAGAAGAAATTCGAAGATGCCAAGAAAATAAGTGAGGAAAGTTTGAAGCAAGCTGCGGATGCTGAATCAAAGATGATTGAGCTGAAAAAGTCAATGCAAAGGTTGTTCTAGTTGCCAGAGGCGATATTTCTTACAATACGATGATTGCATACTTCCATTGATACATCAATTATATGTCAATGGCACGGCAGTACAGGTCAATTGCTCAATGTAAAGAAATGGTGGAGGCTGAGGGTGAAAGAATCAATAATGACGAAGAGTATGTCAATGATGCTGATCCAAGTATCCTGCGATTCTTGCTTGCTAGCAGAGAAGAGGTTAGTTTTTAAACCTCAAATAGATATGGTCATTTGTAAGGAATCATTTCATTTCAGAAGCTAGAACTTAACATCTTGAAAAAGTTATTACTCGCAGGTTTCAAGTGTACAGTTACTTGATGACCTCTTGTCGATGTTAGTAGCTGGACACGAAACGACCGGCTCTGTGCTAACTTGGACTTTGTATCTTCTAAGCAAGGTAATGATAATTTGTGAATTTTAACTAGTAAATCTTAATATTGAAAGTTTATTTTGCAAGATCCATCCGCTTGATAAATTCTTTGGGAATTCAATACTGAAAAGCTGAATTTTTTTTTCCTGACGTGCTTCCTGGAAACTACAAAGTTGGTGCTGGTCAGGATATTATGATATCCGTCTATAATGTTCATCATTCCTCTCAGGTAATACTGAAACCAAAAACAATTATTCACAATTTGAAGTTGTGGAGCCAAAATGTAGGCAATAGTTGTACGGAACTGCTTTGTTATGCTTGCTGACATTTAATACCTGTAAAGAAGCCGATCTCATATTATTTGTGAGAATCGACGAGAAATCTGATGCAGTTAGTTATGTTTTCTTTTCCAAGGTGTGGGAAAGAGCTGAGGAATTCATCCCTGATAGATTCGACTTGGATGGCCCTATACTGAATGAGACGAACACAGATTTCAGGTACCAGCCTTTTTTTTGATCTCTTCTACAAGTAACGAAGAACTTGTTTTCACGAGTTATTGTTATTTCCTTATATGAGAACTTAAAACTTTGATGGATACTCTAATGCAAGACAAATGAAAATGGGTTCATACTTCAGAATATATATTCACTCCCTTAGAAAGTGTCTGTTGATTTCCTACAAGTAAAATATATGCATTTCTACAAGTAAAGAAATGCATCTGATTTGAAAATGGGTTCATACTTCAGAATTCAGATAAAGGTATTTCTTTAGTACTAATATGTATATTAAATATACATAATCTACCTGTCGTACAGTTGGGATGTCGACACGTAGATTAACTCAGTGCATTGTGATACTGCACTTTGATTGCATGATCTTAGAGATTCGCATAGGGTCAATATGAAAGTCACTACAGAAGGAAAAGCAAGCTTAGGGAAAGTGTTATATAATATTTTGGTAGAAAGTGTTGGTAGATACTGAGAAACCAAATCAAATATGTATTCACTCCCTTAGAAAGTGTCTGTTGCTTTCCAAGGTACCCGAGATACTTATTTCATAGGTAAATGAGAATCTAGTGCCCTTTTTGTTACATGTAAACCTTGATTCTGGTCCCTTAGAAAGTATGTAATTTTTCTGTTTGTTTCATGAGCAGTTGCTTGTTTTTTCATTTCGGTTTCTAACTCATATATTTCTTTCTGTTGTAGTTGTGGATTCTCCTAGAGGTTGTGGAGGTGGCTCAGCGAGGTCGTGAAGGCACATTGGTTCGACTTGGGGTACCAGTTTACCTCCACACGTTGGGAGGAAGCGGCGAATTACCGTAGGCTCTACAGAGGCACAAACTATCAGTGAATTTTAAGTGTTTTATTTTGCTTAAACATTTTAAGTGTCTTATTGTAAATACTAAAACATTTTGAGTTTAAATATGAACGATTTTCCATTTCATTTTTGTATTATTTTTTTAAAATTAAATTTTCATTGTACTTATTTTAATAAATTAAATATTTGTTTAAAAATTGATTAATGTATTATAATATTGAATAAATATATGTAATTACAATTACATAAAAATAATACCATGGCAAAACCACTGCAAACCCAAAATATTAAACCACTGCAAAATCACCGTATTAAACTGCATTTAATGCGGTGATTTTGCGGTGATTTTCCATCGGTTTTGCAGCGGTTATTGTACACCGCTGCAAAACCATCATAAATTTTACCGCAAAACCGCTGAAAAATCATCGTAATTTTTTTTGCTGCGATCGAAAATGACGTTAAGTTGCTTTTACTGGTGATTTTGTAACGGATTTGCGGTGTTATTTGACTGCCGCAAAATATACCCAAAATATGCGCTGCACTGGATATATAGTTTTGATGGAAAGAATGTAACTGGTCGACGAATGGTAGCAAGAAACGTCCGGCTGATAGTTTGTCCCCATGACTATAAATTGGAAGGAGTACATTATGAATGTTAGTTTTCCTGGAGCTGTCACAAGTAACTCCATTTGAATAACCTAACCTAGGAAACGCACTCTTTGAAAACATAGCATTGATGATTTATAGCATTTAAATTAATGTATCAATTTCCTTGTAAACGACTAGACAGAAGTTGTGGTGATGATCTTATAAAAAATAAGTCTCATACTTTCTTTATTTTAGAGCAGAACTCAGTAAGGGGCTGTTCTTTTGAGCTTCATTGCACTGAAATTTTATTGTACTGAACTTAATTAAACTGTATCGAGTTTAATTTAACTGTACTGAACTTAATTAAACTGTATCGAGTTTAATTTAACTGTACTGAACTTAATTCAACTGTATCGAATTTAATTTAACTTTACTGAAATTGACAAATATATATATATATATATATATAGAGGAGCGCTCAAATGTGAACCACATCTTACACTAAGAACCTATGAATTCATCTCCACCTTTAGATCATTTGATCTAAAGGTGCACAATCAATCCAAAAAGTGAAAGTTGTTTGTCTTTTTGCACTTTTGTCTTTTACCTAAAAGACAAAAGTGCAAAATGCCAAAAAAACACTTTTTGGACAAATCTACACCTTTAGATCTCAAGATCCAAAGGTGCAAGATGATTCATATGTTCTTAGTGTAAGAGGAGTTCACATTTGAGCGCGCCCCTATATATATATATATATAGAGAAGCGCTCAAATGTGAACCACATCTTACACTAAGAACCTATGAATTCCTCTCCACCTTTAGATCATTTGATCTAAAGGTGCACAATCAATCCAAAAAGTGAAAGTTGTTTGTCATTTTGCACTTTTGTCTTTTACCTAAAAGACAAAAGTGCAAAATGCCAAAAAAACACTTTTTGGACAAATCTACACCTTTAGATCTCAAGATCCAAGGGTGCAAGATGGTTCATATGTTCTTAGTGTAAGAGGAGTTCACATTTGAGCGCACCCCTATATATATATATATATATATAGGGGGCGTTCAATTGAGGACATGTCTTATGGTGAGGGTGTAGGGACTAATCTTGGCCATTGGATGAGGTTCATCCAATGATCCACAAGCTGCCACGTGTCACATGTGGTAGTGGGTTTTACTATTTGCTTTTTGGTAGTGGATTTTACTATTTGCTTTATTGGATTTTGGGAACTTGGACACGTGGCGCGCCCACAAAGCACGGGGGGTTAGATGGATGATGATCTAATGGATGAGATTTGTCCCTACGTCCTTACCCTAAGAGGGTGTCCTCATTTGAACACTCCTCTATATATATATATATATATATATAGAGGAGCGTTCAAATGAGGCACCAAAATTAGAATGAGACTATGAGGCACGATCTCATCCACACATCAAATCCCCCCGTGCATTGTGGGCGCGCCACATGTCCAAATAGTAAACCCACTAACTTTTGAAAAGTCAACAATTGCGGCTTGCCACGTGGCTTCGGGAGCACTCGGTTGAGGCATGGTTGGTAGAATGAGGCTGTAAGGCATGATCTTGGCCATTGATGATATTGATCTAATGGTTGAGATTTAAAGATGTGGTAGTGGGATTTTACTATTTGCTTTTTGCTTTTTACTGTTGGTAGTGGGTTTACTATTTGCCACGTGGCGCGCCCACAAAGCACGGGGGGTTAGATGTGTGGTTGAGATCGTGCCTCACAGTTTCATTCTAATTTTGGTGCCTCATTTGAACGCTCCTCTATATATATAGGAGCGCTCAAATGTTACACCCTTCTTAATGTGTTATGTGTTACACCAATCTCATCCGTTAGATCAAATGATCTAAAGGTGCAAAATAAAGTCAAAGTGCAAAATAAAAGTCAAAAAGTGACCAAGTTGTTTGTCATTTTGCAATTTTGTCTTTTACCTAAAAGACGAAAGTGCAAGATGTAATCTGGACCTTTAGATCAAAAGATCTAAAGGTGCACAATAAAGTAACACATAACACTTTAACAACCCATAACATTTGAGCGCCCCTATATATATATATATATATATATAGATATATAGGGGGCGTTCAATTGAGGACGGGTCTTATGGTGAGGGTGTAGGGACTAATCTGGGCCATTGGATGAGGTTCATCCAATGATCCACAAGCTGCCACGTCACATGTGGTAGTGGATTTTACTGTTTGCTTTTTGGTAGTGGGATTTTACTATTTGCTTTATTGGATTTTGGGTACTTGGACACGTGACGCACCCACAAAGCACCGGGGGTTAGATGGATGATGATCTAATGGATGAGATTTGTCCCTACGTCTTTACCAAATTTGGGTGTCCTCATTTGAACACTCCTCTAGATATATATATTCAGTATATTTTAATGATATATTTTAGAAAGTACAAAATATAATATTATGTAATAAAGTATTGCACATGAGTCATGCCTCAAGTGTCAGATAGGCGCCAAAATGATATAACGGCTACCTTCACTTTGCACAACTTCATTCACATGCTTAATTTTTCAATACCCATTTTACCTAATGAGACCGTGCTGTGAATAGCTGATTCAAATTTATTTGATAAATAGCGAAAAGAGCAGATGAATCAAGTACGCAACATAATAGCGTTTCAAATTATTGAGGATTGTCCAGATGATGTAGTGGAAATGAACATGGATGAAGATGATGATATGTAAATGTTTCCATTTGTACTGTACATGAACGTCATTGTACGTTTCTATGTAAAATATATATCGTATTCATATGCTTATTTCTATATGTTCTTTAAATTCATATCAAGTGCAAAAAAGTTTACTTCCATTTTAAAACGAATGCAATAGTTTCCGGAGATGTGTGTACACAAACTTGAAAAACCGTTATATCATATATATCTTACGATTTTTCAAAAATTATTTAAAAAATTAAAAATAAATTAAAAGTTTTGAATAATAGGGTTGGAAACTATAAAAACTGAATTGACTAATTAAAAATAAATTAAAAGTTTTAACTGTACTGTACTTAATTTAACTGTACTGAACTTAATTAAACTGTATCGAGTTTAATTTAACAGTACTGAACTTAATTAAACTGTATCGAGTTTAACTTAACTGTACTGAACTTAATTAAACTGTATCGAGTTTAATTTAACTGTACTGAACTTAATTAAACTGTATCGAGTTTAACTTAACTGTACTGAACTTAATAAAACTGTATCGAAGTGCGAAAGAACGGCCCCTAAGGACCGACTGACTCGAAGCTGCAAGGTAAGTCGGATATTATGAAACGAACCTCGCCCGAAGCAAAACCAACAGGCTAGGCGTTGTGCACAAAGCAGCATTTATATTAGGTGAATAGTGACGTTGTAATTTTCTTAAGCAATGAAATTAGTCAAAAACAATTTATAATTTGACCGGTAAGACCGGTGTCGAACCCAAGGGAGCAATTGGATTATACGCTAGGGAATCAAGTTTTCTACTCGGCTATTCCTTCAAATCGATTATGAGAATGGTTTCAAGTCTAAAACAAGCAATGAGATAGCACTAAAGGGTTGAATATCAATCAAAAGAGAGTTTCAAGGGGTTGTACCCCTCCTTGGCATTTCCCATGATCATGCATACAAGAATTAAATACATTCAAGGTGTTAGATAGTGTTGAACCTAGCTTAGACTAAGGTAGATCCCATCCTAATCGAATCTATTCTTAGTCAAGCTCTCTTATAGCTCGAACCTCACTTTCTCAAGATATTGGCTCATTCCATGACATTTATTAGCATTAGAATCTCTCCCAAGCAATAACTACCATGAACTCGAGTTCTAGTTCACTTCAAGTCCGTAGACATGATCACATTTACCACATCTAAACCATCCCTAAGGTCGTTAGATACTTAGGTCAAGTTTTGGGATAAACAATTCACTTTGGCATTTCATCAAACACCTAGTGGCATGCAATAATGAAGATCATAGCAAATGTGAATTTAACACCATAGATTAATCATCAAACATGCATATACATGATCAAGAGTACCAAGGAGGGTACCAACACCCTCAAAACACAAGGGAACTACTCACACATCATGTAAGACAACATGATGTGAGTAGGGTTTGAATACAACAATTTAGAAGAGAAGAGGGATAGAAGATAGGATGGTTAATCCTAGATGTCTCCCTTTGATCTTCACTCCTCCCTTGTTGATTGTGGATTGATGACCTTGATTTGATCTCCTTTGATGAGTATTTTTGCCCAAAAGTCCCACTCTCTAGGTCAAAATCGCCACTTTCTATTTATAGCCTCGGGTGGAAATATCAGCACTGTAGCAGTTCACCCGACCGGGTGGCAATTTGGACGAGATCCACCCGACCGGGTGGGTTCCCAGTCGATCGACTGAAGGGTCCAGTCGATCGACTGCGGAAACATGGATTGCAGGCCCTCCTGAGTCTGCATCTAGTCGATCGATTCGAGGTCCAGTCGATCGACTCAAGCTTTCACCCGACCGGTTGGGGCAGGGGACATTCTCACCCGACCGGGTGAGATACAACTATGTCCATATTTTGCTCCAAACCTCCGGTTTTTCCCGAGTTTCCGAATTTTGGCATTGACACTGAGAATATATTGTTTTGTACCTGAAACGTACGAAAAGGGATCAAATGACATCAAAATATCGTCGGAGTCGAACGAAAGCTATAGTGAAAACGGGTACTAATAAGTCGGAATCTCGACTTATCAACACTCCACACTTAAGCTTTGTTCGTCCCGAACAAAGTATGCAAATATGTCAAGGTCGTGCAAAAGGCGGAATGCTAGTGGTGCTATGTTTTTCGTCTATTTGCCTCACTAGCTTTCACAAGGTCTCGATCATTATTGCTAACATGTTATTGAAAAGTAAAAGCAAGTATGTACAACCTAACTAGCTCCTTTTCGTAGGCGTTACGAATGCATTTAGCGTATGCATTAAGCCTTTAAACCCCTAGGTTACCCTAGTGGACGAGTTATAGTCTCGTGAGAGTTTTCAGAAAAAGGGAATACTCACAAATCCCATATGCACCTATCCCATGAGAATGAATGTAGAGTGCTCAACCAAGGCGATGATTTCTCAAAACCAATCCCTCACCCCAACTAGGACTACCATCACAATATCATCAAATGAACCTTTGAACCATTTAAGTATCCCATGAGGTTGTGCATTCAAGGTCATCAATACTAGAGCTATCAAATGCCTCATCCAAAGTTCCACTCATTTTCAAGGCAATACAATGAAGCAAAGTTAATAGCTTTGCACAAAAGAGTGTCAACCGCTCACCTATGCTAGCTAGGGCTAGTCCATGGGCTTGCGACAAGGAACTCGTTCCCAAGTTTTAGGCGCTTAAGCCATAATCCATAAGGGAAGAGGAGTTCGTCACTATGAGTTCTTAATAAATAAGCATAAACCAAATGATAGCTCCCGTGCAAGCACATGGATCGTCCAAGAGTTAATCTAACTAGCACACAATGCAAATGATGAGTCCCGCACAAAGGAAGAATGATGGAGGAACATAAAGTCAAGCTTTAAGCGTTTTTATTTTTTTTATTTTCTTTTCAAACGGCCTTTGGCCTACAAATGCTTTCGAGGGGGGACTTACCTCCCTAACCCTCGGCATTTGTATGTTTAAGAGCAAAACTTCTCGTGGCCTTTGAGAAAGTTTTTGGTCGGGGCTTTGCCCTCTTTTGACCATGAAAATGAAGCATTTTTTTGTTGGGGTCTATTTTTCCCCCTCTTTTGGTTTCTGACTCCACACTTAAAACTTGACAATATGTTCAAGGAATGTATGGAATGCGCGGGAAACAATCATAAGCATGGCACTAAATTGGAAAACTCAAGTCACCAAGGAGCATATAAAAGGTCTAAGTTTTTCATGAAGTTTTTAAAAGTGCTTGCTAAAACTTAATTCAAGGTATTTCAACGAAAATGCTTAGAAAATTAGATAGACAAGGGATAGCAATGATATTGATTCACAAGAATGCACATTCGTAGGACTAGGTCGGTTCTAGGTTCAAGATCCAATAAATGTGATAAATAGGCTAGATGTGATTTATAGGAATTTAGAATCGATAGTCACAAGCCTATGTGGTTAAAAACACTCTCATGTAGGGATAATGTGCAAAAGATGCAAGTGTCCATCTAAAAATGATATGCATGGCATGCAAACATGTGAACTATGCGCATCAACCCACTCCACACTTAATTCAAGCTTAGTCCCTAAGCGCAAAGAATGATAAAATAAAGGCAAAGGCGCATAGGAACTCCCCTCGTTTGTAGAGCCGATGACATAACTCTTGGGAATGAGATATATTCGTTTGGTTGCATATGTAGGTAAAGAAGGTGATTTTGGCATGAGAAGAGCATGAGTATAAATCCTGAAATTTCCACAATCAAAAAATGGTAGAACACCTTCAATAACATAAGAATGTAGCATACAACCAAAGATAAGTCAAGAGTACATCATAAAGATGGCATACATCATCCAAAATTGCGCCAAAAGGCGACTTAACATCCAAGTACATGATCAAAGCAAGAAAACATCAAAACATCGATATAAGGATGATCAAAATGTAATAGAAGCGGAAGATGTAGCCTCGTCGTCACTAGAAGTGGTCACTCTAGTAGAATCTCCATCGTCCTCCTCCATAGCATCAGTAAGTGGCGAGGGAAGCAAGGGAGAGGCGGCACGAGGGGCAGAAGGTCCTGGGTCAGCTGGAGCAGTCGGGCCTCTGATCATAGATAAAAGTGTGGTACGGAGCCACTCCGACTCCTGGCGAGCTCTCAACGCCTCAGCTCTAGTAAAGGCCTCCAGACTAGCTAGCCCGCTCCTCAAATCAGCAATATCAGAGGAGACTCGCTCTCTCCACTCGGTCCAAGTATCTGTAGGAGGAGGGGCACTCTCGACAGCAGGCTCTACAGTGGGCAGCTCCTCAGCAATGGGAGCCTCGGGCTCGGAAGCCACGGGAGATGGGGGAATAGGAGAGGAAGGAGGGGATGGTGTAAGGTGGGCTAGGCAATATAGGTGATTCCTCGCCTTGAAGTTCCTCTTCCTCTTCTCCGCTGCCAGTCTAAGGGTCTCCTTGTGAGGCTTGCGATCCTCCTCCCAAGTCTTGCCGTCCTTGTTAAGGAGGCGCATGTGCTTCAAGGTAGGCACATCGAGGATCATCCTGGATGGCTCGGGGCATCCATCATGGCCAAAGGTGAAGTTACACCTCATGGCAATAAGAGTGATCATAGAACCTCCCCCTAAAACAGAATTCCTCGATGACTTCTTCACAAAGCTCTCAAAGCGGGAGGATATGATGGAAACCCAATCAAGCGCATCACCCTCATTAATGGCCATCATCAGCTCATAATCAGGGCCAGTCAAGCTTCTAGCCATATCCCCACGGGTGTCAATCCCAATAGCTATGATGTGGTGAATGATCTTCCAAATCGGAAGGGTGATGGCTGAGGCGTTGTAGGAGGGAGCAAACCACTCGTGCCTCCCCGATATATCTCTCCAAAATCTGCTCTGAAGGTGCTCATTCCTAACAATCACCTCCCCTCCCAACAATGGGAAACTGAGCCACTCTCGGATCATCCACTCCCCAATCAAAAATTCCCTACCACCAAGTATAAACCTCCAGTGTGTGACTCTCCTCCCCTCCCTCACAACATCTAAAGAGCATAAGAACTCCTCCACAACCCTCTGATAAGTGCCCGGATCATCCAACAGAAGGAAGCCTAAACCACATCTATATAATAAGTCTCGTACCTCTCCGCCGACGTGTAGATCATCAAGTACGCCAAAGGCTGGGTAGAGAGTGGGTACGGCTACCTTTCCCGCTCCAGTGACTACCCCGAGTCTCTCTGTGAATCTGGCATCTCGGAATGTAAGAGGCTCGGTGAAGGGGTAAGGCGTAGGCTCGGGTAGAGGGGACTCCAAAGGTCCATCCCTCGGCACAAAGGGCACTATAGCAGGAGGAGGTGCACTAGGCGGTGGAGGGTCCATTTCCTCGCTGGAGGATGAGCTATCATCTCGTAATGTGTCGCTCACTCTCATCCTCTTGCGATGGGAGAGAGGAACATCGTCCTCCTCACTATCGGATGCTCGGTCTATCGGCACATCATGGGCTATTTCCTTGCCCCTGGAAACCGATTCGGATGAGGAGGGGCCTCGAGGCATGGCAGGATTGAGGAGGAAAAACTGAGTTCCGGGCTGGATATGTTCCAACCGGTCGGGTGGATGAAGCTCAATTTCCCACCCGGTCGGTTGAGATGCGATTTGGAGGTCGAAAATTGGAGTTTTTCTGCGGGCTTCGAGGATCGAAATTGATGCTTGGGGATTGTAGGCGGGGTGATGGCGAGTGTTTTGAGCGGTTGAGCGGGCAGTTTTGATGGCGGAGTGGGGAGATCGGCGAGGAGGAAGATCCGGCGGTTCTGGCGAGATGCGGCTGGGCTGTGGTGGAGCGGCTGGGCTGGGGCGAGGCTGGGGAGGTGATGGCGACGGCGAGGAGAGGCAAGGATGGCCGGATGAGGTCTGTTGGTGAAGGTCGGGTGGAGGCGATGCGGAGGAAGTCGGGTGAGTGGAGGTCGGGTGGAGTGAAGGGATTGGTTTTGAGATGGAGTTGCGGGTTGAGATAGACGAACCCAACCGGTCGGGTGAGATGTTTATGTTTTCAACCGGTCGGGTGATATGTGATCGAATGATATCCTGTGGGTATGCTCACCCGGTCGGTTGGAAATAGGAGCGATCTCACCCGGTCGGTTGGGGTCAGGGTTCCTGGACTATTTTCAAGGTTTTGATATAAAATGGCTATCCGTTCTTGCACAAATCCAACTCCACACTCATGAATTTTTACCCCACAAAATGAACTAGCATCACTCAATATTCAAACACAAGGTCATTTCACACTCAAGGCATACCTCAACATGAAATCACTAGCATATACATGATTTTCAACCAAGGGAAACAAGCTAGGATGACACACTCCACACTTAAGACATCACCATCGCCTAGAAATTTCATGCAAGCCCCATATCACACCAAACACACCTAATCATGCATTTTCATCATCCTAGCACTCATGTTCACATTCAACATTCAAAGCATGCATGCCACACATATATAAAAGTAATTTTGCGTAGATGGACAACTCACAAACCGGGGTACCTCCCGTGAGGGCCTAGTTTAACGTCTTGGCAAGACCGAGCCGAATCTCTCCATGTTTAAGAAACACACTTGAGGAGTCCTTTGCTAGGATCCCTCCTCAAGCGGACTTGTAGAAAATTGGGAGACTCAATCCGGGTTCTTTGAAGAGTTGCAAGCAACTTGCTTAATAGCCCTTTTCCAAAGTGATGGTGGCCTCTCTCCCTTTGACGATTTTACCTTTCCATTCTTTTCCATTTCATCATCGGATGATGATTCATATTGAGCAAGGGGAGGATCTTCATCGGGTTCAAACATGTTGTGCCACTCCTTCATATCAACTTTGTTGCCTTTAATGCTTCCGGTTCCCTCCTTCTCTAGCTTTTTCTCAACACTAGCCACTTGTTCTTCTTTTGGCTTTTCGATCCTCACCTTTTCTCCACCAATCTTTAGGGTCAATTTCCCTTTTCCAACATCTACTTTAAAACCGGCGGTGGCCAAGAAGGGACGCCCAAGGATCAACGATGAATTGAAATTATCTCCCATATCTACTACCACAAAGTCGCATGGAATGTAGAATTTATCGACTTTGATTGGGACATTCTCCACTAGCCCCCAAGGGCGCCTTGTAGTGCCATCCGCTAGTTGTAGAGTCATTTTAGCGGTTTTCACCCCATTCAATTTTAGCTTGTGGTAGATGGCAAGAGGCATGACGCTCACGCTAGCCCCAAGATCGGCTAGTGGACTTGTGAAGCTCATATCTCCTATTGAGCACGGGATAGTGAATTTTCCGGGATCTCCCATCTTTTGGGGAATTTGCTTTGAGAAGAGGGCACTACATTCGTGGTTGAGGAGGTGGGGATCATCTTCTTCAATGGTCCTCTTCTTGGACAAGATCTCTTTTAGAAACTTGTTGTATAGAGGTGCCTTCTTGATGAGCTCATGAAATGGTATGTAGACATATAGCTTTTTCAACATCTTGGTGAAGACCTCATATTCTTTGTCCAACTTAGAGGGCTTGATGAGCCTTTGAGGAAATGGAATAGGTGGAGAATAGGGCTTCAATTCCTCTTTTCTTTCTTTATTTTCTTTTGCCTTTTCGGTTGGAGGATTAGGGACCTCTTCATTAAGTTCTCTTTCTTCGGCTCTAGCTTGGCCAATGGATTTTGGAGGCATTTGATCGGATTTCTTTGGTGTAACGCCCCCCAATCTTCTCCCACTTCTAAGAGTCACCGCCTCACAATGCTCCTTCCTCTCTAGAAATTCATCCTCAAATAATTCATCCTCGAATGATCCCTCAATGTAGATGGCGTTGCAAAACTCCTTCTTTTCATGCTCGGGTCGTGCCGGTAGCTTTCCTTGGGCTCTAGTTGAGGACTCGGCTTGTTGAGCTAGTTGGTTCTCAAGCATCTTGACATGTGTTTGCAACCCTTGGTGAGATTGTTTCATTTCTTTCAACTCTTTGCTCATCTCAAGGATTGCGGAAAGCATGATATCGGAGTTTGAGGGCTCATTTGATGGTTGAGGAGGATGATCCTCTTGTTGGTAAGGCCTTTGAGGTTGAGCTTGATATTGTTGGCCTTGATGTTGGTTCTTTGGTTGAAATTGATTCCTCGGAGGGAAAGCTTGATTTGTTGGAGTGGCTTTAAATCCAAAGTCGGGAGGTGTAGGATTTGTAGTCTTGTATGAGAAGTTTGGATGATTTCTCCAAGCGGATGAAAACTTTGGGGTAGTGTAATTGGATTGGGAAGTTTGGCCTTGAAAAGCGCTACCATTGTACTCTCTCCCTTGATTTCCACCGACATAATTTGCTTCTTCATACTCATTCCTCCATCCATCCCTTAGAACCAAAGGGCATGAGTTGGTTTCGTGCTCATATACTTCACAAATGTCGCACCCTTGACTCGTTGGGTGGCCTTTATCTTGGTGTTTCAATTTGAATACTTCATCCGAGAGTTTCTCAAAATCTTTCTTTAGGGCATCGTATTCACTAGTGCTCACGGCTTTCACTTCATGTCTTTCTCCTCTCCTCCTTGGGTTCCCTCTTTCACTTCCCCACATGAAGTAGTTCTTCGTGATCTTCTCTATCACCGCATATCCTTCATGGGGTTCAAGCTCCATTATAGCTCCTCCCGCGGCGGTATCAAGTGCAAGCCGCGAGGGACCATCAACGCCATGGTAGAAAGTATGGAACAAAAGGAGGTCGTCTAAGTTGTGATGTGGGCAAAGCCTTTGATACTCTTTATACCTCTCCCATGCTTCATAGAGGTTTTCTCCGTCCAATTGTGAAAAATTTGTGATTTGATTCCTATAGTAGGCCGTCTTGGAAGGAGGGAAGTATTTGTTTAGAAATGCCACGGCGAGCTCCTCCCAAGTGGTGAAACTATCCGGCGTTTGGCTCCTTAACCAATCCTTGGCTTTTCCCGTGAGTGAGAAGGGAAACAACCGCAAATGAATAGCATCTCTTGAAACTCCATTTATCTTGAATGTATCACAAACCTCCAAGAATGTGGTTAAATGAGAGTTTGGGTCCTCATGGTCTCTCCCCGAGAATTGGTTGGATTGAACCATTTGAATTGTTGAGGTCTTTAAGTCAAAATCCCGATTATCAACCGCCGGGACAAGGATTGGGGATCGGTATCCATAAGCATTGGGAGCGGCGTAGTCCTTGAGAACCCTTCTAGCTTGGGGCAATGGTGGTAGGTGACCTTGGGGTAATTGATGAGGGGGAGGTGGTGGTGGAGGAAGTCTATCTCTATCTCCCATGATTTGATGGATGATATCTTGAGCGTTCGATGTGGTTCCTTTGTCCTTGATTGTCTTACTCCTTGTAAGGTGAGGGTTAACAATATTCCTTATTGGTTGATTCAAGTCTCTATCCACAACTTGTGCGAGCTTCTTTGTCTTTGGTGGCATAAACGAGAATGCACCTACAAGGAGAGAACAATTAAAGCAAGTGAGAATAGTGGAATAAACTCAAGAGTCACAAGTAGCAAAGCAAATAAAGAAAAACATGGAATAGTCGGAGTTCTAAATGATTCTTCCTAGGGACAATCTAGCCATTGCTCCCCGGCAACGGCGCCATTTTGACGTTGTAATTTTCTTAAGCAATGAAATTAGTCAAAAACAATTTATAATTTGACCGGTAAGACCGGTGTCGAACCCAAGGGAGCAATTGGATTATACGCTAGGGAATCAAGTTTTCTACTCGGCTATTCCTTCAAATCGATTATGAGAATGGTTTCAAGTCTAAAACAAGCAATGAGATAGCACTAAAGGGTTGAATATCAATCAAAAGAGAGTTTCAAGGGGTTGTACCCCTCCTTGGCATTTCCCATGATCATGCATACAAGAATTAAATACATTCAAGGTGTTAGATAGTGTTGAACCTAGCTTAGACTAAGGTAGATCCCATCCTAATCGAATCTATTCTTAGTCAAGCTCTCTTATAGCTCGAACCTCACTTTCTCAAGATATTGGCTCATTCCATGACATTTATTAGCATTAGAATCTCTCCCAAGCAATAACTACCATGAACTCGAGTTCTAGTTCACTTCAAGTCCGTAGACATGATCACATTTACCACATCTAAACCATCCCTAAGGTCGTTAGATACTTAGGTCAAGTTTTGGGATAAACAATTCACTTTGGCATTTCATCAAACACCTAGTGGCGTGCAATAATGAAGATCATAGCAAATGTGAATTTAACACCATAGATTAATCATCAAACATGCATATACATGATCAAGAGTACCAAGGAGGGTACCAACACCCTCAAAACACAAGGGAACTACTCACACATCATGTAAGACAACATGATGTGAGTAGGGTTTGAATACAACAATTTAGAAGAGAAGAGGGATAGAAGATAGGATGGTTAATCCTAGATGTCTCCCTTTGATCTTCACTCCTCCCTTGTTGATTGTGGATTGATGACCTTGATTTGATCTCCTTTGATGAGTATTTTTGCCCAAAAGTCCCACTCTCTAGGTCAAAATCGCCACTTTCTATTTATAGCCTCGGGTGGAAATATCAGCACTGTAGCAGTTCACCCGACCGGGTGGCAATTTGGACGAGATCCACCCGACCGGGTGGGTTCCCAGTCGATCGACTGAAGGGTCCAGTCGATCGACTGCGGAAACATGGATTGCAGGCCCTCCTGAGTCTGCATCTAGTCGATCGATTCGAGGTCCAGTCGATCGACTCAAGCTTTCACCCGACCGGTTGGGGCAGGGGACATTCTCACCCGACCGGGTGAGATACAACTATGTCCATATTTTGCTCCAAACCTCCGGTTTTTCCCGAGTTTCCGAATTTTGGCATTGACACTGAGAATATATTGTTTTGTACCTGAAACGTACGAAAAGGGATCAAATGACATCAAAATATCGTCGGAGTCGAACGAAAGCTATAGTGAAAACGGGTACTAATAAGTCGGAATCTCGACTTATCAAATAGCTGAAATAATGTCACCAAGATCAAGATTAGAGTAAAGTGCCTAATAATGTCATCATGAAAATAGTCTTAGCATTTGTTAAGCACTGGTCCCTCATAGTATAAATGCAGCCAATAAAGATAATTAACCTTATGAACACTTCAATAAAATTGCAGATTTATCTAGTTCTATATTTATAAATTGAAGCTTTATGGTTCTTTGAGTCCGGTTCCTGTGAAAAGTGATATTTTGGTAAGAAATGTAACTAATCTCATCCATTCATCTTGTTAATCAATGCTAGGATTAGATCGAATTAATTTACATTATTCGTAGCTTTTCAAAGGATAATGCGTATCATTACATTATTCGTAGTTTTTCAAAGGATAATGCGTAATATTATGTATATGAATAATGGGTTATGGTGTCCTTGAGAAATTGGTTCTCGTTATGATAATTGAACATTTGCACTCCATTAATATGAGACGTCTTTAGTTTAAAGCCGTTCTCAAATCACTCACTACAAATTTAGCAAAAATTTCCGGCGACATTAGTATCGCCGGAATTTTTTCCGACGAATTCCGACAACAGTCTGGAAATAAATTTATTAAAGACAAAATTCAGTGTTATTCCGGCGAAATTCCGGAGACAAAGTATCCCCGGAATATCCCCAAAATAATTTCTGCGCCATTCCGGGGACATTCCGGTGATAATATCCATGTCGCCGGATTTCCCCCGAATGTTCCCGAAATAATTCTTGCGCCATTCCGGGGACATTCCTATGCCAGAATCCATGTTGTTGGATTTCCCCGGAATTTTGCCGGAAACGATAAATTGCATTAATAAAATTTTCCATTTAAATTTTGCATGTCCTAGGAGTTGTCCCTAACTATTGCCGTATTTTTTTATAATTTAAATTATATATGTCGCCGGAGTTGTCCCTAATTTCTGCCGAAATATTTATAGCAAAAGCAGATCTTAGGAGTTGTCTCACTTCTCAGTGTTTTCCTGAGCAAAATCACTTGTTCAGAGCCCCCAATATTATCTTCTTCCACCACAGAGGCTAGCTATTCTAGCCAATGAAGCTGATAGGGATGAGTCTTCCCCATACACTACTATGCTTGCTGCTCAAGATGTTTCTCAGAGATGCAAGGAGCTTGGGATTACTGCTCTTCACATCAAGCTTCGTGCTACTGGTGGGAATAAGACAAAGACACCTGATCCTGGTGCCCAATCCGTGCTTAGAGCTCTTGCTCGTTCTGCAGCGACTCAGCAGAGGATCTCCAGGCCATCAAGCGCGCTTACAAGCACAAGTACAAACACTCGCTGGAAGAAGACATTGCTTCGAAGATTGTTTTTGAACAATTCATTAATGGAAAATTATCCACACTCGTTGGAAGAAGACATTGCTTCGAAGATTGTCTTTGAACAATTCATTAATGGAAATTTTGCATGTCCTAGGAGTTGTCCTAAACACTCGTTGAAAGAAGACATTGCTTCGAAGGACGACCAATTCATTAATTTTTTTTTCAAAATCTTAAAATTTTAAAATTAAAATTTTCAAAAATCAGTAAATTTAATTTAAATATAATATTATTCACATATTTGTCCCCGGATTTCCGCAGGATTTTCACCAGATATTTTGTCCCCGAATTTCCGCAGGATTTTCCCCACATATTTTGTCCCCGGATTTCCGCAGGATTTTCCCCACATATTTTGTCTCCAGATTTCCGCAGGACTTTCCCCTCATATTTTGTCCCCGGAGATTTGCAAGACTTTCTCCGCCTTCTGCTCCCCAGATGTTCCCCGGATTTTATTTTGGCCGAAAATCGCCGGATTTTTGCGAGAGTGTCGCCAAAATTTGTCCCCGGAATTTCTCCGAAACATTAATTCGGGGGACGTTTTGCCGGCGACAAAATTGTGGCCGGAATTTTGCCGATTTTTGTCCTTATTCCGGCAGAAATCCGGCGCATATCCGGCCAAATTTTGTTGCCGATTTTTTTTTGCAAAATTTGTAGTGACTGATTACAGATGAAATCCAAAATTGGAAGTCACGTGAAGCTAACGGACACAGACACAATTAGTACTATAATATTTTTCTGCCACCAATAACCGATCATTTAGTAGATGAAATCCAGTATGTGAGAACAGAATTCTTATTATCATCATTTGAAGAGGAACTTGACAGCACCAGGAAAGTGAACATTCATCATGTAGTCCTCCCAGTCGATGGTTTTGGGGTCAAACTGGAAGTGGAATACATCAGCAGAGTCCAAGCTGTTCCTTGCTGCCACTCTCAACTTGTCTGTGTTCTTGTCGTCAAATCTACATCAGAAAACAAGTCCGCATAAACAATAACTTAGTACAGTGTTTACTTGGAAAAAAAAAGCCATAGTTAAGGTTTTAGGGTTTAGAAGATTAGGGTTAAGGTCATACATGGCCTTGAAGAACAAGTACGGCCTGTAAAGCTCAACCAATCTCATCACAATATCTATTTTTCGCTTTGAATTTGTGTAGAATCCCTTAAGGTAGTGGCAGGATATTATGTTTGCCAACTCCAACACCTGCAGAGTATTCAAGAACACATATAAACAAATGATGATTATTTTTTATATAAACTTTAGGTTTAATTTTAGGAGAAGGGGATTTGAGGCTTACCTTCAATGGTAAGATGTAGCGAAGGGACATGTAACTGTGGAAGCTATCCATGGTGTCCAATATCTTTATCTTGCCGACAATGACTTTCTTTCCATCTCTACCAGTCCAAGGATTTTGGGAGAAGTAAATGTGACCCCATAGCGGAATTGATGAGTATTTCAAAGGGTTCCTGTTGGAGGACCCAACTTGGTAGATGGTCTCACCTGGCCTATCCGCATGGGCGGCTATTGCAACCATTATTGAGTTCACCACCATGTCAGCTGGTATCTAAAAATGAATACAATTATTGCATATTCATGTTAGCATTTTCTTATTCTATTGCAGACCTATGCCATTTTAATAGAGTAAATTTAGAACAAAATAGGGTTAGGGTTAGTTAGATAGTTACCAGATCAATAGTTGAGTTAGGATCCCCTAGGAAGCATTCCATTCTTCCTTTACCATATGCCATTGCTAAGCTATCAATGGTTCTGTAAAATAAACAGTGAGAACATGTCATATAGTAATTAGCCAATGGAATAATGATATGGACAGGGTGTCCTTCATTTAAGATAATAGTTATTACCTTACACCTTCAATCCAACCAGGAAATGGCTCTTTAAGTGTACTAGTAACAATGGTAGGGCGAAGAATAACAAGAGGCATGTTTCCCCTGGACTCTCCAATAAGCATCTCCCCCATTGCCTTGGTGAAGACATAAGTGTTAGGCCATCCAAACTTCTGTGCCCTGATCCAATCAAATTTGAAGAGAGAACTCCAAGACATCAAATCTCTGTAAGAGAGTACGTACCCCTTAACATAATATGTCTGTTCCATGGTTTAAAAAGAGAGTTGATCACAATTCAAAGTGGCTGACCTTTTGTTTCCGAAATCTTTCATGGCTGCAGTTATGGTTCGTTCATCCAACTTAGCCTCTTTTAGTGCCTTTAGCTTTTCTTCCATAACCATAAATTCGAAGTTGATGTCTAAATCAAATGTGCCATTTAAGGTTTCCCCCATCTTGAAGGGGGTCTCTTCCATCACTCCTGCCTTTTCTCCGCAGACGTAAGCTGATGAAGAAAATCGATGATATTTAGCTTAAAATTGAGTAATTTATCCCCAAAAGCATTGGGACTAAAAAGATAGTAGTAATATCATACCTGTCGAGACATGGATGAATGCCTTCAGATTGACACATTTCTTGGCGAAGTTCAGAATATGTTTAGGACCCATTGTATTAATAGCCAGGGCAACATCATACCTGAAAAATTATATTAAAAAATATATGATCAAGATTGGATACTAAGAGTGATGCAGATGAAGAGTATTGAATTCTAGATCGAGAAGAGCATCCATTCTGCTTACCTCTCATCAAAGTTAACAGTGGCAGCCAAGTTGACAATAACATCTACTTCATTCCACATTTCATTCTTCAGCTCATCTTCTTTCACTCCCAAGTTCTCCAGTGAGATGTCACCAGCCACTGGAATTGTCACCCTTTCCGATACAAGGTTACTCAGGTCAGAACCCATCTTCTCTCTAACCACCACGAACAACTCCTTACTCAAAATCTACAGTAATCAAAAAGGCAATCAGATTTTAGTAACATTAGGAGTACTTAAACATTTTAGGATCTCATGACTGTCTCTATGAGAAAATCCAACCTCATCATACAAACGGGTAGCGGCAGAGGCAGAATCCTTAGCCCTCAGAAGAAGAAAGAGCTTCTTCACCTTTGGTTGAATTCTCAGTATCTTCTCCACAAACACTACAGCAACATAAAAAAACCTTAGTACTAAAAGAACCAGCAGGTGAGGTTTAGAGAGAAAAGCAATGTAAAGGACTTGATGCTTAATTATATATAATTAAGCATATAAAAGTTAGAAATGGAATTACCTTTAGCAACAAATCCAGTTGAGCCAGTAACAAGAATGGTCTTGTTTTCCAAGAACCCAACTATACTGCTCAGCTGCTCCATTGCGCAATACAAACGCGTCTCTAGGTAGCTCAAAATGCCTCTAAGCTGTAATGATAAAGGACGGAAGAAGCAAGCAAAAGCAGCAGAGACAAGTTATGAGAGAGAGTAGTAGACTGAGGCTTTAACTCTGTTGTTTGATATGGAAACTTGGTTCGAACCTGCAAGATATTTATAGTATGCGATAAGGGCATGTGCATTTATTGTGTCAGCACAAGCACGTTGAATTTTCATGGCTAGCTGCTTCCAGTGCTGTGGATAGCCACAGATTGGGTCAACTGTTGTGTAGCCACACGCGGGTCTACTTCAGCACAATGGTTAATGAACACCTGGCTCCAAACACGTACGTTATTAGTTAATTAGTAAGGGACTAATTAGTAATTTAGGGTTTGCGATTGTTGTTCTCACTTGAGGAAATCCTTTAGATGCACATCAACAGGTTTGGGCGGTGTCAAGTATATAATTGGATCAAGTGCTTGTGTTTACACCTGTAGTCCTGTCAAGCTTGTGTGTTTTGTCTTTGAGTACTCATTTGGATTATTTAGACTCACCCTAATCATATGTGTTTTTTCTTCTGCGAAACCCTTTTTTTTTTTTGATTGATGAAACCCTAATTTTTTTAAACATCTGTATTCCTATTAATAATTTATGGCGGATATAATTACAACGATTTGTTGAAGTTGGGATACAAATATAATGCAGAGATCATGACGGTAAAAACCTCACTCTTTGACTTGCAACTCAATTGAGTCAATTAACCAGACCAAACAGAGCAGTCAAAGCATAACCAAATGCTTTCCTCTAGTGAGAACAAAAATTGAAAGGGTGGTTAGTTGGGTGGTTATTTGAGTTGTTGCGGCTCAGTTTCCTTTCATGCTAGCTGTGGGCAATAGGAGCCAGGTGTACGTGCCGAAGTAGGCCCGTGTTGCTACCCAACTATTGACCACTTATGGCGTTGTCATGTTACACTTGGAGGCTTGGAGCACAAACGAGAGAAACTAATAATTCAAGGGGGTAGGCTATGAACTATGATATATAATTGTCCAATACCTTAGAGATAAACCCCTATTATATCTTCGTTATTTGTAATCTTAGAGGAGCGCTCAAATGAAAATTCTTTATTTTTTCGAGAACTTGAGACCCCAATCTTCACCTTCCAAAATGCATCATCAAGTCATTTTCGTGATGACACGTGTCCCATGTGCATTTTCCAAGATGCATTTAATGCAAAGTCCAAGCCACCTTTTTTACTTTACTTTTTGGACATGTGTCACATGCAGATTCAAAGATGCATCATGATCTAGAATAAAGATCGCATGAGAAGTGACATGTTTGGTGAGAAATGAGAACTAATCTCATCCATTCATATTTGTTAATCAATGGCTAGGATTAGATCGAATTAATTTACATTATTATTCGTATTATTCGTAGCTTTTCAAAGGATAATGTGTAGTATTATGTATATGAATACTACACATTATCCTTTGAAAAGCTACGAATAATGTAATGCTACGCATTATCCTTTGAAAAGTTACGAATAATGTAAATTAATTCGATCTAATCATAGCAATTGATTAACAAGATGAATGGATGAGATTATTTCTCAGTTCTCACCAAAATGTCACTTCTCACAGAAACCGGACTCTCATGATCTAATGGTGAGATTTGAAAGTTCTCGAATTTTTAAGGGTTCTCAACCGAACGCTTCCCTGTAATCTTATATATATTGACTAATTAGGATCTACGAAGTTATCACCAACAATAGAACTCTATAGGTCAATGATTTATTGCTCGAGATAATTTGATTAAATTCATTATTATTATGATAATATATTCTTAAGTCTTTAATATCACCCATAGTTTTTTATAAACAACTCGGATATCGTTGATACAATGGTTCCCAAGACAATATATATGTTTTATTTTGTTAATATATATTATAAATCCCCACCCGTTCATGATAGACCTGCACAAATTTGAGTTTCGGACCGGGCTTTTCTAATAGTCGAGCCGGACTAAATCCGCCCGATCAATTCGGACTCAAAATCTTGTCCAAGTCTGCCCTATTTACCGGGCCGGGTTACCCATCGGGCCAACCCACTACAAATATGTATCTATACATTTTAATTTTTCTTTAAACTTAAATAAAAATACTATAATTTTCCACACTACAACAATACATTCTCGATGATGTATCATAATATTCACCAAATTGATACATACCCAAACATTCATTACACTGATGCATTCCCAAACATTCACCATACTTTTACTTTCTTTTCTTTTTTAAATTAAAAATAATAAAAATTGAGGGGTTTGAGTTGTAGCTCTGTTTATTTTTATTTTTAAATTAAAAATAATAAAAATTAGGATCTAATTTTAGTGGGTAATGGGCTGGCCAATTAGTCCGATTCGGGCCAAAATGCGTCCAAGCCCGATAAAAATACGGACCGGGTCGGGCTTGATCCGTCTGACTAATGTGCTTGTCGAAGCCCGTTATATTGACCGGGCGAGCGGATCGGTCCGGCTAATGTGCTTGTCGAAGCCCGTTATATTGATAGGGAGAGCGGCCGGGTCGGTCCAGTCGGGCTTACCCGAATTTGTGCAGATCTAGTAGCACATATGCTCGTAATAAAATTATACATAATAAAAAAAATACTGGGCGCTAGACCCAAACAATATTTTGGGTCACAATGAATTCCTCCATGGTTCAACATGTCTATGTGCTAAGAAGCAATTCATAAATGCACAAACCTAATCGCATATATTGACCGAGACGAGAAAAGATCAGTGCAGCGCAGCCGGGGAGATCCAACTTATCATTTATATAGATACCGGCCGCCATGGTGGTGAACAAAGTACACAGCTCCAAAAATGTTGCAATAGCCGCAGCCCAAGCTGGTTGGTTTTGCATCAACAGGAACTCTTTGAAAAGGTCACCAAGAATTGGTCGCCAAAAAATATTAGTTGTCGCCCATTATTCCATCACGAGGTCACATTTACTTCTCCCAAAATCCTTTGTTCATGTAGACATAAAATTTAAACAGGGCATGATATGCTTTCATTTTCAAGCTTTCCTTCATTACGTACAGGATTGTGATGATGGCTACTATTAAACTAGAGCGAACCTTGAAGCTTGTAGGAAAGGTCAAGAAACTGAATGTAGTAACTTTAATCAAATATTGAGTGAAATTAGCCTTACCTTTCAGCCCTAGCTACCTCTTCAATATAATATATAGTAAATTCAAGGCAATAGAGACGTTATATATGGTTATGTTAAACACTTTAATATAACCTTAAGCTGATCAATTATATACTACAACATGAACGTTCAAATAATTAAGAATTTCTCTTCATTTCGAGCACACCTGAAAACCCGTCTCTGCACTTTTCCAAGTACACGATATCAAGTCGTTGCGGTTCTGACCTATGTTTTACTTGCATATTTGATGAGTCGAGTCTTCGACTCATTAATGCCCATTTTCATTATAGCTTTAGTTCGTTTCCGACGATTATTTGATGTCATTTGACCCCCTTTTCATGCGTTTCAGGTGCGAATCAAGGTGACTCAGTGCCAAAAGCCCATAGAAGGAAACTCGGAGAAAATCGAAGTCAAGAGCAAAAGTTGGCAGAATTTGGCCTCCAGTCGATCGACTGGGAAGCTCCCCTGCTCCAGTCGATCGACTTAATGGACTCTCAGGAGGGCATGCAAATCAAGATACTTCAGTCGATCGATTGGGCCCGCCAGTCGATCGACTGGCGAGTTCTCCAGCTGAGCGTGCAAGCCACGTCCCTTCAGTCGATCGATTGGGACTCCAGTCGATCGACTTAATGGAGTCTCAGGAGGGCCTGTTTTCTGCATTACTCCAGTCGATCGACTGGGAGACTACCCTGTCTCAGTCGATCGACTGAGAATCTGCTTTCCAAGCGTTTATCTCCCTCCAGTCGATCGACTGGGCCAACAGCCCACCGCCAGTCGATCGACTGGACCTGCTACAGTACCGGAAATTGCCCGAGGCTATAAATAGAAAGAGGGAAGTTTGACTTATCATCTTGGATTTTTCTGGAGAAAAGACAAAAGGAAGTGAGCCAAATCAAGGGTTTCAACATCATCTAATCAAGGAGGATTGAAGATCAAGGGAGTTTATTAGGATCATCAATCCTACTCTTTTCCCTCTTCCTTTCTCTTAGATTGTTGCTAAAAACCCACACATCATGTTGTCTTACATGATGTGTGAGTAGTCTCCCTTGTGTTTTGAGGGTTCTATGAACCTCCTTGGTACTCAATGATCATTGTATACACATTTGAACGGATTTATTGAAGATGATTTCATTTTACTATGCTCTTCATGCTAGACATGTCTCTAAGTGTTTGATAAAATGCCCAAGTGACATGTTTATGTTAGAACTATGATCTAAGTGTTGAAAGAGCTTAGTGATGGTTTGGATCTAGTAAAATCGAACTTAACCAACGTTTATGAGAGTAAATGCATGGTGAGAGGTAAACTAGAACCTTATGCATGTAGCATTTATGAGAGTAAATGTTATATAGCGGATCAATACTCTTTAATTAGTGAGATCCTAGCTAAGATGGCTTGACTAGGATTAAACATGCATGGTTTGTTCAATTCTAGTCTAAGCTAGGTTTAAAACCTATCAACTCATAATTAATTAAACTCTTGTATGCATGATCATTGGGAAATCGCCAAGGAGGGGATTAATCCCTCGAAACTCACTTTTAATTGAATTCAATCCCCTAAAAACCATTTCACTCTTGTTTTGAATCATTGATAACTCAATCATACTTGAATTTTAGGAATTAGCCGAGTAAGAAAATTTGATAGAACTAGCGTGTAATCCGTTTGCTCCCTTGGGTTCGACACCGGTCTTACCGGTTGAATTACAAATTGTTTTTGACCGTATTGCTAAAACTACACACGTCAAAATGGCGCCGTTGCCGGGGAGTGATAGCTAGATTACCCCTAGGAAAATCATTTAGTGCTCCGACTATTCCATGTTTTTCTTTATTCTACTTGTTACTTGCATTTCTTGAACTTATTCACTACGCTTACTTGTTTTAATTGGCTTCTCTTGTAGGTTCACTTCTTTTATGCCACCGAAGGCCAAGAAACTTTCTCAAATAGTGGATAGAGATTTGAACCAACCTATTAGAGAGCTAGTTAATCTTCCCGTTACAAGGAGTAAGACCAAAGACAAAGGACAAACCTCCAATACTCAAGGAGTCATGGCCGAAAACAACAATAGACTCCCTCCCCCACCCCCACCTCATCATAGAAACCAAGACAACCTTCCTCCGCAATTGCCCCTAGCTAGAAGGGCCCTCAAGGACTATGCCATCCCTACGGCGTATGGCTACCGTTCTCCCATCCAACTACCTACGGTCGATAACCGGGATTTTGACTTGAAGACGTCCACTATTCAAATGGTTCAATCTAACCAATTCTCGGGGAGGGACAATGAAGATCCAAATTCCCATTTGACGTCATTTCTTGAAGTTTGTGCTACATTCAAGATCAATGGAATTTCGGAAGATGCTAAGCTACTTAGGCTTTTCCCCTTCTCCCTCACGGGAAGAGCAAGAGATTGGTTGAGGAGTCAAACTCCCGATAGCTTCACTACTTGGGAGGAGTTAGCCGTGGCCTTTCTAAATAAATACTTTCCTCCTTCCAAGACGGCGCATTATAGGAGCCAAATTACAAATTTTGTGCAAATGGATGGAGAGACGCTCTATGAAGCTTGGGAGCGATACAAAGAATATCAAAGGCTATGTCCTCACCATAATTTGGATGATCTTCTTCTATTCCACACCTTCTATCAAGGTGTGGACGGTAATTCTCGTCTTGCACTTGACACCGCTTCAGGCGGAGCTATAATGGACCTTGCACCACATGAAGCCTTTGCGGTTATAGAGAAAATAACGAAGAATTATTTCATGTGGGGAAGCGAGAGAGGGAATCCTAGAAGAAGAAACGAGAGACACGAAGTGAAAGCGGTGAGCTCTAGCGATTATGATGCTTTGAGGAAGGACTTTGATAATCTCTCGGATGAAGTCTTCAAGCTAAAACACCCCGAGAAAGAAACTTCGACAAGGGAAGGGTGTGATATTTGCGAGGTCTATGAGCATGAAACCAATTCTTGCCCTTTGGTTCAAAGGGATGTGCAAGGCTATGGGGAAGTGAATTTTGTGGGAGGAAACCAAGGAAGAGACTATGGAGGGAATGCCAATCAAGGGCAAAGCTCTCAAGCCAACTATACTACACCAAAGTTCTCTTCGGGATGGAGAAATCACCCCAATTTCTCCTACAAGACCACTAATCCCACTCGCCCCGACTTTGGATCCACACCTCCCGGATTCGGTCCTAAGCCTACTAAATCAAATCAAGGGTTCCAACCTAGTAACCAATATCAAAGTCAAGGACCGACTTTGCTTCAAAGAAACCAAGGGCAACAATATCAAGCTCAAGCTCAAATTAAGAACCTATCAACAAGTTGAAGCTCCTCCACAACCTTCTAGTGAACTATCCGGTGTTGAGCCAATGTTTGTGATCGGCTGTAATTTAGTGTAAATATTCAATAAGAATACCGAATACTTATGCCAAACACGTTTAATCAAAACAATTTATATTTTGACTCGGGAAATCCGAGATCATACCCAAAGGACAGGTGATTAAACTAATGGTGCTAAGGATTTGGTTTAGGATGTTTATGGTTTGGGGGGGGGGGGGGGGGGTTTAATCCTCGTAAGAGGGGGATAGCAAAGTTTTACTATCTTAGAAAGAGATTTAATCGATAACAAGGTAAACAAACAATTCGAGGATGACTAGGGATCTAATTCCCCACCTAGACAATTATTGTGACGGTAAATTGAAACACCATTGATGAATTCTCATACACACATTTAGAATTTTAGCTATGTAACATTAATACCAAGTTCAACTCGCGCTACAACCTAATATCAAGAGGCTACACCTCGCATGACACCTCACACTCGCGCTCTATTGGTGCTATAGGACATAATTTATCTAGCCTCACACTCGCGCTTTATTGGCTAAGTAAATCATGCACTCGTTAAATTCAAGCTATTCTCATTAGGATCAATGCATCGCCATATAACACAAATATCCTAATGCTTCTTCATTTGGTTCATTTGAAATCATACTTTTCAGGGGTTAGCTACATCAAGCATGAAATCAACTAGAATTCCTATTTCGGACTTGTCAAAAAAAACACGTCATAGGCAATTCAAAAACATTAAGTTCAAACGAAGAAGAATTGTGTGTAAAATCATTCATCAATAGTATTCATGGTATTCACAACATCACAAACATGTCTAGGGGGTTCATAGACCCCCAACCAATATCACTACTCACTCATGGTGAGGTTACAATCCATAGTATCAATAGAAAAACAGAAAAACATGTAGGATGTAGAGTTTAGGGATCTAGAACCAATATGGAGCACTAATGATCAAGGATAATTCACGATCCGAGTTGTTGATGATGATCAAATAAGATGTCTTCTTCTCCAAGCTATTTTTCGTCCAAATCCCAGCAGAAAAATCGCACAGAAAACGAGGAGAGAGGGTTAAAAAAAACCTAACTTTCTATTTATAGTTCAGCAGAAAAACGCAGCCTTTACGCCGTCGTGCGGTCGCACACCTAGTTCGTGCGAACGCACAGATGCCTAAATCTTGCTTCGTGCTTTCTCGGTTCCGGGTTGTGCGAACGCACAGATTTTCCGTGCTTCTGGTCCAGCTTGTGCGTTCGCACAAAACTGTTGTGCGAGCGCACAGAATTGTTGTTGTTCTGGTTTGGGTCGTGCGACCGCGCACAATTGTTGTGCTTCTGTCTCGAGTCGTGCGACCGCACGGATGCAGCTGTGCGAGCGCACGCCGTTGGACAGTTTGTGCTCCGACTTCCATTTTGCTTGTTTTCGCTCCAGAATGCTCGGTTTTGCTCCAAAATTAATGTCCACTTGTGTTCTCAGCTTAAACTCCGTAATTCTCCTGAAATGAACCACAAGGCATCAAACAGCAAGTGAAATCGTGATAAAACGAACGAAACAATAAGCATAGAGGTCGCCTAAAATGCATATATTTTAGAGCTATCAGTTTGCAAAGCTCTTAGCAAACCAAAATGAGATGAGGCAAGAGTTGAATGAGGTTAAGCAATCGAACCAAAGGCTAAAAATCCACAACAAAATGCTAGAAACTCAAATTGCTCAACAAGCCGAATCCTCTACAAGGGCACAAGGAAAATTACCGGCTCGACCCGAGCAAGGACAAAGGGAGCATTGTAATGCGGTTACTTTGAGAAGCGGGAAAGAGCTAGAAGGAGAACAACCAAAGAAGAAGAAGGTTTCTTTTGATCTTGGAGGCCAAGCTAGTGCCGAAATTGAAGAGTTAGATGAAGAGGTCCCTAACCCTCAAGTTGAGAAAGAGAGTGAGGTGGAAAAGGAGAAAGACGAACCTAGAGTATACACTCCTCCTATTCCATTTCCCCGAGGAAGCTCTATGTCACAATGCCCTTCACCGAGGTAATAACTCAAGCTCCTTCTTACGCTAGATTTCTAAAAGATGTTATCACTTGCAGGAGAACAATCGAGGATGTTGACACGGTGTCCCTCAATGGCGAATGTAGTGCCATTCTTCAACCGCGCATGCCCCCAAAGCTTGAGGATCGTTGATTGAACGTGCTATATTAATGACATTAAGATTGAACGTGCTATGTGTGATTTGGGTGCAAGTATATCGTTGATGCCTTATTCTTTATGCAAAAAGTTGAATATGGGTGAGCCTAAACCAACTAACATGATTCTAAGGCTCGCAGACCGCTCCTCAAGATTCCCTAGGGGGGTTCTTAAGGATGTCCCGGTTAGAGTAGGGAATTTCTATATTCCGGGGGATTTTGTGGTGTTAGAGATGGAAGAGGACAATGAAATTCCCATTCTTTTGGGAAGGCCTTTCCTCTACACCGCAGGGGCTATATTTGATACTACTAAGGGGTCAATCACCATGAGAGTAGGAGATGAAGAAATTGAGTTTAATCTTGAAAAGGCACAAAAAGGTCCTAGTCCTACAATGACTTGTAATTATCTTGACCTAGTTGATACATATGAATTGTATGATGTGCCTAACATTTACATGAGTGGAATTGACCTTGATAATGAGCTTCCCGACATTGCCGATTGTTGGGCTATCTTGGAGGAAGAAAACGAAGAGGGAACTCTAAGCGACAAAGGTAAGGAGTCTTGTTCGGTAGAGCTAAAAGCTCTACCAACAAGCCTAAGGTATAAGTTCTTAGGCCCAAATTCTAGCTTGCCTATCATTGTGAATGCTTCTTTGAATGATGATGAGACTTCTAAATTGCTTGATGTGGTTAGAAAACATAAGGATGCTATTGGCTACTCTATTGATGACTTGAAGGGGATAAGCCCAAATTTATGCATGCATGAAATCAATTTAGAGAGTGATAGCATGCCATCTAGGGAGAGAGCTAGGAGGTTGAATCCTATTGTTGGGGAGTAGTCAAAAAGGAAATTCTAAAATTGCTTGATGCGGGAATCATCTTCCCCGTTGCGGACTCTAAATGGGTGAGCCCCATTCATGTAGTCCCCAAAAAGGGGGGGATGACCGTAGTTAAAAATGAAAAGAATGAACTAATCCCCACGAGAACGGTAACCGGGTGGCGTATGTGTGTGGATTATAGGAAACTAAACCAAGCCACTAGAAAAGATCACTTTCCCCTCCCTTTCATTGACCAAATGTTGGAAAGACTAGCTAAGCATGACTATTTTTGCTATCTTGATGGATATAGTGGATTTTTCCAAATCCCTATACATCCACAAGATCAAGAGAAAACCACCTTTACATGTCCCTATGGAACATTTGCCTATCGGCGAATGCCCTTTGGACTATGTAATGCGCCGGGTACCTTTCAACGATGCATGATGGCTATTTTTTCCGAGTTTATTGAAAAGATTATGGAAGTATTCATTGACGACTTTTCTGTTTATGGTTCGTCTTTTGATGGTTGTTTAGCTAATTTGGCTAAAGTGTTGAAAAGATGTATTGAGACGAACCTTGTACTTAATTGGGAAAAATGTCATTTTATGGTGCAGGAGGGGATAGTTCTTGGCCACTTGGTCTCTAAAAGAGGAATTGAGGTGGACAAAGCTAAAATAGAGGTTATGGAAAAATTGCCACCCCCAAAGGATGTAAAAGGCATAAGGAGTTTTCTAGGCCATGCGGGGTTTTATAGGAGGTTTATCAAAGATTTCTCGAAGATTGCAAAGCCTTTAACAAACCTACTATGCAATGACACCAAGTTTCGCTTTGATGAAGAGTGCTTGGTGGCCTTCGAGAAATTGAAAGAGGCATTAATTTCGGCTCCAATTATTCAACCTCCAAGATGGGAATTGCCCTTTGAGCTCATGTGCGACGCAAGCGATTATGCAATTGGAGCGGTTCTTGGGCAAAGGATAGATAAGAAACTTCATGCCATTCACTACACAAGCAAAGTCCTTAACGGAGCTCAATTGAACTACACTACAACCGAGAAGGAGCTTCTTGCTATTGTGTATGCTTTTGATAAGTTTCGCCCATACCTAGTGGCTTCAAAGGTTATAGTGTTCACGGATCATGCGGCGATCAAGTACCTCTTGGCAAAGAAAGATTCCAAGCCAAGATTGATAAGATGGATTCTATTCGAGATCAAAGATAAAAAGGGGGTAGAGAAAATGTGGTAGCCGACCACCTATCAAGGCTAGAGGAAAATGAAGAGATTGAAGAGGATACTAGACCCGTGAATGACTCATTTATTGGAGAGCAACTCATGAGAGTTGAGGCGGAGGCCCTCCCATGGTACGCGGACTTCGTAAACTTCGTGGTTTGTGGGATTATTCCTCACGATATGAACCATCATCAAAAGAGGAAGTTCCTATCCGAGACCAAGAGGTACTATTGGGATGAGCCCTATCTATATAGGCTTTGCGCGGATGGTTTATATAGGACTTGCGTCGCCGAAGAAGAAATGAGAGATATTCTATACCATTGTCACTCTTCCCAATATGGAGGACATGGTGGTGGAGCAAAGACGGCGTCCAAAGTTCTACAAAGCGGTTTTTATTGGCCAACTCTCTTTGGTGATGCTTATGAATTTGTGAAGCTTGCGATCAATGCCAAAGAACGGGAAGCATCTCAAAGAGGCATGAAATGCCCCAACAAAGCATCCTCCCGGTCGAGATATTTGATGTATGGGGCATAGATTATATGGGTCCCTTCCCATCCTCATATGGGAACCAATACATATTGGTCGCGGTTGATTACGTCTCCAAATGGGTTGAGGCCGTCGCCTCCCCTACTTGTGATGCCAAGGTGGTCACCAAGCTCTTCAAGAAGATTATTTTCCCTAGATTTGGAGTTCCAAGGACCGTCATTAGTGATGGCGGTTCACATTTCAAGGAAAAACATTTTGAGGCCTTGCTTCGCAAGTATGGAGTAAGCCACAAGGTTGCTACACCATATCACCCACAAACTAGTGGGCAAGTGGAAATTTCAAATAGAGAAATCAAGGCAATCTTGGAGAAAACCGTGGGGAGCTCAAGGAAGGATTGGTCATCGAAGCTAGATGACGCTTTATGGGCCTATCATACGGCATTCAAGACCCCTATTGGAATGTCTCCCTATCGCCTTATTTATGGGAAGCCGTGCCACTTGCCGGTGGAATTGGAATACAAGGCGATGTGGGCAATTAAGATGTTAAATATGGACTTACAAACGGCGGGTGATCGGTTGTAATTTAGCGTCAATATTCGAATAGAATTCAAATACTATTGCTAGTCAAGATTAATCAAAATAATTTATATTGACTCGGGAAACCCAAGGTCGTACCCAAAAGACAGGTGATTAAACTAATGGTGCTAACGATTAAATTCGGAAAGTCTAATGGTTTGGGGGGATTGTTCCTCTTGAGAGGGTGATAGCAAGATTTTACTATCCAAATTAAAGGTTTGATCGAGAGAAAGGGTAAAAATCAATTCAAAGATGACTAGGGATCTAATTTTCCACCTAGACAATTATTGTGATAGTAAATGGGGATGCCAACGATGAAATCACATGCACATGTTTAGAATTTGGCTATTGCAACATTAATACCAAGTTCAACTCACGCTACAACTTAGTATAAAGAGGTTGCATCTCGCATAATGCCTCACACTCACGCTCTATTGGCATTATAGAATATGAATATCTAGTCTCACACTCACGCTCTATTGACTAGATGATCATACTCTTGTTAGGTCCGAGCCATTCTCATTAGAATAAAAGTGTCGCCATGTAACACAAAAACCCTAATGCTTCTTCATTTAGATCAATTGAAATCATGCTTTTCAACGCAAGTTACATCAAACATGAAATCAAGCATAATTGCTATTGAGGACTTCTCACAAACACCTTATAGGCAATTCGAAACATTAGGTTCAAATGAAGAAGAGTCATATGCAAATCATTCATCAATAGCATCCATAATATTTACAATATCACAAACATGTCTAAGGGGTCCATAGATCCCCAACCAAGGTCACTACTCACTCATGGTGAGATTACAATCAAAAACAACAATAGATGAGTAGAAAAACATGTAGATGATGGAGTTTAGGAATCTAGAACCAATATGGAGATTCGATACGAAGGATGATCCGATCCAAGTGTTGTTGATGACTCTAGAAAATCTGGCTTCTTCTCCAAGCTAACTTCTCCCAAAATTCCCAGCAAAATCCCAGAAGTCCCCGCTCTCTCTCAGCCCCCAAACGGGCCCCTTAAGTTTAGAAACCCTAAGTTTCTTTTTATACCCCAACAGAAAAATCTGATTTTTACGACTTCATGCGAACGCATGGATGAATCATGCGCTCGCATGACTGCCTAAAAGTTGGTCATGCGAGCTTGGGCTTGAGGCATGCGCTCGCATAAGAATCTTATGCGACTGGTCCTTTTCATGCGAACGCATGACCTCTTTCCGGTCCGAATTTGGTCTTGGCGTCAACTAGAGAGTTGTAGCCCTTTGAGTTAGCTTTCCAACAAGCTTTGAATCGACCAAATCGGACATCGGACACGCCCTGTACGTCCAAAACACTCCGTCAAGGTCGGTCTCATGCGCTCGCATGAAAATGTCATGCGACTGGTTTATGTTGTGCGAACGCACGAGGTGGACTGTGCGAACGCATAAGGCTGTTTGGCAATCTTAACCTCCGAATTTGGTCTTGGCGTCAACCAGAGAGTTGTAGCTCTTTGAGTTAGCTTTCCATCAAGCTTTGAATCGACCAATTCGGACACCAAATGCGATCTGTGCATCCAAAATACTCTGGCAAGGTCGGTTTGCCCTGTTTTGCCCGAAAGTCCATATTTTTGCTCCGAAATGCTTGGTTTTGCTCCAAAATGCTACTCACTTGTGTTCTCATCTTAAACTCTGTAATTTTCCTGAAATGGACCACAAAGCATCAAATAGCAAGTGAAATCGTAATGGAACGACCGAAACAATAAGCATAGAGGACGCCTAAAATGCATATATTTCAGTGTTATCAGCGGGAGACCATAGGGTGCTTCAACTCCATGAGTTGGAAGAGATAAGGAATGAAGCCTATGAAAGTGCTAGAATCTATAAAGAAAAGACCAAGAAATGGCACGACAAGAGAATATTTCGTCGTGAATTCAAGAAGGGAGAGAAGGTCTTACTCTTTAATTCTAGGCTCAAGTTATTTGACCGACCCTTAGAGAGCCTCTATCCGCTTGAGGAGGGATCCTAGCTATGGACTCCTCAAGTGTGTTTCGTAGTAAGAAGAGGATCGGCTCGGTCTTTGCCAAGACGTTAAACTAGGCACCTCACGGGAGGTACCCCGGTTTGTGAGTTGTCTATCTATGCACAAGTAACTTTCATATATGTGTAGCATGCATTTTGTGAACTTGTCATGTGGCTTGGTGATTGGGATGATTCTAGATGCATGACTAGGTGTGTGTGACGTGATATAAGGCTTGCATGAATTTTCTTGATGATGGTGGCATTCTAAGTGTGGAGTGGTAATCCTAGCATGTTTTGTTTGAAAATCGTATGCTCATATGCTAGAGATTGCTTAGGAGAGCGTGCCTTGAATACATGTGATATTTTGAGTGGTACTGATGAATGATGACGAGTAAAAATTCTTAGTGTGGAGTTGGAGATTCATCGAAAAGCAGAAAATTTTCGCAGCTGAAAACTATCTCCAGTCGATCGAATGGCCTGTGCCCATTCTCCCAGTCGATCGAATGGCCTGTGCCCATTCTCCCAGTCGATCGACTAGATGGAGCATCAGGAGGACCTCATTTTTCACTTTCCGCAGTCGACCGACTGGGCTCCCAGTCGATCGACTGGAACTTCTATATCCAAATAACCCCTTCCCCATTCGAACTTCATCTCACTCAATCGACCGATTCCGAATCCCATAACTCCAAATCCGACATCCGACCTCGTTCGAATCTCAGCTCCAGCTCGCCATCAACTCGCCATCCGTCCGCCGTCAGCCCACCGCCCAGCAAGCGCCCAGCCAGCCGCCCCACCCGCATCTTGGATTTCCGATCGGAAATTCGAGCGCTCAACCGATCTCCTCTATCCCGCGTTTTCCCCACCCGTTCGACCTCCCAAACAACTCCCCATCAGTCCGCCTACCACCCCCAAGCATCAATTCGACCTCCCAAAGCCCGCCGGAAAACCCCCCCAATTTCGCCCTAAACCCGTCCGATTTTCTCCTCCCAGTCGATCGACTGAGCCATCAGCCTCATCCCAGTCGATCGACTGAGAAGCAATTCAGTGCAGTTTTGAGTTTTTGCTCAGTTTGGCTCAGTTTTGCATCATGCCTCGTGCCCGTGCCTCTTCCAGTGCCAAAGACAAAGGCAAGGGGATTGCTCAAGAGCCCTCGCTCGATGAGCAAATCGACGACTTTACCCTCGCTCGTGCCCTCGCTCGATGAGCAACCAGTCCGCCGCCCAGCCAACCGCCCTCATCCGCATCTTCGATTTCCGATCGGAAATCCAAGCTCCAGCCGATCTCCTCCGTCCGGCCATCCCAGCACCCGTTCGACCTGCCAAACAACTCCACATCCGTCCGCCTTCAATCCCCATCCATCAATTTCGATCACTAGAGCCTCCCGGAAAAACCTCGAATTTCGACCTCAACCCGACTATTTTTTAGTCCCCAGTCGATCGACTGAGCCACAAGCCTCACCCCAGTCGATCGACTCGATCAGAGTTCAGTGCAGTTTTTGAGTTTTTGCTCAGTTTGGCTCAGTTTTGCATCATGCCTCGTGCCCGTGCCTCTTCCAGTGCCAAAGACAAAGGTAAGGGGATTGCTCAAGAGCCCTCGCTCGATGAGCAAATCGACGACTTTACCCTCGAGGACGAGGATGATAGACCTCTTGTTTCCCGCAAGAGAAGGGCATTGAGGGCTTCGCTAGCCGACCATGTCTCGGGCTCAGATGAAGAGATTGAAGCCGTGCCGGTTTCCCCAGCGCCTCCAAAGAAGAAAAAGCCTCCACCGAGGAAACCGGCACCGAAGAGGAGAGCGCCCGTGCCTCCTACCCCTCGAGCTCCTTCGCCCCCAGTGCCCAGAGAGCCCTCCCCTGCTGCAGCTCCACCATCCACCTCCATTGTGCCGGTTGAGCCTCACGAGGGGCCTTATGAGGGACCGATGCCCATGCCGGTCCCGTACCCATTCTCGGCCCCCTTGGTATTTAGGGACGAGAAGCACCGGACTCATCATGCTACCATCACCTCGAAGAAGAAGACAGTCATCCCGACGCTATACTTGGACATGGGATTGCTTCGTACCATCGACGAAGCAGTCACAGACGAGGTACATTCTCGCCTCACTCAGCATGGCTTGTCTTTTCTGTTTATGGATGATCCAGGTTCCTACCAGAGGGTAGTCGAAGAGTTTACATGCTCGTTCGAGTGGGTGAAGTACAAGGAGGGGGAGGAGGATGTTTATTACTGGGAATTTGTTTTGGGGGGCCGGGATTTCCGGATTAGGGAGAGTTTGATCCGAGAGTGGTTGGGATTCCCACGGCCTGCGGCGTCGCCCCGGGTATTCACTGAGCACGACCAGGCCCGCTTTTGGAAGAGGATTTCCGGGAGGAATGAGTGGTTCATATCATCGTATAATTCTTCGACCATCACTGATCCGGTTTGGAAGATTATACACCACGTCATCGCGATTGGGATTAATACGCGGACGGCGAGGGCTAGGTCGTTTACCCTCCCGGATATGGACCTCCTGCTTGCTATGGAGCACGGGCAGCCTGTTGATTGGCTAGCCAGTCTTGCCGATCGATTCAGGACGGTTGTGAAGCCGGTCACGAGGAACAGGGGCATGGGAGGTGGCTCCTTGATCACATTGATAGCCCAAAGGTGTAACTTCACCTTTGGCCACCAGGGTTCTGCGGCCCCTATCAGGAGCGTGCTTGACTTAGCTCTCATGAAGAACATGCACATCGTCAAGCGGGATGGCAGGACTTGGGACAGTGACCCGACACCTCATCAGGAGGGGCTTGTGACCGCTGCCGCTACGAAGCGGATGATGTTCAAGCAGCAGAACCCCCTCTATTGCCTTGCCAACCTCACTCCCTCACCCCTTGGCTCGCCTCCTCCTCCCCCTCACGTAGATGAGGAGTTTCCTCCAGCAGATGAGGAGCTTCCCCCAGTGGAGCCCGCTGTCGAGATCCCCCCTCCTGTCGTAGATGATTCAGCTGAGCGGAGACAGAGGATCACCTCTGATGTTGCTGACTTGCGGGCAGGTATGACACGCCTTGAGGACTTTGTCCGAGAGTCTGATGCGAGAGTTCGCCGGGAGTGGCTCAGATCTACGGTCCAGTCCTTCATCAGTGGCCCCAGCGCTCCTTTCATCCCTTCTGCTGCTCCGGAGTTCTCTGCTCCGCGTGGCGCCTCCCCCTTGCTTACCATGCCAGCTTCTAGAGTAGGGGAGGTGGGCACACCACTCCCAGAGGGCACGATAGTACGAGAGAGTTCCATCAGAGCAGAGGGCTCGCGATACACTGGTGCCACGATTGAGCGAGCGGATTCTGCTAGAGAGGAGGGAGTTGGAGATTCCACTAGAGACATCACTCGAGGAGGCGATGAGGCTACATCTTGAGCTTGTATTGCATTTTGATCATACTTTTGTCTATCATTTGATGCCTTCTTGCTTAGATCATGTACTTGGATGATTAAGTCGCCGTTTGGCGCATCTTTGGATGATGTATGCCATTTTGCGTGATATACTCTTGACTTGTCTTTGGTTGTATGCTACATTTTCTATGATATTGACGGTGTTTACCATTTATGTTGTTCAATCCACAGGATATACATTTCCATATTATCATCATGCCCATATTCACCGTCTTTATCTACATATTGCAACCAAAAGGTTATTTCTCACTCCCACGAGTCTTATCACCGGGTCTACAAACGAGGGGAGTTCCTATGCGCCTTTGCCTTTATTTTATCATTCTTTGCGCTTAGGGACTAAGCTTGAATTAAGTGTGGAGTGGTTTGATGCGCATAGTTCACATGATTGCATGCCATACATATCATTTCTAGATGGACACTTGCATACTTGCACATTGTCCCAACATGAGAGTGTTTTAACCACAAAAGCTTGTGATTTTCAACTCTAAATCCCAATAAATCACAACTAGCCTATTTGCCACATTTACCGACCTAGTCCTTTGAGCATGCATTCTTGAGAATCAATATCATGGCTATATCTTGTCTATCCAACTTTTTAAGTATTCTCGTTGCAACACTTTAAATCAAGCTAGCAAACACTTTCAAAATATCATCGTGAAAAACTTAGACCACTTGAATGCTCCTTGGTGACTTGAGTGCTCTAACATAGCGCTTTGTTCATGATTGATTCCCGCACATTCCATACACTTTTTTTAAACATATTGTCAAGTTTTAAGTGTGGAGTCAAAAAAAAAATGTTTGCGGTCAAAGAGGGCAAAGCCCCGACTAAAAAAACTCTCTCAATGATCATGAGAAGTTTTGCTCCAAATATACAAATGCCGGGGGTTAGGGAGGTAAGTCCCCCCTCGAAAGCATTTGTAGGCTAAAGGCCGTTTCAAAAAGAAATAAGAAGCACTTAAAGCTTGATTATATGTTTTTCCTTCCATTCTTCATTTGTGCGGGATTCTACTCATTTACAATGTGTGCTTGTTAAAATAACTCTTGGACGACCCATGTGCCTTGCACGGAGCTATCATTTGGGCTATGCTTGTTTATTAAGAAACTCTAGTGTCGAACTCCACTTCCTTATGGATTACGGCTTAAGCGCCTAAAACTTGGGAATGAGTTCCTTGTCGCGAGCCCTTGGACTAGCCCTAGCTAGCATAGGTGAGCGGTTGACGCTCTATTGTGCAAACTATAAGCCTTGCCTCGATAGTGTTGCCTTGAAAATGAGTAGAATTTGGGATGAGACATTTTATAGCCCTAGTGTTGATAATCTTAAATGCATGTCCTCTAAGGTACTCAAAAAGTTGAGAAAGTTCTTTTTATGATAGTGCGGCACTAGTCTAGCTTGGGGTGAGGGATTGGTCTTGAAAAATCGTAGCCTTGGTTGAGCACTCTTGCATTCACTCTTATGGGACATGTACATTTGTGGGATTTGTGAGTATTCCCTTTTCTGAAAACTCTCACGAGACTATAACTCGTCCACTAGGGTAGCCTAGGGGTTTAAAGGCTTAATGCATGCGCTAAATGCATTCGTAACGCCTACGAAAAGGAGCTAGGTAGATTGTACATACTTGTCATTTACCTTTCAATAACATGTTTAGAAATAAAGATCGAGACCTTGCGAAATCTAGTGAGGCAATCGCACGAAAAACATAGCACCACTAGCATATCGACACTTGCACTTCCTTGGCATATTTGCATACTTTGTTCGGGACGAGCAAAGCTTAAGTGTGGAGTGTTGATGAGTCGAGTCTTCGACTCATTAATGCCCATTTTCACTATAGCTTTAGTTCATTTCCGACGATTATTTGATGTCATTTGACCCCCTTTTCATGCGTTTCAGGTGCGAATCAAGGTGACTCAGTGCCAAAAGCTTATAGAAGGAAACTCGGAGAAAATCGGAGTCAAGAGCAAAAGTTGGCAGAATTTGGCCTCCAGTCGATCGACTGGGAAGCTCCCCTGCTCTAGTCGATCGACTTAATGGACTCTCAGGAGGGCCTGCAAATCAAGATACTTCAGTCGATGGGCCCGCCAGTCGATCGACTGGCGAGTTCTCCAGCTGAGCGTGCAAGCCACGTGCCTTCAGTCGATCGATTGGGACTCCAGTCGATCGACTTAATGGACTCTCAGGAGGGCCTGTTTTCTGCATTACTCCAGTCGATCGACTGGGAGACTACCCTGTCTCAGTCGATCGACTGAGAATCTGCTTTCCAAGCGTTTTATCTCCCTCCAGTCGATCGACTGGGCCAACAGCCCACCGCCAGTCGATCGACTGGACCTGCTACAGTATCGGAAATTGCCCGAGGCTATAAATAGAAAAAGGGAAGTTTGACCTATTATCTTGGATTTTTCTGGAGAAAAGACAAAAGGAAGTGAGCCAAATCAAGGGTTTCAACATCATCTAATCAAGGAGGATTGAAGATCAAGGGAGTTTATTAGGATCATCAATCCTACTCTTTTCCCTCTTCCTTTCTCTTAGATTTTTGCTAAAAACCCACACATCATGTTGTCTTACTTGATGTGTGAGTAGTCTCCCTTGTGTTTTGAGGGTTCTATGAACCTCCTTGGTACTCAATGATCATTGTATACACATTTGAATGGATTTATTGAAGTTGATTTCATTTTACTATGCTCTTCATGTTAGACATGTCTCTAAGTGTTTGATAAAATGCCCAAGTGACATGTGTATGTTAGAACTATGATCTAAGTGTTGAAAGAGCTTAGTGATGGTTTGGATCTAGTAAAATCGAACTTAACCAACATTTATGAGAGTAAATGCATGGTGAGAGGTAAACTAGAACTTTATGCATGTAGCATTTATGAGAGTGAATGCTATATAGTGGATCAATACTCTTTAATTAGTGAGATCCTAGCTAAGATGGCTTGACTAGGATTAAACATGCATGGTTGGTTCAATTCTAGTCTAAGCTAGGTTTAAAACCTATCAATTCATAACTAATTAAACTCGTGTATGCATGATCATTGGGAAATCGCCAAGGAGAGGATTAATCCCTCGAAACTCGCTTTTAATTGAATTCAATCCCCTAAAAACCATTTCATTCTTGTTTTGAATCATTGATAACTTAATCATACTTGAATTTTAGGAATTAGCCGAGTAAGAAAATTTGATAGAACTAGCGTGTAATCCGTTTGCTCCCTTGGGTTCGACACCGGTCTTACCGGTTGAATTACAAATTGTTTTTGACTAATTGCATTGCTAAAAATTACAAACGTCACCTGCAAATCAAGATACTTCAGTCGATCGATTGGGCCCGCCAGTCGATCGACTGGCGAGTTCTCCAGCTGAGCGTGCAAGCCACGTCCCTTCAGTCGATCGATTGGGACTCCAGTCGATCGACTTAATGGAGTCTCAGGAGGGCCTGTTTTCTGCATTACTCCAGTCGATCGACTGGGAGACTACCATGTCTCAGTCGATCGACTGAGAATCTGCTTTCCAAGCGTTTTATCTCCCTCCAGTCGATCGACTGGGCCAACAGCCCACCGCCAGTCGATCGACTGGACCTGCTACAGTATCGGAAATTGCCCGAGGCTATAAATAGAAAGAGGGAAGTTTGACCTATCATCTTGGATTTTTCTGGAGAAAAGACAAGGAAGTGAGCCAAATCAAGGGTTTCAACATCATCTAATCAATGAGGATTGAAGATCAAGGGAGTTTATTAGGATCATCAATCCTACTCTTTTCCCTCTTCCTTTCTCTTAGATTGTTGCTAAAAACCCACACATCATGTTGTCTTACATGATGTGTGAGTAGTCTTCCTTGTGTTTTGAGGGTTCTATGAACCTCCTTGGTACTCAATGATCATTGTATACACATTTGAATGGATTTATTGAAGTTGATTTTATTTTACTATGCTCTTCATGCTAGACATGTCTCTAAGTGTTTGATAAAATGCTCAAGTGGCATGTTTATGTTAGAACTATATGATCTAAGTGTTGAAAGAGCTTAGTGATGGTTTGGATCTAGTAAAATCGAACTTAACCAACGTTTATGAGAGTAAATGCATGGTGAGAGGTAAACTAGAACCTTATGCATGTAGCATTTATGAGAGTAAATGTTATATATCGGATCAATACTCTTTAATTAGTGAGATCCTAGCTAAGATGGCTTGACTAGGATTAAACATGCATGGTTTGTTCAATTCTAGTCTAAGCTAGGTTTAAAACCTATCAACTCATAATTAATTAAACTCTTGTATGCATGATCATTGGGAAATCGCCAAGGAGGGGATTAATCCCTCGAAACTCGCTTTTAATTGAATTCAATCCCCTAAAAACCATTTCACTCTTGTTTTGAATCATTGATAACTCAATCATACTTGAATTTTAGGAATTAGCCGAGTAAGAAAATTTGATAGAACTAGCGTGTAATCCGTTTGCTCCCTTGGGTTCGACACCGGTCTTACCGGTTGAATTACAAATTGTTTTTGACCGTATTGCTAAAACTACACACGTCAATATTCAAGTTTGTATTTAGTTAAAAGTCAAAATCAGTAAACTTGACTTTATTTGTGAGACATGCATGTGTATCATCATCACAACAACTTGATCATATACTATTCATATTATAGATGAGATTTCCAAGTTATCATATAAATTATAGATTGGGTTTTCATTGGAGGCTGTTTGTCTTTCAATCAAGAGAATCAATCATTCATTCATAAGAGGCAACCAATTGTTTCTTGCGAAAATAATTGGGAAATTGCATTGCATTCATAAGAGGCAACCAATTACACTGATAACAGATAAATTTCAAAATGAGAAGTCACATGGAGGTAATTTACTAGCTATAATCATCACACTAGCTAGTATATCACACTTTTTTGTCGACCGTAAAGAATATTGATGTAACGAAATCAGAAGTAAGACAAAGTCTTATGATCTTCACTTGAAGAGAAACTTGACAGCACCAGGAAAGTGCACATTCATCATGTAGTCCTCCCAATCAACCGTCTTAGGGTCAAACTGAAAGTGAAACATATCTGCTGAATCAATGCTGTTTCTTGCTGCAGCTCTCAACTTGTCCGTGTTCTTGTCATCAAAGCTTCATGATCAACAAACACACATGGTCATGACAATAATCGAAGTATGTCGGTAAATTGCACTATAATTAATATGTTATAATTGATATTTAACAGTGTTAAATAATTAACTAGGTGTGTATGCATACCTGGCCTTGAAGAACAGGTACGGCCGATAAAGCTCAACTAATCTCATCACTACATCAATCTTTCGCTTTGCAGTTGCGTAAATTCCCTCAAGGTAATGACATGTCGCAATGTTGGCAAGCTCCAATGCCTGAGAGAACCCTAAAAGTGTTAGAAAAGTATGATCTACATATGTACGTACGTTTAGGTTTATGTATGGTATTATTGAATTAATGAACCTTCAATGGCAAGATGTATCGAATGGACATATATCTGTGAAAGTTTTCCATAGAGTCGGATATCTTGATCTTTCCAACTATGACAGGCTTTCCATCCCTACCGGTCCAGGGATTTTGAGAGAAGTAAATGTGAGCCCATAGCGGAATTGATGAGTACTTCAAAGGGTTTCGGTTGGAGGAACCGACTTGGTAAACGGTCTCTCCTGGCCTGTTTGCATGGGCGGCCATGGCCACAATGATTGAGTTCACCACCATGTCTGCCGGAACCTAAACATAACACATATGAAATAAAATATGTTAACTACTTGATTTTGCATGGTCTTTTAAATATATATATATTGATTGAAAGTTGAAACATCTTGTTAGATCTCATTCAGTTTACCAGATCGATAACTGAGTTAGGGTCACCAAGGAAGCATTCCATTCTTCCTTTGCCATAAGCCATTGCCAAACTATCAATAGTCCTATGTACATAACAAAATAATCTCATCAGGGAAATTAAATAATTTTATATATAACATGAATAGTTAAGTTAGCTGCTTCTAAATTAGGTCAAAATCACATGCACCCTTGTTTTTATCAAGTTACCTGACTCCTTCAATCCAACCAGGAAAAGGTTCCTTGTAAGTACTAGTGACAATTGTAGGGCGAATTATAGCAAGAGGCATGTCGCCTCGCAACTTCCCGATTAGCATTTCTCCCATTGCCTTAGTGAATACATAGGTGTTCGGCCACCCAAATATCCTTGCCCTGGAAAAATCATAACAAGTTTAGAGGTTACCCTAAAGCCCAAGACCTAAAATCAAAATTACTGACTGAAACCTAATTAAATTTCAAACCTCTGGTTGCCAAAATCTTTCATGGCTGCAGTGATGGCTCTCTCTCCCAACTTGCTCTCTTTCAACTCCTTAAGCTTTTCTTGCATAACCTTAAACTCATGATCGATGTCTAGGTCAGACGAACCATTTAGGGTTTCCCCCATCTTGAATGGTGTCTCCGTTCTGACTCCCGGTTGTTCACCACACACATAGGCTGGAGATAATCCATAAAGATTTTGTTACAATCAGCATATAAGATTAGAGAGAGAAGAGGACAACGTCGTGATAGTGTGATTGTTACTCTAGGATTCATATCCCGTGTAGCTATTTACAGCCATTCAAAACGACATAGTTTTGATAAAATAACATTAAAATTATATCATTTCATTTATAAAACCCCTAAATAGATAACTGATTCATTTTTTAAAACTACGCAATTTCGACTTAACACTAGATAGTTTTATCTTAAAATACATCAAACTACATCGTTTTACTTAAATTACTGTAAATAGCTCGGCTTCATCACATTTATTCCTTGTTACTAACCGGTAGACACGTGTATGAATGCTTTCAGATTTTTGCACTTCTTAGAAAAGTCCAAAATGTGCTTAGGCCCCAATGTATTGATTGCTAAAGCAACGTCATATCTGCATGTCACAAACATGGTTTGATTTAAGTCTCTAGTAGGGTTATTTTATCAACAAAAAAAAAAAGAGGAAGAAAAGTCTCTAGTAAGGTTAGGTTAACTAACATTCCAATTAAAGTGCGACTTTAAAATAAATATATACCGTATGACTTTACCTTTCGTCAAAGTTGACTGTGGCGGCCAAGTTGACCACAACATCTATTTCATTACACATCTCATTCTTGAGCTCTGGTTCAGTTATACCCAAGTCCTGGTATGAGATGTCCCCAGCCACAGCAACTGTCACCCTCTCAGACATCAAGTGACTCAAGTCCGAACCATGTTTTTCCCGGAGCACTGCAAACAACTCCTTGCTCAATATCTGCAACCATATGAACACATATATATGTATCAAGCATTTATGAAATAAACATGTCCTCATGAAGCTTTCAATGCTGGTAGATCAGCCTTTACCTCATCGTACAAACGGGTCGCAGCTGAAGCAGAATCCTTAGCCCTTACTAGAAGAAACAGCTTCTTCACATTTGGTTGAATCCTTAGTATCTTCTCCACCAAAACTAATGTACATGAAAAACGATAAAATCAAAATCTATTTGAGATCAAGCGAATGGATGCAGTAAAGAAGATAACAATACATAGAAAGCAGTATATGAAACCTTTTGCGACGAATCCGGTGGCACCAGTGACTAAGACGGTCTTGTTCTCCAGGAAGCCAACAATGCTACCCAACTGCTCCATTGCAAGAAACACTGGATCACAACGTAAAGGTAAAACTGATGTACTTATGTAAGGAACGCTGATATAGAGAGATGAGTGTAGCTTTGAAAAGATAGAAGGCTGTCAGAGTAGTAGTGTGAGTTTGATATGAAAACATGTTCAATATATGCATGGTATATATAATGTTTGTGTAGCATAAGGTGCATTTATTACTCATGCACAACAAGACATGAATATGCAACCGTACTTCGTTGAAAAGTCATGGTTTCAACATACAGCTCAACTATAAAACAAAGATGCTTATTGGAACCGCCCATATTGAGGGGTAGGACCGTACCGTTATTGGGACCTTTGAGCTGCATGGTGGCACAACTTAGGCAGCTTTGGTAATTACATGCAGTCATAATGATAGCTTACTAATTCTAAGGAAGATAAAAATACCCTTCAATTTCAATTAAACAAACTAAAGTCAAGAGAATTAAATGTGTAATTCTCCTGTGTACTTGCTTATTCACCTTGACAGTTCAAATTTTCTAGTAGGGACTTAAGATATTTTGATAATGTTATGCGTGTGGACGTGTTGTTTGTCAGAAGTTGTGGTCAGCATATACGTGTCACCCATTTACTTCGAGAAATGTAGAAAACATTCTTAATTATCGAAAAGAAAAAAAAAGAAATGTAGAAAACATTAAATGCCATTCAGTGTTGGACCAACAATATATCATACGGTATAACTAGTTTTTTTTTCTCGATAAGATACAAGAAGAATTTATATTTTGTGCTTCATTTAAACCCTAGCTGACAAACTGTACAATAATGATTAGTTACGGTTACAAATCAGGACTAAAAACATTGGACAACGCTTTGCATAAGTTAATAGGATCATGTAGATGGAAGGGCAAACCTTACTTTAGGTGAAAAGTTGTTAAGACTTCTTAGGGTTATCACGTCCACTTATCCTAAATATCTTTCATTTATGAATTCAAAAGTACAATATGCCATTATCCCACCAGAGTTGTCATACCTAGAAAAGCTAATTATCCATTCTTTTCTCAACAGATTATTGAATAACTAATGATAATGATATACGCACACAAGAAAGTTGGAGCTGACTAACGCAAAATTATTCATTGAAGTTATCATTTTATTCGTCATCTTCAATCTTAATAAATTATTGCACAAGTGTACTAGTCTAGCCGTAATAATCTGGTCGATCAAGAAATCTATGTTTTAGATTATCTGTATACATCTTATGACATAAATTTGAGGTTGTCCATTCCTTATTTTTAATAATGAACTTCAAATGAAAATAAAAGTTTAATAAGTTATTAAGTGGACATAATTGTACTATTGCCGTTAGAGTAAGAACTGCTTATAAACATTTTCCTTCATTGAACTATTTGGTTTAGCGTGTCTTATTGATCGAAATGTGTTACTGGGTAGCAGGTGAGTTAATTCGATAAATTTAGGCCAACAGTTTTCGCTTTCAATGTTGGAAAGAGCCTTATTTCGACGTCACCGAGAGACCTTCTTTCTTCTGACATAATTAACCTTAGATGTTTCATCTGTGTGTGCATGCATGCATGTGGGTGTCCTGTCGATGTCTTCATAGTTGGTAATTTAGTAAATGTCTATCATGGATGACAGACACATTAGATATTTATATAATCATAGTTTGAATCATTCTTATTAATTCATACAGACCTGGACCGGTTCAAGCTTACATCAATGTGTGAAAAAAATAATTTAGTAAAGTAAAAATATTTCACTTAAAGACATATTTCACTGCACCAGGCAAGTGGGTGTTGACCATATAGTCATCCCAGTCAATGCACTTTGGGTCAAATTGGAAGTAGAACATGTCTGCTGCGTCACTGCTCCTTCTTGCTGCCATTCTAAGCTTGTCCGTGTTCTTGTCATCAAATCTACACATGAGAGACAACGAAGTAAACTTAGTTGTGCGTTCCTAGACATTTGAGAGTTGCCCTAAAAACCCTAATATTGTAGTGAGGTGTATGCCACGTACATGGCCTTGAAGAACAAGTAGGGTCGATAAAGCTCGACGAGTCTCATCACTATCTCAATCTTCCTCTTAGCGTTTGCGTAGGCTCCCTCAAAGTAGTGGCATGATGCTATGTTAACAAGTTCTAATGCCTGGACATTTAAAAATAGTACAAATCGTTAGTCCAAATGGGAATAATAATTCAATCAAACAACATCAATTTGCAAGAGAATTAGAATAATGGACCTTCAATGGTAGCATGTATCGGATATACATGTATCGATGAAACGTATCCATCGATCCCATTATCTTCACTGGTCCAACTACGACCGCCTTCCCATCTTTACCAATCCACGGTTTTCGAGAGAAGTAACCGTAACCCATTCCGGGAACTTGTTTAAACTTTAAAGGGTTTCTCCTTGATGAGCCAACTTGGTACACTGTCTCTCCAGGCTTGTCTGCATGCACAGCCATTGCTACAATTATGGAGTTCACCACCATATCAGCTGGTACCTGCAACATACATGTTGTTCAAGTTACAAACTTCATAAAAGCAAAAGTATGGGATATATAGGTTAGTTGGTGAGTGCATTGATTACCAGATCAATAGTGGACTCAGGATCGCCTAGGAAGCAAGTCATTCTTCCTTTACCATAAGCAATTGCTAAGCTATCAATAGTTCTGCAATAGTAAAAAAAAAAACCAATAAAAATGTCAAAGCTAGGTGCACTAATATCCAATAAGAAAATATTACATATTTAAAAAGGTTAAAAAGAAGTGAAAACAGAGATATTTCTAAAAATAAATAAATTATTAATGATTAAATAAGCCGTGTCTTTTCTCGTTGTGTAATAGTGAAATATGTTACCTGACACCTTCAATCCAGCCCGGGAATGGTTCCTTGTAAGTGCTTGTGACGATCGTCGGGCGGAGGATTACAATAGGCATGTTTCCTCTTTGCTGGCCGATGAGCATTTCGCCCATTGACTTGGTGAATACATATGTGTTAGGCCATCCAAATTTCTGTGCCCTGTAATAATTTAATTTATGACATAGAGAAATTAAATAAAGATCACACTTTGGTGAGTAGATGAGGAAATCATTAATATTGCTCATGTTCTGTTGCAGTGAACGAACCTTTGGTTGCCGAAATCTTTCATGGCAGACGTTATGGCTGCCTCTGTCAACTTATCTTCTTTCAGCAGCTTTAACTTCTCCTCCATGACTAGGAATTCATTGCTTATGTCCAAGTCACATGCACCATTTAACGTCTCACCCACTTTAAATGGTGTCTCCATTATGAGTCCGCCTTTCTCACCGCATACATAAGCTATAAATTTACACACAAAAATGTACGTAAAACACTATGGAATTCGATGGAAGATCTAATAAATGTGTGGAATATGAAAATTAGGGTTTATACACACCTGTGGAAACATGGACAAAGACCTTCAATTTAGGACACTGTTTGGCAAAATCTAGGATGTGTTTAGGCCCCATTGTGTTGATTCCAAGAGCAATATCATATCTGTACCATGTTTTAAAGCATACTTTAATAAAGCATGTAGCATTTTAAAACAATCTATAATTAATGAATGGAATGTCAATATCATCATCTCAAGATATTTTTATGTTGGTATTCATCAAAGTAGTTATAAATTATACCGTTCATCGAAGTTCACAGTTGCAGCCAAGTTGATGACAGCATCGATCTCACTCAGCATTTTTGTCTTCAACTCTTCATTTTTGATTCCCAAATCTTCATAGGCGATATCACCAGGAACTGGAATCACAACTTTCTCTTTGACAAGGTTGCTCAAGTCCGAACCCCATTTCTCTCTCAACACGGAAAACAGTTCCTTTCCAAGAATCTGAGAACCATATTATATAAAATCAATAATTAAACTAAGTAAATTGCGTGGTAAAAAGAGAAAGTGTTTCGGCAATGATTTCAACATACCTCGTTGTATAATCGATTCGTGGCTGAGGCAGAATCAGAAGCCCTAAGCAGAAGATACAGCTTCTTTACATTGGGTTGAATCCTCAGAATCTTTTCAACAAACACTGCCGAAGAAAGAATGACAGAGAACCATGATCAAACAAACCCTTACTATAACCTCAAGCAACAAACCCTAATAATAATATAATGAAGTCATACCTTTGGCAACAAATCCGGTAGAACCGGTGACCAAGATAGTCTTATTCTCAAGAAACCCGACTATGCTACCCAACTGCTGCTCCATGTTCACAACCGAGATTGATAAACTGTTTATGAAAGTTTTGTTCTGGTCCTGAGACTGTGAAACTTTGAACTGAGCTAGAGAAGAATAATAGTACCCCTGAATAAGTTGCTGGCTCTCAAAGGAGAATAAGTATATATATATATATATAAGGAGTTTGTCTTAAAGTCTTGGTTGAGAAGCAAGTTGGTTCAACGTCATATGGGATGTGGTTGGTCCAACATTAATTGAAGCAACATTATATTATATAAATGAGAAATGGAGAAAACTATACAGTTTATCTACTGTCGTGCAAGTAATGCAAATGTGAATTATTTGACCCAACGTGGAGAAGAGAATTAGTTTCTACATTTTAAATTTTCAATATCCAGAAAAGGAAGTTCTGGGTGAAAATCCCAGATCACTGGCAGACAATATACATTAACTTAAAAGTTAGACGAGAAAAGCTGTCAATGAACAGTGGAATTTTTGACATATATCTAAATTGCCCCCAATAAATTGCAGATCGAGGTCATTATAGCGATTTAGCAGAGCTATATGCAGGCCCCATTAAAATTGGGGAATGTATCTAGTAGCAATATATATTATGAATGCTTTTACATTGCGGGATTTTGTTGGCCCCTAATTTGTGGGAGTGATACTTTTTATAGTAGTTTTTGTTTTACTTTTTTTAGTGATATATACTAAAACCCTAATAGAGGGAGATTATGTTTTTTGAGTGAGATTTACCAATCAGGGGATTTGTACACGTAAACTCTTTTCGCAATAATATCGGTACTCGGTAAAGTGTATGACTTCACTTTTAAAGAAAGGCCTAATCATGTGCAACACACATTGAATCATGGACCTTTATGCTTCATTTAAATAATTAAAAATGTAATATAAAGAAAGTGAAATGGAAGTAAAATATAAAAGGTTATATAGAAAATTTTCTATTTTGTGTTTCTAATTTGTCTTGATTTTCCATGACAAAATAAAAACAATATTTCGTTTTCTTGCAATTTTCTAAGAACCAAAATAATTTTAAGACTATATATATTTGCCAACCATATATATAGCATGTCCCGGATTGCACACTGCACAGCCCATATAGTCTCAGTCAAAACCATCTCCGGTTGACCAAACATGGCCGGCGGTTGACTAACATGGGCGGAGGGCTACTTTGGCTAGCTGTTAACATCAATGACACATAAGAAGAAGAGGAGATGGATGCTTCATTAAATGATGGGGGTCATATTTCATGGTGGGAACACCCAACTTGCTTCTACACCGAAAACACATTAGGACTCTCTCCGACAACATAAGCAATAACCCCTAACCTAGAGATTCCTCCAAAAGTAAACCTAATCAATTTTAGACACATATCCTGCATATTATTGATATTTTCCAATGTAAAGATTATGCACATCATTAGGTTTGATTTGATGAGGCCACCTTGACATATTATATATTATTTTATTTTATGTGTTTCTTCTATTTATTCCGTTTCCATTACAGCTTATCAACCATGGCATAGTTTACCAATTAATAGCTAGAAAAAGTGGTTGTTAAGTTCTGGTTGAGTGTTGAAATTTGATCAAGTCTTCTTCTCCACACCAATAAAACTTATGCACTTCGTATGAATAAAGTCTAGCTAGCTAAATAAACAAGCTAACATGTACAAATGGGGCAACGCGCCTCAAAGTATGGATGTCCATATCTATACTAATTTTGTCATGTTTTGAGTCATTATAGGATCTGACAGTGACACACCCGATAGAATCCAATCACAACCCGACACATGGAAATTGGTGAAGTCGATTATTGGTTGATGCGCTGATGATACAAAGGTATTGACTTAAGCTTGCATATATTTACTATATGTGTCTGTAAAGGAAGGTTTGGGATTGGGAGTAAGATAACTAGTGAGATACAAGTTTGAAAAATTGTAAGTGTAGTAATATTTTGTATGATTCGTGGATGTCACGTCATCGTTGGATGATTTCCCCTTTCGTTCAATCATTTGTTTCGTTTTTTATGGGTGCGTCAAGCTTGAATAGTAGTGCAATGCTAGAACTTGAGCTATGTGTTGAAATTGCATGCACTAACAAGTTCAGTCGCATGACTCGTTCTTATAAGAATGATTGAACTTGAGTAATAAATTTTTATATATATAAGAATGATTGATCTCATTCTTATAAAAAATTTATTTAATATCTTATATGACTCGTTCAGTGGCACTGGCCATTCACTTGTCAAAACATGTATTTGCTGATTAAAACTTTAGGTCAAACTGGAAAAGTAGAACATGCATGTCTGATAGCATGTGTAGTAGTTCTGTGCAAGGACATTGAATCAAAAGACACTAGCTAAACTTTTTTGATAACTTCAAATTTGTGTGCAGGAACCGTTGAACTGATGTATACTTAACTTTTTGACTTGAAATGTTCTCGTACGTGTGAAACTTGCATAAACTCCCAAGAGAAACCCTCAAGTAGAGAGAGCTTTAATTGACAGTTGGGAGTGGAAGGAGTCTCTCTCAGTGCCGAACCGAGTTGACCACTTGTTTGGAGCTTCCAACGGCTGCCACATTAAGAAATATAGTCTAAGCCTGCATTAAACGCGGCCCCATACAACCTAGTGGGAACATTCAATATGTTTGTATTAAAAATAAGATAAAAATGTTTCGCTACAATAACTAATTAATCCCAAAAAAGCACACCCACTAGTATTATGTTTTATTATTTTAAACCCTAGATCGACATTCTGTTCTCTTGTTAATTGTTATAGCTTATCTACAATTGAATATAGTGCAACAAGATGTGTTGCAGTTGCACCATATTATGCAATATTCATTGTTTCCCATCTTTCCTTTTTGGATAAGCTAGCTAATAATGATGGATGGGAAATATGTGGCTTTGGGCCTTTTGTGCGTACTTAGTTTTGACTTTTGAGTCTTTACTTTTGTTGTAATTAATGGCATCCTGTGATAGATTTTCTTCCTTCAGTTCCACCTTTTTGCCGACTTTGTCCACAAATGGACAAAATAGTATGGAGGCTTATCCAAGGTCTAGAAGGATCCGGAATGCCCGAGAAACTTGGAGAATGCCCATGGAACCTTGGAGATCTCCTAGTAGTGTGTAGAGATTTCTAGAAGCTTGAATCTTAGCCGTAGGATCAAGTAGAGTAGAGTAGAATAGATCTTAGCCGTCCATTTGGTCGGTGCTTTTGTATAAATAGGGGATGACCCTCTCCCCATCCAAACCATCAAACAATCTTGTATCTCTCTCTAAGCATTCAATACAAGACTTTGTTCCCAAAAGCCGAGTCCTTGCATTTTTGTCCTAGCCAAGAAGTTGTCATATTGGAAGGCTGACTTAGCACACGAGTGTTAAGGCCGCACGAGTTTTATTGTCCGAAGAAATAAGCTCGTGACATTAAGCTCAAGGTCAATGTCCCATTTAATTAAGATCTCTCCCATCTGGAACGGTCCTTCCCTTTTGCCGCACACATATGCTGAATCATAGTGAGATAGAATTACAGGAGTTATATGACGACTGCATATATATAGCTAGCTTTTCAATTCACTACTAGAGATTATATTATATTACATGTTTAGAAATTTCTCCTACCAGTGGATACATGAACGAAGAGAGACGACCTTCAGGTTGACTATGACACATCTCTTTGCAAAATCCAATATATGTTTTTTGGCCCCAGTGTGTTGATCCCTGCTAGAGCAACGCGTCATACCTAAACCCACATTTTTTACGTAGATATGTTCGTGTTAGTTTATGCTTTTCCCAGGCTACAAAATGCTAATTAATAGGTCTTCTCCTATCTCTTCATGTTTAAATGGACATATACTAACTGTTCATCGAAATTAATGGTTGCAGCCAAATTAACAACCACGTCGATCTCACTCCACATTTGGTTCTTCAGCTCTTCATCTTTCACTCCCAAGTCCTCATAAGCAATATCACCAGGGGACTGGAATCACAACCTTCTCTCTAACAAGGCTACTTAAGTCTGTACCCCATCGCTTCTGCAACACCGAGAAAAAAGCTCTTTTCCAAGTATCTATATATATATATATATATATAGAGGAGTGTTCAAATGAGGACACCCAAATTTGGTAAGGACGTAGGGACAAATCTGGACCATTTGATCAAATGATCCAAAGGTGCATAATTAATCCAAAAAGTTAAAGTTGTTTGTCATTATGCACTTTTGTCTTTTACCTAAAAGACAAAAGTGCATAACTCCAAAAAAGCACTTTTTGACTCATTATGCACCTTTGGATCATTTGATCTAATGGTTTTAGATTTGTCCCCACGTCCTCACCATAAGAGGTGTCCTCAATTGAACGCCCCCCTATATATATATATATATATATATATAGGGGCGGGGGAGCACTCGATTGAGGCATGGTTGGTAGAATGAGGCTGTAAGGCATGATCTTGGCCATTGATGATATTGATCTAATGGTTGAGATTTAAAGATGTAATAGTGGGATTTTACTATTTGCTTTTTGCTTTTTACTGTTGGTAGTGGGTTTACTATTTGCCACGTGGCGCGCCCACAAAGCACGGGGGGTTAGATGTGTGGTTGAGATCGTGCCTCACAGTCTCATTCTAATTTGAGTGCCTCATTTGAACGCTCCTCTATATATATATATATATATATGGGAGCACTCGGTTGAGGCATGGTTGGTAGAATGAGGCTGTAAGGCATGATCTTGGCCATTGATGATATTGATCTAATGGTTGAGATTTAAAGATGTGGTAGTGGGATTTTACTATTTGCTTTTTGCTTTTTACTGTTGGTAGTGGGTTTACTATTTGCCACGTGGCGCGCCCACAAAGCATGGGGGGTTAGATGTGTGGTTGAGATCGTGCCTCACAGTCTCATTCTAATTTGAGTGCCTCATTTGAACGCTCCTCTATATATATATATATATATATATATAGAGGAGCGTTCAAATGAGGCACCAAAATTAGAATGAGACTGTGAGGCACGATCTCATCCACACATCAAACCCCCCCCCCCCCCCCCCCCCCGTGCATTTTGGGCGCGCCACGTGTCCAAATAGTAAACACACTAACTTTTGAAAAGTCAACAATTGCGGCTTGCCTATATATATATATATATATGCATGCATACTTGGTCCAGTTTGATGCTTCTTATAGGACCAGTTAATTTGAGGCAGCTGTGGTAGCATTTACTGATAATTACCCTCATTTGCGCCACCATGCATGGCCATCTATATTTAAGTTACATATTCTGGTTATCTAGCAGGATGGAGAGAGATTGAAAAATAATACAGTGATTGACAGTTTCTTCTGCAAGTCTCTCGTCATCTATGGAGGCCTAAACTTAATGATTTAGGCATCCTCTCATTAGATACTGTTGTAATTCAGGACTACAAGATTAATCCAATTGTGTTGTTGTTGTTCAATTATCAAACCCTAAATTCAATTAGAGATTGAGAATTTGCGGAAAGTAAAGTGACACACCAGATTTATAGTGGTTCCCTTCTAGGTGAGAAGGTAGTCCACTTGAGCTCACTAGCTCAGCCGGTTTCACTATGAAGAATCGTCGGAATCGACCTTAAGTCGCCGGAGTACAAAATCTCGGTTACAAGAGTCGAACACCAAAGCTACGAACTGCGATCTCTCTGTGGACCGATTCACCAGCCTCGATCGAACGCCAAACCGTGCGGAAACCCCTTGCGGACGAAAGCCCTCAATCAATCGCTCAATCGAATCTCTCCCGGACGTCGAACGTAATCGATTTGTGTTTCTTTCAGTATGAACCCTAAACAGAGCTCGAACCTCAGCTTAAATACAATTTTTCCAGATTGAATCCAAGCCGTCCGTCTCGCCTAATCTTGAGCGTCCATTTTGAATCCGATTCGCGCCACGGATTGAGCTGACGTGTCTCGCTCTCATTCGCTGCTCGCCAACGAACTCCACTAGCACATAACAGATTCTAGAGCATCAGCGACGAAGCTTCGATCTTTAGCAACGGACTGGACTCCCTTCTGCTTTGCACGCCCGTGACAGGGGAACAGGTCACGGGTGATACGGGTGCTACGGGAGCCGAGAACTCAGAGGCATTTCCAGCAATTTGGTCACGGTACTTGGTCACGGGCGGGACAGCTGTCATGGGGCTTGGTCAGCTGCTTTAAATCCTTCAGATACTTTTGAATATAGTTGCTCAAACATTATTTGTATCCAGGGTGTGGCGGCTTCCGCCAGCTTCAATGTTGTGAGCGCGACATATATACCATTACTAGGGAAATTGGTGATACTAATGAATTACTGTCAAAATTTGTACATTTTAATACACATCTATAATTATTATTTTTTGGTTGTGGTTTTACATCTTATACATATTTCAATGAATATCTTAATACATCGCGCATACATATTACACATGAAAACTTTTTGGGTATATATATATAGAGGAGCGCTCAAATGTGAATCACTTCTTAGCTAAGCTATGAACGTGTGAACTCATCTCAGCCACACATCCAAACCCCCCCGTGCTTTGTGGGTGCGCCACGTGTCCCACTACCAAAAATCCAACAAAATCAAAAAGCAAACAGTGAAATCCCACTACCAACAGTAAAAAACAAACAGTAAAATCCCACTACCTTTAAATCTCAACCATTAGATCAATATCATCAATGGCCAAGATCATGCCTTACTGCCTCATTCTTATAACCCTGCCTCAACCGAGTGCTCCTATATATATATATATAGAGGAGCGCTCAAATGTTATGGTCTTCTTAATGTGTTATGTGTTACACATATCTCATCCTTTAGATCAAATGATCTAAATGTGCAAAATGAAAGTCAAGAAGTCAAAAAAAGACAAAGTTGTTTGTTATATATATATATATATATATATATATAGGCACTCGGTTGAGGCAGGGTTATAAGAATGAGGCAGTAAGGCATGATCTTGGACATTGATGATATTGATCTAATGGTTGAGATTTAAAGGTGTGGTAGTGGAATTTACTGTTTGCTTTTTACTGTTGGTAGTGGGTTTACTATTAGGACACGTGGCGCACCCACAAAGCACGGGGGGTTAGATGTGTGATTGAGATCGTGCCTCACGTGCCTCACTTTACTGTAGCGTGCCTCATTTGAACGCTCCTCTATATATATATATATATATGGGGCGCTCAAATGTTATAGCTTCTTAGAGTGTTATGTGTTACACAGCTTCTGATTGGTTGATAGTGGCAGGAATAGTGCCGGAATAGTGAATTTTTGGGTAGTGGGTTTTACTGTTTGCTTTTTGCTTTATTGGATTTTGGGTACTTGGACACGTGGCAAGCCCACACAGCACGGGGGTTGGATGTGTGGCTAAGATTGGTGTAACACATAACACTCTAAAATGGGTGTAACATTTGAGCGCTCCTCTATATATATATATATATATATATTTATCTAGACTATTTAGAGCAAAGGCTAATACAAGAACTTTCGGAGAAGTATGTAATTGTGACCTGTTGAGAATATTGCACTTGAAGAAATTATCTCACATTGCTAAATAAGGAGAAGAATTGCTAGCTTATATATGATTACCAAACCATGACTCTTAATTAAGCCTAGGATTTTGAGTCAATATGGGGATGTAATCCATATGAGTTAGCAATTTCTACATGGTATCAGAGCCCACGTTACGATCCGGGCCAAGTGCAATGGATGTGGGACTGCTACGAGTGATGTAGCGGAGTTTGATTGAGGGGGAGCATGAACAATTTCTCCAAATGAGGGGGAGATTGTTGAGAATATTGCACTTGAAGAAGTTGTCCCACATTGCTAAATGAGGAGAAGGGTCGCGGAATGAATGACTATTTCAAAAGAGTACACACAACTTACTATGAAAATGGTCTGCAGGTTGCAACATAAAGGGTCTCACCGCGCCTCGATCGATCCACATGGGCGAGGGGGCTCTAGCTTGCAACATAAATGGTCTGCAGGGGTCCTATCCGCATGGGCAGGGGCGGTTTTGCAACATATATAAAAGGAATTTTTTATTTCGGCCCGGTATACCTATAAAAATGATATGGGAGAGTCACCTTATTAACTCTTGTTGTTTAATATATGAGAGCAGCTTGTCTCCTCTCATTTCATATACATGGTGTGCCGTGTGCTAGTATGTTTGTGCATTTATTTATTGTCCCAACTGTGAGACAATGGCGAAGCCAAAAGTGGTCAACTGTACTATAAGGCCACCTGGCTCGAAACTAAGTACCATACCGACTGGAATTTTTTTTTTTTTTTTGATTGAGATACCGACTGGAAATTGAGCCAGCAATATTTGTTCTCACTATAGGAAAGCCTTTAGTAAGTTATGTCACATGCATCATTGCATCGTTAAGTTTTCACGGTTGTGATCAGATCACTGCATGTTGTTTTTTTATCGTAATTAATCGGTGTAAGTACGTCGACGGTAATTTTTTCATAGGATTTAGGGTTAGCTGTAAATATTCCAATATGATTGCCTAAAGACAAAATCCACAAAAGCTTGACAGGACATATCATAACATGTGTAACAACAAAGAGGATTATATACGTACAGCTAAAGGCTTTCCTCAAGTATGAACAAGAGTTTCTCAAGCCTAAATTAAACCTAACGTGTTTTGGAGCAAGGTGTTCATCAATCATTGCGCACAAGTAGGCCCGCGCGTGGCAACAGTTGACCCATTCTGGCCATTCTCAAATCTCATATCACACAACACTGCTAGAAGCAGCTAGCGAGAAAAATTCAACGTGCTTGTGCTGACACAATAAATGCACATGCCCTTATCACATACTATAAATACCTTGCAGGTTAGAGCCAAGTTTCCATATCAAACAACTAAGAGTTAAAGCCTCAGTCTACTACTCTCTCTCATAACTTGTCTCTGCTGCTTTTGCTTGCTTCTTCCGTCCTTTGTCATTACAGCTTAGAAGTTTTTGCATTTTGAGCTACCTAGAGACACACGTTGTTTAATTTGTATTGCGCAATGGAGCAGCTGAGCAGTATAGTTGGGTTCCTAGAAAACAAGACCATTCTTGTTACTGGCTCTACCGGATTTGTTGCTAAAGGTAAATTCCATTTGTATCTTCCATGCATAACCATTTTAGCTGTCAGAAAGTTGTTGAGAATATTGCATTTGGAGAAATTGTCTCACATTCTTAATTGAAAGAAGAATTGATAGTTTATATATGATTATCAAACCATGACTCTTAAGCCTAGGCTTTTGAGTAAATATTGGGAGGTAATCCATATGAGTTAGCAATTTCTATATAGTATCAGAGCCCACGTTACGATCCGGGCCAAGTGCAATGGATGTGGGGACTCGTGCGGAAATGTCCATGATGAAGTGCTCGAGTGAAGATACATCAATATTTGGTGAGTTGGACCCCGGTTTAGCCTGTATAGGGGAATTGCAAAGGCACTTTGAACCCTGGTTTAAGCCTGTATGGGGGAGTCCCAAAGTCGCACCTACAGTGGGTTGGACCCCAATGAAGGGGGAGCGTGGAGCACATCGCAGACGAACCTACAGTTGGCTACGAGTGATGTAGCGGAGTTTGATTGAGGGGGGCATGAACAATTTCTCCAATTGAGGGGGAGATTGTTGAGAATATTACACTTGAAGAAATTATCCCACATTGCTAAATGAGGAGAAGAATTGCTAGCTCATATATGATTACTATACCATGACTCTTAAGCCTAGGCTTTTGAGTCAATATGGGGAGGTAATCCATATAAGTTAGCAATTTCTACAAAAGTCCTTCAATATTTTCTTCCTTCACCTCATCTATATGTTGGATCTTTGTGTGTACTAAATTAATGGTTATATATATTTATGTATGTTTTACAGTGTTTGTGGAGAAGATACTGAGGATTCAGCCAAAGGTGAAGAAGCTCTTTCTACTCTTGAGGGCGAAGGATTCTGCCTCTGCCTCTATCCGTTTGTACGATGAGGTTAGATTATCATATAGAGCTTACAAATCTTAAGTTAGATCGAGACAGTTCTAAGATCCTTTTGCTTCTAATGTTACTATAATTAAATCGCTGATTGCCTAATTTATAATCAATGTAGATTTTGAGTAAAGAGTTGTTTGTGGTGGTAAGAGAGAAAATGGGTACTGACCTAAGTAACCTTATATCGGAGAGGGTGACAATTCCAGTGGCCGGTGATATCTCATTGGAGGACTTGGGAGTGAAAGAAGATGAGCTGAAAAATGAAATGTGGAATGAAGTAGATGTTGTTATTAACTTGGCTGCCACTGTTAACTTTGATGAGAGGTATAATAATAATAATAATGTATGCCTTACTTTTTTTTTTGTTTTTTTTGTTTTGATAAGATAATATGTATGCCTTACTTAGATGTGCAATACTTCATCCATCACTCCGACAAACGCTTAGTTGGTTTTTTTTTGTAGGTATGATATTGCCCTGGCTATTAATACAATGGGTCCTAAGCATATTCTCAACTTTGCCAAGAAATGTGTCAATCTCAAGGCATTAATCCATGTATCCACAGGTATATAATTAACTACTAGCTCTTTTTGTCCCTACGTACGCTTTTGGGTATTTTCTCAACATGAAGCTAATTATATCATCAACTTTCTATTTCAGCTTACGTCTGCGGCGAAAAGGCAGGGGTGATGGAAGAGACCCCCTTCAAGATGGGGGAGACCTTGAATGGAACATTTGATTTAGACATCGATTTTGAATTTAAGGTCATGGAACAAAAGCTGAAGGAACTGAAGGAGGCGAAGTTGGATGAACTTACCATAACTGCAGCCATGAAAGACTTCGGAAATAAAAGGTCAGCCACTTTGAAGTGTGATCAACTGATCTCTTTATCACCATATGGAACAGAGATTTGATGTCTTCGAATTTGATTGGATCAGGGCACAGAAGTTCGGATGGCCTAACACTTATGTCTTCACCAAGGCAATGGGGGAGATGCTTATTGGAGGGTCCAGGGGGAACATGCCTCTTGTTATTCTTCGCCCTACCATTGTTACTAGTACACTTAAAGAGCCATTTCCTGGTTGGATTGAAGGTGTAAGGTAATTGTGAATATTATGATCTATATATATCATTGGAAGGACCCAATAATTGGTCATCAATTCATTGCTTTATCCTATATATATAGGACATGTGTCTCACTTCTTTTTTTTTAAAACAGAACCATTGATAGCTTAGCAATGGCTTATGGTAAAGGACGAATGGAGTGCTTCCTAGGGGATCCTAACTCAATTATTGATCTGGTAACTATCTAACTAACCCTAATTAACCCTATTTTTTGTTGAAAATTTACTCTATTAAAATGGTAGAAAAAACAAATGCTAACATGAATACACATAATTGTATTCATTTTTTAGATACCAGCTGACATGGTGGTGAACTCAATAATGGTTGCAATAGCCGCCCATGCGGATAGGCCAGGTGAGACCATCTACCAAGTTGGGTCCTCCAACAGGAACCCTTTGAAATACTCATCAATTCCGCTATGGGGTCACATTTACTTCTCCCAAAATCCTTGGACTGGTAAAGATGGAAAGAAAGTCATTGTTGGCAAGATAAAGATATTGGACACCATGGAGAGCTTCCACAGTTACATGTCCCTTCGTTACATCTTACCGTTGAAGGTATATGTCAGCCTCAATAATTCCTTCACTTAATCAATATTAAACCTAAAAAATTTACCATAAAATATATGTTCTTGAATAATTAATCAGGTTTTGGAGTTGGCAAACATAGCATCCTGCCACTACCTTGAGGGACTCTACACAAATACAAAGCGGAAAATTGATGTTGTGATGAGATTGGTTGAGCTTTACAGACCATACTTGTTCTTCAAGGCCATGTATGTGATCTGATTCCTAATCCTTTAAGACCTAAATCCTTTAATTCTCTCACTATATTTTACTTAACTTATGGTTTGGGTGGATATCTTTGTTGATGTAGATTTGATGACAAGAACACGGATAAGTTGAGAGTTGCAGCAAGAAACAGCATGGACTCTGCCGATGTATTCCACTTCCAATTTGATCCCAAAACCATCGATTGGGAGGACTACATGATGAACGTTCACTTTCCTGGCGCTGTGAAACATCTCTTCAAATGATCATTCTCAGAAAATTCTAATTGAGTCCATTCTTTTAAGTAACATTCTGCCAAAAATGCAGTCTCAGTATTAAAATGTGTTTCAATTTAATTATTATTGTAATTTGAGTTTGAAGATGTATGATGAATACCAATAGTAGTTTTATTTGTTCTGCATCTTTCCTCTTGAGAGAAAAATATCAAGTGGGCCGTATTTAGGCCCATCTCAGTTTCTTGGTCTATTACTCCAAGCCCAAGACCGTTGATAAAATTCCTTAGTCTAGGGCTTATTTAGGGTTTGATCAAGTGTAGCCCTAACCCAACTGGGCACAGACTTTAAACTTAGGATTCCAATAAAGCCCAAACACTCGAAGAACAATTAGGGTTTAGGGATAAAGGACTGTGTGACATTAAATCGTCACTCATAACTTCTCAATAGGTATGCCATTACATTTAATTATTGGTAATTTTTAAATTTAATTCCTTAAAAAAATCTGAATTTATAATACATATATTTTCAACTATATATTTATCAAAATGGGTAATAATCATTTCATATCAACGAATAGGATGCATGGCTATTTGTGGACAAATAAACTAAATGCTGATTGACAATAAAGAATATGAACAACCACACAGCTGCTACTAATCTAAACCTATATCAAGACGAAAATAAGAATGATTCTTTTTCTTTCTTGTCTGTTCAGTTTTGGTCACATTCTGATCTTCCATCATCATCCACCAGCTCAATTATCCATCTATCGGCAACACACAAGCACAAACACGTGCACAAAAGGACAGCCGTTTTGCAAAGATATATAAAATATGGAAGTGCTTGACGTGTCCACATTCAAATTCACACAACTAATTTCTTAGTGCTACAAACCCTAAAAAGTTCCACATCTATATATATAGAAGAAAGAAACACTACCTACTGTGAAGTTTGATCAGTTCGGCGCTAGAGTGTGATCACTTTACGTAGATAAATATATTTATGTGATGAGAAGAGAAGAGTGTCCAATTGAGGACACCCTTCATAAATGAGTACGTGAGTACAACCAATCACAATGCGTCACGTGTCCCACTAAACCCTCCGTGCTTTGTGGGCGCGTCACGTGTTCCACTATCAAAATCCATCAAAAGCAAACAGTAAAATCTCACTACCTTTAAATCTCAACTATTGGATCAACAAGATCAATGGTCCAGATTTGTCCCTACGTCCTCATTTCTAGAGGAGTCCTCAACCGAGAACGCCCCCCTATGTGATGAAATCAAAATAGTTGGCAGATTATAATTTCTTTGTGTTCATATGCGCGCCCGTCTGCGTCACTGCGTGGAGTTTTTAGTGATAGACATGTCTTATGCAGGAACGTTATCTCTATGTAATGTACTTAAGCTGTCACATTTTGGCACAACTAGGCGACCACATACACTTTGAGTTGTGAAATGGGCGCGACACTTTGGAAGCACTAGGCGAAGACAGAAGCCTATCCAAAAACCATATAACAGTATCTTCATGAAAAAAACCTTATAATGAAACATTTCATTTTCTTGTGTAATTGGTCCGCAGTCTCTCTACACAACTCTTGAGCTTTTTCTCAACATTCTCAGTATTCATTGATCGATCTACCAATTTTTTTTCTTTATTAAAATTAATTGGTAAGAACTGCACAACCCACGTCATTCTGTAAATATATGTCACGAAGAGGCTCGAACCCCTAACCTTGCAACTACAAGTCAAGTGTTCACACTATTAAATCACTACTCTGTTGACTTTTTTTGTGTGGTCTATTAACTTTTTGAAAAAATAAATAAATTTCACTATGATAGGTAAGGAATGGGATAACCTCAAACTCATGTCATAAGATGCACTTAGAGATATTTGAACCGTCGACCTCTTGATCAAGTGAGACCATGACTATGATCGCTAGACCACTACCCCTTCCGCGATGGCCTATTAACTAAACCCTAGACTGGAATGAGGACATAATGCATCTCTCTACAAAAAAAGTGAACCACATGAGTAGAGGCTCCCCTCTTAAGAGATTCAAATTCAACCGTCCTGCAGTAAATAAATAAATACAGATCCCTATCCATAAGCTAATTTAATTGTTTATATATACTAATCAAGTTACAAGATCTCCTTCTATCATTTTGTAAGTAGACTTTGTATCTTTTCGAGTGGGTGAGTCTTTTTATTATACACTGCAAAATTCAAAATCATTAAATAATAAAACGAATCTTTTTACTGGGTAGATGATATTACTGTTTAATTAAATCCGAGAAATCAGACGTAATTCTAAACTTCATTCTGTAAATAAGACCGGGCAAAAAAAATAATTGAATTCCGGTTTTGTTGGCAATCAAATTAACTTGATCAAACCAAACCAAACCAAATCCGTCAAGCCAGACAAATATATAGGGTCGGGATTTTCCTATTAATATGTTTTTTTACGATCATCCACAGTGTGGTGAGAGTTTGCTAAAAGAAGGTATGGTAATAACATGAGAATATGACGCGCAAACAACCATAGACTAAATTTAGATCAAGATGATAAGATCAACATTAACGTCAAATCAATGAAATAAAAAAGGTTAATTACTAATTAGTAAGCGGTTGTTTGATAGTAATTGATATTGGGCTCTTTCTCTCTTTTCCATGAAGAAAATAGAGAAAGCGGTTGTTGAACTTTCCCATTTGGTCAAAAACTTTCCCATTTGGTCACCCTGCAACCCTATAAATTCTTTATACTACTATTTAGGTGCGTGTGTACTTTCATCGGATTTTTTTCAATATTTCAAGATAAACCTAACCAGGGTCTAAAATCGAGAATCCTGTCGACATATATATGGATCTTGAACCAAAACGCTCTAATTAAAAATAGACACGTTGTAATTAAATACAAAATTATACAGAGAGCTGCAGATGCAAACAAACCTTCACCAAAAGAAAACGTCAAAACTTCAAATTGGCAACTGCTACACTATATAGCTTAAATTAAGCACGTGAATGAATAGACAAAAACAGAACCCCTGAAGTACATATTATTACACACTGTTTCCTTAGTTAGGTATCCATTTTTCTTCTCCCTCCTCATGTCTCATTTCACGCACGATTTTTTAATGTTTTATATTTATTCATTTCCATTTCCACTTCCACCCATCCCTCTAAAATCTCACACCATGATAAATTCATGTCTTCCTTCAGTACTCTCTCACCCTCCATCTTTCTGATCTTTTAGTGAGAGAAATTGATACGTACAGAAATAATTAATGGTTATGGAGTTTTCATCATACGACGACGCGGTGGTTCTTGCATACTGCTTCTACTCATTCACTATCTCCTTCTCAATATTTTCACTCATTCTCTACTTTCTCCGGTTGACCAAGCCATGGTGTAACTGCGAGACTTGCAAAGCCTACATCCACTCATCATGGACCTCGGACTTTCCGAACCTCTGCGACTGGTACACCCACCTCCTCAAAACCTCCTCAACAGGAACCATCCACATCCACGTCTTAAACAACACCATCACGGCAAATCCCGACAACGTCGAGTACATGGTCAAGACAAAATTTGACAACTTTCCCAAAGGAAAGCCTTTCAGAGCCATCCTCAGCGATCTTCTCGGCCATGGGATTTTCAACGTGGACGGTCAGGAGTGGAAGTTTCAGAGGAAGATGGCGAGTTTGGAGCTTGGGAGCTTGTCGATAAGATCGTTCGCGTTCGAGATTGTAACCTCAGAGATCCAAACAAGGCTCATGCCGCTACTGGCGGCTAAAACAATCTCTGGTGATGTTTTCGATTTGCAGGATGTTTTCAGGCGATTCTCGTTTGATAACATTTGCAGATTCTCGTTCGGGCTTGATCCTGGGTGCCTGGAAATGTCGGTTCACGAATCAGGCTTCGCTAGGGCTTTTGATCAGGCGACCAGGTTGTCGGCTCAACGAGCTTTAAGCCCTTCTCCGTTGATATGGAAAGTCAAAAAGATGCTTTCTTTGGGATCCGAGAAGGAGCTGAGAGAAGCGGTCAAGATGGTCAACACTATGGCCGAGGAAGTGATCAGGCAAAAGAGGTCATCGTCTCTTGGATCATTCAACAAGCATAACGACCTGTTGTCGAGGTTCATGTCGTCTGTCAACGATGACCGATACCTAAGAGACATAGTAGTGAGCTTCGTCTTAGCTGGACGCGACACTGTCGCGTCAGTTCTAGCATCCTTTTTTCATCTGATGTTGATCAATCCACAGGTCGAGGAACGTATTCTGTGCGAATCAGATCGAGTCCTCGGCAAGGAAAACTCAGAGCTGCCAACGTTCGAACAACTGCGCGAGATGCACTACCTGCAAGCCTCGATCTACGAAACTATGCGCCTCCTCCCACCGGTGCAATTCGACTCAAAGTTCGTCTTAAACGATGACGTTTTACCTGATGGCACATTCGTCCGTAAAGACACTAGGGTTACATACCACCCGTACGCCATGGGTCGGATGGAGACGATATGGGGTTCGGACTCGCTTGAATTCAAGCCGGAGAGATGGCTTCAAAACAACGGCGTGTTCAAACCAGCTGACCCGTTTAAGTACCCGGTTTTTCATGCCGGGCCAAGAATTTGCATAGGGAAGGAGTTGGCCATCATGACCTCCAAAACCGTCGCCCTAGCTCTCATCCGGCGGTTCCAAGTCCGAGCGGCAGAGCCGATCAAGACAGCCGTGTTTGCTCCGGGGTTGACCGCGTCGTTCCGAGGTGGCTTGGTTGTAAAAGTTAGCAACAGGAGGGAGTGATATTATAGCTAAGACCATGGAAACCTGCTGCATGTTGGTTTATCTAGTTAATTATGGAGGGGTTTGACTACGTACCAAATGTGATGTTACATATGTAAATGTTAATCATATATATGTGTGTATCCTTATTCTATATATAAAATCTTATGGTAATTGTTAAATTTCTTTGCTTTCTTTGGTTCTTAAAATATTGTTAAGCTGTGGTCACTATTAAGGATTAGGGTTAGATAAACCCTTATATTGATATTTAGGGTTTGAAGAAATCTCTTATCTTCTAACATAAAGCAAATAAGCAGGAGTGTTATCTACTTATCTTGATATCTATGAATAGAAGAATAATGCTCTTGTGGAACAACATCCTTTTGCTTGCAACCTCTAGTTAAAGAAGTGCCAAAATGTGTTTCATTTGCAAAAAGGATGTTGGTTTATCTACAGTAGTACTTCTTGAACGTAAAAGTATTATAGCGCATCTTTGTTGTTTTTTGCGCTACACGACAAAAATGCACTACAATTGGTTTTACACTTTTACGTTCAAAGAACGCGTCTTTAAACGCAGTTGAAAGCATTTTTCACATGTGAACAAGAGATTACAAAGATTTCAAGTAAAAATGGTTGCACTTGAGCGCTCCTTTCAAATCAATATGCCTAGCTAGTTTAGAAGGGGCATAAGATTATTGCTTATTGAGCTAGGGGTTTCTAAAGTGTGTGCTGCCTGCAACTAGCAGTGATGAGAAAAATAAACTAGCTAGTGGGTACCAAAGCCCTTCTACAGATGCATGTCCCTGCTCCTAATCTTGGAGATTAAAGCGAATATATATAGGGGAATAGTGTGAGGCAACAACATGCCAACATGCATGTTTTGTTTAAGGAAACTCAAGTTAACTAAATGGCCTATCACTGGTCAGATTAAACATAAATTAATTAAAGTCCCTTAACTTCTCTCTAATTTATTATCTTTTTCTAAACCGTGTGCCAATGCTGGATTTGTATTTTGACAGAGTTCATCAATGGACAAGACCAAGAGTATTTTAATTCTCACGGTTGAGTTACATTTTTTTCTATTCGTTTTCAATGATAATCACTTTCAATACAATTCTTTAAAACATGACTTAGTAATTTATTGATTAATAATTAATATAAATCCATGGTAACTGATCTTTAGTACGTGTTGGTTCAAGCATGCACTCCTTTGATACCAAAACCGTGGACTGTTTAGCAGGTTCGATTAAGACCCTCCCTCTACCCCAAACGACAACAGCTAGCCCTAAATTAAAATGTGATTGTTTGCCGCAACCACAGCCAAGTCCAACTGCATCATTCAAGCACGTTCTCGCTTCTCGGCTAATTCCAATATACAACTCAATAAATCATGGTTTAGATTTTTTAGTACGTCTGTTTATTTATAGAAAAATTTTCACTACTCAGGTAACTACTATATACATATATATTGTTTCCATATAATACCTAACTAACCATAACAAATAATTTTTTTCATATTTACTTTCACTCCCTTTCATTTTAAAAAATTTGAAGATTAAAAACTAATATTGAAAAAAAAAAGAGATAAAGTTTCGCATTAAATGTGTCACATAGGAAATCCAAGGAAAAAACATATGATAAAAACTTCTCTTTAATCATTCATGAATATTATTCATTTTTTGTTTGTAAATTTTGTTTTCCAAATATGAAATTGATCTTTATTATAGAAACAAATAAATTATTGGTGTGGAGGACAGGGCAACATGGGCTAATTATTCCATTCACACTTCGCCAAAAAAGGTTAATAATCTAAATTTTGTGACATGTGCATCCCAACAACAAAAGGGGAACCTTACTTAAAATAAATGTAATTAAATAACTAATTTCGTGTCAAATACTGGAGAATGATACATACGTGTCTTATACCGATTGGTATAATTTGGAAAATGCATTTCACAAAATTAGTATGCCTACTGCACTACGTGTCTATGAAACACAAGCACAAACCACCAACCCTATAAGCTATATTTTAAACACTTACTCTAATAATACTTTTTATTAAAGTATATAATGAATGGTTAAGCAATCTAATGAACTAAAGTGGCCGTTTATTAAGCCTGCATTTGTCGTTGTAAATGATTAAATTAAAAGCATGTGGACAAAAGAATATATAAATTGTAGAACATGGTGATCCATCGATTTTACGCCGTAGATAGTGCACAAGTGATTATTCTTTTGATTTGTCTTTGTTTAAAAATTTCCCAAATAAACCATACACTATATATTCAAAAAAACACACATATATATCTTATCTATAGTTGTATAAGATTTGGACCACCTATTAAATCGGAGGATTGCAATATTTGTTAAATTTAATTATGGACTCGCGCACATTTTAATTAAATATTTTAAAGACTTAATTAGAGAAGAAGTTTAAAAAAAGAGATTGATCGAAGTTTGTTATTTTTTAGGTAAAAGACAAAAGTAATACATTTTTTTACTGTTAATTTCTTTTCTTTTGCCCTAAAGTTCAGGTCACCAAAATTGCATTTTTAAGCATTTTGAATATCATTTGATTTTCAATCAGATCCATATGTATCTAACAAATAGAGGGAGACTCATTTGAGCATTCTTCATTACTAATTACTATATATATGTATTTTGAATTGTTTATTCTTATTTAACATTATTTGTAAAGTGTTTTTTTATACAATTATTTGTAATTAAAGTGTTTTTTATACAATTATTTGTAATTAAAGTGTTTTTTATACAATTATTTGTAATTAAAGTGTTGACTGTATCTTTTAAATATTGAATTTCATATTTTTCCATGTACATTTTCAAGTATTAGTGACATGAATTAAAATTATTTGTTGTCAAATTTCAAAAATGAATTGCAATAAATCGAATGTAAGACTCTCCCTTCTCCTCCGCACGCATTGGACTTTTAATGTTGTAAATATAGCATAAATGGAATATTGGAAGGGACTCGGAGGTTCTACAAGCATCCAAATATATAAATATTGATGAAGACCTTATCATTGATCTGTATTATTGATTGGAAATCCGAAATTTCGTACCCCATGCGAGAGGACCACAATAAAATAAAAACAAAGTTGTGTTCTTTATGGATTTGTAATTGTAATTGTTAGAATAAAAAAAGTATATTTTTCACTTTTCGTGGCAGTTAGGAAAATTTAAGAAAGATAAAATATAGTTGCCACACCGGCTGGAGAAAGAGCAGCCAAGTAGAGAAAGTTGAGCCCAACGATGACATGCTTTCAAACTCAATGGGCTTTTTGATGCCCGTAATTAGGCTTAAAATCTGGCCCGGTAAGTCAATAGGAAAAAAAATATAAAAATTATTTGACCAGAGTGGGATTTGAACCCACGCCCTTTCGGACCAGAACCTTAATCTGGCGCCTTAGACCAACTCGGCCATCTGATCTTGTTGTTTATGGCTGAGAAATGTCATTTATATTTATTACTAACCATCAGTTCATTAATGAAACCGAATTTCTTGTGTAGGCAAATTGCAAAATGACTTCTTTTTTTGACGTATCAATAACAAATGGCATCCTTTCAATAAAAGTCAATTCCTCTTACAAATAATTTTGCAGTAATCTTAACGGGGTTGCGAAAAGTCGAAGCACTAGACTTAAAAGCACCAGTCAGAATTAGGTCAGTAACCTGATAGAATTGTGGCCATATAAGCTTCAAATTTCCAGATTGAAACGAAACTTAAGACCCATCTTGATATTCATCAACAGCATTAACCCAATCCATCCAGGTTCTCCATGTGTTACTTGTTGGAAAATGTGTGTTTAAAGGTCTGAAGAAAATGGTGGTGCGCCACATTTGCACGGTTCGTTTTGCTTAATTCGAATGAAATTTCTTTTGAACCAAAATCGTCAACAAAGACAAAGACCAAAGACTAAGTCAGTCTTCGGCAGTTGTTGATCATGGGACGGTTGCTGATGATGTGCATCATGGGACAGTTCCTGCTTAGTGGACATCATGGCAGATTTGCATCATGGCGTCACTATAAAAGGAGATGATCAGTGGCTTCTGAAAAACACAGATTTGAAAACACACAGAAAGCAAACCCCTGCATCTCGACTCCTTTTCCATTTCCATTTCCAATCGGTGATAGTGAAAGGTTGAATAAGTTCGTACAGCAAGGCGACGATGCTCAAGCGCTTGCTGTGATTCTTTCATCCTGGGAAGCTCATTGCCATCAGACCCAGCACCTAAGGGAGACAATACAGCTTTAAGGACAGCGTCATCAACGTGACTGAATCAACAACTCGGTTTGCTGTCCTTTCTCGTTTTCTGTTTTTTGAACATCTCGCAATGTTGCTCAATTTGCTTACTGTCTGTTACATATGAATGTTTAGCTTTGATTTCAGTACAGATGCATGAGGTTATTCATATGTATGCTCAGTTTATTTATATGTATGTTCTGCTTCAGTTTTATTAAAACTGCATGAGGTTATGCTTGTCACTGATCTCATATATATTTGTCAAGCTTTCGGTTTCCTGCTGCGTATGAATGTTCTGTTTGTATCTCAATAAACCTGCTTGATTTAAGTGCTGTTACAGATTTGTTCTCAGTTTACTTGCTGTAATGAATGCTCTGTTACTTGCTCTCGGTTTCTTGTTATGTTACTGTTTCATTATCAGTAAAGCTACATGAATTCATATATTGCTCAGTTGGCTGCTGCAGATTAATGTTTTGTTTCATTACAATTATATTCAGATTTATAGAAATATCCAACACTACTTACCTATTAGAGATGCAATTGTAAGAAAAGTAGGAACAAAAACCCCATCACAACAAAAACCCCATCAGCGACAAGTAACAAACTGAACATGAACTCATAGCAGTAAGAAAGTTAAAATCTGGTAGCATCACAAGTCAGCGGCTAATTATGTGATAATATGACAGACAAAATTAGCTATAACACGTCTTGTATTCTGAATGCAGGCCTAACGGTTTCAGAACAGCTTAAATTCTAGTACTGTTCACATGCCAATTTATTAGCTCATCATGGGAAATTTCTACAAAGCATCCAATATACCCTCCAGTAGCTGCAATTATTTTCCCCTATTTTACAGCACCTACCCTGAAAACAGAAGCATAATATCTGAGTCGTATTATGATAAACCCAGCTTAGAAGTAACATATCCCCAGTATCCAAAATATCTGCTATTTAATTGCATAGGTGACCTACACAAACAAACCACTGGCAGCAAAATCGAACTGAAATATGTAAGCACCTACATGACTGATGTTCGCAAGATTACAACTCAACTTTAGCCTTTAAAGTCAGATTAGATAATATAAATGTTTTAGTGATCACTTTAGGCTCTCAAAAGTATGGTAATATAAAACGGCAGGATATCAAAGAAAAAGAGCTCCATAAAACTTGGGTAATTGTTTCAACTTTTTGATGGACTACAGTGGAGCAGAGTTATTTTCTGTTATCTAGCTAAAATACCAGGATTGCAACCATATGTAAAAACATACAGCAGATATGAAATACCAAATAATGACATAGAACAGTTGTGACCATGTCCACTAGAGATTAACTTGCTAGAACTTGTTGAAACAATTACTTTTGCATTCATGTTTTAGGAGTTTTGGACCTACGCCTAAAACCCATATCGACAAACTGTGTATTGTCACATGAGGATGATTGGAATATAGCAAGTGGTGGAAGAGAATGGCCCCACCTCATGAGGTAATGTATTGCCATTGCAGTTCCAAATTTTTCTTGAATCATGTGATCGTGCCATGATTGCTTTCATTGCATGTACTTATATAGATGACGATGAAGAAGATAAACTTCTTCACCTTCATCTCATTTCCCTAACTCTCAAGCCCTGAAATCAGTATCTGTATATCTCCATCTAAGACTATGAGGATAAACTTTTACTCTTGTGCTTTCTTCACTTCGCTTCTATTCTTTGCTTACTTCTCGGCTACATTTATCCAAGATTCGGTGACATGTCAAGGTAATAGGTGACTCACTCAGACATATACATTCCTTTGAACTCAAAAAACAGAGAACAGATCACTTTCATTGTTGAATTGCAGAGAAAGGGAAGGTGAAGCTTAAATTTTTTGCAGAGGACAGTGTTTCAGTTTCAAAGACAGGAACAAGTGAGGTTGTGAATGTAATCTTCTTGTCATCACTAAAAATAAAACTTCTAACCCCGCATTGAAGATTAGTCGGCTCTGGAATGTTTTTACAGGAACTCATGGGAATGGAAATCTGCCACGGCAAAGACGAAGAATGCTTGATGAGAAGGATGGTTGCCGAGGCACACTTGGATTACATCTACACTCAGCGCGAAAAACCTTGAGACATCACTAAATTCCAGAGGTCCCTCTTTATTTAAAAAACATCTCTAATTACTGGATGCTGTGCTGTACAACTTAAACATTGTAGTATCACTGTATGTCCGCTAATCACATCATTTTAATATTCAAATGATATTATTCCTACCAAAATAAAGAGCAAGGAGAAAAAGTCAAGCCCCTGAAGGTTTCCTAATTAGATGAAGCTATTAAGTCTTAAGAATTTGGAAATGGAACTTTCTAGTGTAAAAGTGTTCGTAAAATATGTTCAACAGTGTAAGGATATAGAACACGTGGAAGGAATAAGCATATTATAAGGTCAGATATTAATTGAGCAGACTGTATGAGCAGCGTAATTTTATTAAAAACGCCTCCCAGATACTTGAAGACATAGGTTGGTGAAGGTTGGAAGGGGCAGTTAACTATATGGTTTCGAAGTTACATTCAAATCATAACACTAGGAGTTGCAACTACATTTAATTTACGCAGTTGAAGGACAGGGGATCAGCTTTTAGGCTACTTGGCTTTTTGTATGATATTATGGGTCAATTGGAGTTGAAGAGGGGGCGTCAATGAAAGCCATGTTGTATCACAGGTTCGGAGGTCTACAGAAAATCAGAAATTAAATAATTTAAACATACCAATTTCCCAGTAAGAAAACTCAACAATAATGCCCAAGAGACTTAGGCAACCAATTTGACAAAGTAAAATCATGTTCGTCCTATATTTTGCCAGCAACAGTATGAAAAGATGACTCACCGTAAAATATTCATGAGATCCTTCTAAGCTTTTTGGGACTCAATAATGGAACCTTGCATGCTCACTTTTGGGAGAGCTCTTTTGCGAGGAACAGATAATGTGCTAAACACTGCCTGTATAATGGAAATGAAAAATGAGTGATAAGTCAGATAGCCAAGCTTTTGTGTAATAACGAAGACGATACATGTATGTACTTGTACTTGGACTGTGTGTATTTCTGCTATCATAATATTCATTTTCAAAAAAAAAAAGAGTCCACTGCTCTAAATGCAGAAGATATCCCTGTATGAACAAATGTCGAACAACTAATTCAGAATAAAGAATGGGGCTTCAAACACTTGCTTAAAATTGATACCTTATGACAACTGAAACAGTAACTTTAAAAGCAATCCAAATTCAAACACGAAAATCCTCACAATCAAACATCTGCATTTTCATTCCAAGAGAGTTTTGAAACCCTAACACCGCAAACAAAACAATATCATCTCTTCAATTATGTCCAAATCACTTCAAAATGCAAACATGACAACAAAAGAGATCATTCAATGAAAATAAAGATCAAGATATAGGCAATAACCTGTCCAATATCTGACAAGAAAGACCACCGGAGCCTGGCGGCGGAAGACTCGTCGGAGATTTCAAAAGGAACTGTATCAAACAAAAATGGAGGGAAAACGTGATGGAGAAGATCTCTTTAGCGCGCGCCATTAACAATTCTAGCGTTGAGCTCTCTGCAGATGGACTCGTACTCGTCGGCCCATTTCCAATTATTTTAGCCCAACAAACTGGAATCGAACCGAACAGCATCAAACCGAAATCGTAATGAACCAAAAATTAAACAATTATTTATCGACGGTTAGGTGGACTGATTTGCACATAGCCATTGAAATTGACGGAAGCAGCATCAACAAGCCCAAGGAAATCTCACACATTTCTGCTGACGTGGAACCAAGCAGACACGTAACACCCTATTCACCAATAAGAGACGACCACGTGAAAATCAAAATGCTTGGAATACGAGGACCGAATTGTAATTTCAGAAATTGCTTCGGTCGTTTTCTCGCGTCGATACGCATTGGCTTCTTCCTCTCTCTCTCTCTCTCTCTCTCTCCTCTCCCCAATCTGATTTTCTCTCTCTTCATCGCTCGCGAAGTTGGCCGCGCGGAGAAATGGCGACGTCGTTGAGGCGCCGGGAACGCGTCATCGGTAGCGATCAGGTACGTAGTGATTATTTTCTTTGCAGCGGTGGGATTTTACGTAGTGGTGGTGGTGGTAATCGCCGTCGTGGTAAAGCTCAGTTGAGTTTGGAGAGAATACTTAGCGTGATTGCGTCGCGTGGAGGTAGTGAGGTTGGGACGGAGGAGGTGAGTGGTGGGAGAGGAGGAGGTGTGGATTTGAATTTGGAGGCAGTCGGTGTTGGTGAATCTGCGGCTGTTGGCGGCGTTGAATTGCAGTCTAGCGGCGGTGAGGTTTGTGGAGGTGGATTAGGAATGGAAACGGCGGCGCTGGTTGATGTGATCGCTGGAGGATCAGACGGCGTCGTTTCAATCGGGCAAGAGCACATCTCGAGTGACGACGTCGTCGTTAAGGACAATCGCGTCCCGGTCGGCGACGGAGATGGTGGGTATCTTGGTCTGCTGATTGAAGCGGCGCAACTGGTTGCAGACGGGTGCGAAGAGGAGAATGTTGAAAAATACGAGTTGGGTCGAACAGGCGAGTTGGAACCGGACGGTTCAATTAGAAAATCACTAAGAAGGAGGAAAAGAAGCAGGCAACACTGGTTGATGGAGGAGGATTTGGACATTTCACCTCTAGTGAGGTCGAAGCGAGGAAGGACTCAAGTGCTGCCCTATCGCTACCGGGACTCAGTGATCGAGTCTCTAGGACGGAGAAGCTAGTAAATGCGAGTATGTCACTCATCTTTGAGTTGAAAAAGTTGTTCACATTCTCATTTTCTCTATACTCATATATATTAGTCAAAAGGTCGTGAGTGGGTGAAACAATGTGCAGAGTGGATTGATCGGTTTTGGTAGTGTCATGTTTTACGCGGACAAACTCTTCTTATATTTATAGCATGGTACTTGCAAGTTATTGTGATGACATTGCATATGATTGAACAGTAAGTTCAATAATAGTACATAGTTTGGGAATGTTTTGGGTCATTAATTGTGTATTTTTTATGTATAGGGTAACTATTGGGGTCAAGATTTAGGATGGTCTTCAGTGATCTCCTATTATTGATGATGTAATGTGTATAAGTATATATGTGGAGATCCTCATTCGTAATGTGAATAAGAGAATTGAGATCAAAGTTTGTCTGCTGTATATGTAATCTTGAGAGTTGAGATGGTCAACGGCCTGGAGGTGTCGTTCTTGGCGCCTGTTCCAGGACCAACACAGGAGGAGGCGGTTGTCGCTGATTTAGTGCGCACAATCCAGTTGGCCAGCCTGCAACCGTCAAGATAATATGCTTCAAACGGGAAGGATTGCAGGCGGAGGAAAAATTTAGTGTACCGAAAGAATATTGAGCTAATCAAGAGAAAACTGAGGTGAACATGAAGAAGTTAGCTAACAAGAAAATTAAAATGTCACACTCATGTTTTGTGTTGGTAACATTTAAATGTGCACAATAATGAATTGGTCTGTTTGGAAATCAACAACAAAACTATACATTGTGTTGTTCGTTAAATATATACTGGGAGAAGATACAAGTTGCTAGATAAACTAAATTAGTGATTTGACTTTGAGCTTTTTTATTCACTAACTACATTGGGTAGTTCATTTAGAGCATTTGTCTGACCTTGAATTTTAGTCTTTTTTGTTTTGGGCTTGTTGGGAACACTTGGTCTCTTCGTCTGAGTTGATGATGTCTTTAACTTGTGGAACCTCTCCGGAAGCTCTTTTGGTTCTCCGGTTCTTTTATCAATTCCTCTCACGCACATATATTCTGCAACCCAATAAAATTTTCAACAATTTATGTTTCAAAAAATAAATATGTATATAAGAATTTAATGTTATACCTTTCCAAAAGCATTGTTGAATTTCCCAGGTTGTCAAACCTAATTCAAAAGAATAGCACTTAGTCGACAATCATGAATTTATAAATATATACTTACGAATAATAGTATACCCGTTGTGATCGATGATGTTGAGCTTCCACAATACACGATGCGCCTGTCTAAATCCCACAAAAACGAACGCGGAACTTTCACAGGGTGATGACTCGACTCATCATCTGCAAAAACCTGCACTAGTTTTAGTTATATGTTGCAACTCTCAAGTTATTAAATATTATTCATTGAGATATTTGGGACAAATAGTCTACCTCATTCACTTGAAAGTATGTTCCATTGAGTGGAAATCTACCCTTCATTGCTGTTCTACATGGTATCTGCATAAAAAGAAATTTTTGATAACCATAATCATTATTGTTACAAAAATAAAGATACTTAACTAATTTTTACCATAAATGTTCCCAGCACATAGTCTTCATCATCTAATCTGCTTGAACACTTTTCTTCGTCTCCTCCACAATTTGAATTTGATTCCTTAGTTTGCGTGGACCATGTTGCAGATTCATCTATTATTCAGACCGAAGGTGAATAGGAATGTCTAACATATATAGTTTAAACTTGTAGTGAATTATTAAGCACCATGACAATGTTGTATCCAAGAATCTCATAATAATTTCTCGCCATGAATTATGTATACTTACCTGGACCCAATATAGATAGTAGATAAAAACATTGATCATCTGGATCTCGTTCATCTAGCTGTTGCAAACAAGTTGGCAAATCTAAGTATATGGGCTTACAGCTAAATATAAGCCTGCACCATTATAACACGGTTGATAACATGACTTACCTCTTGTAGACGCAACAGAGGATGCGAATCTGGAATCTCGTACCTGCATATGATCACAAACCATATAAGGAATCACTTCAGAGGTGATGATGTGAGAATAAATATTACAACTTACACTAAATGTTCAGTTCTTAAATCCTTGATGTCCTTGAGTTTCCTCGCAGGTATTCTAGCAGCTTCAGCACTTAGGACAAGAGCATTGGAGGTTTCTGCACCCATTTGAGGCGTTCTGTCACCTAAGTACTTGTTCACGTTTGCTTTAAACTCCTCATCGTTGAGTATAATATGAGGGATTTCGGGTTCATCTTTATACAAATCCTCTATGTCCTCTAACTCGTCTTCATGTTCACATTTTGGTGAGGTAGGCATTTCAATATGGGGTTCTAGCGAGGTATACGTTTCAATATGGGGTTCTGGCGTGGTAGGTGTTTCAATATGGGGTTCTGGCGAGGTAGGCGTTTCAATATGGGATTCTTGTGACGTCGGCATTTCAGGATGGGATTCTGGCGAAGCAAGCATTTTCACAATATGTCCATCATTGATTGTTTGTAACTGGGTGTCTTTGTCTCCTATAAGAAGCGGTGACTGTAATACTCCACTATTGGCACCATCAGTAATAGAAAGTTGTGCACTGCATTCAACACATCATCCTAAGTGACAGAAAAGCTGAACTTGTGCGGCTTAATATCAATAAGAATGTATACCTGACATATGCACTTGCGAAGTATTTGCAGCTTGCTCTCAGTGGACATGCATTACAATAAGGACTTCTTTTCTTACAAAAGACCTGTATAAATACCCAAGACCGGGTAAATATTCAGCATCTATGGGACAAGCACAATGAAGAAAATTCTAAACTACTTTATATGGGACTGCGTTACCTTGCCAAACGTAATCATCTGATAATGTAGTTCATACCTACATTGTAAAAATTATGCACCATCAGGAACTAATAATGGCATAGAAGAAGTGAGATTAGGAAATCCGTGCAACAACATAATCAAAGATGATATTTTGCTTACAGTGTCGGTTGATCGAGTTCACACAGTCGCGGCCACAAATATTTCTGAATCGCATCCATCATTGGATACCTACGAGGATTCCTAATTTAGAAGTTGTATATGTTGTTGAAATATCATAAGCATTTGTGAGTATAGTGATATTAACTGTTCTATCAAATGAAATAGAAGTCCTGGTGGTACATCTTTGAGGTCAACCCATCCCAAGCGAACAGCTATCCGTCCAACGTTGACATCAACCTGTAAAAACAAAATTGAAGGGAAACATATGTATCTATCTTTTCTACTCTCATCGATAACAAAAAAGAACTCTTAACTATTGCAATACCGGAAAGGCAACTTGCTCAAGTGCCAGTAATCTAATACATTCCACACTTTTCAAGCCAATTCCTCGTATACTCTCCAAAAAGTCCCTGCAATATTTATAACATATTTTACCCATGACTTTCACCAACACAAGACGCAAGTCAAACGTTTAACAAAGTTACAAATCATATTATAAAACTGAAATGGATTATACATACAACTATAGACTTACTTTGCTATCAATGGTGGTGTATCTCTCAGCCATTCCAAGTCAAGACTCCCAAGTTCGGAATATATTCTGTTCAGAGCTTTCTACAAAAAGTTATCGCCAGATGGCAACTTATTTATCAATATCCAAATGATTAGTAATCAAAAGCTTCTTCTTGAACTATTTTACATATGTATATACCTGCATTGATACTGCCAAGATATTGTGCTGCCCTCTCTTTTTGATAGTGTCTGAAAGCTCTTCAATTGGTGCTTTCCTTACTGCGTCCCAGTCCACTGAATCTGTATGGTCTTTGTGCCTTTCTCTTTTCTCATTGCAGTATTTTCTTTTAGTTGCAAGCCAATCGATCGGTGGAGGTTTATTTTTCTGAACTTTGGGACCAGGCATTTTCATTTCTGTTTCAGATTTTAAATGAGATGAATCTTCAGGTTGGGTCGTCTGCTCCTGTTGATTGGAAAGCAAAGCCTCTGTTTCAGATTTCGGATGAGAGGAATCATGAAGTTGGGTCGTCTGCTCCTGTTGATGAGAAAGCAATACTTCTGTTTCAGAGTCCGGTTGTGAACAATCTTGAGGGGGCGTCGTCTGCTCCTGTTGAGAAAGGCATTCCACTGTTTCAGCATTTGTAAGAGACGAATCATGAGGTTTGTGCGTCTGCTCCTGTTGAGAAAGACATTCCTTCATTTCAAATTTTGGATGAGACGAATCTTGAGGTTGGATCATCTGCTCCCGTAGAGAAAGCCACTCCTCAAACCCCTTTAATCCTACTTCTGGCATTGCATGATAATCTTCTGTCTGATTATTTCCAGCGACTTCATTTATGCTTAGAGTCCTGATAGAGTTTTGAAGTTGAGCTATTTGTTCATCATCCATAAGCCTTTCAATAAGGACTTCCTGATCCGAAAGCTCACTTGTGGGCACTACAACTGTTTCACTGCTTCCACATGATTCCTGAGAAGCACCCACAACACATTCATTCTCTTCCTGAGCAGCTTTCTGGGTGTAAAATGGGTCAACTGGGAACTTTGCAGCAAGTGACATGTAAGCCGAACTGTGAAGCAAACAATATCGAAGTCAGTTTCCCTTGCATGTCTCATGAGCTTAGAGGTGAGTAAGTTCTTAAATGTACACTTAAATTGATGGTCACTGACAGGTTCAGCCGCATGATACGAGAAAAAGAATAATGGGCATAACCATTGCAAAATTTGAATATCAGAAATCATGTTACCTTGAAAGATGGTCCGACACATTTTGAGTCAGATAAACACCCATCACCGAGTCCAAAACTGACCCTTTCCATCGTGAGAATCGTCTGTTTCCTGTTGAAATTATGACTTGTTAGTAATGGGAAGAAAAGAGGTGTGCTGTTTCTCATTATCTGCATTGCTCACCGGATCATAAAGCAGAGAGCATAATTATAAAAAATAGTATAATACAAATTAGAAAACTTGAGCATGAAGATACCTTGAATTTTATGCATACAGGATATAAAGGCATGCACCTTTTCTTCCATCACGCGTCTTTCTTCTCGCCACCATTTCTTACTCTCCTCATCCTCATTACACTGATTGCCACTGTCATATCCCATTAGGGCATTAAACATTGGAATTGTCCTTGAATCAAACTTGACGTGAGGAGTCACTTTTTTCTTTTTTCTGGGAATAACCAACTCACGATTGCCGATGTCACTAATAACGTCAAGACTAGTATCAACCCTGGTGACTAACTCCTGTCCATGTAATAACGTAGAAGGTTCAGAATAAGGAACCAATACGTTAGTGTTGACTGAGTAATTATCAATATAAGTTGTAGACCCTTCTTCAAAATGAGGAACCAGTGAGTTGTTGTAATATAGTTTTTGGTAGTTCGGGTCATTGATATTCAAGAAATAACCTCTGGCTTCAGGGATGGGCTCTTGTTCATTCGTAGGACCCGGCAAGTGAATGTTGTTGTATGTAGTGCCCCAGAGAGGAGGCTGATAAGTAATGTGAAAATCAGCCCCTGTGTCGACAGAAATATCTGTTTGCAATGACGAAGAATTTTGATATGGATAGCAACTGTCGGTCATATGAACATGACTGTGCACTGGAATGTTCGTCCAAGGAACCAATGAGTGACGGTTGACGTGCACAGCTTGGGGATTTACGGCAGACACGGTAGAGTAATCAATCCCTCTCTCGAATGCTGAATCCCGTTGATATGATACATAAGTATGAGATGCACAGCCAAGTTCATCCCCAGTGTCGCTGGCAAATAAATGCTCATTATTTGTAAATAACAGATCAAACCCTCTGTGCTGTGGCTCTTCATTGAGATCAATTTCTTGGCTTTCGACATAGACTTGTTTTTCTTGGGGTAGTGATGCACCTTTTGAGATTGTAACCAAATTGTCATGGGTTGGCCATATATCTGTCTTCGGTATTTCAACCATACATCTTTGTTCTATGGGGCTGCCTGCTAACTTGTTGAACCGTGGAGGTGGCATTAGAGGTAAAAAAACTCTTCTTCTTCTTCTGATCACACCTTTAGATCTCTGCTTTCTAATAGGAATGCTCCAGTCCTGATACGTTAAGACTGGTTTGATAGACCTCACATGCTTCGGAGTGTGAAATGACGAAATAAGTAGACAGATATCAACTCTTCTTTTTCTTACCATCCTTGGCTTCTTTCTCGTCTTAAGGACATTTGGTTTACACTTTCTCAACAGCTGGATGCACTGACAATTTCGCATCATCCTTCCGTTTGCCACAAGGGGATTATAAAGCAAATCAAGGCGATCCTTGTTCTTTAAGTTTGAAGAAGATACTGTACAGGTCATTTTTTTATTAGTCCGTGAGATGGCTACCGAGGACATAGCATTCTCAACCTGCAAGTCCAAAGCGTTACTGCTTGACCCTCTAGTATATTCCTCGCTAGCTGAAGTCTGCAGTGGCACACTGCAGAAATTACCTCCACTAGGTTCATTCGGTTTGACTGTCACCTCCTCTGAAGATGGCTGTTCAGGAAGGACACCCATGTTACTTTGAATGTTGAAAGAAACTTGTCTTTTTTTCTTTCTTACATACACTACTAATGCTGATGTATCCTTCCTCCAACTGTCTAACCAAAGTGATTCTGAGGCCTTAGGCTCGATTTCTGCATCAGATTTTGATATATCTACTGTAGGGATAGCATTTACTTCCCGAAAGTCCAAAGTTTCTCCGCACAGCCCTCTGGATTCTCTCTTTTCAGGTAGATTCAACAATCTGTCACAGGAGACAGAACCTTCTCCAGCTTCACTGTTACTGAGTTTCCCTTCCTCAAAAAATGCTGGTTCAACGGCTTTACTAGTTTCATTGTCACTGAATTTCCCCTCTGCAGATGTTGTTCCAATAGAAGTCTCTGCTAGTTGAGTAGAGAAAGTATCTTGGACTTGGTTCTCCCCTAAAAATAAAGATGATATTCCAACCCCCATTTCATTGTCAGGGTTTAAGGGACTAGACACGAACATTGGATGGTCATCAATAAACTCCAGAGCACGTCTGCAACTCCCTTTTAGTTCTTCACCTTTAGCGGAATTCAACAATGATTCTCCTGACACCACAGCTTCTCCGCCTTCAGCCTCTGGTGGTCGAACAGCCGCATCAGGTAGGTCTTTCTTCTTCCGCACATACTTCCTTTTATTCAGTCCAACTTTCTTGGAACCGGCACGCTTCACCTTAACAGGTTTAGATAACTTAACCTTTGCTTTTCTCGGTTTCAGACTAAACTTATCATCCGCCACTTTGGGTCTACATCTCCTCCTCTTTATAGGTTGTTCACTTAACTCTTCCTTCTCTTTCAAGTCATCCAGTCCCCTTTTCTTCCCTTTCTCCTTCCTCTGGGGCGGGGTACCCAATACTCTATTAAACCCTGTCATATTCTCCGCAACTGATTCTTTGCCATTATCTCCTGCATTACCAGGTTCAATACATGCAAAAGAATCAAAACCTCACTAATTCTTGAAACAAACACATCTATTCTCCTTCCATCAAACAAACCAAACACAAAAACATCTGTGCATTAGGCTAGACGCAAACAAGTCACTTATGGCAGATTTCACACTAAATTTCATTAAAAAATTAAGTTGACTTAAGAAGATAATAAATAAATGCAGAGTACACAGAATATGATTGGGAACAAAACATGTATTGAGATCTTGTAAATTCCGGGGTTGGTGCCTATCTATGGCATGTACTTCAAATGATCTAGAAATATAAATATACCCGAGATGTATCTGATATGTATTCCTTGATGATACTTTGGATGTAAACCCACGATCGAAAAAAATGTATAAGACTTCTTATAAAAGCAGTCAATCATTAATGCCACATCACGCAAAAAAAAAATTTGAAGCCAGATATGGTTCAGCCGTTCAGGTCAGCATTTCATTTAAATGATGACCTGAACTGCGGCTGCGAGTACATCAAAATGTTGGAGTGCTAAAAAATTGATCAAAAAGGCGTCGTTTTTTTATATTTCAAAAAATAATATCAATCAAAACCGTCAACTGGATAGTTTTGACACTTGCAGCATTTGGCGCTGATAATGATGACCTGAACTGCGGCTGCGAGTACATCAAAATGTTGGAGTGCTAAAAATTTGATCAAAAAGGCGTCGTTTTTTTATATTTCAAAAAATAATATCAATCAAAACCATCAACTGGATAGTTTTGACACTTGCAGCATTTGGCGCTGATCTTTACTTGGACTAATCACTAAGTTGTTCAATTCGGTCGTTCAATTGAGTTTCAGTACCCCAAAAAAAACACTATTTCAAAATCTACATCCTCAAAATCTAAAACGAAATTCCTCTTAGTTAATGCATTCTTTTAAAATATTTCAAACCGAATCCCTAAAATTCCTAATCAGAAACTTCACCAACACCGGCGCCGAATTATCTAGCACCGTCAATTTCACAATTCAATTATCAGGCTAATTCCGCACCCGGAACGCCAAAATAAACCATATGAAACCCTAATTCCAACAAAACCACACAAAGTCGCCTAATTCATGTACCTGTCAGTGCAGCACCAGTCGTACTGGGATCAGACAATTGTTGGTAGTAGGACGACCCCATTGGCGACGCTCTTCACGACGGTTAGTTGATCGTTAAGGTTCGCATCGGCTAAGTTGTTTAAACACGCAACAACCTGCCCTGTTTACTCGCCGGTATTTTATCAGTTGAGCGTTTTTGGAGAATAAGCAGCTATCAAGACCCTCTATATTGATCACTACAGTCTACAGTAATAAATATTTTTGGGTTTAGGGTTATTTTTAAAATAAAATAAAAAGGGTTTTCAATGTAATATAAGAGATAAAAAGGGTTTTAAATGTATGCCTTTATATAATTATTTTTTAATTTGGTTGGGTTTAGGGTTATTTAAAAAACTATAAGAGTTTTTCTGTTGATAAAAGGTTATTTACTGTTTTTAGTAAAATATTATTTCAGTTTCAACGTTTATTTTTAACGTAACGTACTGATAGTGCCGCACATAAAATATTTTGTTTTATCATTTTGATCGGAACAATGTCATTTTAATACTTTTAAATTTTAGCCAGCCCAATGAACATAATAAATTGTAGCCATGTTCGAAACAACATCGTAACGATGCAAGAGATGGAGGAATAAACAAGAGTTGGGGCATGTATAGCTTTACTTTAAGATAGGGTCATGCGTTGGTGTACGTTAATCGTTCCTAATTTGATCCGAAATAATAATTGGGTCTTTTCTTTGAATCCTAATCCGGCCCGAAAGATCGGATCAATTATGTGAACCCGACCCTAAAACTACAATTTATGAAAGGCATAAAATATTCAACGTCATCTATCATGATATAAATACTTTAAAAATATAAGCTTAAATCACTAATTTATGATGTAAAGTTTAGTATTACGGTTTTATTTTTCATTGCAAACCAGTTACTTATTCATAACTTAATTGGTATGGTAGTCACATTCATTCAGATGAAGTGTAAAGTTCGAATGTTGTTAAAAATATAATATTTTTTATATTACTTATAAAATCGGGTAACCCGAATCTCAACCCTAACCTGACCCGAAACTCATACCGGGTTGGGTTAAACCCGACATTATCGGGTCGGGCCTGGCCGGATTGTGTCCACCCCTATTAATCGCTAGCGTGTAAGTGTAACTACGGTCAAGATGGTCGTTCATAATAGAAATAATAATCAATTTCAGAAATTGAGCAATAAATAAATCAAATTTGTCAAAATTGATCAAATTGATTAAAAAAACTCAAAATAAATTTATTACTTTAATATTTTTAATTGTATAATACATTTTTTTGATAATGGTATAAAACATCTCTTGAACGGATGATCTTGGTAAATTGTCACTTATTGATTGATTGAGTTACCAAAACTCAATGAAATGTGTTTGCGTATAAGTCATCATATTGGCAAAATCTATTGAGTTGGCATATTTTGATTTTTGTTGTAATTATCACAATATATTCAACTATGATTCCAAGATATTGCATTACTAATCCAAATCGAATTTATGTTTACGGCCCATATTAAAATTCCCAGTTGTCACTATATGACCTTGCCCTGCTTGTTTGGATTCAATTTCTGTTTAATTGAATACTAAATTCAACGAAAGTCAAAATATTTAAACTTATAAGTCTCTCGACACATTTTAAAAAATAATACACAAAGGATATGACCTTGCCCACATTTTAAAGTGATTTTCTATCCACTCATTTTGCATCAAGTGAATTGCATATATTTGGCATTTGCAGTTGCATCAAGTTGCACAGGGTAAGAATCAGACATCCCAAGCTATAAAAAAAATAATACACAAATGACTGAATCTAACACGTTCAGGAAACAATGGTGCCAACGTAGCCAAATCCCACAATCGTGAAGGTAAACGATTGGAGAAGCAGATACACGTAGAAATAGTATTTCCCGTATATCAAGTCGTAGATCCCAGTCACGAATAAAAATGCCGCGAATCCAAGCTCCAACGTGTTGATCCTGCTCACAAATTTGCCGAATCAGCAGCATGAAATATTTATTTCTTCTCAGTTTAATATCTGATACGTCAATATAGAAATTCATATTAATAGCATCTTTATATGAATCTCTAAGTTATGATTTTGAGTACCTGTCGGAAATTCTAAGACGAGGCCTCTTAGGAGCTGCAACGGCGGATAATTTATTAGTTGCCTTGTTGTTCTTCATTACATCTCCGAGCTTTTCAGTGACGACCCACTCGTTGACTCGTCCAGCCTCAAACAGCCCGATGAGCGTGGCCTTAGTGCGGTGCAATGACATGACATTTTCAAAAAGAATCCAGTAAAACAGCAAGTGAATCGACCTGAAAACAATATTGAAAACCACACATCATGACATTTTTGTCTAAGCAAAACGTGACTAATATTAGATTACCTTGGTGTTCCGACAGAATTGAGGACTGTGATGATGCATGGAACATATACAATGGCCCAGATCGGAACGTAAACTTCGGGGACGTAGATTGTTAAAGGGAGAACAATGCAGTAAAAAATGCAGGTCACACAATGTGCAACGATTTTACGGACAAGGAAGAAGCTGTATATTACATACAGTTTCTTCCAGATATTCACTCTCTGCAGCAAACATGTTTCAAACATTGTCAAACTCTCAAGTGAAAGAAATAAAATATATATATATATATATTTTTTGAATCAGAAATGGCGGTAAGGAAACAAAATTTCTGACCTTGTTTCCAACAATCTCCATGAACATTTTGCGAAACAGATTAGCAGGACCGCAGGACCAGCGATGCTGCTGGAACCTGAATGCCTTGAAAGTACTTGGCAGCTCGCTTTTTGCCTGCATGTCAGTAAAACTGATATAATATTACTACTATGGTTCTTGCATCATGGACTTTTTAAAGTTTGATGAGGTGATCAGAGTTGGACCTGAAGATCACCCAAGTAGAGAAACTTCCATCCCCTGAGGCTGGCCCTGACGGCCAAGTCCATGTCCTCGACTGTCGTCCGGTCCTTCCATCCACCGGCCTCGTTGATGGCAGCTATCCTCCACACCCCAGCAGTCCCTACACCATTGTTTACTTAGAATGTCAGGATATACAAGTAGTAACTAGAGAAAACTGATGCAAAAAAAAGAAGAAGAAGATTTTGTTCATCAGTTCGTCACAAATGTGACTGTGTCTGAATGCACTAGCCACTATCAATTCAATGTTTTTCTTGACTACTTTTTTGATGAGACTCAAAACTGAAAGTGATTTGAGATAACTCTAACTAACTAACATTAAGTACTTAATTTGGGCTCTGATTAACTAACAGGGAAGATATAAGTTATTCCAGTTTTGAGGAACAAACCATTGAAGCCAAAGAAGGCATGAGTTGCTGAGCCAACTTCCTGCTCCACAGTGAAATGGTAATCAAGTGACATCTCTTGCATCCTTGTCATCAAGCATTCATCAGCATTCACTGCAAAACACAACAAATTCACAAACCCATGTCAGTCTATTTTTGCACCAAAGTCACAAACTCAAAGTGGGCTTCAGTAGTCAAACTGCAACTCTGCAAGACTGCACCTGATCATAATAACTCCACTGAACCAGTAAATTACCCACATCCAACACTTCAAAAAAAAAAACAACAACTACAACAAACAAACCAGCGGCCAACAAAGTTGCAAAGACACAGTTTGATACAAAAATTGAGACACTTCACAGTGCTATCAGCTCCACTACTACCTCCCAAAACCAGTCAACAAAAGCATCAACCTTGGAAAATACTATACTTTTACCAACACAAGCATCAACCTTTAGACAACTTCATCCCAACATTTTATATATCTTTAGTCCACCCTTTGCTGCCACGTGCTACCAACTCTCTTAAAATATAGCATATGTCAACACTGAGAAAGATGATGTTTGATTCCTAATGAAGCAGGTAACATTAATCTTAAACAAAAATCCACCAAGCATCTTTCTTTTTTTCCTTTTTGATCCAAAAAACCACCAAGCCTCTTTTTATATTTTATGAAAAACAATGGAAAGAAAATAAACAAAATATATTCTCTTTTTGTTTTTAATTAAAAGATATTCAGAAAACAAAAAAGACATTCCTCTTCATGATAAATAAAAGATGAAATTCTTTTTTTTTTCCTAATTAACATATTAGAAATGCGTTAACGAAACGTCACAGTTTAACGCACCGACAGCAAAAACAGCAAAGGAGAGATTACCGAATCTCCAGCGAGCTTGAACGAGAGCCAAGTCAGGATTATGAGCAAGAAACGGAATGGCTCGCTTCAAAAAATCAGGCCCAGGTTGAAAATCAGCGTCGAAAATAGCAACGTACTCACAATCCTTCACGTACGACCTCGTCAGCCCTGCCTTCAAAGCACCTGCTTTGTACCCTACTCTGTTTTCTCTGATTTGGTATCTTATGTTCACTCCCTTACCCGCCCATCTCTCGCATTCTCTCTCCACCATTCCCTGCCCAACAACATCAAATTTTCAACTATCCTTTTTTCCAATCATTATTTTTTTCTTTTCTGACAAAAAACTCTTCTAAAATTTTCGCTTACAAAAAATAGTTGAATTTAGTTAGTTCATACAATGACATTTTGTTTTTCTATCTGTGACATTTCTTCAATTGTTTCAGCTCGACGATTGTACCTTTACGACAGGATCAGTAGAGTCGTCAAGGACTTGGATTACGAGCCTGTCGGACGGCCATGAGAGTCCACAAGCAGCCCCTATAGACAGCTTGTAAACCTGAAACACATATATTTCCAAACTAACATTAACAACTCTTAAAATATATTCAATCGAATCGTCTCCCATAAAAACTCCATTTGGATCGGAAAATCATTTTTTTTCTATGTAAAATATCAATGAAAACTTTGTATCGGATTCATGGTAAACTAAACACGAAACTTCATTTTCCTCTTAATTTTCTTTCCATCTCAAAAATTTTCCATTAATCAAAGATAACCCAGAGAGGCATTATGATTCTCAATTGGACGGAATTTTAAGAGAGATTACCTCGCGTTCATTATACATGGGAATTTGGATGAGGACGATTGGGAAATTGGAGCTGCCATTTTCCAAATCCTCTTCAATCGGCTCGCACTTATACCTCTTTTCCGGCTTCTTCCAAAACAGCTTCACCAAAACGATTACAATTCCCATGTAGACCCGCTCGATGAACAGCATGAGCGACATCGCGAGACAGACATAGACGCAGAATTGCAGCAGCGGGACTATCAATGGCGCCTTGATCAGCTCCCATATCATACCTATCTGACTGCCACCTTCCGCCGGCGTCCGAAACGTCTCCGGGATCAATGACTTCGCGTCTATCTGGTCCATTGAACAGACCGCGGAAACAGAGCTAACCGAGCTTGCTCTGTTTGGTGAAAATGGCGGAGAGGGAAGTACAGAGGAGTAGAAAAACGGAGATTTTTAATGTTGAATTTATAGTGAGAGGAGTGGAAAATAGAAAGTACTTATTTGATTTTCAAATAATTGAAAAATATTTTTAATAACCTTCCAAAAAAAAATCATGTCTTATTTAATCATTTATTGGGTTTTTTTAATATTTAATGTTGCTTATTAAAATTAGTCGGGGATTCGGATCCGGTGCAGCGAACATAAATGCCGCGAGTGACAAAATGACATAGTTTCAATTGAAATGACGTCGTTTTGTTATGATATAAATTTCATTTCGATTGTTTTTTTTGCTACAGGCAACACTAGATCGTATTTTTGTTTTATGTAGCTTGGGTTTGAAAAGAGTAAAATGGTAATTTCGGTGGTGATGCCTGTAATTTATGTGGACTGATTCTTATGCAGTTTGGGAACAATCTTTTCTTTTTGGTAAGAAATATACAGGTTGACCGACCATATTTTATTTAATTTTACTAAACGTTTTAAATAATATTTTGTTTTATAAAATATACAATTCCAACAAGAAAAGGGATTTTAAAAAATATATATATACTGTTAAATAAATAATCTTTTTCTGATGTAATTATTATTTTAAATTAGGAATATATTTGAAAAGTTAATTAGAAATATGATGCTAAGTTGCCCAAGTCATGTTAAATAGTAACGAAAGTCTACAAAGGCTTACACAATTGAATATGCTTGGTGGATAAAAGGTGACTCAATTGGAGAAATAGTGTATGGAAGACAAATAATAGTATTAATTTTAGCTTAATTGGAATCATTTTTTGCAGTTAGAGAGGTGTGAATCATTCATGAGAATGAGAAATACTAACTAACAACTATACTTTTATTTTGAAGTAGATAGATTGAGAATGTTTATTTATTGAGTGATGTAGTGAGGTTACAAGATGATTGAATAGAATTATGGAACCAACTGATTTTTATAAAAACAATTTTAGAGATAAAAGTATCTCATAGTTGATATAAATTTAGAATTATTATAAAACAAACAAATGTACCAGAAGAATACAAATTTTTTTTTTAAAAATGTCCCAGTAACCAGTGCCAAAATAGTGTCGGTTACATCTATCCAAAAAAAAAAATGTGTCGGTTACAAATCCCAATTTGTAACATCAATTTTTGTTTTGTGTTTGCAAATGACATGTTTTTCAAATACAAATGCCACATGGGAAAATAAAAAGTTGACTTGGGCAAGAAACTATGGCTCCTTGACTCACTCCGGAAAATGAGCTTGTTATTAACATCGTTTTCAACTAAATAGCATTCTCACCAGAACAATCAAATAAATAATATGCAAGTCAAATGGATTCATCTACTTATTCCAACATTCCATTCACAAACCAAACTTCTTATCATTTTTCTCTTTATTTTTTTAGCCACGTCGTCCGCTAATCACTCCCTTGACAAACCTAAATCCAAAACCTAATCCTTCATAAATTTTTTTTTTTGATGAGGTAATCCTTCATAAATTTATACACAATAAAAAAAAACACACAGCCAACCAACGTGTGAAACCGTATGTGGAAAGTACTTTTTTTTTTTATAAACCATGTGGAAAGTACTTGAGAAGCTCATAAAGTGTTCAGAAAACTACCCTACTAGCCGACACTCCTTGTTTTTTCAGGCTTCAGCTGTTAATAAAGCATATTCCGTTGTACTAGTAAAAGAAAAAGACTTCCATTCAAACAAAATTTGGAGTTGGAAAAGTTTAATATTTAAGTCCAGTAGTGCCCAAGTGTGTAACCATTTTGAAGATAAATCTTAGAGCATATACACCGATACCAAAATTGAGAACGTTCTATCCGGTTTTGAGGACGCTCGGTAAAAAAAAATTATGCAGCAGCGCGCGGAGGACGTCCTTTGCCGATGACGTTCGCGAGGACGTGCTCCTCGAGCACGTTTGAGCGGACGTTCCACAAAAATAATTGCGTTGTTTTAAACTCCAATTAAACCTCATTAACCCACAAAAATCATTACAATTCGTGCCGATCTGAAACCCTAAACCCATTCCGATCGATTGGCCTGTTTAAAGATGATGATGAACAGTACGGGGAAGTCGCCGCGCGTCCGGCTTTGACATTATAATCGCGTCGCACGTTGACATTAAACAATAAAGTGTACATGGGACGCGGTGCAAAATTAAAGTGTACATGGGACGCGGAGGGGGAAGTGTCGCGCGTTCGAACACTACGTTAGCACCGCGTTCACAGTCGACATTAGGAAGTAATGTCTGAAGCTAACGCGGCGCTTAATGTTGCGGTGAGACGTAGCAGGCTCTGATCAAAATTTGATGAAAGCCTAGTATTTTTTTGGGTGGAAACGACATTCTGAGCAAAACTCACTTCGCCATGAGCTCGACATTTTTAGGGCGAATTCCTTCATCTGGAGGGTCAAATTCGCGTTTTACTCTTCTTTCAGCTCTTTTGTTACGCTTTTATATTGTAGGGGAAAATTATTCAATGAATAGTAATAGGAGGTATGAATAGTAATAGGAGGTCCTAGATGTCGAATCGCTGTATAAATAACGCTATAGAACCTTTTATTGGATTGAATAATAACAGAAAATGATATTTGAAGAGATTCTCAAAATGAAGAACTTCCTCGGTGTATATGCTCTTATAGAAATTTGAACTTACAAGATTCTTTAACTGAAGTAATTGACCGAAGATATTGCATAAGATAAAAGTTGGTTGAAACCTGCTGCCTATTACAGTCTCATATCGACAAATATATAACTTCCAACACATCCGTCGTCTAAAAAATAAATACACAGACTCGGACAATTAATTTGGTGTCCTTATCTTCAAGATGCCCTTCACCAATGAAATAACAATTTTCAAACCTCAATGTAACACAGCCCCCCCAGCACTTTTCCAATGGTTGTTTCTATGCCTGTGTGTACCTTGGTGGGGGGCATGATAAGAACATGTTGGTAATTTCCAAATGTATCATAATAGACCAGCAAGCAAAGCGCCGGGATCTGTCAATGCGGCTGGGGCTGGTGGACTGGTGGGTTGCGCAGCCACGGGAGGAGGTGCCGGAGCTGTGGGAATGCTGATTAGTTGTTCCTTGATGAACTCTTTCAACCTGCACCAGAGATGGTTGGTTTATAATGCTGCGAGAATTATGGAGATCCCCCGCATTGTATATATTTGGAGGTTTGGATTGAGCCTTACTCAAGTGTCAAAGTTGGGTCTCCGGAGGCAACTGTCATGCGTAGCTGGGTCCTGTCGGCCGGGTCTGTTTCAATTCGTATCTGAGAATGAAACAGGTAACAAGTTAATTGGTGAGTAAAAATATATTATTCTAATTTGTGTCAAAAATATATATAATATACACGTACCAAACACAACATAGGGCTTGTACTTTCCGAGTAAAAAGTTGTGCTTGCAACAAGATTATTAGGATTTGGATCCTGAAACATAGTTAAAGGAACAAGATCAATAGGGGTGCTCGAGTAATGAAAGAGCAATTGTCAATTAAGAGTGACTTACAAGTCCTGGGCAGACCATCATTCGGAAGCCAGTTAATAGGCTTGCCAGTTCCTGAAGAGGCAATGGGTGGACACCTCTCACCTGCTCATCATAGTTCATTCACAGTTAGAACGTAAAATAACAATCAATATCTTCATCCAAAGGTCCATGCAATACTGCAGTCTGCAAGTCTTTAAGACTTAAGAGTGTCTACTTTACTTTTTATTTATTTATGTGAATTATTATATAAACCCACCAGACAACTAAAAAGTTAGTACCACCCATCTGCATTGCAATACTGTAGATGAGATGTGGTAATCCATATTGAAGAGTTTTAAATAGCACATTTCCTGTTGGTTGTGAATTAGTACACATATCTAGGGCAATCCTTCTCCTTACAACATTGTAGTTAAAAGACTGAACGACTGAACCAACTAAAATTAACTAGCACTAAACTATAGTAAAATGATAATAGGTGTTCAGGTGCGTGTTGCCTTTATAACTACGTGACAATAATTCATACCACTTCTTGAAGCTTCAAAGGCGGTCCTGAGAGTGATCTCCACTGGGGAAAGAACTCTTCAGTTGACACTGGTATAGGCTGCAAAAACTTATTCAAGACTGCTGGAAGACGAAGTTTAACATTCGCCTGAAGAAAAAAGAGAAGGTTTTTCATTTCAAGTTGCTAAATGGTCAAGTGTTTACTCACATCTCACAACACCGCACTGAAAATCTATGTAAAGGATATTTACCATATTGGATGCAGACATGTAAGAGAAATCAAGAACCGCAACATCCCTGCTAGGGCGGAGATTTATGAACTCAAGGGGGCATTGGACCTATATAATCATGACTTTTAATATGTAGATCCGATGAAACAATAAACAGAATATAGAAAAGAACAGAAAAAAGTTGCAACAATCATGACCAGACCAATTTCTCACCTGAGCTCTGGGGGGAATTGTTTCAGGAACAACCGATTGCTCTATTTTTAGATGTGAAGGTGCCAAAATTACAGTCCGAACAGAAACTAGTGGAGAAATGTTTTTATTTCCAAGAAAAAGAACAAGTCGGCCTTGATGACCTTTCCATTCGGCTTTAATGCCAATCTACAAAGAAACAATCAATTAAAAGTATTAGCTTCAAAGATATCTAAGCAGGATGCAGTAAGTGAGAACTTTCCAGAAGTGTTTTTATAACCTGTATGTTTGCATCTTCATAGAGGACGCCACTGTCTTTCAAGCATAACAGAAGAAATCTTTCAGCGGTATTTCCAATGGGCTGCAATCAAAGTTGGTCCATATATAAATCCAGAGCCACACAGAAAATTTAAGAGATGAACTGCCGCAACTATGGAAGCTGGAGATACTGATTTGTATGCAGAAGGTTTTAGCATGATGTCAATTTCTTTTTTCTGAATGACAAGGGACTTGAAACTATGTTTTACTTTCCGAGTAAATGAAACTGGGCTCGGCTGGCCTATATAGAAGGTAAATTAAGTAGATCTTGTATAAATTATCATAACAAATGGCCCTTTCAGTCTGTACCTGAATGGAGTTGGTAGGCTCATCAGCAGGCACAATTGCTGTTGCATCCACCAAACCTGAAATACTTTCCGTTCCCGAGGATGTATTTTGGTCATGCATTGTACTACTAGATGGGCCTTCGATTGCCAGTGGACTCGATAGATCGCCAAGAAGATCTGCTGAAGGTGCACCTCGATGATCTGCTGGGCTAGCAATTCCATTTGGCTGAAGCGATTCTGCATGTGCTGAGTTGGAATCCTGTAAAATATTAAGTACTCTAGTTATAACATCAGTTTTATTTAAATTTCTGAAACATGAAACATACAAAACAACGATAGTCTGAATAAATACCCACCTCGGTAACAGTAGGTATTTTCACAGGTCCAAGCTGGACTGCAGGTGGATTCCCATTTTCATGACGTTGTTCAGTCACTACTAATGCATTTGAAGTCTGTAACTGAGATCGTAACTTGATAGCACTTTGCTCGGCTACATCAACCTCGGTATCCTCAGCTTTCTTAATCAATGGAGACTGAAAGAGAGGCCAACACGGGTTTCAGAACAGTCGTCAATGATGTTTATCCAATCAGTACGAAAAGCTAGTTATTTTGTGGCCCTGTCCTATTTTGACTAACCAAATTGACACCTTAGATGTAATAAATACATGCAATGCATCTCAACTCTCAAGATTGTGTACATGCAAATATTACGAACATACTTCACGTTCGGGGAACTTGGGCATTTCAGCCAGTATGTCCATATAAGCTGCACCTTTCTGGCTTAGTGCGAAGTATTCAACAGCTCGTTGCTGTATTTCCATGTCTATGCAACACTCGTATCTGCAAGATCAAATTGATGATCGGAGAGAGCACATGAAAGTAGAATGACAAGGAAACATATGCGGGCATAATATTACTTGCTGAATACCGCCATAATGAGCTTATGAAGTTCTGGGTCAGGAGGTTGAGTATGCATAAAGATTTTAGCATATGTTGAAAGAATGATTGGAATGCTGGAAGTTCTGCAGAAATGAATTCTTAGATAAGATAATGGATCTGCAAAGATAAATATTAGTAAACAGTAAAAGCTACTCATGTGTTTTTTTTCACTCTTACGAAACAGTCGGCAGCTTTTCTTGTATGATATGGAATATTTCTTTAGGACTACAACCCGGCCTCCGTGCTAAGAGATGGCCATGCTCACCAAGAATATAAGCAGTGATCTGTTTGCACATAATATTTTTAGAGGATATATGATAATCAGTTAATCACTTCTGATAGCACAATGCCACTGGTACTCACCTTGACCATTGTCTCATGTACAGCAGGCTTATCGAGATACTCTCTAGCTTTCAGAGCGGCATAAGGCTGACAAACAAAAACAAACAAGTTCAAGAAATAGATACTGGAGTAATCACAGGACAACATGTGGATACTAAAATATCACCTGAAGATCTTCATTGTTTGTAACATACTGAACAACACGAAACCATATATCATCGCTAACAAAATCTCCAGCCTTGTCGATCAGCTGAAGAATCACATCGACATACCTAATACAACAAATAACAAGACTTGTAGCGTCGCCAAGTAACCAAATCATATATGTGAAATATAGTTAATTACCCACCTTAAAATATATGATAAACCTTAGTAAAATAGAAATGTGAACACTTGCTATAGTATACAGTAGCATATGACGAAATATAGAATAATTAGGCTCTGAACATAGCTGGCCTATTCCCGCGGAAAAGAGTGGTTGTAATTGCCGATGTTCTCATTCGATTAGTCAATTCTTCTTAGAAGAAGATTTTATAACTAAGGAAGAATAGAAAATACAACCATATAGAGAGAAAAATCAGGTGCAAATGATGCCCCTTCCTTTCCGCATACTATACTAACCATGAAAGATCAGGTGCGAATTTTTCGGCAAGAATCGCAGCTTTAAGTGACAACTCCTCACGCATTGTGAAATCAGCTGTACTAAGATACTACAGCGCATAAGAAAAAAATATCAGCCCTGTGTCCATAAACATTTTGGAATCAAAAATTCTAAAATATGGAAACATGAGTGCTCCACCCACAAAAATATATGCACCTGCAATAGTTCTTCAACAATGTCTTTTGCATTTGTTACATCACACATACCATAGAGCAAATCAAGAGCACGCCTTCTTATACTGCAAAGTGAAATAAATCCAAGTACAAAATAGAGGTCATCCAAGTCGGGATTTAACATGTTCAAGAACTCCATGTATCTTGGCTGTTATTAACTCTGGAAGAGAGTGTGGTCACAAATATACTATCAATAGACCTTTCACCACTCCAACCATAACTGGTCTTTGATTCAATAGATTCAAAATAACTTGTATTTTGTAAAGACAGGCTGCAGTCGACTGCTACCTGCGCTCTATGTCCACATTTTTTTTATAGAAAAGACGCCATGTGAAAGTAGTCATGAAAAGAAAATATTTTTCCAGAAGAAGATACGACGAAACTCATACTGACAGCTCAGTACATCACTAAAATTACACAGGCTTTGACTATTTCACGATAGAGTTTCCAGGAGAAGATGGACTGAAGTGTCAAAACCAGAGGAGATTTTGGCACAGTTCGGCAAATAAGAAAAACTAGTAGAATACAGTTAGGGGGTAGATGATCAACCTAATATCAGGATCCTTTAGAGAAGTAATAATCTGCGCTTGATGTCTTTTGATTATGTCTTGGACATCAGTCACCATCAACATCCTTGTCATATTTTCCTGCGTGGAAGACAAATCATATCATCCGACTGAAGTTGATGCCTTATTGGATAAGAAGGTAGTTGGCTGTATTTCTAAACATCAATAGCACAAACAAAACACTCCACACTATCATAAAATTTAATCTTACCAGACCGAGATATCTGATATTTGGTTCACGGACGGCGATAAATTTACCCAACAAGGCAACACATTGAGACATCATCTCCTTTTCAGCATCAAGATGCATTACCTAAAAGCAAAAAGGAGAAAAAAAGAACAGGTGATACAAAGATAAGTGGAAACGCTGAAATTTGTTTCGTTGTATTAATTGATCCATCAAGGATCATGGGATTTTGCTTCTTTGTACGTATGTTTGATTTCAAATAGACAGTGAAGGCATCAACTCACAAGAGCAAGGGCTTCAAATAGAACAGCATGCGAAGCATTGTTCTTGTTCACATTTTTCACAACATCAGTTCCCATCAATATTCGTTGCAAAACCTGAATTACGTATGAGAATTCATCAGAAACAACCAAACGGAGGGTAATAAATTCTATAAGCAAGAAGAACCTCAAACAATGATCTTCTGGTGCTGGGGTCTTCAATGGTGGGGAAATATTGGAGGGCCCTCATTGTTTTGACCTGCATCAAGACTAGCAATATAACTTGTAATGTAAAATTTAATGACCTAATAATTATCATCTTTATTTTCAAGTAATTTATCAAACACATGGTTATAGCTCTCTTATAATATAAAACAGAGTTATTTCCAAGTCCATGTATACAGATTGGGCCATGGTCCTCAAGAGTTGTAGCAGATTAGCGGTCCATGATGAGCGCAACTCGAATAAACTCTAATATGAGACAAAATTGTAAAGTTGCTTACACAGAGTCCCGGTCTTGCTTCAAGGACAACTTGTGAATTTAAAAAAAACAGAGTCCAAGTCTTATTTACAGTATATGAGATAAACAGTAATAAAACGGTCCAAACCTGAAGCCAGGGAGATGGGATGCCATAGTAGGTATATTCTTGTGGAATATCCTGGTTCCTAGCAAGCCTCTCCAGAATCTTTACGCACTTTGGAAGACAGCTCCAGTATGCATCATGATTATTTGATACTAAAGCAACAAGAAGGCTCATAGATGATGTTAAAACCCCAAAATCACGTTCATCTAATAGTTGAGTCATCCGGTCTGACCTAAAAGGCATTGTGAAACAAGCATTATAAACAGATAGACCGGAACTGATATTTACAAGCACAAGTTTCAGCAAATACCAGCCATCCACGTTCACAACATCTGGATTCTTCCTAAACATGCGCAAAAGACACAATGCTGCCTTCTTTCTAACAAGCGGCCGGCAGCTACTGGAAAGCTGGAGCACACACAAAACAACTTTTATTTATCATCAGTGGGCCCATCAAAAACTTACCAATTAGTACAATTGTTGATTCTGCTCACAAGAAGCTTTTGGACATCAGGAGCTAAAGATTCTGCAAACTCTCTTCCACCAATATTTCCCACCTGCAAGATTCCAAGATTTAAAGTTCATTCTAAAATATAAAGATGGATTCTACATTCATGAGGCCCAGGCTCGGCATAAATTAAATAATCCATACTAATACATATCATGTTTCTTTCTGTTCAATCAATACATGTTACACTAGGGGCATGAGATAAAACAAATTCTTGAAAGTTGAAACTATTAAGACATAATACAAACAAATAGGTAATAACATAAACAAACAATAAAATTGGACAAGCACCGGCACTTTAATAACGTATTCAGCATATCGTTGTTGCTACCATACCAATGTAAGTGCGAGACACTGGAACGTTTCGTTGCGGCCTATAATGTCATTGCGTACTGTATTTATGGCTAATCTGAGGAACTCATGGTTCTCGTTGAGTAAACATGATGTAACAATGTATCCAACCTGCATTGGTTTACCACATAATGAATCATCATCTTATTCAGCATTGTGCATCTCACCAGTTTGTTTATGAAGAAAATCATCAAACAAAAATCTTGAAACAGATGAAAAACAAGGGTTTTACCTGCTTTTCTGGATATTTGGGTGCCGATATTAAAGAAACTGCTTCCATATGGCCAAAATCTACATCATAGCCTAACATGTAAATGTAAAGCATTTTCCAGACATATTTCTTCTTCTCATAGTGAGACAAACCCTGAGAAAATAAAAATAATATGATGTCCTTCAGCTTTAGATACCAGTGGTGTAATCTGCATGAAATAACTAGCCGGACCTAAAATGTCAAGATTAAGATATTTTACATGCACGCAATGTAAGCAGATAAAAGTAACCTTACAGGCAGTTTTGGTACAAAGAGCTTACTAAAATCATAGCATTGCAAAACACTTGCTTCATATCATTTCAGTGCTGCTCAAAATGGGTAGACCTTCCTAATGATTCTTCTATAAGGTTCATCATACACTTACATGTCCTTAATGTGACATGTGAAACTATTTCTATAACTTCACGGAGTCACTAACTGCCCTAATGAACCTAAACAGTTCAAATCTGAGCACAGGGGAGTCCAAACTATATAATTCACAGTTCTCAAGCAAAACTCTCAGCTTTACATTTCAGAAACCAGCAATGACATTCAAATCAAAACCCTCCATCATAGCACTGCACGCCAAAGCATCGACTAACAAAAACCAAACCTAACCTTTTCATTTTTGAACCGAGTCCTGACTTTCCCAAGCTCCTTATCAACCCGAATTCGCTCCTGCTCTTTATTAGGGCAATTACGAATATCACTTATAAAAACTGACAGCCCTCTCATCCCGGAAAGCGCCATTACGTCGGCAGATCCAGCCGGAACAACTAATTTCCGGCTCCGCGCGCGTTGAAACTTTGGTCCAGATCTCGGCGATTGGTTCAAAGACTGATGGCGGATCGGTTCGGAGAGATCTCGGCGCGGGCGATCGACTGCGGAATGCAGAGAGATTAGCGCGCGCGTGTGGAAACAGAGAGGGGGTGGACTGAGAGAAGATTCAGCTGATTGTGGTGGATGGTACGGGGAAGGTAGTCGGTCGACGATTTGATACCATTTTTCATAATTAATTATTTTTTATACTTTATTACTATTAATATTTCATATCATTTTTAAAAGTTAAAACATAAACGATCAATAATTAAGACAATTTTCATATTACAATTTGCACATTTTTATTAGAATAGAAAAAAAAAATTACTTGGACAACCTCAACATTGAACCGTGTGACCTTACTGATCGCTTAAATGAATTTTATAATTGTTTATTTTGACTTTGAAATAATTTTGAGATGCAATCTAAGAAATACAATATAATGTTAACTAGTCTAATGTAGGCTACGATGATAATTATATACACTCCCTAATATTATGTTTAAATGTAAGTGTGACATAAATTGAGGAAAATATAGTAATTATGGATGTAAAAAACAATTCCATCATAAAAAATGTAAATATTAATTACCTTCTGGTTGATGAATTTTGAATTCTGTGAGAATGAGTTGTTCATGATGTTAATGCTCGCTAATGTATTTGTTTACAATGAGACGTAAGGCTTCTATTGAGATCATTGGTTGGAATGTAAATGTTTTTTTATTATTATTGGTAATGGGATGTAAATGTTTATAATTCTGTCTTAGGTGAGTCGCCCCAGCATTATGTTTATTTTCAGCTTGTGGCAGCAGGTTTGGAAATGGCTTTTTTGATTGCTTCAGCGTAGGTCTTGTGTTGATAAGTGAGGGTGGATTCTAGTAAATCCCATAGAGAAGTCTTCGGGTTCCATCCTGTGACAGCAGTATTCAATAGATATTAAACTTTCGGGAGTTGTATATTCTACAGTTATGTCAGAACTTGAAGAAAAGGAATATTACCAAGTTGTTTGTTGATGATTGTCATGTCAGGAATTCTCTTATCACTATCGTCGTATCCTTCCCCATAAAATTCTTTAGAACTGACATCGATTGTTGGAGTTTCTACTGATGGTTCACCGCTCACTTTGGAGTAGACCTACATGAATGGTGTGTGACATGATCAACTCACTAGTTTGGATAGTGGGTCAATTACAGATATTATGTTCACGACAAATTGCTTTACCTCAGTCATCATTTCAGCTAGCTGTCTCACAGTAACTTCATTGTCGGGATTGCCCACATTGAAAATGTGGCCATTGGCCCTTGCAGAGTTTTCCTGATAGAAGACATGAACATTATGAGTTCAGATTGACAGAAAACAATTGTCCAGGAAGAGAAAGTCGGATCACTTACAATCATTAACAGAACAGCTTCGATGGCATCTTTTATATACACAAAGGTTCGTTGGGACTGACCCCCATCAACAAGCTTAAGTGGTTCACGCCGCAAGAGATTCTGTGGCCAAGAAGGATTCAATAATTTTAAAACATTTAAACTATACGTTGAGCCAAGTATTACAATCACAAGATCACTTACATTACTGAAACAAGCTAGAACTCTTGGAACACCCTCGCTTGGGCCATCGATGCCAGGTATGAAATCCATCCGAGGACCAATCCAGTTGAAAGGTCTAACTATGGTAAACTCGAGACCATTTTCTGCCCCTTCAGCTGAAGCATTCAATCAAACAATGCATGAGTCTGGCACAGCCCCAATGTCTAATGGAAAAAGATAGCTATGAATTTGGCTCACCATAAATAAGCCTCTCAATTAACTGCTTTGCACATGCATATGACCACCTTTGCTTCTCAATAGGACCAAATATACATGGAGACTCGTCTTCTTTGAGGACATAATAAGCAGGGTCCTAGTCAATGGACAAAAAAATTGGTATAGTTCATTTCACATGAAATGGCATGCTAGACACAACCATTAAAATAAAAATTACTATTTTCTTGTCTCACAAAACACCACAGTAATTACCAAAAGCCCACTTGTAGGCTCATACTGATGTCTGAATCATTAAGGAACTACATCCTTCATCGTGAAGAATTTGATCATATTCATAATATTATTAAGTTGCATTCATCTAAAAGAAGTATGCCTGCTAATTCCTTCTAACTATGCACCACAAGAGGATGCCTCTTTACCCTATTGACCTACGAAAACAGAAACAATATAATCACCTATTAAGTGGGTTATAAACATTTTCTCTAGCTAAACTGATTTGGTAGTCTAATCATGACCACTTGCCACATTTATGTGGGCAATCACTTTCTATGACTTCAAGTGTCGATTACCATTCACTACCATGTCATTTTAATATCCATAGAATCAGAGCTAAAATGACTCACAACTGAATGAAACTTGACGTACTATAAAAGAGTGACAACCAAACCCGTCTATGTCTATTAACAGCGGGTCCTTCAGGAATTATAGAAATGTTGCAAATATTTAATGAATAAAAGAAAAACATATAAGGTATTTGGCAAGACCTCCATAACCCATATTCGTAGGCAACAAACAAGAAGCTGAGAAACAACAATCTCGTACTTATAGTGTCTACCATGAGACTCACCTGTCTTAGAGGACTGTCCTTGGGAAGAAAGCATCCAATTGTTTTTCCATAGACCTCACAAGTAGAGAAGTGAATAAGACGCTTGCTATTCTCTGAACAATACTTCACCTGATCACGCCCAAACTGAATCAACATTTCCACTTCAAAAGAAAACCATACCACCAAAAATACAAATTAAACTCGTCAACTTAGAGTATCATACCACTGGCAGTGCATCAATAAAATTGCTGTAAATCGTGTCAAGAGGACGCGTGTTGTAATCAGCTGGCGTACAAATTGCAGCAAGATTTATAGTCTGCAACACATTCAGGGCAATCAAGATACAGATATCACCCAAGAACCAAAACTAAAATAAGATCCCGAATTCCGGATCGTAAACCAAGATCCTGAATAGTTACTAATTCATACAACATTGACAAATCCTCAAAACAAAAGCTTAGTAACAACTAAGAACAATGATAAATTGAACTGTAGAAAAGAGAAGAGGAGGCGACGCACCAGATCTGACATTTTGATGAGACCTTCGAGCCTCGAATCGTTCTTGATGTTAATCCGGTGAAACTCGATTCTTCCAGTCCAAGGGTGGGATCCTTGCGGCTCAATAAGATGCCTGATCTTGTCATCGTAGACATCAACGGCGAGAACAGTATGCTGCGTTTCGGACATGAGCTTCTCGCACAGATGCGATCCGATGAATCCTCCGGCGCCGATCATGCATATCGTCATCGGCTTGATCGAATTTCCGTCCAGATCTACTCTCGCCATTTCTGAATAGCAATGTGAATTCGCGCGGAGGCGAGCCAGTTCGAACAAAGGGAGAGAAGAGAGAGAGTGTGTGTGATGCGGCGTTTGAGTGGGAAACGCAGGAGAGACACGAAAGCCAGTGAATGCGGTTTCGAGACCTTTACATGTCCAATTCAGGAATCCGAACGCCGTCGTTTTAACGTATTTGTTAATTAATAATTTCTTTTAAATATAAAAAAACTACACCGACAAAGTGGCTACTAAATATCTGCGGCCCATCTCGAAGTCCCCAACGGTAATATCGGGGCGTTGAAATAGTTCGTCGGTAAAGATGGAAACTTTTCGATGGTGAAAGTGACGTGTGTCGTTGTCAGCAGACATAGACAGAAATAGAGCCGTCATTTATGAAGGAGGATATGTTCCTATTAAAATAAAATAAAATAAAAAATAATGGGATTGGATGAGGGGTGAGGGAGAGAGGGCTACAAGGGACGATGGAAATGGAATCCTATGCACAAGTATTTCTCTTATTCAAGCGACCCTTGAATAGAGAGAGTGAAAGAGAAAAATAGGAAAAGGGATCTGAGCTGAGCTGATCCGAGAAGAACAACTTCATAAATTCTCACACGCTTACAGAGACTCCATCGAATTCAGTGAACCGAGATAAAGACAGAAAAAAAAAGAAGAAGCTCAGCTTTGCTCTCCAATTGGTTCAATTCAATGTCTTCGGATCAAAGTCGCAACCAGGCGAGTCCATCGGCAGCAGCGTCGAACGAGGTCACCAGCAATTGCACGCCGGAGGTGATTGATGAGGAAGCAGAGGACGGGGTGTCTTTGGCTGCGACGACCCAGGTGGAAGTAAATGGATATGTGTCGGAGGATATTGGGTTTCGTACGCCGAGAGATCACAAGATTCCGAGGTCGAGGAGCTGTCCGCCGGCGCCGAGGAAGCCGAGGCCGACGTCGTTGGGGTACAAGAGGAAGCTGACGTTCGAGGATGCGAAGCGGGAGGACGTGGAGGCGTTCTTTGAGAGGTCGAAACGACGTAGTTTCGGGAATCGAAGTAGCCCGGCCTCGGCGAGTACAACCAACAGTAAAAATCGTGACACCTAATCCGCTAATGGGTTCCTAATCCTCTAGTTTTTGTTTTTATGTGTGTAACGGTTCGATTTTTGGTATTTAAATAATTATGTTATTTGTAATTGCCAGTACGTGGTTATGGTATAAATTCTGTAGCAACTTTCTGACACTTGTATTAATAAAAAAAATATATAACAATTTAAAAGTTTGCCAAAAGAAACTTTATAGTACTATATTGGTACCAGATGTCATAAAGGTTTTATTTTAATTTCAAATACTGCTTCGGATGAGTCATGTAAAACCCTAAATTAGTCTTAAGCTTAATCATAATATGGATTTAATTAGGGCTTAACATTCGATTTGCGAGTCGGAGGTAACCTTACCCGACCCGGCCTAAAATGTTACATGATTTATACCTGGCTTTGTTAAAGCTAATGCAAAAGTGAGTGATGTATCCAATGGCAGAAGCCACACCAAAAGGCTATATATGCTATAAGAGCAACTCCAGCGCAAGCATGTAAAAAGGCCCAATAGCTTAAATCAGCCCACATGGCATCCAGTTTAACTTACGACCTTATTTTGTCCGTCTCCAATGCTGCGTTATTTTCTGTAAAATTATACATCGGACGCTAACCGAGATTCATATTCGCTACGCAGTTAACCATCGCTATTTCTCCATCGTCTTCGACTTTGCCTCCGTTTTAGGGTTTTAGCGCGGGAATCGTCTTGGAAAGGTATAGCTACAATTGTTCTCCCATCTCTACTTAATTCCCTTCTTACAATCACATGGAGATTTCTACCGGGATGAATTCGTGAATTTGGGTTTGACAGAGTGATTGCTTATCTTTTATTATAATTTTTTGCTATGCGTCTTTCATTGGATTAATGATTGGATTTTCAAGCTTAGGGTTTGACAGAGTGTTATGATTTTTGTGTGTCTTTCATTGGATAAAAGATTGAATTTTTATATTTAGGGTTTGGTTGTGGTTGCAGATTTGTTGGCCAACAGGAGGTTCAGTTCGACAATGAATGAGTCATTCACACAATTGCTAAATGAAGGCCTATGCGAAGACAATGAAGAGATGAACTCTCAACCAAATTTGTCGCAAAAAAAGGGACGATCGAAGAACTTTACGATTGCAGAAGATATGCTGCTTATATCTGCTTGGGAAAATGTGAGTTTGGACCCAATAAAAGGTAATAATCAAACACAAACTAGTTATTGGAGTAGAATCGCAAGCTATTTTGATGAGCATAAAACATTCACGAGTGAAAGAACTCCAATAGCTTTAACTAACCGGTGGTCGAGCATACAAAAATGTGTAAGCAAGTTTCAAGGATTCTATAACCAAATAGAGGGCAGAAATCAAAGCGGAATCGGTGAAGTGGACAAGGTATGAGATTTGAATTATGTCATATTGATTGTGAATGTACAAATGGTTGATTGATAGCTATCTACATTCTAGGTACGTCAAGCTATGGAGATGTATCAAAGTTTACAAGGCAGCGCCTTTTCATTCTCGCATTGCTGGACAGAGCTACGAAACTCACCAAAATTCGCTTCAAACATGTCTAAGAAAAAGGTAAAATCATCCCCAAATGACAACCTACATACTATGGGATCTTCTCAAAGACCGTTAAATATCGATTGTGAGCAAGAGAATGAGGAAGGGTTGGAACGACCAATAGGAAGAAAAGCTGCAAAAAAAAGAAAAAGAATGGCAGATGAATCTAATACATTTTTTACTGATATGAAAGACCACATGTCTACTTTAGCCAAAAAGAGACAAGAGGAATACGAGGCTATAGCGAGGATTGAAGAGGAACATCTCGCACTAAAAAAAAAACAAGTGACAATCAATGAAGCAAAGGAACGACGGGAGCAGCAAATATATGAAGCTTCAATCATGGCTGTCGATACAACCAATATGGAGCCTCAAATGGCTAGTTTCTATGATTCACTTAAGGCTGAAATTTTAGGAAAAAGGCAGCAGTCGCTCAGCTGAGTCGACACTGCACTCTTTTTGGTTTTGTGATGGTAGTGAGGTTCTACTTTTTGTCTCACTCAATGGTTGTCACAATTATGTATCTTTTATTTCAACTAACCGCTCAATGAGGTCATTGTTTCCATTAACATTTTGGTTTGAAAGCTGAGCTGGGAAAAGGCGTGCAGATGCACCCAAGGTGAGTCATTTTTATTTTGTGCAATTTTGTGCAATAAGCTCCTGTAGTAATGAGTAACTGTTGCACCCAAGGTTATTGATTCTTCATCTTTACACCTAGTTTTATACTTACTATATTGATCCTCTGATTTCATATTGTTTTTCTGTCCTCATACATATGATGCTTAGTATTAATTTAGCTATGTCGATGTAAGCAACAAGGCCTGCATTTACAAAATTTTCATTTAAGATCTCGCTAACTGAGTGTTGTCGTTTGTTCTCTTGTCTTCTTTTTATTCATAAAGATTCGAGCAGCCTGTATATATGCTTGGATCAAAATGGTCATTAATAGCAATATTTACCAGGTAATTACGCAGAGAAGAAATGGGACTTTCAAGTCGGCCAGCAATCATGAAGTCTGCCAAAAAAAGGATCATCAAGAGGCCATCATAAATATATTGGAGTCACTTCAACATTTACCAAGTAAGTGTGAGCTGTATTTTCTTCTAAACTAATACATGTGATAAGTGTTTTAAATAAATGCTTTAAATTTAAATACATTTGAGCTGCATTTCTTCTAAACTGATTCACATGATACATTTAAAATAAATTATTTCAATTGTGTGTGCTACTCTCGCAAAAAAGTTTATGATCAGTGTGTAAAGAATGGTGATATGTAGGAAACTAAGCAGTCTGAGCATTACATATATTAAAAACAGTTTGAGCATTACATAACAACTTTGATAGTTGCTTATTTAGAACACCAGCAGCAGCTCACAAGAGCGTCAACAACCTCTTCCGCTCACCAAATCAGTTGCATTTGCGCCAAAGATGACCCTGCTTAATCTCAGTCTTGATAGGCACCGTATCTTTGCCAAACATGCTCTACGAGATCACTTTGTAACTGTATATGGCCTTGTTTGTCCCTAATTTGATGATGCACTTGTATGAACTCCATAATGTTACGTGTATGGTTCGTATTTAATGAAATATTTGCACTTTCTCCGATAGAATCGTAATCATAGTCATCAGTTTGCAGGTCTCTTTCATCTTCATAATCATATTATGCAAAATGATACAGGCAAACATTATATATTTCATTGTTTCCACATCCCAAAATCTCGAGGGTCCACGTATCATTGCAAATCGAGACTGCAATACTCCGAATGCACGCTCGACATCTTTTCTAGCAGATTCCTGGAGAGCAGCAAAATACTTCTTTTTGTTTCCTTGAGGAGATGGAATAGTCTTAACAAATGTAGGCCATGAAGGATATATACCATCAGCAAGATAATACCCCATATTATATTCATGTCCATTAATAGTGTAAGTCACAGCAGGACCGCGACCTTCAGTGAGTTCTTCAAAGAGATTAGATCGATCTAATACATTAATGTCATTTAACGATCCTGGTAATCCAAAGAAAGCATGCCATATCCAAAGATCATATGAGGCTACAGCTTCTAAAATAATAGTGGGTTCATGAACATGACCTGTGTACATGCCTTGCCACGCAGTTGGACAGTTCTTCCATTTCCAATGCATACAATCAATACTGCCTAACATACCTGGAAATCCTCGATTTTCAGCTACCGTCAATAGTCTAGCCAAATCCTCATTGGTCGGTCTTCTCATATATTCAGCACCAAATATTTCCACAACTCCTCTTGCAAATTTTCTGAGACTCTCTATAGCTGTGCTTTCACCGATTCTTATGTAATCATCAATAGCGTCTGCCGGAGTACCATATGCAAGCATACGAAGTGATGCTGTGATTTTTTGGAGAGGGGATAATCCAAGAACTCCAACCGCATCTACTCTTTGAGTGAAGTAAACATCATGAACTGCAAGTTCTCTTTGAATTCTTAAAAATAAAGATCGACGCATCCGAAATCTTCTACGAAAAATTGACTCTGGATATGTAGGATTTTCAGAAAAATAATCACGATAAAGTCTAGCATTACCTTCTTCTCTATCACGATTAATAACTTGCCGATTCATTGTAGAGCCACCGCGACGTGGTGGCAACCCATCACTCTGACCTTCACCATACTATTCGGTAGCAATAGCCATTACTTGTAATTCTTCATCTTCTTCATTCTTCATCTTCAATTTCCACCAATTTCGTAAATTGCGTGGCATTCTGGAAGAGGAAAAATATTTGCAGAGAAGAAGAGAGTGTTGCTTTGAGGAGAACGAAATGATAATGAAGAGATAAGGTGTCAAAGTATCACCATATGAATTATTAACATTATCAATATATCTTTGTCGTTATTATTTGCTACTATTCTGTTAACAATAATGAAATTTGTGACCATTTAATTGGAAACATGGACCTCAAAATGATTTAGATGTAATTTAATCCATAAATTAGAATTATTGATAATTCTTGAAAAAAAAATACTAATATACATAATCATTTTAGATAAGCACCATTGGAGCATTATCTGATTTTGGTCATGTAGATTATACATATCCATTATTATATATATATTATAGCTAATGGTTTTACCAAACCCATTGGAGTTGCTCTAAAAGGATGAAATACATAGTAGTTTTGCTTTTTTATACCAAGAAAACGAGTTTTTTTTATTTTTTGCCCTGTTTTGCAAACTCAATATCGTTTTTGCCCCGCCTGAAACTCAAATCTCGTTTTTGCCCTGTTTTTAAAGGAACCGATTTTGCCCAAATCGGTTTGGGATTTTTGAGTGAAACCGATTTGGGAGAAATCGATTTGCTGACTGTGCGCTTACGTGGACCGAAAGAATGTAATTATGGCCACGTGTACAAAACCGATTTGGGCCAAATCGGTTTGACTGGTCAACAACAATTATTTTTTACAAAATTCACTAATTAACACCCAATTCAACCCAAACAATTCAATTAATTATCACCCAATTCAAATAATTAACACCAAATTCAACACAACTATTTTAACTAATTAACACTCAATTCAACAATTCAACACAAACATTTCAACTAATTAACACTCAATTCTACCCAATTCAACACAAACAATTTCCAATATAAAAAAAACACAAACAATTCAATTAATTATCACCCAATTCAAATAATTAACACCAAATTCAACACACACATAATTAGTTGAAATGTTTGTGTTGAATTGTTGATTTGAGTGTTAATTAGGTAAAATAGTTGTGTTGAATTTGGTGTTAATTACTTGAATTGGATGATAATTAGTTAAATTTATAAAAAATAATTGGTGTTGACCGGTCAAACCGATTTGGGGGAAATCGATTTTGTACACGTGGTCATAATTATATTTCTTTCGGTCCACGTAGGACCAAATAGTGCCACGAAGGCGCACAGTCTTCAAACCGATTTCTTCCAAATCGATTTCACTCAAAAATCACCTAAACCGATTTGGGCAAAATCGGTTCCTTTAAAAACAGGACACAAATGAGATTTGAGTTTCAGGCGGGGCAAAAACGATATTGAATTTGCAAAACAGGGCAAAAAAATAAAAAAAACTCCAAGAAAACACCTTCCTACTAGTCACATACACAACAACACAAGCAGCATAACAACACTAAAGATGGCCTAAAGACCCAATCAATAGACTGCCAGCATCATTCCCGGTTTACTTTGGCATTTTGTGCAAAGCTATTTCGTCCCAACAACAAATCAATAGAAACAAATTCAGAGTTATCAACAAAGATTGAAGATTATCAATCTGAAAATAAAGTTCCAAAGTTTTTGATGCCCAGAAAATTGTAAATTGATTCCAATAAAATTGAAAGAAAGCTACTTCATTCTAGCATTTCACACAAGCGATTCAACTACTATCCAAGCTTCAATTTTTACATCCCAAACAAACACAGCACAACCCTAGGAGCTGGTAAACTTGGTCACAGCCTTAGTACCTTCAGAAACAGCATGCTTAGCAAGCTCACCAGGAAGGACTAATCTAACAGCAGTCTGAATCTCCCGAGACGTGATAGTCGGCTTCTTGTTGTACCTCGCAAGCCTCGAAGACTCCTGAGCCAGCTTCTCGAAGATGTCATTGATGAAGCTGTTCATGATGCCCATCGCCTTGCTCGAGATCCCGATGTCAGGGTGGACTTGTTTCAGCACCTTGAAGATGTAGATCTTGTAGGTCTCGACGCTCTTCTTCGTCCGCTTCTTCTTCTTGTCTGATGAGGACGCTTCCTTCGGCACTTTCTTCTCCGCCTTTGGCTTCTTCTCCGCCGGCGCTTTCTCCGCTGGGGTCTTCTCTGCTGGCTTCTTCATCGCCTTTCCTGCTGCCATTCTTCGATCTTGGATTCGCTTTCAAACACAACAATTTGCAGAAATATCAGACCTTGAGATTCGATTGTTGTGCAAATGGAAGCAGATGAGATTTGTACCTCTTTAACTAAGCTCTGGTTGGTTGGCTTACTTCGACGCAGATCGGAAATACGTACCGTTGATTAATATTCAATCAACGGCTTCAAATCATTTCCTCGGGATACGAGCTTGGGCAAATCAGTAATGAAATTTAAAATTTCCAAAATTTTCAATATTCGCGGTAGTTTTATTGGGCTATGTGACAATATTGGGCTAGTGTTTTTTTGGGCCTTGATCCTTCGGCCTACTACTGACGATGGTTCAGAAATGGCGTCTTTAGCAGCGACAACGCTATCATGGAGTTCGACTTCGTTTGAGCTTCGGCTCGAGCCAGCCATATAAAATGGCGGGAAAGAGGATCGGCGCCATTTCGATCGTGGCGGAGAAGAAGACTATGAGGCTGGCTTTTTATTTTACGCGATGATGTGAGTATACAAGTTGATTCTGTGTTTTGTTGGTTTTGGATTGTTGTGACTTGTGTGCAGTGTGTTGAGTTTTGGTTGATTATTGTGGCGGATGATTGATACTGCAATTGGTATGCCGAATATGTACGTATGGATTGCTTCGTAGAGACTTAGGTATTTAATTAGCGGAGGCTTTGAACGTGTAAGGTAACGTGTAGTTTTAGGGTTTTTCTGAGTTATGATCAATTAAACTTGTTGCAAAAACAAAAAGGGTATGAGGTGGCTGGGGGAAATTTAGTGGTAATGAATAATTTGGAAGGTCAACATACTGAGTTATGGCAATTAGCATTTCATAAAGTCAGCTAGAGTAAAAGGTTTCATTCAATTTTGAGTACTTTTAGTTCAGAGCCTAAAGCAGCATGTAGAAATTCTCTGCCAAACCTCATAGCTATGTTTAGTCTGTTTAAGTGATCCATATGTATCAATAAAAAAAAAAGTGATCCATTTGTGTCTGTTGTTAGTTTATGTGCTGTTGTTAATAACTGTCATTGCATGATTCATCATTAGTGTGACAAAATGTTAATATTGGCCGAAGTAGAGGCACGGCATCTGGCTATGATGGTGGGAAAGGGAAGCTATGTAAGTAGCTCTATTTCCATTTTAATGAGGAACTTTGTTTTATATTCAAGTTGAATGTTAAATTTGTTGCATTCGATATATTTGCGGAGTTTATGCTCATGATCTTGATGACACTATCAAGACTCAAATATGTATTCTCAATTACTCCACCTCTCCTTTACATTAATTTCTGATCAAGAGTGTGACATGATATCATGGTCTTCAGTTATCATAGTTAAGTGTTTGGCAAAATTTTACCCAATTTCTAATTATTCATGCTGGTCCTAGTCCTCAGATTCCTTGTCCCCAAAGTATAGAATTATATAGCTCTTGGAATTGCAACAAAATTTTATTTATATCTTTGATGGATTACCTACCGATTATATTTTAGTAGAGATCCTGGATCCTGGAAGAGGTTATTTGATGGTTAAATTTCGGGTTACAGTGAGATTTAGTATGACATGTTTCATTTGAGGATTTATTTGTTTACTACTTCAACTTTGTCCTCTGATCATCTATTATTATCATGTACTTCCTTGGTTATTCTGTGTAGTTATCATATTTTATTATATGCAGTTTAATACCCTTTCTGAGATCCTCCTTAGGCCAATACAGGTGCAATTTAATTTTTCATATATCGGCCATACAAATGATCAGGTCTAATTCAGTGCCTTGTAAATTCGTCACGCCAAGTGCATTTTTTTCTTCTGGCATTGCTATTTACCTAACCTGTTATTTTAGAATAGATAGCTTAGGTGACATTTCCATCAGAATGCTGCCACCAGCCCAATCTGTGTAATTAAGTTCTGGCCTGCTTCTAAGGATTCCATTTGATACCATCAGCCTCTAGAAACCTTGGCCGGCAAATGCATACCTACAGCCAAACAGAAATTAGACAAGAAGTAAAGTAAAAGATCATCTCTATTACAGGCTAGCAAACAACTAATACATACCCATTAGAGTCCCTAAGTAGATTGAATAAGAAGAAGACAGCGTACACTTGATGCCACTTAGATTACAGTGAAGCAGGGGCAGTAGTTGTTTAAAACAAAGCGTAGTATCCCTACTTTAAAACACCATCCATCTTTTAGCTTTGTCCACTTAAAACCTCCCATGTAGTCTGTTTGTGTACAAAGTACAGAAAATTACAAAGCCAGGCATACATATGGAGCTGTTGTAATGCACGCCACTTTGTTTATCCCATTAATATCCTCCATTTCAGTTCCACCTTGCCACTCATTGCTTCCTAAATAACTCCTTGGTCTAATGCTTGTCTGTTAAGATGCCAGATTGGCAATATTACGCAGAACTATGACTTGGATTAATGTGACAAATGTAACTTACATTAAGCATCGTCTTTTGTTAATATAGTTGGTTTTGCATTGGACTAAGTTGCCGTTGACATTTGGACATGCTGAATGCATACATTATTTGTGCATGTTTTTTATGTTCCCTGCTTGCGAAAAAAACTTTAAATTCTAAGCCCTAGCAAATGGCTTTTGGTGCAGCTGTGTGAACACAAATGAGAAAAGGTATTGTTCTTTTATCTGTATTTATCTTTGTATAATACATATAAAATTAGATGAATATAATACTGCTACATGAGCCAATAGCATAGCTTACTCAAAAGTTAGAGAAACATAAGATATGGATTTATCATTAGTGTAAGAAAACTAAAGTGTCTTTAGTTTAAGCAAGTGTCATGTTGCCAAGTGATGAATATGTGCTTAGCTTTCCACATTACAGGATCATCACACCCACACTTGCTCTAGACGTGTACATAACTATCACTCATTAAAAGAACATAGTAGTGAACAGAAGTAGTCCACCACTCCCACCCATTTGAGGTTATGCTACTACTTGTCATATTGTTAATTACTAAGTATATGCCAACATATGTCATCTACTAGCATAGTTGCTTCCAAATAAGACTCTTCTCTTATTCTTTATCCCCTAAACTTTCCTCTACTCCAAATCAACATTCAAAATATCAACCCATGAAGTGATAGTTGCTATTTTGTAACCTACCTAGCTGATAAGATTCTTCTTTGGCTTCCAATATTAATGTTTAAGGGATAAACATAAACCATCGATTTAAGCCCTGCTCGTGATGACAGCATCGATCCCCAATCTGTTGAGGGGGAAAGGCGTAGTGGGGAGTGAAGTAGCTAGAGAGTGCGTGAGTGAAATGTGAATGCTTTTGTACTATAAAGTGACTTGCAAAACAAGGGATGGATGACGGCAGTTATATTAGAGTTTATTGTAGGTAACAACCTTTGGAAATGGGAATATATATAAATAACAATAGCTAACAAAAAAGAAAAGGATGACTAAACTAAAAGTTAAGGCACCAAAATAAAGGAGAGAAAGTGAGTAATGTGTGGACCATTTGAAAGCAAGTAATCCCTCCCCTGTATTTTGTGCTTTAACACTTGAACAAGTAACACCTATAAACTCGTGCGAGACTTGGTCATTTTGGATACGATATGTTCGATGCTTCTTCTCACGAATGCATATTTAGAGTAAGACAATTAGATTTTGCTTCACAAGAGGATCAACTACTACTAGTTAACAACCTCTTGTTCTTTAGCTCATCCTCATTTTAATTTAGGAAGAAAAGAATATTATGTGGAGCATGAGAAAAGGGACGTAAAAGGAGAATATGCTACCTCCTAAAAGACACTCCTATCACTCACTTTTCGTGAATGCAAAGGCAAAACCAACACATTTCTACTACTACTAGTCTCTCCCTTTTACTCATTCCCCCACCGCCCACCCCCTACCTTTTTTTTTTTAACTTCTACAACTTACAAATCTCATGTAACACTCACATTATGTTCAACCTGATTTTAGTTCGGCATATCTACAAAAATAATTTTATATTACAAAATGCAAGTTTCTCATTGACTAATTTAGGCTATAGTCGAAATAACAGCCGACGGAACAAGCCTGGGAGTCCGCCGATATGATGTTGGAATTTCAAAAATTGTGATGACAATATGATGATGTTTTATTGATCAGTAATAAAATGTGGTAATTAAACAAATTGGTAGCTGTTGGCAGAGTATATATATAAATGGAAATTAAAAATATCAAACTCATGATGTATAATCAATAATCAGAAGTAGCAGCCAACCGTAGGTGGTGGAGCGGAGAACATGCAAGAGGGAGCTCCAGCAGCAGCAGCGATGGCAGAGCTATTGTTATCATGACGGCCAGTAGGAAACAGCTGCTGATGGAACCTTGCGTGGTGATCTTCCTCAGCGGGGGCCGGCAGGTTCAGATCGAGCGATGACAAAAAGTTGTTGTTGCTCAAGACTCTCTCAACCACTACTGGTATCTCTTCATGGGGTGATTCAGCAGCAGCAGAGGATATCTGGTTACCATCGATGCTAGAAGCCACAGCTGCTGCTCTGTGCCTCCTCATGTGGCCGCCCAACGCCTGGCCGGAGGAGAAGGCAGATCCGCAGATAGCACATTGGTGGACTTTTGTAGAATGCGTAACCGAGGACGAAGAGAATGGTGGTTTGGTGTCGGCTGGTTGGGCAGTTGAGTATGCAGTGTTGTTGTTGAGCATCAACTGGATGGTGTTGGGTTTCACATCTTCTTGAGCAATCATGACTCCGACGTCAGCTATAGTGACTTTAGCCTTCTTGTGATGACTGGCTCGATGACCACCGAGCGCCTGAAACGACTGGAACGCCTTGTCGCACGTCTTACACTCGTACACATTGTTTAACCCAACGCCAATCTCAGCCGGCTTCCTGCTAGCGTTTGACTTCCTCTTTCTCCCAATTTTTCCAGAATCGTCTGCAACAACAACGCCAAAGCCTCCATCAGTACTGCCGCTTCGAGCCAGCATCATCAAGCAGTTCGCCATGTCCTCATCTTCCTCCTCACTACTCATAGTCGTTACCGTGCTCTCGTAATTCCGATCCTCCTCCAACTCAATACATCCCTTCCTATCACCATCGCCGCCGCTCGAGGAACTGGACAAGACCATCCTCCTCCGCTTCGTCCGTTTCCTCTTCGCGATGATCTGCGTATTCGATCCTGTAAACTCAACACTCTCCATCACCTCAAAATTCATCCTCGGCCAAGTCAAAACCCGAAAACAGATCGCAGAGATATAAAATGGAGTTATGGAGCTGAAGAGTGAGAGGTGAACAAACACCTTGCTGTGCTGTGCCTATTTATATATATATATATATATTACATTAATTTAGAAAATTATATGGAAAATTAAAAAAAAGAAACGAAGACGGTTACAAGGAGGAGATTAGTTGCGTTGGCGTTTCTCTTTCCCAAAGCGACGTCGTCTTAAAGTCTACAGCAGGGTTGAGTGATGCACGTTCGCCGCTTATATTCTGCAATTAATTTTGGGGAGAGTTATTAGGTTCATTGTACTCAGTTTTAAGATTAGTTTTGTTAATTAGACTTTTTAAAGTTAAAGTCGTTTTAGTTTAGTGTCCAAGTTAATGAAACAAATAATAATTTTATCTGATTTTCTCTCATGACTTGGTTGGTTTTGAGAGTGATGCTCAAGCTTTTAGTCTCCAACACATCAACTAACTAAACAGTATGATTAGAAAGAATGGTAAGTAGTGGGGTGGAGAGGCTGAGCTAATAATTGAGACTTGTAATTGAAAACAAGTATTAGGTGCTCTTTAAGTGGACTAACTACACTGAAAAAGAGAACAAGTAGAGGGAGGAGGAGCTTGTTGCACTTGTTGTTGCTGCTGCTGCTGCTGCTCTTTAACACTTTTTTTTTTGGTTGTCTTTAGTCTCCCACTCTTTAATCTCCACCTCACCCAAAGAGGGAGGGGAAGGATGCCCTTTGGTTTGTTGCAACCACTTAAAAGTGTATGTATTCATTCGTATTGGGATATATCAACAAACCACAACCCTTTTCTCATCAACACTTTTTAGGCAATCCACTATTTTATCTAGTTAAGTTATTCAGAGTATGATTTTAAGTAGTGAGGATGCATTTGTAAGGAGGGGAATTAAGTTGAGGATGTGTCTTGTGGTGTGTGGAGTGTATGAGTAGGAGAACCACTCTGAAAGTTAAGTGGTAAGTTGTAACAATAAAAGATTATGGGGCAAAGGCAAGCCTTAAAGTGTTGTTTGACAGCTGACTTCATGCCAACTCCACATATGCCATTGAAAAGCCAAGCATTCCTCACACTCACATTTCTTTCTTTACTACTAGGTTTGCTGCAACAAGTCATACACTCTTTCAGCTTGAACAAGCTGAAGAAATACTGGTGCTAGAAATCGGCCTAGAGATGGGTACTCAAATGTTGCCGGGTTTTCTTCTATGTGCAAAATGTCTAACTGTAGCTGTAAATGTTTGGCAGGGAGATTGGTGTACCTGTTTACATTGATCAGATGGAGACGCCTTCAAAATATCATACACAACTTTGACCGAGGCTGGACCCAAATGTCTATTATTATTATTTGCTAAAAGTTCCAATTGGGAGAAGGCAACACAATGGTTTCTTGCACTTGAAGAGCCAGTTGCTGTAGATAATTATTTGAAACACACAAACAACTCTTGACAGATGAGCATGTAAGATAGAGGCCAGCAGGCGGCATCACCTCAGTCGTTGCAAACCTACAATCCCTTGCAGGAGCTGCCACAGTAGGTAAGTTGTGATTGTCGCTTTAATTGGGAGTCAGACCTATCACACCTGCAGGAGTAGGAAGGACAGTGAATTACAAGAGCTAACTCGAATAGCATTAGTATCATGAACAAATATCTTAAATTCCATGATAACAGTTTCACAGTTATCGAGCATTATATAAAAGATAAGTAAACAATTTCTGCGAGGATTCAATAATGGTAATCATCCAATAAGAAACTCTGTCCTTAATGAAAAATAGAGGAAAATGGGAATTGAAGAAACTTTTAAAGGTTCGAAAGACACTGGAAAAGACGATCTAGCCAACAAAGCACTATGCAGTGTAGAAGCACAAGTGTTAGTAAAGAGTAAAAACTCCAATCCAGCATGGAAAATTAACGATTTACTTCATTAGAAGACCTATATTGCACTGAATAAAAATGAGTTCATCTAGGCTGCATACCACATGCCAATCTTCCCCCGGCATTACCAGTTGAAAGGCTGAGTTCATGGCCACCTACAATAATTGATTTAAGTTATGATTATTATGGAGTGAAACTGAAAGATCATGAGCCACATACATAACAAATAAAAATGCAAATACAAACTGAAAAGATAAGAGATTGAAACGGGGGTTTTACCCTTTCCGAGGTCATCTTCAAGCTCGTGAACTACGAAGGCTCGCCCAACTACGGCATTTGGACCAGTAAGTGGTATCTGCAAAATCAGTTCCAGAGTCAAGCCAGTACAGTTATAGCACCTATGGTTACTTGAAAATAGATGGATTATCGGCAGCATGTTAACAGTTACCTGGCTATCCACGATTGTCGCCTCAGCCACGCCTAAATTCGGAAAATTGATTCATTAAAACTAGATAATGATATAATTAAATACAAAAATCTCAGACTAAGCCAAAAAGGGGGGACACATGGAATACCATCGGCATTGGCAACTATGTTTCCCAGGTCACCCGCATGACGGATTTCATCTTCAGGAGCACCATGCGTCAATCCCTTTGGATTGAAATGTGGCCCTGTTATGATATAATCAAAATGTAAATATACCTCAGTTAATCGCTCTTAATCCGGAAAAAATGTTGTCATTAAAAATCCTTAAGAATATGCAAGAAAGAATCTACCTGTTGAGATGCAACCATTTGTTGTGTCACCAAACTCATGCTGCAAGAGTCCACCGTAAAAGGAAAAAAAATTAAAAAATGGAACAGAAAAACTGCATTTCAGGCAGAACAGGTGTTAATATGAACTGTAAATACACTCAAAATAACTCACCAAATGGAACCCATGAGGCCCTGGCGCTAGTCCAATAATACGTACATTCACAGTTGTTGGACCTGCATGAACAACCCATCCCCAAAAATAAAAAATCATTTTTTTTTTGGATTTCTTACCGCAAATGAAAATATGTCCAGCTCAAGTTCTTAGGAAAACTAAGTCAAACTCAAAGTTCAAGCTATTCACTACGGCTCAACTCAGCTACTCTTTGAGGCATTTCCTCAAACAACAGGTTCGCAACTCAACTATCCATGCTTTCAATTTATAATCTTCACAACCAAATTAAGCTCTCATAAATCCTTAAACGCATTCCGATCAACAAAATGAAATAATTAAGATAATTAACTACTAAAACACACCATCATCTTCCTGAGTCAAAATGACAACGCCCTCTACAGCAGAATTCCCCTTCAGCACAGCAACCGCCTTCTTCGCCGCAGCCACGACTGTCATCGGCTTCGGCGCGACCGCCGACAGACTGAAAGCCTGCCGCGCAGTCGGTTTCACCGAGACGCCGAAAAACGGGGAGTGAACAATGCCGCCGTGGCTAGGGTTGTGAAATGCGTATAGCGCCGACGGATTGGCTTGAATAGCTGAGAAAATGACACTTTGAGCCGCCATCGCTGCAATAGCTGCTTGCATTCGCCGAGCCGAGATTTCGCGGATTGAAATCGGATAACGATGGAGTGAACTGCGCTGCTTCTTCCAGCTGCTTCGCTTCCTCAAAATACGTCGTTTGTTCGATTGGAGAGAAACTGATCGTCTGCTTCACAATTACGCTAATATGGTACTTTCATTATAAACCGCCGTCGTTTATTGTGTAATATGTACCGGAACGCCACCGTTTTGTTATTAGAGATAGCGTAGATCGTGCCGTAGGGGAATTTTTTTTATGCAGGAGATGTCCGACTCCATTGTCTTGTTACTGCCTACTGGGTGTGCGATAGCGGCGTGTTATTTGGGCCGGTTTCGTATTGGGCCGTATGAATCGTATGCTGAATCTGGGTCCAGGTTCGTTAAGAGATGGACTGGATGCGTGTATGGTTGGGCAGATGCAGTTTGGGTTTCTGGAAACCCTAAGTAGCATTGGAAGCCCTAAAAAAATTTATCGAAAGAATCTTCTTCTTCTTGCAGCTCCGATCTTTCGCTCGTTGACAGTCATTTACGATCTCTTCTTGGGTGGCTTCGGTGAGTCCATTTTCAACTGTTCTAATTGAGCACAATTTGTTCTGAATCTTCGGTATTCGAAAAGTAGGGATTGATGAAATTAGGGTTTCAATTGAATCAATAAAGATTAGAGAACGATCGGTTCTTGTTTGATTTTGAAATTGCATCGTTTTTTATAACTTAGAGCCGTGTCAATGGATTTAGTTTCTTGAAAATTGTTCTTCGTCGAATGCTTGTTGTGTATGAAGATTTTGGTTTTTTAACGTTGGGAAATGTTTTCTATTGGATGTGATTGTAGGAAGCTTTGATGGAGGGCAAACTACCGGATGATGCTCCCATGGATGGGAAGGACGATTTGGGAGATGTGAGTTGTATATGTTTTGCAATGAATATCTATGTTGCTATCAATGTTTCAAGATTAGGATTAGTGGCGCTTATGTGACTTGCTGTCATTGTTTGCTGCAGATTGTACCATTTGATGCCACTAAGAAGAAGAAAAAGAAGAAGCCTGCTAATCTGGAGTCACTTGGAGAATCATCAACTGTGACTGAGAAAATGGAGAACCTAGCTGGTAGGTTCCAGAAAATGTCTCTGATCTTGAACTGATCAATGTTGACACTTGATTTTTGTAACTTTAGTATTTTTTTTTTATAGTTGCTGATGGTGTCGATAATGCTTTTGTTGGCTTGAAAAAGAAGAAAAAGAAGCCGGTAACTGTTTTGTGCCTTGTTGATATTCTTCACTAAGCTGATATCGAGGTGGCTCATTGTGATGAATGTTATTCCTTGTAGGTGGAAGTTGATGCACTCAATGAAGAGACTGACCCAGTGGATGAGTTGGATGGTAAATCATGTCTGTGAAAAACCATCTGTGTTACTTTCTTTATTCACTTTCCAAGTGTTTTCTGTCATTGTTTACAGGTGAGATCGAAGAAAGTGAGGGACCTGCTCCTACACAATACCCATGGGAGGGAACTGAGCGAGACTATCACTATGAAGAGGTATGCTGAACTTGGTTGTATTATGGATTCTTCGCGCTTGCATCTCCTCATATGTCATACAACGTGGCTTTTCTAAGGATAGTATTTTTTTTCATAGTTTTACCATGTAAATTATTTGTAGTAATTTAATTGCGTCTACAAGTCAATATATAATTTTGCAATTAGTCGATCGAAGTGTGATAAGGTAATATGATCAGTCACCTTTAGATGGTTAATTAGGCAAGAGGTAATCAGTCGTCTGCAATAGCACTGATGTCCTTTTTGTGCACCCCCCATCTGTGAATTGATCATCATTATGTTTTATGCAGCTTCTTAGTAGAGTGTTTAACATTCTCCGTGAGAATAATCCAGAGCTTGCAGGAGATAGGCGTAGGACTGTTATGAGGCCACCACAAGTTCTTCGTGAAGGCACTAAGAAAACTGTGTTTGTGAACTTCATGGATCTTTGCAAGACGTATGTTATCCCTTTGTTCTTAGTCCACTCTAATTGTTATGTATTGAACATTTCTGGCTGTTGTTATTCCATAGTTTACTAGCTTATGCCTTCTACATTTTCTTAATATTGTATTTGTAATACTTTCATCAACTTATATTTTTTGGGTTCTTAAAGAGTTGCAAATTGTGCCTTTCTAATTTTAACGGAAGTGGAAGAAATTTCGGTACTCTCTCTTGTTCTTGTGTCAGCATTTTCATGCGGTAATTCCTGTGCCTTTGCAGAATGCATAGACAGCCAGAACATGTCATGAATTTTTTGCTAGCTGAAATGGGAACAAGTGGATCACTTGATGGCCAGCAACGGTTGGTGGTTAAGGGTAGATTTGCTCCAAAAAATTTCGAAGGGATCTTGCGAAGATACATCAGTAAGATACTTGCTATGTTACCAATAGTCATTGCATATATCCTTGATGTTTGATTGTTTGCTCTCACTATGAACCTAGATGAAAATATGTCTTGAAAATCAATGTCTAAGTTGGTTTGGCCTGTAATTGGTTGCCATGCATATACACGTTCAGTTGTCTTGCTCAACTCTGCTAAACTCCTGTTTACCAATTGCAGACGAGTATGTCATATGTAACGGCTGCAAGAGTCCTGACACTATCCTTTCAAAAGAGAATCGACTCTTCTTTCTCAGATGCGAGCAGGTATGATTCTCATGATTTATTGTTTTATGATGACGAAAAGCATAATTTTTTTTATCTTTGATTCAAACATACCGACCTTGGTATATCATCTTATTGCAGTGTGGCTCTAACCGGTCGGTGGCACCAATCAAAGCTGGTTTTGTTGCTAGAGTTGGACGTCGTAAAGCTGAGGCATGAAGTTGCAACCACTGTTTTTGGAAGTCTTATCTTTTCGGGCTGAAGTTGCAGACACTTGCGTCCATCTATAATGTTGCACTTCAAAATGATCAGAAGTTTTACAGTGTACACATATGTTGATGGCTTTCCATTGGCGTTGTTCAGACATCAAAGTCGAATATACCTGTGTACGTTATTTTCAAGCTTTGAAAAACATCTTTTACAAATCGCTGCTTGCACTCTCAAGTTTATTTGAATTCAATAATTTACCAATTAAATTGCTAGGAACAGATATTTGTTATTAAAAGCTAATAGTTTGGGAAAAAAAACTTTGGACGTGACTGGGTTATGTGAGAACAAAACTTTTCTGTGCTCATCATGTTCTCAATTCCTGATGACGACTGAACACTGAATTGAATTCTTATTTGATCGAATTGCATTCTCAATGAGCACCATTGGGAATTACTAGCTTTCGAACTTTTGAGCGGCCCTTGGTATCTTTCCATGGTACACCAGATGTCTTGCGTATAAAGATAACCCTGGTATGTTCTAATAACCAATAATATCTAAAGATGCTCTGGAATGGATTATGACCCTTGCTCCTGATGAAAGCCTGTTTTGGAGACCAAAACCAGACAAATCTCAATCAGCAAGGTCGCCAATGAATTAAAAACACAAGTTATAGGATGATATATACATACCTTTCTTCAGTTGTGATGACAGTGCTTTGTTCTATGGATGGATGTATATGACTTGGCGGCTTTTTAGGAGGGTATGTGGTTCTTTTATTGGATGCACGTGCACCCTTGGTGTCATCGTTGTCTGTTGGTATTTTTGATCTGACAGAAAGGGCTGATCTCAAAGATTCAGAAAGTGAGATCATGTGTTGAGAGTCTGGCTCAAATTTGTGTTCAACTGGATTCAACTGCCTGCGGCTCCTGTGTCAAAAAGAAAGAAAAATAATAAAGACCAAGAAGAAACCATTGACGGACAAAATATGGATTCTGAAAGGATTGGGAAGAAGTTTGCTTCAGAGTGTAAAGTTAAGGTCAGTGTATTATCTTACCGGCTACTGTTGAAGGAAGAGTTACCTCTATCTCCCTTATTGAGTGTCGTGCTTTCAAAATGCTGACCTTTGTCTTCTTCTTCTTCTTCTTCTACATGCATGCCCCTAAATCTCCTATTATCTGTTACGCAGTTGAGCTCTTCGGTCATAGTCGAATTAGAGTACCATGAAGAAGGGGAATTCGTGGTGGCATATCTAGGTCTGTTGGAATGAGCTACTCCAAAACTGTGTCCCTTAACAGGGATTGACCCACAAGATATTAATTGTATAAACATGTCTGTGACCTTTAGCCTGGGACTGGATGAGATATGAACATCTTCTTCAAGTACGCTCGGATGGAGCTTGTATGGCGAAGGACTATCTTTCTCATGTATCCGAAAGCTGTTAGTCGTTTTAGCATCAGCTTTGTTTAGCAGATCAGCAACACTGGCTTTTCGACGAGCTGAAGAAGGGACAAGACCACGTCCATTTGAAGCAGCAGAGTTCTGTCTCTCGAGGGCAATACAGTTTTGCAACATCTTACTGGAATCACATTTTGAAGATCCACTCTGAGTTCCAGTATCTTCAAATCTTGGAACAATGACATTTTCTTCAGTCTGTGTTGACGCATCAGCAGCACTTGTATTTTTTCCATCCTTGTGCCCTACTAAGTTACCCGAGCCAGAGGTCCCATCTAGTCTAGACCCTGAAGACACGCGACCAGAATCTTGGTGCTGATCCGAGAGATAGTATTCATCTTCCTGAAAACCTTTAACATTCCTGCTTGATGCAGATGACGAATCGTCCCGACTTTTAGCAGAGTCCGGTTCAGGTAGTTGCTTAAGAGCCTGCACATTAATGCTTCCAGATGGACCAACACAACCTGAAAGGTGAGATTTCAGAAAAATGTTTTTGCCTATACAAACCCAATGTAAATCATTGTATAAATAGTTCATGTAATCATAACATTTAGACGTTACAAAAGAGGCATTTGACCTACCAGATATGTTGTCCTCAAAGAGCTCAGAACCTTTGAGAATATACTCATGTCCATTAACTGGGACAATAAGGTCATCTTCCGACAGGTCATGCCAAACATATCCAGTCTTGTAGCTCCTACACATTGAGCCACAGACTTTAAGTAACATACATAGATGCATTAAAACATGCTTTTCTGAGTATATAACATGTATCTAACCGGGCCTGCAGAACCATGAGTGCAAAGAAAATAACCTCTTGGACGACCATGAATACTTCAAGTGCAGGCCTCTCCCCCTCAGATCATCTAGTCTGTAAACCACATCTGAAATAAAATTCAAATTCAATATAACTCAAACACGTCAAGTTCCCAACATATAAGCAATGAAACTCACATTTTACCTCTCAAGTAAAGCCCATCAGGAGATGAGAATGGAACTTCGATGAAATGGGGATGCTCCAAATGCCGATTTTTACATAAATAGTAAACCACCGGCACTTTCCTGTTCTGGCTGTACTTAGGAGACTTCTGATCAGGACTGGTCTGCCTATACCTCCTCATAGCAATCCCCAACTTCCACTCCTCAAACTCTATCAATAAACTAAAAGGACGGAAAAATCAAAATCTGAAACTAAACATTTGAAACCAATGATTGCATAACATCAAGTGATTTCCTCATCCATTGTTGTTATTTTTACTCAAAATATAAATGCTAAACGAATACACAACCCTAAGCGCTTGCCAGTCCAGATCACGATTGAAAACGCGAACAGCTCACCGTTGACGGATCTACACTGCATAATATAACACTTAAAGAATAAAGGCAATAAATCAATCAGGTTTTTTCGAATAAGATATTGCCTCGCCTCACTGGCAAACAAAACTACCATACAGTATAAATCCATAACTTTTAACTACCAGAATACAAAATTAAGCTCATACCAGACCTGACGCCGAACCCCACGACAGGGAGATTGCTAAGGAAACCACGTCGTTGACTGGCGTTGACCGAGAGCGGGATGAGTTCAATTCTCCGCCAGTTTCTTCATTTCCAAAAGAGAGATAGATTCGAAATTGACTCGTTCGCGCGGACGCAGCTGTCGGTTTCTTTTTTCTTTTTTTTCTTTTTTTTTTATGTAGAAAATGTCATAAAGGCTACAAAAGTTAGTAGCTGCCCACGAAATACACCACATTCAACAAGGACCGATCGCAGGGCCGACACAGTCTATAGATTCCTTCTTCAAACCGGTAAATTGGACCGAAAACGGTTTAGTTACCGTTGGAGAAATCTGGCGCGGTATGAAGGTTTCTTTTTCGCTCTTCATCACGCCTACCCAACACCAATTAACATTGTCTTTCACTCAAGCATGAATGGTATTTTCTATCGATTTTCCCGGTAATATTGATACCACACAAGCATGTAATTGAGGTAGGGTTTGGGGTTCTTACTAAGCTTCTGTGTAGCAATTTTTGTTGATGCATCCCAGATGTATGTCGAAATGTTTCTAAGACATTTTTTTGTTTTTTTTCATTTTTCGATATATTATGTAATTAGGTTGAGAGTCAGGACACTCTTCTTTCAATTCTTCTGAGTCTTTCTTCACCCTCGCACGCCCTAGGCTCAAAATGTTCAGTTCGAAATTCTAGTTGACGGCAAATAGTTTCACCGAGACTTCTCGTGTTTCCAACTAAGGGTTAGGACATCTGTGTAGCTCATTCTGTTACTTCAATCATGTGTCCTTGAAGTTCAACCCGGATAATCTCAGAGAGAATCTTATTAGATATATTTGAAGCTCAAATAATTCTTGCCTACCCATTTGTATTGCTTGCAGGTTAGGGTGGTGAAAGCTGCAAATTTAACTATAACTGCAGCCTTCTTGGCATCTGTTGGCATTGTTGATCCTGCTAAGGCATGTATTACTACTTCCATGCATAAATCATATATGTTGTGTATGTCCTTTGCAAGCGTAAGAAATTCTTCTCTCTTTTTTCTGGTCTAGTCTGGAATATAGTGCCATTGTTTCTGTTTGATTTTGCATCAAGTGATTCCCCTCAGATCCCTCTTCTGTTGCATATTTGAGGAGATAAAAACCCTAACAAACCACATCATCTACACTGGTAAGGGATGCATTATTTGTCTTGGGCAGATTATGCTTAATCCTCATTTAAACCTTTTCTACACATTTTTAAACTTCTTTACCAGCACGCTAAAACAGTTTTTTCTTTTTTAAGGTTGCTGGTTTTTTTATTGCTTAAAAGCAAAATCATGCCACAAACAAGCAAGAGGAATAAGAAGATAAATGAGATTAGGCTATGACTGGACAGGTAATTTTATTCATAAAAGGTTAACTGTCCCTGAAGAGTTGTGCCGGAACATTATAGGATGCTTTATTCCTTGTGAGCATCTTTATTCACCACTAGTCGTATCTTCAATGGTTCTGTTGATTGATCGGCGCAACCCGCACTCAGAATGTCAGGATCCGACTGGTATACTTTAATGTCAGAGGGTTAAATTTTTTTGGAGTAAATTACCATGGTAAATGCATCATTTAAAATACATTTTGAAAGAAATATTATCTATTAGCTTATATGGAACAACAATATCCTTTTTTGTGGAATAATTGGCATTTAGATATTCTATCTAGAAGCTTTGTTTTCTGACAGATTTGTAGTAGTTCAGTGGAGGTAGATAGGATGCTTTGTGGAAATAAGAAACAAAAACCATATAGGGCGCCATTCACACTCAAATTTTATCCGCTATAGAACGAAAGTGCACTTTACTATTGTGAATCATCTTACAGAGAGTTTACTTGGGTTCGTTAAACTGAGTTATCCAAGACAAACCCATTTTGAGCTGATCTTGCAAATTATTATGTTTGTTAGTTCAAGCCTAACGAAGCTAAAAGTACATTTTTTGAAATTGACTTAAACTGATGTTAGATAAACTTCATCACACCATAATCTTGCAGGGACCCAAAGTTTTGTATATTGGATCCGAATTAGAATAGTTAGCCCCTGAAATACAGCACTAACCTTAAGAGTTGTTGGCCATACCTCATCTTCTAGTTTTAACAACTTCAGCCAATCTTTCGTTGTATCCGCATAAGTGTGTAGCTAATCTTATTTTTATGATGTTAGATCTTAGAGAATAAGGGTTGCAACAAGTTGCACAGAAATGGAATCTCTTCATTACTCGATTAGAATGCGTTTCTAATGCAACTGAACTAAGTTCCTTTGAACTTGGAACAATAATTAAGAAAAATTAGACAACAGCAGACTGAATTTAAAAACTAGAAGAATCAGAAGTAGCAAATTAAGCTTGCGCTGAAATAGTCAATTGAGAAGGACCCTGTGATACTTATTCTTTGTCGAGGAAGCTGAGCCTTCCAGTAAGCCTCTTTTCCTGTTGAGTCTGCTACAGCCATTGCCGATGCTGTTGTAATCAGCAATGCATGGCAATGGGTCACGCGTATGAAGTGACTGTGGTGGTGGAGGAGGAGATGGTGATGGAATGGCTACGGGTGGGATATGTGAGGATTCGAGTGGTGGTGGTGGGTGTCTCCACTGAGGGAGTGGCCCAGCAAGAAGCAAAGTCTGTAGTAAAGGCCCTGCATTCATAACTGCATCTAGAAGCTTCCCTTTTTCAGGCAACGGTCGCTTCTCTTGCATCAAAAGCTCCATCATTTCTTCGGAAGAGGACATTAATGAGTGTGACATCATTAACTGAGCTTCTGGGTGTGGTGGTGGTGGTGGAGGAAGCGGATCAACCAAAGGGGACGAGACAATGCTCTCGTCCCCTTCGGATGATGAGCCCCTTTTAACCTCATCCTCAATGCTGGTAACTCCTGATACAGGAGCAGCAACAACTTGTTTCAGCTCTTTCTGTTGCAAATTATGGTGGCTAAGTTTCTCTACCAGCAGCCTCTGAAATTTGTCCTGAGCCTCATCTCTCTCTTTGACTACCTTGCTCAGAATATCCCTAAAACGCCTCAGCTCGTCATCTCGCTTCCTGATCTCCTCCTGAGCTTCAAGTCTCACTCTCTGTAGCTCAACATTTGCGTATAGAATCATCTGTCTCAGTTCCTCCGCACTCTGATGATACATTTCACAAAAGAAAACACTCGTTAGAGCTCAGATTTGGCCTTTTTTAGTTCCAGTAGATACTAAGCAAGGAACAAACTGTAATGTTTCTTACCTTTCCCTGGCAGAAGTAGGTCAAGCTGAGAAGAGGGTTCCTGGGATCAAGATCCATAAATGCAGTCTGTCAAAGAGAATGAATGCAGATTTCGTCTGTCAGGTTTTCTGAGACAGTCAGATTTGGAGTTTAAGGTTGCAGAGGTATGTGCACTTAAATAAATGCTGTGCGTCTCAACTTATAAAGTAGTACTGTTACTGTGATACCAGTAGCTGCTTTAGGGGACTGTTATCTTTTGATTTTAGTATTTTGCTTTTATTGGTATAAAGGGTTGGACAAATTCATAACAGGCCAAAATTATTGATTGGCCTTTTGCTTTCCTGTTTCCAACTTTACATTTAAACAAAGTAATTTTTGTTTTCACATTTGGAAAACCATCAAGTTAAATAAAAATTCTGTCATCTTCTGAAGAGTTAAATCAGGATTTGATCTCTGATGTGAAAAGTTAGGCCAGAGAAGGGATTGATTTGATTGATAGTCGTAAGAAATATGATCAATTGCTCGACTGGAAATACATTTTATAACCTTTTTGTTAGGTATTGAACCAACTGGTGGAAATTATAATGCATTTTCTTGGCATGTATAGACTGTAAAAATGGCATTTAGCTCGAGTTCCAAACTAGTTATGGACTTATGGTACCAGTAATCTTCGTCGACCCACCCTATATAGGATTCTTTTTTAGTCCTGGTTGACAGTCTCGTCATGTATGTCAGCAACTGATCATTTGCATTTTTTAGGATCAAAAACTAAAGGAAGACTACAGTAGGCGGGGAATGCCTCCATTCGAGCAAAGCAACAAAGTCGTTATGAAGCAGGAAAAAAAGAAGAATTCTCTTTGACAAAAAAAGGTATGCCCTCTTTTTACCAAAAACATCAATAGAAGGGAAATCCATGGCCTCATCCGCCTAATTAAATAATACATTCGTTATACTAACCGGTCGTTTAAACTTTCCATGTGTCTTAACACATCTTGTTCGGGTGCCACATTGGTTACTAATCCAATCATGAACTCCTCAATAATTTAATAGACATTTTGAAATGATGATTTGGGCTGTTAATGGACGTTTAGACTAACTTATGCCCTACTTTGCAGGGCATTGGAAGACTATGCAATAGTTTCTCCCTAAAAAGTCTGTACATTCCAAAATTTTCAGTAGCTAAGGACAGGATGGAATCTGAAGTCAAGACTGGAGAAGTATGTGAATCACATTGTCCTGCACTAAGATTATCTGTCTAGAAAATGGAGGCCTTGTTAAATACTACTTTAAAGAAGAAAGACTTGGTATGAGCCTTACCTTAAGACCCCACACGCTTATGCCCCATGTGATTTTGTACATATGTTCAACTAGGTGTTGTGTATTTCCGTGGTGAATGATGACTAGATTTGGAATTGGATGTGTAGAGCAAAGGAATGGAATATGGTGGTGGGTTTGTCTCTTGACTTTGTGGGAAAGGTACAAAATGGAACCATGGGTCTGCAGTTTGAGCACAGCTAAGGTGGCTCAAGGCTGATAGGGACTTTGAGAGAGTTTGTGGGTGCTTACCAGCCCTATAAATGTGATGTGTGGTTGTCTGTAGCCCAATCTAGGACATGTCTTTGGCATATCTTTTAGCTGAAATTGTTGACTACAAACAAACTCTTGAAGCCTTTTCAGCCCAGTGTTCGGCCCATTTACATATAATCCTGTGAATCCAAATTAGATGCGAAAATTAAAGGCATCCTCATGCCTTGGCTATTTGCACGTCCCATGAAACCATTAAACCAAGTTTCATTTTGAAATTTGAACGGTTCAAAAGCTAAGTTGAACCGGACCAATTTTAGAACAAGTTTCATTTGTACAATTTTTTTTATTAAAAAGAGGGCCTTCTTCCTTGTCAAAAAAAAAAAGAGGGCCTTCTCCCATATTTCATTTGTACAATTAGGTCAATTTCCTTGATTTCTATTCATTGGCGCATAATAATTTGTTGTCAATCAGAAATGTTTTCGTTTAAATTTTTTTATCTCGTAACGACGTCGTTTTTTAAAGAAGAATTCTTTAAAATTGCCAACTCATAGAATTTGATTCTTTGTACACGAAACAAAGACGTCGAATTCGATGGTGTCGTTTTTACTCACATCGTTACGAAGCATCTTTAGTCATCCAAATGTTTCCATTTCTGCCCACGACATCACTCTCAATCACAAAACGATGCCGTCACGTGTCGTCCTCAACAGTAACCGTCTCTCCCTACTCCTTACCTGAAGCGGTTGGGTAGAAACGCTAAACATAGCACCGTTTGTCGGCCTTAATTAACTAACATGTCAAATCCACTTCTAAATCAATTTTTACACATTTGTCAAACACGCCCTTATTTTCATGGGTCAAAATCCATCGCAGTCATATATTCAGGAATTGATTATCAAATTAATTAAGTCTTTCAATAATTCTTTTGTGTAGTTAACCAACCTTTTCCCAAATCTTTGACAAACTATACTTTTCCATTACAATATGAAAAAATCGAATATCAATCTAAGGCTCAGTTAAACTTGATGAGGGTGCGTAAAAAAAATTGGAAAAATGACAAAAAGAGTCATGAATTAAAATTTCTTTTACTAATTGTGTAAATTTATTTGAGCAGCTTAACACTAATTAGTCATTTTAATAGTTGGACAGGTGGTAATTGAGGACCCGGTTTTCTCAATTTCCCAAAACATTAACAGTTTTACCAATTGAATTTTATAAGTTTATTTATTTTTAGATGCACGTTGCCCAAAGAATATTTTAATACCAAAAAATAGAAAAATAATTTTATTATTTATTTTTAAATCGATCAAATTTTGCATTTTGTGATTAGTTTGAATAAATTTAACAGCACTTCTTATTTTTCGTATTTTTAAAATGAGCTAAATATTAATTTAATATAATAAATTTATTCATATTTTTCATACATATTTGCAAACTACATGTTCAGAAACTAAAATTGGAGTGCATAGATTGGAAGGAAAAAAAAATACATTGAGCACTAAAATAATAATAAATGCGCGACATTTCGTTTTTGTTTATTATAAATGGATCTTTTATATTTTGGTAATTTACCAAAGTACCCCTGACCGAACTAGTAAAACATTGCAAAAGAGAAGGAATGAAAGTTTTTAACTCCTTGAAGACTTGGACGATCAAGCACACTAATAATGCGATTGAACTCATCTCAATATACTAACTTAAATGCTAAGGGATTAAGCTCATATCAGCATTCAGGCAATTGCGAATGATCTCTTTTCGGATCAGAGCAATAGTTGTAGACCATATGATTCTTGTGCGCCCATAGCATAGCCGAGATTTGCTGCTGGCTCAATCCGCTGGACCCCGATGGCGAAACAGACGGGGCGCGACATGAACTCGGTCCGTTCGTGGTGCAACCGGACAGTTTGAAATTTCTGTACCGGCCTACAAATGGCTGGTACTTATAATTAGCTTTGTATTTTCCATCTTCAGTTGCCCATGAGGATGCATCCCAAATTGATCCGTATAAATACATTGGCCTTTGAGGATATGTTGAGTCGACCTTTTTTGGGTATCTTCTAATTGGTACGTCGTCCACAAAAAATCTATACATTATAAATCATAATCATGTTAAGTAGTATTGGAGAAAAAAAAATCTGCATCCTCAAATATTGTGAGTGTCAAAGTGACGTCATTTCAATAAAAACGATTCTGATTTGTTTTTTGTTTTTTTGATATTCTGATTTGATCTAAACGACGTCATTTTTATACTAAACTGAATCCTAACTAGTTGTATATGAAATTAGTTATATAAACGAAATTGAAAATGGGGTTTGAGCAATTTTTATTATAAAAAAGCGAGGAGACGGAGACTAACATGATTTCATTTGGGGACCAAAGAATGGCATAGTCATGAAAATCTTGAGTTGGGTCAAACCAAAGATGAAACTGCATTTCTCTCCCCACAATTCTCCCATCTCCACTTCCTCTCATGTAAACGTTTGTCTGCAGAGTGTATGGCTTGCCTGCAGTTGTGCCCAAAAACTCTATATCAATCTCATCATGGTGCCCCGGAAAATCTTGATTGTTCGATAACTGTCAGAAATCAAATCATCAAATAAATAATCAGTCGAACATATAAAAATTAAATAACGATTGTTTTTCGTAAAATATGTTGAGATTTTGAATAACTTACGTATAGAGATGTGATGACCCCGGCCGTGTAACCGGGTTGGAGCTTCATGGATGCACCAAAGTAGCCGGAGCGGTACATGTTATGAGACTTGAATCCGCTACCTGAATTCTTGTCAAGCCAAATGGTTAAGGAGGTTTGATCAGTGTTCATATGATTAGAACCCCATAAGTTCCTAAACCCTTGATTAAACCCGATGGATCGGAATCTTGAGCTAGGCCTAAACCCGGGGGAAGGTGGACCGCCTTGAGCCGATATAAGCTTGGTGCTGATAATAAGTAAAGCAAGAATGAAAATGAGTATAGGAAGACATGGATGAACTGCCATTGATCAATGAGTGAGTGATGAGCAACACTCAAATGAGTGTTGTATTTGTATCTGTGGCTCTTTTAGTGAAGTGTGTCATTTGGGTTAAATAGATAACAGAGTGACTGAAGAGGGTTCAACTATAATATGATTGTAGTTTAGGGACGTTTTTGAGAAGTTTTTACTTGCAGACACAATGTGGAAACTATTAGGTCCAACTCCAACCTCTATCACCCTTAATTCATTAACAACTTCTTATTATTGTTTAAGATGTTAAGTAAACCCTTTAGAACTTACATCTATGAAATCATTTTGGTACATTCATTGAACAATATCCTTCAATCATATGTCATAATTACTATCGCATGAACTGAGTAGTCACTGAATAGTTATATATCGATTGAAATCTGACTTTTATTTATGTTGTCTAATAAACTACATAGGATTATAGCGGTTTGAATCTAATGTTCGATCAGACTGCAACTTTGAAATTCTTTGTTTCAAACTGATAAGAAATCGACAATTGTACATATTTGATAATTTTAATGGAATGGAATACACTTTGCAAGTTTGGATTAGCATTAGAGACCATCCTTTAGGCTACACGTCGTACTTGGTATAAGCATGACTCGCGAATAGGACTCTATTACAAAGTAAGGGTGGCTTTAACTATCACTCTCTAATTATTTAGTTGTGGCACCACTCTAAGGCTCCACTAGTCAATGTTATACCTTTCACTGGTTGCTAAGGTGGGTTTCAATATCTAAGACCACACAAGTATATATATTCTTTTTTCTATAAAAAAAAAAGAGTATATATATTCTTTTTAAAATACACTCTAAATCATGGGATGGTGACTAATCATATATGCATTATTGACACATTATATCACCATAAGATTCTTATTGTATAACAAATGGGACACTTAAAAATGTTACGTACCGTAATTTGATATTATTAATAAATTCATAAAATGAGTAGTGATCTAGTGGTCATAGTCTTATTCAATAACTAGGAGATCGAAAATTCAAACATCATGAATGTATTTTATGGAATTACACATACCTTTCACAATGAAACGTTTATAAATAAAAAATGTTATTAACAAATTCACTCCGGAATTAAAAAAAATTTATTCAGATGATCGGATGTCACATTCATTTGAGGTATTCTAGGTCAACCAAAAATTACAATTTTACACTCTTATATTATTAAAAAAAGTAAATTTGACTGAATGCTGATTAGCTAAATCTTTTGTGTGACATATAGTATACAATTATTTCAACTACTACTCCAATATTGAAGTATCAAAAAAAAACTACCCCAATATTGAGAAAATCTTTTGATGAAAGATTTGGACTACCATTTATAAAGTGAATATATATCATAGTTGTTGTTCAGAGACACGTAATAAAGTCATGTTGATTTGGTAGGTGATTGTTTCAATTTGGATTTTATTAGTATTATTTATTATATAAATACATGAATCATCTTTATTTTTATTTAAAATTTCAATTAAAGTTTAACTAAGTAAGAAATTAAAGTATTTAAAAACATCCGTCACATCTGCAGGAAATTGGGCTCGAATAAAAACAAAATAATTCGGATTTGGGCCGGCCCAACTAGGACCCACAAAATACAATTCCAGGGCCCAGTTTTTGTCCATTTGTATTGTAAAAATCTTCACAAAGTAATTAATAGTACTGTTAATCCATCATGATTTCCTTCTCTTGCTAAAATTCCCCATCTTTGCAAGTGCTTGACCTATTTGGAAGTGCTTATTATGAAGTTGAAAGTGACATATCAATGGAACCAATCGTATTACACGTCACAAAAAAATCTCGATTTGAATTAAATAATACATGAGCAGACGCCAAATGAATAGTTTATAACACGCCGATTGATACTGATCACTTATATATAAAGGTAAAAATGGTTGTATAGAAGATACTAATATAAAGGGTATGTTTGACGCATTATATTTTATCTCTTGAACCAATTGAATATATGTCTATGAAATAGGAAAACAAGAAAGAAATGGAACATAGTGTTTAATGTCGGTATAAATAAACTCAGAATTTTTATTAAGGATCACGTCAAGTGGGCATTAAGTTTGGGTGTGTACTTTGTCGGAGAAAATCTTTTAATATGTTTGACAAACACATTCTAATCAAAAACAGTTTGAAGGCAACATATTAGCAAGCGTAACAGTAGGGGTCAACATTTGGCCCTAGGGCTCAAAAGTCCTAAACAAAGCCTTACGATCTATGAGCTCTAGGGCCGGCCCGGCCCTGAGTGTAAGCCCTCGAGCCCTAAGCCCTAAAGGCTGAAAGTTGAACAAAGGCCGTGATTTCAAAGCCCTGTTCGGCCCTCGAGCCCGACCTAACTATGACCTAAAAAAGCTCGGCCCTGTCCGCCCTAAAAAAGCCCTACCTAATTACGACCTAACAATGCTCTACTCGGCCCGACCTAAAAAAGCCCTATCGATAAGCCCTTTCATATTTTACTTTCAATAAATCAAATTATAATATACTAGACAATTAAGTACATTTTTATGTATAATTTTCAAATAATATAATTCAACATATGTATTAATTTTATAGTATGTATGTTTTTGCAATTAATTGTAATAATCTATTTACCTTATATTAATATTATTAAAAGAAGTATGTTTTTGTGACTTTGTAATTTTTTTATTGATGTGCTTAATTAAAATAATACAATTTTTATTGATATACTAAATAAAGGATTTTATAAGCCCGGCCCTAAGTTTGGCCCTAAAATATAGGGCCGGTTCGGTTCGGCCCTAAAAGCCCTTTCACTACTCGGCCTTAAGGCCGGCCCTAGGGCAGACATTTTGAGGCAAGCCCTGCCCTGCCCGGCCCTAATTTTTTCGAAAGCCCTTCCAAAATGTCATATGTTCGGCCCTAAGCCCTTTCATTAAGGGCAGGGCCGGCCCTGCCCTGCCCATTGTCGACCCCTACGTAACAGTGCTAATATTGTTTAAGAACATTAAAAGCTTTGTGAAGAAAAAAACAAATGCTTGAACTTGAATGCAAACAAAAAAGGTGTTTCTTCTAATAATAATACCCCACATCATATTGATTTCATTTTCATGGTTTAATCCAGGGGCGGATGCACTAAAGAGGGAGTTGGGGCAGTTGTCCCGTGTTGATTTTCCGATTTTTCTTTAATATTAAGCTAATCCAGTGTATTTTTGAATGATTTTTACATCTTGCCCCTGGTCATTTTGATTATATGCCCCCTCTAGTATGAAAATAAATTGTTGAACACACCCTCAGTCCGAAAATATTTATCCTGTCCCTGGTTCGAAAAATTTCTGGATCCGCCCCTGATTTAATCTCCATTCTTTTCACTAATTATTATTTTTTTCTATTAATTTATAAACTGAATTTGGGACGTAGCAGATTTCCCATGCCTTTTTTTACCTTCTAATCATATGATCATGATGAGAGCTTTTCACTATTGTTGATTTAAATTTTTTTCAACCCTATAAATCAAAGATATAATTGATTAATATTTGATCATCGGCTAGCAATGACGTACGATGTGATATAAAGAGAATGCATTTGGACGGACGAGTGATGTGTAAATAAAACGAATGCGTCTCTTTTGTTCTAAAACGACAACAGAACACTATCTAATACGTGTAATAAGCACTTGGACCAATAAAATTACAAGCACCACAATTTGGAGCACCATATCCTTCTCCATTCTATATTATATGTTTTCTTCAATTATTCACGAGCCATTGAAAATGCATATGTTCCCATTTAAATTTCCGAAAGCATCCAATTACTATACTAACTGTTACAATATAATTTCTTCAAATTTTCTCCATAAAAATTAAAATGCGTCACTTTTATATGTCCATCAAGACCTTAATCAACCGATCCACTATTTCTTGAAAAGAAATTCAAAAATGTTTTATTCATAAGGGATATAAGCAAATGCACACTATTTTTTTTAATGGTGAATGAGTACAATGATTTAAAATATTACAATACATATATTAATCTTCGAAGTCATATCCCGAAATCTTGGTACATTCTCGATATTTGAAGCTCAGGTCACATCGGGCATCTAATTTACCATTGCGCCGGAGAAGAAGAATTCTCACAAAATTATGAGAAAATATGCTACTCGGGAGAGTTGAACACTTGACCTCTTGACAATTTGTCACGGTTCAAGCCACTTGACCAACCTTTTCGCCCAAATGCACAATATTAAAGTTTAGATTTTAACACGTGTTGATAGATGCATGATCTGATGCAAAATCGTTACAGATTTTATAAAAAAAACATTTAAATTTCATACTGTGACAGAAACCTATAATTTGCTAACTTACTAGGGCCTTAAATTTTCCGAACGTATTATAAACTTTTTATCGTAAAGTGTCACACCGTTTACCTTGCCCGTTTCCTTTTTCTACTTTCATGAATGAAATTACAAAAATAGTAACAATTATGCATTATCTATTAGGTAAAGACAGTCGTAAATATATTACGGTGAAATTCGAACTCTTTACCTTGTTATCACAAGTTAATATTCATAACTCACTATTAGATTGACAAAATCCCTTAAATAGACAACTATGATCAATTTAATACCGTGATTATAAATCAATAATTCAGAATATTCTACTTTAGTATATTTACTCCATCACTATCCATATTACTCTCCCTTTTTACTAAATTCTTTGTTGATTTATATAGCCGGGACACGGTTTGGATATGGTTGGGCCTGAGTTAACCAACACATATCCCAACAATGCCTGCAGGCGTGCAACCCCAACCATTCTCAAGGCCCAAACACATGGCTTAAGTAGGCAACTCTTGGCCCATCCGCACATGACATAATTAATTGGGAAACCTTGTTGGTTGTTGGTGGGAATCGAACCATGGATTCCACACCCTTTATCATAGACCTAAGTTAACCATGATAACCATATGAGCTGCAGCCCATATGGATTCCCACCACCAACATCCTGCAGGTTTCCCACTGATGTGCTAAGGGCTTGGGCCAAGAGTTGTCAAGTGGCCGTTGAGAATGATTGGGGTTGCACGCCTGCAGGCATTGTTGTAATATGTATTGATTAACTCAGGCCCAACCATATCCAAACCGTATCCCGGCTATATAAATCAACATTCTTTTTTGGGTATCTTGGGCTATGTTCTCATTTCGGACCTTTCTAGGAAATAAATTCTTTTAGCCCAATTAGCTATTCAAAGAAAAGTATCAGTGAGCCTTTCCTAATAAAATCAGCGAGTGACATTGGGACTACCGAGCCAGTTGGACAAAGTGTCACGTCAAGAACCACCACAACGACTAACAAATACAGTAACAACATAATTATCAACGCTACTCGTCACAGGCCGACCTTACCTAGCAATCACGACAATGACAAACGATGTCGTAAATGGTAAATACAACGACGTTTAACAAAATGTCTAGAAATGGTGTATGAAACCTCGTTCTTGGTTACGTGTCACAAAAACATTATTTCAACTATAGATCAAAGATTTTATCAAAGATGAGGAGGTAAAAGGGCGTGACCGGTTGGTATGTCCGTCTGGTGCCAAAATAGCCTAGGTTCGAAGTCCTCCTCCCCTCTAACTCCAAACTAACCACTAACCCCGAATCAAAAACAAAAAAACTATAGATCAAAGATATCGTTGAAACTATGTTGTTTTTATTATAATTTGGGAAAATTTTAAAAAAGACTATTTGGACTGTTGCACGCTTTCAAATCGCAGTTTGTACTATTTTAATTTTTAATTTAGTATTTTTGACCAAATTGCAAACAATAAACTAACACCATTATGTTTACAAATGTTTTTTTTTTAAAAAGTCTCAATCTAATTTAATATTGTCTAATAGTTACGTCACACATCCTCTTTACAAAAGGCATGATATAACTTACTAAGAAAATTTTCTTGACTAGGTTTAACAAGCTAAATTGTTCATCTGACCACACATGACGGTAGAAACATCCAAATTAGTATCACCATCATCACAAAATAAATCCTCATGATTAAGGTTGTATTCAATATCAGAAAATTCTGTTAATTCATGACTTGAACCTTCAACATCATCATCCTCACTCAACAAGTCTGGTGTGGATGTACCATAGGTCGTCGAGCTGTATTGAAACTCCGGTGATAAGGGCGGTGCAGTAGCCGTAGTTTGAGCAAAGGAGGAGTAGAGGGATTTGACCTACTTGATGATAATCGGAAACGTTCGATTTTCATCTAGTGTCGAGGGCGAGGGCAAGTCTTCCAATTGTGGATGGGATTGAATTTTTTTCGTGGCCGAGGATGAGAATCAATTGATTTGAAATTAACTGCATTTGAAACCATACATAATTTGTCTATTTTTTTAAAAAATAGATAATAATAATAAACGGTGTTTATTAACAATGTTAGTTTATTGTTTGCAATTTAGTCCAAAGACACTAAATTGAAAATTGAAATAGTACAGGCCGCGATTTGAAATCGCCTGACAGTCCAGGTAATATTTTGTATTTTTTCCTATTGTTTATTAAGGTAAATTACAAAAATATTATATGGAATACTGCTTCATTTTAAATTGGGTAGCGGATTTTTTCAATGTTTAATTTAGTGTTTTTTGCATCAATTTACACTTGTTTCATTAATTTGTTCATATCACTAACCAAAAATACATCAATTTACACTTGTTTCATTAATTTGTTCATATCACTAACAAAAAATATAATTTCAACCAAATTATATTAATTATATTACCAATTCACAAGTTTTCAACCTTAAAATTTCTCAAAAACTCAATTCGAAAACAAAATGTATGCAATTTGATATAAAAGTAATTAAATTGTTTGAAAAAAAATCCGATACTTAACTTGAAACCAGGCGATAGTCCAACTGTTTTTTTTTTGTAATTTACTCTCTTTATTATAATTACTATTCTTTGAAAATTTGACATAGAGTTAAGAAAAATCAGGTATTTCTGATTTTATTTAAAAAACAATTGCAGTAATACTCAATCTTTTGACTCAATCTCACCCCCTATAAATACAAGCCTAAAAAAATGAAAAACCTCATCAATGGCATCAACTCTCAATCCTCCAAACCCTCTCCTCGTTCTAGCTACTATTATAACTTTATCAGCCACGTCGAGTTCTCCATCATCTAATGTCACAAAGTATGGCGATGAGCGCGGTCAGAGGCTCATAAGAAGCTTCAATCTGTCCCCAAAGGAATCCATCAATATTAACCACAACAAAACGGCTGATCCTGCAGGATTGGTAGAGAGGAAGTTTACATTTCCGGGTCTTTTGGTTACTACTAATAATGCCTCCATTGCTGATCTTGGCCACCATGCTGGTTACTATCCCATTAAAAACTCTCATGATGCCAAGTAAGTTTTTCTTTATTTATTTTCATTTAAATTACAAGTCTACACTAATTATTTTCTGCACCAATGTTATCATGTCCGGCTTACTCTGCAAATTTTGCTCCAAAAATTGATTTGGTTGTATAGTCGTACTTTTTTTTTTCCAACAATATAGCCCAACAAACTTGGACAATACAAAATTCCTAACAACCGTGTTGTATTAGTCATTTTTAAAGGAAAATAAAGTGATCAATAAATAATTATTCTGGCCACATGATAAACTATTAATTTTAAGTTGATTATAAAACAAGAGTATAATTGTAAATTTTACAGAAAAATTGGTAAATAGTTCCAGTGCAGTATTGCGAGTGTCAAAACAACGTCGACAATCGACATTGCTTCAAATGATATTTCTATGATATATTTCCAAACGATACTATATATTTTGATCAAAAAGACGTCATTTTAATACTCGCATATTTTACTACTTTGTTCCGAATCCACTGAAACATTTACATATATGCACTGTTTCATTGAACCATGGTACGGTGGTGTTGCAGGATGTTCTACTTTTTCTTCGAGTCGAGAGGTAGCAAAGATGACCCTGTCATCATCTGGCTAACCGGAGGTCCAGGATGCGGCAGTGAAATAGCCTTGTTTTACGAAAATGGTCCGTTCACGATCAATAGTGACTTGAGTCTTAAGTGGAACGATTTTGGCTGGGACACGGTACGATTAATTAAGATCAACTTACATTCTTCAAATTTAAGTAGTAGAATACCATACTAATCTAATTATTTTAACTAACAGGCTTCGAATATTTTATTCGTCGATCAACCCATCGGTACCGGTTTCAGTTATAGTTCTGATGACCGAGACACTCGCCAAAACGAAACTGGTGTCAGTAACGACTTGTATGACTTTTTGCAGGTATTTCCATATGATAAAAAATTTAGTTAGTACACAAAGACTAATTTATTCATCATAATTTATATCAACACGTATATTTTCATTTCCAGACTTTTCTTCAAGGTCACCCTGAATTCGTAGACAACGATTTCTACATCACCGGAGAGTCGTATGCAGGGCATTACATTCCGGCCTTGGCGTCCAGAGTTGCTAAAGGGAACAAAGCCAATGAAGGAATTCATATCAATCTGAAGGTTAATCTTTATACTATCTCAGACTTAAAAATTTAAGGTAAATCTTTATACAATATAAAAGAAAAGCTCTAAAAGAAGTGTTTTCGTAACGTAAACGTAGGGATTTGCGATTGGAAACGGGCTGACAGACCCCGAGCAACAGTACCCCGCGTACACAGACTTTGCACTGGCTAACAAGTTGATCTCCCAAGCAGATCATGCGCGGATCAACAAGCTGATTCCTCCATGCTTGCAGGGAATACAAAAATGCCGTATGCGACTTGGTCTTTTTTCTTTCTTCACATTTTTATCGAAACAGAACTTATTAATACTTTGCTGCAGAAACTCAAGATGAGGCGTGTCTAAATGCGTACGATGACTGCAACGCTATCTTCGAAGACATTTTAAGTATCGCCGGGAACATCAATGTAACTATATCTCCAAATCCTGCAAGAGTTAAGAATATAGCTTTTACCTTTTGTTGCGAAATTGCTCATAATAAACTCATTTGTGCTTATATGCAGTATTATGACATAAGGAAGCAATGTAAGGGTGGCTTGTGTTACGATTTCTCGAACATGGAGAAGTTGTTGAACTTGGACTCGGTACGAAAGGCGCTTGGAGTAGGAAACATAGACTTTGTGTCGTGCAGCTTGACTGTCTATAAAGCTATGGTTGGGGATTGGATGAAGGATTACGAAGCGGTGATTCCACCGTTGCTCGAGGAAGGGATCAAAGTTCTGATCTATGCCGGAGAATATGATTTCATCTGCAACTGGCTCGGTAAATAATATACAAAAAAACTACGATGACGATATTTACTTAGCCTTGAATCTTAAACTTTAAAACGTTACATTTTACTAGGAAACTCGAAATGGGTGAATGCCATGGCGTGGAGCGGCCAGACTAGTTTCGCAGCTGCGAACATGACGTCGTACATAGTTGATGGGCAAGAGGCAGGCCTCGTTAAGAGTTTCGGACCCTTGACTTTCCTTAAGGTACATTTTTTCTCAAGTGACTCGTCTTTCGAAAAAATCAGTCACAGATTAAATAAAAAAACCGAGCTTAATTAGATATTTTGAATCGAAAAAAATTCACATTTTCGTGATTCAGGTGCACAATGCCGGACACATGGTGCCAATGGATCAACCAAAAGTATCGCTACAGATGATAAGAGGCTGGATGAACGGGTCCAAGGGAAAAATACTTCCATAGATTTTTTACATTAGACCATTCTAAAACACATATTGGCTTTTTATTTTTATTTGTTTCTTTGTTTAAATGAAAGGACAGTTCACTTGGGACTCAATCCTTATATTTATTATTCTCTGGTCCCATCAGAATTGGAACAAGTGACTTCAATCGTGACGGATTCACAAAAAACTTTATGATTCATTTTAATTGGACTCAGTTTAATTTAATTAATACCTTTTTCATACAAAAATGAAAGTATACTTTTTTTTTATGAAATGAAATTATACTTTAGACATACTAAATCCAAATAAAAAGTTGTACGGAAAATGTGAGCAGTGTCCGTGTTTTCTGTATTTTTTTTTTCCTTTTATAGCTTTTATTTGAATTTAATAAAAATATATACAATCGTGTGTGCTTTGGGGAAATTTCTCAATCCTCACCGGGGACCAAATGCAAGAATGGAAAAGGAAAACTAACCTTTTAATCATTAATTTAATTCAGTTCTGTTATAATTACCTTGTAGAATATGGAAAACTTTGGAACTCTTTAGAACTCAAATGCACTGAAATGTTATTGAATAACTTAGAGAGAAGGAGAAGGTGAAGGTGTATATTATCCTTCACCCGAACATCTCTATTTATACTACAATTCACTCAACACATGTCCGCATTTCACTCAATTCACATCTCATTTTCTTCGGTGTGGGCCCCACATGTGGGTCCCACATGACATACTTTTCAAGGTTATGTGCAGACCATTTATAACACTCCCCCTAGGATGCACATTAAGCGTTTTAGACTGCCTCGTTAAAAACCTTAGTTGGAAAAACCTATTGGGATAAAAACCAACTTAAGGGAAAAAGAGTGCAGCGCGACGCGAAGCTCCCCCTCATATTGGCATGCGTGATGTGCTCATAAATTTTGCAGCTTTCGCATTCCTATGTCGTTGACATGTTTTCGGAATGTTGAGGTAGGGAGAGCCTTTGTAAACAGATCTGTTGAGTTTCCATCAGAACGAACATATTGTATGCTGATAACTTTGCCCTTTTCCAGCTCTTGGGTGAACGAAAAGTATTTGGGATTGATATGCTTTGTTCTATCACTTTTGATAAATCCTTCCTTCATTTGAGCAACACACGCAGCGTTGTCTTCATAAAGAGTGATTGGATCATTCACTGAAGAGCGGCCGCTTGTGACTCTGATATGCTGTGTTATGGACTTCAACCACACGCATTCGCGACTTGCTTCGTGCAATGCGATGACTTCGGCATGGTTTGATGATGTTGCAACTACCGTCTGCTTTTGTGAACGCCAAGAGATTGCGGTTCCTCCACACGTGATTACATAACCGGTTTGTGATTTTCCTTTGTGTGGGTCAGACAGATAACCTGCATCTGCATAGCCAATCAAAACTGGTTTTGCATTTTTAGGATAGAATAATCCTAAATCAATCGTTCCTTGAAGGTAACGAAACACATGCTTGATTCCGCTCCAGTGTCTTTTCGTAGGAGCGGAACTGAATCTTGCTAATAAATTAACTGCAAAAGATATATCAGGGCGAGTACAATTTGTAAGGTACATTAGTGCTCCAATAGCACTGAAGTAAGGTACTTCTGAACCGAAAATTTCTTCAGAGTCCTCGCAATGGCGAAATGGATCTTTATTAACATCAAGGGATCTTACGACCATTGGGGTACTTAATGGATTAAATTTATCCATATTGAACCGCTTTATGATCTTTCTCGTGTAGTTTGATTGATGGACAAGTATTCCACTCTGCAAGTGTTCAATCTGTAAACCGAGACAATATTTTGTTCTCCCAAGGTCTTTCATTTCAAATTCCCTTTTCAAATAAGAGATCACTTCGTGAATCTCCTCATTTGTTCCAATGATATTTAAATCATCAACATAGACAGCGATAATTACACATCCAGATGTCGTTTTCTTCATAAAAACACACGGGCAAAGAGGATCGTTAACATACCCCTTTTGTGATAAGTATTCGTTTAATCGATTATACCACATGCGTCCGGATTGCTTTAATCCGTATAAGGACCTTTCCAACTTGACTGAATATCTTTCCCTAGGTTTTGAACTTGATGATTCAGGTATCTTAAAACCCTCAGGAATTCTCATGTAGATTTCAGTATCAAGTGATCCGTATAAATAAGCTGTAACAACATTCATGAGATGCATATTAAGTTTCTCATGTACAGCTAGACTTATAAGGTATCTAAACGTGATTCCATCCATGACAGGAGAATACAATTCTTCAAAATCGATACCAGGCCTTTGGGAAAAACCTTGTGCAACAAGCCTAGCCTTGTATCTCACAATTTCATTTTTCTCATTTCTCTTTCTTACAAATACCCATTTGTATCCAACAGGTCTCACATTTTCAGGTGTGAGTACTATAGGCCCAAAAACCTTACGCTTATTAAGCGAGTCTAGTTCAGTTTCAACTGCCTTTTTCCACTCAATCCAATCAGGTCGACTTTTACAATCAGTAATCGACCGTGGCTCGGGATCTCCATTATTTTCATTCATGATATCAGTAGCCACGTTATATGAGAATATATCATCGATATTCTCATTTCGGTTCCATATAATGCCTGTGCTAGCATAATTTATCGAGATTTCTTGATTTTCCTGGTCCTGTAATTCTACAGGAATTTGTTCCTCCATTACAGAGTCGTCTCGTCTATCTGTTGCTATAATTTTGCGAGGATTTTTATTCTTAGAACCAGGTGGCCTCCCACGTTTTGGGCGTGTTGTGATTTCAAGGTTCACTTTGTTTACAGATTTTTCCTTTGGAATTTCAATCTGAACTGGAGCATTCACAGCTGGTATATGAGATTTTGTTACTCTCTTTGTATCTGTAAAAGCATCAGGAAGTCGATTTGCTATTTCTTGTAAATGCAAAATCTTTTCAACTTGTCTTTCACAATCCCTTGTATAAGGATCAAGATGCATTAATGTTCGTACAAACCAAGTAATTTCCTTTTCCAGCTGTTTTCTTTCATCCCCCAATGTTGGAAAATTTTCTTCATTAAAATGGCAATCAGCAAAACGAGCTGTGATAATATTGCCAGTTTGAGGTTCAAGATATTTAACAATGGATGGGCTTTCAAAGCCAACATAAATCCCAAGACTTCTTTGTGGTCCCATCTTTGTTTTTTGAGGCGGTGCAATAGGCACATAAATGGCGCAACCAAAAATCCTCGGATGGGATACATTTGGCACTTGTCCGAATGTAAGTTGCATTGGAGAGTGATCATTATATGCACTTGGTCTGATGCGAATTAATGCCGCAGCATGTAATATTGCATGACCCCATATCGAAGTGGGAAGCTTTGTTCTTATTACAAGTGGCCTAGCAATAAGCTGAAGGCGCTTAATCAATGATTCAGCAAGACCATTTTACGTGTGAACATGAGCAACAGAATGTTCAACACTTATCCTCACTGACATACAATAATCATCAAATGCCTGGGATGTGAATTCACCAGCATTGTCAAGTCTGATTTTCTTTATTGTATGATCAGGGAACTGTGCTCGCAATTTAATTATCTGAGCAAGCAGTCTAGCAAATGCTACATTCCGGGTTGATAATAGACATACATGTGACCATTTACTTGAGGCATCTATTAATACCATAAAGTATCTAAATGGTCCACAAGGTGGCTGAATAGGTCCACAGATATCACCTTGAATACGTTCTAAACCCGCAGGTGATTCTTTTTCAACCTTTCCCGGTGAAGGTCTAACTATTAGCTTTCCAAGAGAACAAGCTTTGCACGGAAAATTATTACTTAGATGGACCTTTTCATTCTTTAATGAATGTCCATTTGTATTTTTAATAATCCTTCGCATCACTGTTGTACCCGGATGACCCAATCGGTCATGCCACAAGGTTAACATTGAAGGTTTGGCAACTACCATATTTGACTCAATCGCATATATATGCGTATAATGCAATCCAGTAGGAAGCATTGGTAGTTTTTCAAGTATGTGCTTTTTTCCAGATTTATCCGTTGTAAGTAACATATACTTCCTGGCACCTTCTGTTGCAGACTGAATATCAAATCCATGATGATATGCGTCTTTGAAACTCAATAAGTATCTTTTCGATCTTGGCGAATATAATGCATCGCTTATTTTAAACATCGTGCCATTTGGCAATGTGAAGTTTGCCATGACAGTTCCTTCAATCGGGTCTACTGGACCGGATATTGTATTCACAACAGTTTCTGTTGGTTTTATTTTTGAGAAAAATCTTTCATCCTTTAGGATTGTATGTGTTGTTCCACAATCGAGTATGCAAATTTCTTCAATATTAATTCTTTGCTTGGCCTCGTCACTTCCCATTTTTAACTTTAAGTAAACAAGAAAATTCATGAGATTTGAGTAAAGCATAGTCTTGATTTAGTACAAACTTAAAATTAAAACATACATGCGTGATAATGAAAAAAAAACTAGAAAAAAAAACAAACACAGGATTGTTTAGCCTCATTTCTATGAGTGGTTATGCATTCTTCTCTAGTTACCACCATCTCCTTGTTCATTTGAATCTCTCGTGAGGCCATGATAGAAGTCGGATTCTCCAAGATGGATGTATTCTTTTATAGGATCTTGGTCGACATTGTTTGTCCCCTTTGCAGTAGTATAGTCAACATCAGTGTCACCAAGATCATTATGAAAATCAGGTGCTCCAAAATGGGTAAATTCATTTAAAGGATTTTCGATGAGGTTAACCTCTTTCTCTTTTCCTTTTCCTTTTCTATCTCTTGACTCTTGATAGAGTTTGACGAAATAATCTGGGGTACGAAAGGTTTTATACCAATGCCCCTTCATGCCGCATCTGTGACAAGAAGATCCTTGATTATTTGCGGAATTAGAACTCCTTTCCCATTTGTTGTAATTTTCTTGATTCCACTCATCTCGATTCCTCTTGTGGTGATGGTTAATAGTCTTAGGTGAGTTATCGTAATAACTACCTCGACCACGTCCTTGTCCACGACCACGACCGACCACTACCTCGACCCTGAAAATTGTTCACGGGTTCGGGTTTGTCGGTTCTTACAAAATTTGCCTCAGTAAATGGCTTAGAGCCTGTTGGACGTGACTGATGATGGTTTTTTATTAATAACTCGTTCTGCTCTTCTGCAACTAAGAGATTAGTGATCAACTTAGAGTACTCTTGAAAACCTTGAAGGCGATACTGTTGTTGCAAAGTAATGCTCGATGCGTGAAATGTGGATAGAGTCTTCTCAATCATTTCTTTATCAGTTATCATAATCCCACAATATTTCAAGTAGGATACAATACTGAACATTGTGGAATTGTAATCGCTAACCTTTTTAAAGTCTTGGAACCTTAAAGTGTTCCATGCATCGCGGTATTTTGGGAGAATTACATCTCTTTGGTGATCATACCGGTCTTTCAAACTCATCCACAATTCGCTTGGATTTTCTACGGTGAGATGCTCATTTTTCAAGCTTTCATCAATATGTCTACGTATGAAGATTAAAGCGGTTGCTTTATCGCTGTCGGATGAATTGTCTTTATCATCCAACGTTTCAATGAGGCTCTTTGATCTCAAGTGATTTTTGATGTCTACCGACCATGGAACATAGTTACCATGGGGCGAAATCGAGCTTTACAAAGTTGCTCATGTTTGATAACTAATAATAGAAACAAAAACAATTTATTAGATTAATTTACAATATGAACGTGCACAAACATAATAGCAAAGAAACATAAATATGTAGCTTCGAGACATTTTTGAACCTTGTAAATTTAGGGTGAGAAAGTAAAGATAGTTATTTTGTAGATCACAATACTTTACTATGGGGCGGTAATCCGCACATCATAATAGTATGTTGTTATACATTAAGAAAGTAAAACAAATTGTAAGAAGTAGTAAGACATACATCACCGTCGCCGTAATAGGATCGAATTCCAAACAAAGCAAAAAGTAAAGGAATTCTTAGTTTATTCATCCAGAAAAACCCAGATATCAAGTCACAATCTGGAATTGTGAAAGAGGGAGAGTAGAGCTCCCTTTGAGGTAGTGAACCCCTTACGATATCCAAGTAGAACAGATGAAGAACTAAGCGGAAGTCGAGAGAGAAATAGAGCCGTTAGTTACCGTTCGATGTCCACTAATTTTGAATAAATGAAATGCTTATGATGATTTAATAATGTTATCAAAGAATGAAGTAAATAGATGTATAAATAAATCAAACAAGCATGTAACTAGTTTAAAGCAAATGTAAATAGTTAACTGATCAAATGTAAATCACATCATTTACTACGGCGGTAAAGAAAAACCGTCCATCTGTATAGTTAAATGATGTTATACATGTATATAATTAAGTACGGTGTAAATCACATCGTTTTACTATAAGGGATAATCTGCCAATATAGTAAATCGATATTAAACACGAATGAAATTATAAACAGAAAAGGTTAAAGTAAATACTACTCAGCTGGCACAGAGTCGTGCTGATAACGTGTTATAATTACCTTGTAGAATATGGAAAACTTTGGGATTCGTTAGAACTCAAATGCACTGAAATGTTATTGAATAACTTAGAGAGAAGGAGAAGGTGAAGGTGTATATTATCCTTCACCCGAACATCTCTATTTATACTACAATTCACTCAACACATGTCCGCATTTCACTCAATTCACATCTCATTTTCATTGGTGTGAGCCCCACATATGGATCCCACATGACATACTTTTCAAGGTTATGTGCAGACCATTTATAATAAGTTCAACCCTTTTTTACTCGGTCTTTATTGTGATTCACGAGACTCCTTTTTTTCTTCATTCCTTTTTTTTTTTTACCAAAGAGTCAAGTTTATTAATTTCTGAACTTTCTTCCAGAACTTGTGCATTTTTTTAAAGGAAAATATAAATGGTCTTTGCAGAAAATTAAATAACTTTACATAAAAAGAAACATCAACTTTTAGCACTTGTAGTGAAAAAGTTGAGTCAAGCCTCAGAAATCCTGCTCAAGCTCATTCTATAAATTTGACATTATTCTCAAACTCGAATATTAACAGGATCAATGGCCATGAACCCGTCGAGTCTATTTCGTATCATTTTATTTTTCCTACCATTGATTCTCACCTCAGTGTTAACGTCTTCTAGCTCTTTAAACTCCCTAAAGAAACAAGAAGTGAATTTTGCAAGAGGCCTTAACTTGTTCCCCAAAAAATCACACAATGAGCCTCTTCGCGCAAATTCTGGCAAGGAAGTAAATGAGAAGGTCCTGAAGCTTCCTAGTCCTGCTGATCCAAATCCCACAATTAAAGATCTTGGACGCAACGCTGGTTACTATCCGATTTCTTCGACAGAGAAGTATGTTTCGAACTAATACTTTCCGACGTATCAGATATAAATCCGTATTATTCTTGAATAAGTTCCTTGCTGTGTGAAAATTTTTGTAGGCTGTTTTATTTTTTCTTCGAGTCAAGAAACAGAGTAGATGATCCTGTCCTGATGTGGCTGGGCGGAGGACCAGGATGCTGCGATGAGATTGCCTTGTTTTATGAGAACGGTCCTTTCAAGATTAGCGAAAATCTGTCCCTTTCGTGGAACGAATTCAGCTGGGACAAGGTACTTGAATTAAACCTTTGGTAATAACTTAGGTACAAAAGAAGACTTGTTGTCTCCCAAGAGGAATTTTTTTTCTCTTCCAATTCATGGTTAATTAAAATGAACTGAATTGACCTGATCGTCATATGGGTCATCGATGATTTGTAGGCGTCACACCTTTTGTATGTCGATCAACCCATTGGTACAGGGTTCTCCAGTATTTCTGACTGGAACAATTACCGGCACAACGAAGAGAGTGTCACCAATGACCTTTACACCTTCTTACAGGTACTTTATGATTTGGTTCGATTGAATTCTAGTTCAGCTCTGATAAATTTTGTTACTAGAATTTAAGATAAACGTTGATCGCCGATGATTCAATGTAGGCTTTCTTCAAGGGCCATCCTGACTTTGCGAAAAATGATTTCTACATTGCTGGAGAAGCTTATGCAGGACATCACATCCCAACTCTAGCTGCTAAAATTCAAAAAGCCAACAGAGCCAAGGATGGCATTTTCATCAACCTGAAGGTCTTTGATCCGATCCAATAATCGTCTTTTAAATTCAGAAACAGTGTTGAACCTGCAGTTTCTTGCCTCACTACTTTATGATCAGGGCTTGGCTATCGGTAATGGATTTGTAAACCCGAGAATTCAGTACCAAGCATACGCAGACTATGCGTTAGCGAACAAGTTGATATCCAAATCAGACAAGGATAGTTTCGACAAGTACATACCAAAATGCGTCCAAGCAATTGATCAATGTGGTAAACAATAAACATCTCTTTATAACAATTGCGTTAAACATTTTTTAATGATCAAACTAATGACTTCATTTGTGATATCTTGGTGGCTGGCAGACGCTCAAGGCGAAGGGGAGCCTTGCAGTAATGCATATGGCATCTGCAACAGCATTTTCAATTACATGTTGCAAAATGCAGATGATCTGAATGTAAATATATTTACAAAATTTTTGCCTCGTCCTCGATATGCGCCAATTTGGTAAATTTCAATTTCTGTTTGTGTGTCTCCTTTTGTTTTTGTCCAGTATTATGACATAAGAAAAAAGTGCCAAGGACAAGGAATTTCATGTTATGAGTTCTCAAAGATGGACTTGTTCCTCAATTATCCTCCGGTCAGAATGGCTCTCGGAGTTGGAATGTTCAATTTTGATAAATGCAGCCTCGACGTATTTCAAGCCATGATATTGGACCGCATGAGAAATTTCGATTCGGGTATTCCTGCACTTATGGAGGAAGGGATCAAGTTGCTGGTATACGCTGGGGAATACGACCTAATGTTTAACTGGCTAGGTACACTAAAATTGTGTTAGCTCAATTAAATTTTATAAGCTTCATTTTGACTCAAAAGTTCAAGCTGATCTGCAATTTTGCATCGATTGATTTTGTAAGGGAATTCGCGGTGGGTTCATGCCTTGAACTGGACCGGTCAATCAAACTTCGAAGCTACGAAGACAGTTCCCTTTGTAGTTGATGGTCAAGCAGCCGGAGAGATTAAGAGCTTTGGACCTCTCACTTTCCTCAAGGTTCGAAAAAAAAAACTGATCTTCATTATCAGAACTAGTTGTTTTTAATCTTGGGTTTTGGGACACAGGTTTACAATGCTGGTCAGATGGTGCCAATGGATCAACCGAAGGTTTCGCTTCAAATGATCAAGGGTTGGATGCAGAGTTCGTGTTCTGTTTCCAAAATGATAGATGTGGATTCACGTTAGCATGAACATGAAATCTTTTTTTTTTTGATAGAACAAAGGTGTGCAAGGATCAGGAAACAAACCCACAAATGAAAATAAACAATAAAACTGAAAAATGTAGCCAACAAACACAGAAAACATGGAAACGTAATACGTGTTAAGCATGTCCATCCATCAGCTGCTGAAAAATCTTCACAGACGAGGGGCTTCAAGAGCCAAAATACTCCAAGATGGCCAAGCAGAAGAAGCGGCTCGAAAACCAACTTCAAAGCACCAATCAAGCGCCGGCCACATTTCTTCAAAGAGATCCCGCAAGACAAGAGTCTACCACTCCAGCTGGAAATCGCCAACCTCCAACCCGGGACAGAAGCGAACACCCATAAAGAGCGTTGCCATCACTGGTGCCCACAAACTGAGGACCACCAACATATCAATACCGAAATAAAATAACAACAACACAACAACTGCAAGGCCAAAAGGCTTGCAAAACAACACTCAGACCTAGCTGAGGCACAACAAGCTCTAACATCACACTGATGACCATTTATTCAGCCACACAAAGGCACACCAATGAAAAAGGAACATGAAATTACAAATATTTATACAAAAAGACTAAACCACAGCCCCCTCCAACCCGCCCAACCACCACCCACCACCAATCGCCGGCCCCGCTTCTCAAACTCACCTCCACCAACCACAAGCTCCAAATCTGATCCGACCAGCTGCATGTGTGTTGGATCGTTAGGTTAGCCTTCTGGATGAGAGAGATCAACGCGTTGTATCTCTCAGACAGAAAGCAGCGGAAAATAACTTAAGTACAGGAAATAAAGTGGTCAAAGTAAGTACTCGCAAGTTTAGAGTGGAAACCTTATTGCGTCTATGCAACAGGCTGAAAACCACTTGCCTTCTGGACAGTTCCAGAAGGGCTTCAAAGATCAATGTTATTACTTGACGAATATGCTTGTAGAATGCTACAATCTGTCTCACTCAGTGACAGTGAACCGATTCTACTTAATTCGAATACCAAATAACAGATCTTACTCTCGTCCGCACACAGCGAGCACTTCGGCGACTTTCTCAAACGCCCGCAGCAAGTACTCCGACGACTATCAGGTTGATCGCAACCTCTGCTCTCCGTTTGCACTCTCTCAACAGCCGCGCTTCATCCAGCTGAGGTTCCCTTGCTTTTATAGTCGTCCAGCAGATCTGATCTTCCTCAGAGATTCGATCTCTATCTTACAGATCTGATTTGGTTAAGATATTTCCATATCTTAACCACATCGATTATTCCCTTTCCATAACTGGCTCGTGTATCTCCAACTCACATCTTGAGTATATCTCCAACTCATATATCTCGAGTATATCTTCCTCATTAACTCGTATATATATCTCGTATATCTCCATGTCCATATCTTGAGTATATCTTGCTCATATATTTGTATCCCGCTCGGATATTTCCATATCCTCGTATATTTCCATATCTCATCTTGAGTATATATTCCGCATCCAATCTCTGGATGATCTCTTGAGTATATATCTGCATCTTGTCTTATGATCTCTCGAATATCTCAATCTCGGATCTTGATGTATCTCGAATATCTGTTTGCTGCTCGGCTTGATCTCGTCCCTCACGCAGATCTCATCTCCCTCGTAGCGGCAAGCTCTCTCAGGGATGTCCAGTCATCGTTTCTGTCAGACAGTGTGATTTCTGCATACTCAAGTCAATTATTAGCTAAGTGTTTGTTATCATCAAAACACAAAGGGTCCAACAATGTGGCTGATATCGGATCAGATTGACAGTGAGGTATGAAGGAAGAGGGAAGAGGCCGGCTTTGCGGTAGAGAGGGAGGAGGAGGAGGAGAAGGAGAAGGAAGGGGCTGAGGAAGGAGGAGGAGGAGAGGGTAGGTGGGTTGCTGGTGGTGGAGAGAAGGGGGAGAGTATAGAAGAGCGAAGACCAACGAGAACGCCTTGATACGTATCTATCTATTAACAGCAATGCATGAACATGAAATATAAACAAGACGGAATCATGGAACTGAGAGTCTTGTGTAGTTAATCCGTTGACTTTAGTCAACGGTCGAAAAATTAGAATGAAACGTGATATTACCCTGATGGGCCTTGTAAAAATTAAAATCCTATTAATATATAAAAGCCCACTAACCCAACGTGATATCCTTATTTGGTTCAAAGAAATTTCAATGCCCATAAGCATCAAAAAGCCCACTAACCCACCGCATGTTTTGACGATCATACACTCTTAAATAAGCAAAAAGGGTGATAGTTGAGCTGGTTGAACTCTTGATTACAAATCAAGAGGTCAAGGGTTCAATTCCCCTTAGTACCATAATTTTCCTAGCCCGCACTGTCGAGTTTTTTTCTTTCGCTTTTCCTATCGTTCTTCCTTTCCCTTCTCCCTTTGCATGATCTTGTATGAGTTGTAACCCATCAATCAAAAATAATGAAAGAAATTTTTTTTATTATGAAATTGTATTATTGCATCCAACGCCATTTGACCACGTAAGAATTTTAGGATGAAATCAGCACCGATTCAAAAATGGAAGCGAATTCTTTGAAACAACAAACTACCCAAACAAGACAAAAAAAGAATTTTGTAGAAAAATACCTAACATGTTTTGACTTATGACATAACTGTTGGCCTTATGTGTAGCAGTGTAGGATCTTAGCTGCAAGTCGAACAAGCTCCGACTAGTTGCCTTAAACCCTGTTTGATCTAGTTGATCACAATGCGCTTAAATTCCGTGGCTGTTTATACGGACATTGGTAGGGATTTATGGTGATCCTAGCTACTCGTTCGATATTTCAACCGAAGTCGCGACAAGTCCCACGTAGCTCTCTGTCTAGCTAAAGTAATAATATTCAAGATTCAACCACTTAAAAGCGACTAATTAGTAAATTAAAAATGAAGTGCTACCGAAACTGCAGATCAGAAGCTTAGATCAATTTACATATTGTTACACAACTGCAAACGACTATCAGAGGTTTGGAGTTGTTAAGAATAGAGCAAATCTATCTCTTATGGATAATAAGTCAGTAAGTTAATCAAAGACTGTCATTGATTTTGTACTTTTTACAATTGCATCGGATTCTTTTTCTGCTAATTATTGTATATCAGATATGGTAATTAATAACCTAACAGGAGCAAAGTCACTAGAGTTGATTAATTGTTATATAGCTATTCATTTTCAATCGCAAGTATTTAAATTGACTTTGTAACGAATTAGATCGATGCTTGAGTTTCACACATTTAGCGATAGATGAACGTAAGTCGTCATGGTTACATAATATATAGGCAATAGAGTTTTGACAAGCAGCGTATCGAAAGTCAATAGTGAGTGTGCAAACTGAGATTGATAGATAGATCGATGAGCGAGAGTAGATTTAAAATGAAAGCAAGGAGAGATTGGGATGGGATGGGATGAGATAATTGAGATTGTTAGGTTCAACTATAAGTTTGACTTGCTAAAGGATGTATGGAGGACACCTTGCTCGATCCTTGCCCATGCATGCAAATACGTTCTAGAAAGTTATAGTACAATAATGTTAATGATATTTAATATAAAGCAATCTCTCAAGACCTTAGAAAAGGATATTTGCCACGAGAGAGTGATACATCGATTTAGTTACATAAATACATATATATTTACAAAGCCTTTAAGGAATCACCAAGTCAACAATATTACGCTTAATCAAACTAAGAAGAGCTTCTCATGTAGAAATACTAAGTTCGATTATCACATGTTTTATTTATTTCAATTTTACCCCTTACCCTCATTAGTTAAATCTTCTCCATTGGTTCAGGAATCGAATCTTGGTGATCTACAATGTTTGATTCTTCTGACCTCTCTTTCTTCCACCAAACCACACCCTGATAGAAAAATTATAGAAAACGATTTCAATTACTTTTTCCTATCACACACAAGCCCAATGTCATGGAGATAGATTTGAGTACCAAAAGGTGATCATTTTATCCAATTATCTCGAAATAGTTGAGCGATCAAAAGCAATAATTTGATGCATTAGTATAGTAACCACAATGATCACATGCATTATGAATTTTTTAGGTAAGATGTTACTATTAGGCTTTTTTTTCTTTCTTTCTAATTTAGCTTGCCAACCGTTGATAAGTGAGCATGTGCGTGTTGCTCTATCATCTTCACTATGCTTGTCTTCTCCAAGAGTCAATGCATAAGAAGACACTTGCCCTCTTTTCTATTCCCATATATGCTACATTATTACCTAATACAAACTTTCTACAAATTTTTTTATATCACCTTAATAGGCCCTTTATTTCATCAATACATATAAACTAAACCCTAGAGATCATAGTGTGGTATTTATTGTATTGTTTTTAGAACTTGAATTTATTAATTGATTGTAAAAATATATTATTCAATGACCTAAACGATCAGTCAACTTTGATTTGAAGTTGAAATTTGTTTCTAGTGGCATTTTAGAAACATTTTTAGAATGAGAAAAAAAACACTATTTTGACGATTACATTATGTTATTCCTCTGAGGAACAAGGTTTATGGATTTTATTGAGTAAACAATTATTTGCATAATATGAGGTTTGATATGTACAAGAATGATGCAAATTTGATGGAAAGAAAGTATAATTTTATATTAGAAGAAAATAGCTTGTAGTTAAGTTTCAAATTATGGATACGAGTGTTATATGGGTTGTTAGGTTACACAACTGTGAACATAACTTTAGGTTGGCAATGATCCAATGAAAACATTACTTGACTAAGATAATCAATAATTAATTGTGTTTTTAAAACTGTGAGACATTATTTAATGCTCCACATATCGAGATCAGTAGTGTCTAATATTCAATTTGATCAAATAATTCAAAACTATACTCATGCTTAAAAATAATACACTTGCATTGTAACTAAGGTGGCTACATTGCATATATTTCGGAAATATAATCATTTATATGTTATATCTTTGTCGTCATCAGAATAGTTAATTTTCATTAAGTACATATATAGCCTGCAGTCAACTAATAAGATAAATGGGTTGAAAATAAACTAATGTAACAGTGAGGTTGGAAAAGGTACACAAAAGCAAGACTAAAGCTAGCTCTTAATTTCATGCAGAATATGGTACAAAAGGTTCCTAAGATTATATAACGAGATTGAGATTTACTAGGTTGATTATGTGTGTAGTAAATAATTGGTAACTTAGTTAACTGGTAGGTCATCTACTTAAACTATTTTGACCTACAAAATGGAGTGAAAACGAAGTAAAAATATTTAGTAGTTGTAAAGAGGGTTGAATGTGTTAATTCTAAGGTGTATAAATTAACACCTTAAATCCTTAATTTTCACCCTCAAAATAAATATTTCAAGCAATTAGATATTAATTAATTATCATCATTTAATTCAAAACATATATCTAAAATTCATTTTGAAATAAAAAAGCATAAATTCTGTCAACATAACAACAAAATCAAATTCTCCTCCATCTCAATCAAATTAAATATTATATGTGGAATTTAATCTTTTCTAGAGAGCGAAAAATGAAAAATATCAGCAACTAGATATTAGTCATGTAGACATCCTTTTTTTTCCTACAAAAATAGGTGTATGATAGATCAGATGCTATAAATTAAGAGCCTTAGTCTGCATACCAAATAAAGTTTTTTCTGGTAAGCTTGTCCATAAGTTTGTGGCCTCCATCCATATATTAAGTCATGCAGCCTCCATAGGTCACTAAACTGCATGTTCAACAGCCCTATTTAATTAATAATTTATTTAGGTTTGAGCTTAAATTGAGGCAGGGGTCGTCAAAGGGCCGGGCCGGGTAAGTCCTAGCCCTAACGGGCCGAGTCGAATAAGGTTTTTGGTGAACCCTTTACACATTAAGGCCGGTCGGGCCGGACCCGGAGAAAATTCATCAGCTATAAAACTGTTATCGGCCATTCGTTTCATAGGGCTTTTCGGGCTAGGGTCGGGCTCGGGCTAATTTCGGCCATAAATGAATGACTAATTAATCGACAAATAACTCTTTAAACGCAAATACTACTAGTTTGGACGTGTGAGATTAAACGGATGTGAAAAATACATTCTTTTTATATGAAGAACGTTCTTAAATCAATAAATATACGATTTCAAGTCGGACTCGTATTTCGGGCCGGACCGAATAATCGAAGCTCTAGCCCGACCCTAAGCCCTTCGGATCGGGCCATAAATAGGGCTTACGTAGGGCTAGGATCGGGCTAGGGCCGCCCTATGACTTATTTCGGTACAGGACCAAATGCCGACCCGAAATTGAGGACCTAAAAATGTCAGCTGGAAAAGTTAGAATGAAGTTGAGGAGTCCAAAAATTGTTAAGAAAAGTTTTTCTTTTCTTTTTTGGGTACCAAAAAGGTCTGGAAAGTTTTACACAAGGGAAAATAGATCACATGAATTGGTCTGAATGAGGAAGTGGTAGCATGAAGTCAGAGCTGTACCTGAGAAATGGTTTGTTTATACGAAGTGTTAAACACACATCAACAACTGTTCAAGTTAAATGCAGTAGGGCTATGATGATGATAAGATGTGAGTCTACCACACATGCAGTGTTTGATTTTCTAGTGAAATAATTGCACTACTGTTTTGCTGATCAGTCGAGCGAGCAGTAGTGTGTTATTTGTTGTGATCTCCCCTTTTAGAGCACAAACACTCATTTCTAGCTGCAGTTGATGATCCATCACATAGATTCTTTCCTCTTATATACACATCAACTATGTATGATCATTCTCATCAATCACATATACCCTAAACTATTGATTCCTCCAAGGCAAAAGTACCCCTAATTATTAAGACATGGTTGATATTATCTAATCACACTAATGCTGTTACTTTGGTCTGACTATGATGACAATTAAAAGAGCTAAATCCTCCAAATTCCTATGCACAAAGATATCAGAGACATATCGTCGTTCATATCATACATGTTGACTTTGAGCGTTATGTATATTCTACTGGAATAAAGAAAACATTATCTTTTGCAACTGTTCACACCATGTCTTGCAAATAAAAGCCAGTCTCAGTAGCATTCTCACAACAAAACAACTTCCTCTTTCCAAAGAGAGAGATAAGACCTTTTAGATAGAGAAAGGTAGATAGAGAGAGAGACTTCTAGAGAGAGATATAGCTTCTTCCCTCTCTGGCTAGTTACTTTAGTGCTTGGGTTCATTTTTTAGTTTATGATCGAAATTCTGGGACACAGGAGAGATGGGTAGAGCTCCTTGCTGTGACAAAGCCAATGTTAAGAAGGGTCCTTGGTCTCCAGAAGAGGATACAAAGCTCAAAGACTACATTGAGAAAAATGGAACTGGTGGGAATTGGATTGCTTTGCCTCAGAAAGCTGGTAAGTTTTTTAATCACATGTTCACACACAAACACTTTTGTAAAGAGTTTGGATTTTAATCTTTTGTGTGATCCTTCCTTTTCAAAAGTTGTGATATTTATTAATTATTTGTTTTTCTCTTGTGATTTGTGCTGCTTAAGGTTTGAGGAGGTGTGGTAAGAGCTGCAGATTGAGGTGGCTTAACTATCTGAGACCCAACATCAAACATGGGGACTTTTCTGAAGATGAAGATAGAGTGATATGCAGTCTTTATGCCACCATTGGAAGCAGGTACATGTGTTGAACAAGCTATAAACACTGTTGGACCTAATTAAAATTAATGTGGCGCATGCACACATATAATAGATCATCATCTTTATCCTCTCTCTTTTTTTGTAATTAATGATCATCTACTTTTTGAACCATCATGTTCTTCCAAGTCTTCTACTAAAACACTAGGAGATTAAAAAAAAACACGAGAGCTAGCACCTCTTCTCTGTTTGTATCTTTTTTATGGCTTTATTAGATGTACAAGATTCTTTATGTTTTTTGGATTTAAGTGGTGCATGGGAATCCATGTTTAGATCTAACATCTCCAGACACAAGCCCTTGTTTTAAGTTGTACTAAACTTCTGATCGTTTTGGTTGGTAGGTGGTCGATAATTGCGGCTCAATTACCAGGCAGGACTGATAATGACATCAAGAACTACTGGAACACAAAGCTCAAGAAGAAGCTCATGGCATATGCTGCTGCATCATCGTCCACAACAGCTTGTTTCAGTGCATCCTCATTTCAGACATCAGCAACTAAACCTCTCTGTGTGTATTCTTCAGCACATTCACATCTGAGCACTCTCTGCAATTACAATTATACTCCAAACCCTAACACAACCTCAGTCCAGAACAGTACCAAGGCTCTCATGGATCAACCTTTCTCATGCCACCCAGTCACAAGCAACAACACTGCTACTACTACAAGCTGCCTAGAGACAAGTTTATCTCTATTCCAAACACAAATGCAGAACCAGCAGTACTATCAGCCACTTATGTTTGTGAGCACTGATCAGCAGACAAGCTGCAGCTCTAACAATTCTGACAATGGGGGGAGTTGTGGGAATAAACAAGACACGGGAAGCATTCAGAACTTCAACAACAACAACAACAGCAGTAACTGTGTAGTTGTTCCAACTGGGTTTGATGAGCATCAGTATCAGAATAAGGGTTTCATGCTAAATGGGTATGAGGAGAGCAATGTTTTCTTGAGCCAGTTTGATAACATGAACTCGTCATCAACTGGTGCTGCTGCTCTGATGGACTTTTATGACATTGAAGGTAGTGAGAAGCAGCTGAACATGAGCATCAGTGACTTGAGCCTGATCCACATTGGTGATAATAATCAGAATCATCACCCAGTGATGCACAACAAGATTATCATGTCTCAGGATCAACCCATGATGAAGGAGAAGGCGGATCAGAGGATGATGATGTACTTCAATAGCAACTACTGCTGATGATCATCAACTTAAATTACTTGCTGACATCCCTGAGTAACAAAATTAGAGAGAGAAGAAGAAACAACTCATCGGGATTATCATGTTTTATGGTTTAATTTTATGAGATGAGCAGTTTTATCATGTGGGTTTCTGGTTTGTCACATTTTGAGACAGACATTTTAGACGGTGTTAAATGCTCAAACTCTTATAAGTTTGTGCATTTGTGTTATGAAATGATGATGATGATATTGAATGTTATGCATGAATGTCTGTCTGGTTCTTTCTTCTTCTTTTATGTTGTTTAATTAGTGATTTAATCAGTCTCACATAGTTTGAATAAAATCGTAGTTTTTTTGGTGAAAACTAGGGGCTAATTGTCCTTCACTGATTACTGAAGTGTTGTAGGTTTATTGGTTTTATGAAGTGTTAGTACAGAAATAAAAAGAAAGAATATAATAACAAAAACCAGAATCTTTAAGCAAATGTCAACTGATGCAGTGACTTATTGCAATAATTAAACGCCTTTCTCAACAAGTGGTTGGTGTTTAGACATATAACCTTACCTTACCTTACCTTGCCATAATGATTGGTTTTGTCTGCAAAAGTTAGGATGATGATCAACTGTGACATGAATACATGAATGTTTTGATATTCTTCTTCTGAAGAAGAACCCTCCAGTTAGGGTTTAGTTGAAGTGTTGTCATAAACTTACTAACAATGAATTAAGTGGAAGTTGTAGGTATAATATATGAGCCCACATGTCTATATGACAGTACTGCATGCCTTATATATATTCTATTCTCTAATGCACACCGCCATTAATGAACTTGCCAACTAGAACTAGAAGTTAAGCTTAAGAAAGATACGAAATCTCAGAGTTGCAGTCTTTTTTTTTTCTGCAAGGGCTATGTTTTAGAAGACCTATTCTCTCCAAGTATGGTAGCATGAACTATTCACTTGTATATAATCACTTGGTGTATATATGAAGATGAAAAAGAAGATGATCTTAATTGACCAAGTACGTGTCATGCATCAAGATTCAATAGAGTTAAATTTGCAAAATGAAAACCCTAATTGATACATTCTAACTGGACATTGGTTACTAAAAATGGTCAGACACCTTAAAGGCTTAAACCAATGATTAACCATATGCATATCATCCATCTATCATCACACTGCAAACTACAAACTTATGGAAGAAACCCTAAACCCTAAACAGCAGGTGGAAGTTTGGGACTTTAGTTAGTTTTGTTGGACGAAGGGTGAGGGTTTGGAGCTTGAGATGATAGAAAGGTAAATGTGACACAAGTCATTCAAACACATATAATACCATTCACAAAATGAAAGTGGGGAATCCCCATTGGGAAGCAATGGGGTCCAAACTTATATGATTCACTAACAGAGACAGAGATCTTCTACAAATATGTCAGTAAGTAACCTCTCACTCTCAGAGTCTCTCTCTCTCTCTCTCTGTTGAGCGTGTGTGTGTGTATATATGCATCTTTACATCCACCTGCTGTTTCTGCAAAGTTTTCTTTCTTGAGCCCCTTAACATTACCACTCATCTATCTTGTAAGAGAGATATGATGTTGTGTGATGTTCATCATTTTAAAAGTCCAACACAAAAGACAAAAACCATCAACAATGAAGTCTTTTAACCTAATTCAGACAAAAGCCAAAACATCACTTATATAGATCTTAACTTACTCAAAATTAAAGTTTCAAAAACAAAACATGAATAGATTAGTGGTTGATCAATCTCACTCTCATTCTAATTATAATTATAGTTAAATAAGGATTTCAACCCCAATTTATTTGAATCTTGGTTTGAGAAAATTAACTGATGATATTTGTAGTTAGGTTTTGTCTGTTGTATTAATTTGCCAGCTACAACAAGCTGATGAAAATCAAAGTTAATAGGACAAAAAGAAACATTTTCTTGTAAAAATGTATCCATGAGATCTTTTTAATGTGGAGGATACATGTCTTGTCCAGTGGTAAAGGTCAAAAAGGTATGGAGCCCACTGACAGTAGTCTTCTCAGAGATATGAAACTTCAAAGAGTAGTATATAATTAATAATATAGGGGGGCGTTCAATTGAGGACATGTCTTATGGTGAGGGTGTAGGGACTAATCTTGGCCATTGGATGAGGTTCATCCAATGATCCACAAGCTGCCACGTGTCACATGTGGTAGTGGGTTTTACTGTTTGCTTTTTGGTAGTGGGATTTTACTATTTGCTTTATTGGATTTTGGGTACTTGGACACGTGGCGCACCCACAAAGCACGGGGGGTTAGATGGATGATGATCTAATGGATGAGATTTGTCCCTACGTCCTTACCAAATTTGGGTGTCCTCATTTGAACACTCCTCTATAGAGGAGTGTTCAAATGAGGACACCCAAATTTGGTAAGGACGTAGGGACAAATCTGGACCATTTGATCAAATGATCCAAAGGTGCATAATTGATCCAAAAAGTTAAAGTTGTTTGTCATTATGCACTTTTGTCTTTTACCTAAAAGACAAAAGTGCATAACTCCAAAAAAGCACTTTTTGACTCATTATGCACCTTTGGATCATTTGATCTAATGGTTTTAGATTTGTCCCCACGTCCTCACCATAAGAAGTGTCCTCAATTGAACGCCCCCCCTCCTCTATATACTATACATATATATAGTTTTCATCAAACAATTTTGTTGTATGTGGACTGGACAGTGTCATTATCAACAGTTTGTCAATGCAAAAGCAATATATTTATTATCAGAGAAAACCCTTTTGAGGAATTCAATATGGAAGAGTCCATGGAAGTTTGAATTATTGAGTTGGGATTTGTTTTCCAATTTGAAAAACTTAAAGTTTGACAGGTTCCCAAGATCAGACATTCACAGTCTTGAAGGGAGCTAAATCCCATGTCTGGAGATTAATGTTCTGTCACTAGCTCCCAATTCTGTGTCAAGAAGTTAAAATAGTACAACTGAAACTGAAAACCATAGTAAATTTTAGGATAATTAATTGCAACCAAGTACTTAATAACGTCTTCTGTTGTTGAAAGAGAGGAGAGATGGTTCCAGATACAGGCTCAGTGGGCTTGTCATCATTTAGAGAAATTTACAGAATCATGTTCTGGTAAATTAAGCAGCATCTTCTCAAGTAGCACCAACAATAACTTCTACAATACCTTTAAGGTCAAATATCTCAATTCCAGTAATCATAATTAAGGATCTTTCAGGAAAGCGATTCCCTTCATTTTTCCTCCTATCAAAGAACATGTCATAGTCAAATTATTAAAAATGCTCGACGAAATTACGTTGTGACCATGAGAAGACTTCGGCACTTATGAATCACAATGAAATTATGGTGATTTTGATGAGTTGAATTCTCAACTAATTTATTTCTCCGTTTTCGAAGAGTTTTGGTCCGTTCCCGGTGCTAATTTGATGCTCATTGACCCTTATTCTTACGTTTCAAGTTAAAAGCAGATATCCCTTGAAAACAAAGCTCAAAGATCAAAACTTCAAGAAAAACCGAGCTTTTGGAGCAAAAAGTACCCAGGATGGAGATCCAACCGGCCGACTGAAATATTGGCTTTGGAGCCAACCGACCGGCTGAGTCGAGACCAAAAAAAGAGAGAGCATGCTCTAAGGGACTGAACCGGGCGGTTCGCACAAGCACAACATTCTGAACCGCTCGGTTCAAATGGTCAGAGAGTTCGAGAAAAGCCAGCAAAGATCGAACCGGCTGGTTCACATAAATAGAGTAAGCTCAACCGGCCGGTTGGCCATTAAAACAGGGTATTTGCTGTTTGGTATAAATAGAAAAGGGGGGGGGGGTTTCAAAAAGAGTATCGAGGGTTTTTGAAGAGAATGCAAGGTTTTTGAAGATCAACAATCAAGTTTGGAGCCACTCTAAGGATAGAAGGGAGACTTTCATCCTAGTTTCTTCATCCTCTTCGTTTAACTTCATCATCTTTGTAAAAATTACTTTTACTTGTTATTGAATATGACTTGTGAGTAGTCCCTTTAGTTTCTAGGGGTCCTATGGATCTCCTTTGTGTATAAACTCTATCATCTATTGAATATATGTTTGAATGAAACTTTTGTCATGGTTGTGAATCTACTTTGATCAAATGTTAACTCTATGCCCTCTAAGTGTTTGATAAAATGCCTAGGTGGTTTAGAAACATGAACTTGGAGTTGAGTGACGTTCTATTCTTTTTCACCTCTAAATAGTATCAATGAAGAGAGGGTCGGTAGTAAGTCAAAACATTTATAATGACCGGTAGGGTACCGGTGTCGAACCCAAGGGAGCAATTGGATTATACGCTAGGGAATCAAGTTTTCTACTCGGCTATTCCTTCAAATCGATTATGAGAATGGTTTCAAGTCTAAAACAAGCAACGAGATAGCACTAAAGGGTTGAATATCAATCAAAAGAGAGTTTCAAGGGGTTGTACCCCTCCTTGGCATTTCCCATGATCATGCATACAAGAATTAAATACATTCAAGGTGTTAGATAGTGTTGAACCTAGCTTAGACTAAGGTAGATCCCATCCTAATCGAATCTATTCTTAGTCAAGCTCTCTTATAGCTCGAACCTCACTTTCTCAAGATATCGGCTCATTCCATGACATTTATTAGCATTAGAATCTCTCCCAAGCAATAACTACCATGAACTCGAGTTCTAGTTCACTTCAAGTCCGTAGACATGATCACATTTACCACATCTAAACCATCCCTAAGGTCGTTAGATACTTAGGTCAAGTTTTGGGATAAACAATTCACTTTGGCATTTCATCAAACACCTAGTGGCATGCAATAATGAAGATCATAGCAAATGTGAATTTAACACCATAGATTAATCATCAAACATGCATATACATGATCAAGAGTACCAAGGAGGGTACCAACACCCTCAAAACACAAGGGAACTACTCACACATCATGTAAGACAACATGATGTGAGTAGGGTTTGAATACAACAATTTAGAAGAGAAGAGGGATAGAAGATAGGATGGTTAATCCTAGATGTCTCCCTTTGATCTTCACTCCTCCCTTGTTGATTGTGGATTGATGATCTTGATTTTATCTCCTTTGATGAGTATTTTTGCCCAAAAGTCCAACTCTCTAGGTCAAAATCGCCACTTTCTATTTATAGCCTCGGGTGGAAATATCAGCACTGTAGCAGTTCACCCGACCGGGTGGCAATTTGGACGAGATCCACCCGACCGGGTGGGTTCCCAGTCGATCGACTGAAGGGTCCAGTCGATCGACTGCGGAAACATGGATTGCAGGCCCTCCTGAGTCTGCATCTAGTCGATCGATTCGAGGTCCAGTCGATCGACTCAAGCTTTCACCCGACCGGTTGGGGAAGGGGACATTCTCACCCGACCGGGTGAGATACAACTATGTCCATATTTTGCTCCAAACCTCCGGTTTTTCCCGAGTTTCCGAATTTTGGCATTGACACTGAGAATATATTGTTTTGTACCTGAAACGTACGAAAAGGGATCAAATGACATCAAAATATCGTCGGAGTCGAACGAAAGCTATAGTGAAAACGGGTACTAATAAGTCGGAATCTCGACTTATCAACACTCCACACTTAAGCTTTGTTCGTCCCGAACAAAGTATGCAAATATGTCAAGGTCGTGCAAAAGGCGGAATGCTAGTGGTGCTATGTTTTTCGTCTATTTGCCTCACTAGCTTTCACAAGGTCTCGATCATTATTGCTAACATGTTATTGAAAAGTAAAAGCAAGTATGTACAACCTAACTAGCTCCTTTTCGTAGGCGTTACGAATGCATTTAGCGTATGCATTAAGCCTTTAAACCCCTAGGCTACCCTAGTGGACGAGTTATAGTCTCGTGAGAGTTTTCAGAAAAAGGGAATACTCACAAATCCCATATGCACCTATCCCATGAGAATGAATGTAGAGTGCTCAACCAAGGCGATGATTTCTCAAAACCAGTCCCTCACCCCAACTAGGACTACCATCACAATATCATCAAATGAACCTTTGAACCATTTAAGTATCCCATGAGGTTGTGCATTCAAGGTCATCAATACTAGAGCTATCAAATGCCTCATCCAAAGTTCCACTCATTTTCAAGGCAATACAATGAAGCAAAGTTAATAGCTTTGCACAAAAGAGTGTCAACCGCTCACCTATGCTAGCTAGGGCTAGTCCATGGGCTTGCGACAAGGAACTCGTTCCCAAGTTTTAGGCGCTTAAGCCATAATCCATAAGGGAAGAGGAGTTCGTCACTATGAGTTCTTAATAAACAAGCATAAACCAAATGATAGCTCCCGTGCAAGCACATGGATCGTCCAAGAGTTAATCGAACTAGCACACAATGCAAATGATGAGTCCCGCACAAAGGAAGAATGATGGAGGAACATAAAGTCAAGCTTTAAGCGTTTTTTTTATTTTTTTTATTTTCTTTTCAAACGGCCTTTGGCCTACAAATGCTTTCGAGGGGGGACTTACCTCCCTAACCCTCGGCATTTGTATGTTTAAGAGCAAAACTTCTCGTGGCCTTTGAGAAAGTTTTTGGTCGGGGCTTTGCCCTCTTTTGACCATGAAAATGAAGCATTTTTTTGTTGGGGTCTATTTTTCCCCCTCTTTTGGTTTTTGACTCCACACTTAAAACTTGACAATATGTTCAAGGAATGTATGGAATGCGCGGGAAACAATCATAAGCATGGCACTAAATTGGAAAACTCAAGTCACCAAGGAGCATATAAAAGGTCTAAGTTTTTCATGAAGTTTTTAAAAGTGCTTGCTAAAACTTAATTCAAGGTATTTCAACGAAAATGCTTAGAAAATTAGATAGACAAGGGATAGCAATGATATTGATTCACAAGAATGCACATTCGTAGGACTAGGTCGGTTCTAGGTTCAAGATCCAATAAATGTGATAAATAGGCTAGATGTAATTTATAGGAATTTAGAATCGATAGTCACAAGCCTATGTGGTTAAAACACTCTCATGTAGGGATAATGTGCAAAAGATGCAAGTGTCCATCTAAAAATGATATGCATGGCATGCAAACATGTGAACTATGCGCATCAACCCACTCCACACTTAATTCAAGCTTAGTCCCTAAGCGCAAAGAATGATAAAATAAAGGCAAAGGCGCATAGGAACTCCCCTCGTTTGTAGAGCCGATGACATAACTCTTGGGAATGAGATATATTCGTTTGGTTGCATATGTAGGTAAAGAAGGTGATTTTGGCATGAGAAGAGCATGAGTATAAATCCTGAAATTTCCACAATCAAAAATGGTAGAACACCTTCAATAACATAAGAATGTAGCATACAACCAAAGATAAGTCAAGAGTACATCATAAAGATGGCATACATCATCCAAAATTGCGCCAAAAGGCGACTTAACATCCAAGTACATGATCAAAGCAAGAAAACATCAAAACATCGATATAAGGATGATCAAAATGTAATAGAAGCGGAAGATGTAGCCTCGTCGTCACTAGAAGTGGTCACTCTAGTAGAATCTCCATCGTCCTCCTCCATAGCATCAGTAAGTGGCGAGGGAAGCAAGGGAGAGGCGGCACGAGGGGCAGAAGGTCCTGGGTCAGCTGGAGCAGTCGGGCCTCTGATCATAGATAAAAGTGTGGTACGGAGCCACTCCGACTCCTGGCGAGCTCTCAACGCCTCAGCTCTAGTAAAGGCCTCCAGACTAGCTAGCCCGCTCCTCAAATCAGCAATATCAGAGGAGACTCGCTCTCTCCACTCGGTCCAAGTATCTGAAGGAGGAGGGGCACTCTCGACAGCAGGCTCTACAGTGGGCAGCTCCTCAGCAATGGGAGCCTCGGGCTCGGAAGCCACGGGAGATGGGGGAATAGGAGAGGAAGGAGGGGATGGTGTAAGGTGGGCTAGGCAATATAGGTGATTCCTCGCCTTGAAGTTCCTCTTCCTCTTCTCCGCTGCCAGTCTAAGGGTCTCCTTGTGAGGCTTGCGATCCTCCTCCCAAGTCTTGCCATCCTTCTTAAGGAGGCGCATGTGCTTCAAGGTAGGCACATCGAGGATCATCCTGGATGGCTCGGGGCATCCATCATGGCCAAAGGTGAAGTTACACCTCATGGCAATAAGAGTGATCATAGAACCTCCCCCTAAAACAGAATTCCTCGATGACTTCTTCACAAAGCTCTCAAAGCGGGAGGATATGATGGAAACCCAATCAAGCGCATCACCCTCATTAATGGCCATCATCAGCTCATAATCAGGGCCAGTCAAGCTTCTAGCCATATCCCCACGGGTGTCAATCCCAATAGCTATGATGTGGTGAATGATCTTCCAAATCGGAAGGGTGATGGCTGAGGCGTTGTAGGAGGGAGCAAACCACTCGTGCCTCCCCGATATATCTCTCCAAAATCTGCTCTGAAGGTGCTCATTCCTAACAATCACCTCCCCTCCCAACAATGGGAAACTGAGCCACTCTCGGATCATCCTCTCCCCAATCAAAAATTCCCTACCACCAAGTATAAACCTCCAGTGTGTGACTCTCCTCCCCTCCCTCACAACATCTAAAGAGCATAAGAACTCCTCCACAACCCTCTGATAAGTGCCCGGATCATCCAACAGAAGGAAGCCTAAACCACATCTATATAATAAGTCTCGTACCTCTCCGCCGACGTGTAGATCATCAAGTACGCCAAAGGCTGGGTAGAGAGTGGGTACGGCTACCTTTCCCGCTCCAGTGACTACCCCGAGTCTCTCTGTGAATCTGGCATCTCGGAATGTAAGAGGCTCGGTGAAGGGGTAAGGCGTAGGCTCGGGTAGAGGGGACTCCAAAGGTCCATCCCTCGGCACAAAGGGCACTATAGCAGGAGGAGGTGCACTAGGCGGTGGAGGGTCCATTTCCTCGCTGGAGGATGAGCTATCATCTCGTAATGTGTCGCTCACTCTCATCCTCTTGCGAAGGGAGAGAGGAACATCGTCCTCCTCACTATCGGATGCTCGGTCTATCGGCACATCATGGGCTATTTCCTTGCCCCTGGAAACCGATTCGGATGAGGAGGGGCCTCGAGGCATGGCAGGGTTGAGGAGGAAAAACTGAGTTCCGGGCTGGATATGTTCCAACCGGTCGGGTGGATGAAGCTCAATTTCCCACCCGGTCGGTTGAGATGCGATTTGGAGGTCGAAAATTGGAGTTTTTCTGCGGGCTTCGAGGATCGAAATTGATGCTTGGGGATTGTAGGCGGGGTGATGGCGAGTGTTTTGAGCGGTTGAGCGGGCAGTTTTGATGGCGGAGTGGGGAGATCGGCGAGGAGGAAGATCCGGCGGTTCTGGCGAGATGCGGCTGGGCTGTGGTGGAGCGGCTGGGCTGGGGCGAGGCTGGGGAGGTGATGGCGACGGCGAGGAGAGGCAAGGATGGCCGGATGAGGTCTGTTGGTGAAGGTCGGGTGGAGGCGATGCGGAGGAAGTCGGGTGAGTGGAGGTCGGGTGGAGTGAAGGGATTGGTTTTGAGATGGAGTTGCGGGTTGAGATAGACGAACCCAACCGGTCGGGTGAGATGTTTATGTTTTCAACCGGTCGGGTGATATGTGATCGAATGATATCCTGTGGGTATACTCACCCGGTCGGTTGGAAATAGGAGCGATCTCACCCGGTCGGTTGGGGTCAGGGTTCCTGGACTATTTTCAAGGTTTTGATATAAAATGGCTATCCGTTCTTGCACAAATCCAACTCCACACTCATGAATTTTTACCCCACAAAATGAACTAGCATCACTCAATATTCAAACACAAGGTCATTTCACACTCAAGGCATACCTCAACATGAAATCACTAGCATATACATGATTTTCAACCAAGGGAAACAAGCTAGGATGACACACTCCACACTTAAAACATCACCATCGCCTAGAAATTTCATGCAAGCCCCATATCACACCAAACACACCTAATCATGCATTTTCATCATCCTAGCACTCATGTTCACATTCAACATTCAAAGCATGCATGCCACACATATATAAAAGTAATTTTGCGTAGATGGACAACTCACAAACCGGGGTACCTCCCGTGAGGGCCTAGTTTAACGTCTTGGCAAGACCGAGCCGAATCTCTCCATGTTTAAGAAACACACTTGAGGAGTCCTTTGCTAGGATCCCTCCTCAAGCGGACTTGTAGAAAAATGGGAGACTCAATCCGGGTTCTTTGAAGAGTTGCAAGCAACTTGCTTAATAGCCCTTTTCCAAAGTGATGGTGGCCTCTCTCCCTTTGACGATTTTACCTTTCCATTCTTTTCCATTTCATCATCGGATGATGATTCATATTGAGCAAGGGGAGGATCTTCATCGGGTTCAAACATGTTGCGCCACTCCTTCATATCAACTTTGTTGCCTTTAATGCTTCCGGTTCCCTCCTTCTCTAGCTTTTTCTCAACACTAGCCACTTGTTCTTCTTTTGGCTTTTCGATCCTCACCTTTTCTCCACCAATCTTTAGGGTCAATTTCCCTTTTCCAACATCTACTTTAAAACCGGCGGTGGCCAAGAAGGGGCGCCCAAGGATCAACGATGAATTGAAATTATCTCCCATATCTACTACCACAAAGTCGCATGGAATGTAGAATTTATCGACTTTGATTGGGACATTCTCCACTAGCCCCCAAGGGCGCTGATGAGTCGAGTTTTCGACTCATTTATCGTCATTCTTCACTATAGTTTTGAATCGTTTCCGACGATATTTTGATGTCATTTGACCTCTATCTCTACATTTCAGGTAGAAAATAAGTTTCCCCCATGGTCAAGGCCTAAATGTGAAGATTGGTTGAGTTTCGGCGCAAAACAAGGAGTTCCGGGGCAAAACCGAGCATATTGACCTTTGCAACTTGTTTTGGACGCCCAGGGCGCATCCGGTGTCCGATTTGGCTGATCTTTAGCTTGTTGGAAAGGTATTTCAAAGGGCTACAACTTTGTAGTTGAAGCCAAGACCAAATTCGGACGGGAGGACCACCAGTCGATCGACTGGGAGTCCAGTCGATCGACTGTGTAAACAACTCAGCAGCTCCTCAGAATGTGTTCTTCGTGACCTTTGCGACTTGTTTTGGACGCCCAGGGCGCATACGGTGTCCGATTTGGTTGATTCAAAGCTTGTTGGAAAGCTAACTCAAAGGGCTACAACTTTGTAGTTGAAGCCAAGACCAAATTCGGACGGGAGTACCACCAGTCGATCGACTGAAAGTCCAGTCGACCGACTCGATTGAAACTCAGGAGCTCATCATATCTTGCACATCCCAGTCGATCGACTGGGAGTCAAGCAAAGCCCAGTCGATCGACTGGATGAAAAACTCAGATTTCTGGACCCAAATCTCAGCCGGATCTATAAATAGAAAGAGGGCTTTTTGACCAAAGTGTGGAGGTTTTTGGGAGAAGAAGATTAAGAAAAGAGGTCAACCAAGGTCATCAATCATCATCCAACCAAGGAGAAGTGAAGATCAAGGGAGTTCAAGGATTAATCATCCTATTTCTATCCCTCTTCTATTCTACTTGTTGTGTAAAAACCCTACTCACACCATGTTGTCTTACATGATGTGTGAGTAGTGGATCTTGTGTTTTGAGGGTCTTATGATCCTCCTTGGTACTCAATGATCATTGTATACACATTTGAATGGATTTATTGAAGTTGATTTCATTTTACTATGCTCTTCATGTTAGACATGTCTCTAAGTGTTTGATAAAATGCCTAAGTGACATGTTTGTGTTAGAACTTTGATCTAAGTATTGAAAGAGCTTAGTGATGGTTTGGATGTAGTAAAATTGAACTTAACCAACGTTTATGAGAGTAAATGCATGGTGAGAGGTAAACTAGAACTTTATGCATGTAGCATTTATGGGAGTAAATGCTATATAGTGGATCAATACTCTTTAATTAGTGAGATCCTAGCTAAGATGGCTTGACTAGGATTAAACATGCATGGTTTGTTCAATTCTAGTCTAAGCTAGGTTTTAAACCTATCAACCTCTTAAATGATTAAACTCTTGTATACATGATCATTGGAATTTGCCAAGGAGGGGAGTAACCCCTCGAAACACCTCCTACTTATCTTTTATCCCTAATTACTCGCCACATAGGATTTAGATATATACACCCTTTTACACATTTTTGGTTTAGAATAGCCGAATGGAAACACAATCTTAAATAGTGCGTGTGCTTGGCTTGCTCCTTTGGGTTCGACCCGGTACCCTACCGGTCATTATAAATGTTTTGACTTACTACCGACCCTCTCTTCATTGATACTATTTAGAGGTGAAAAAGAATAGTTCGTCAAATGGCGCCGTTGCCGGGGAGCAACTAGTTAGCACATCCCTAGATTAGATTGTGTGGAAGTTCCGACTATTCTTGTGAATATTTTTCCTTTTTCCTTATACTTGTATATTCTTCTTTCTCACTCATATCACTTACTAGCTTTTGTTTACCTTGTTTTGCGAGGATGGACCCCTACGACCAACAAGTCTATTCTAATGAGGGATACTATCAAGAGGAGGAGCAACCATATTGGAATTATCAAGAGCTTGGTTATCAAACAAGTTATTACACTCCAAATTGGGATGATAGCCAATGTTTTGAAGTTGAAGACTCCTACCCTCCATACCCTCAACCTCCTCAACCCACAAGTGAGCCCTCCAATATAGAAGTCTTGCTTGCTAAACTCCTTGCTAGCCAAGATGAGATGAGACAAGAATTGAAGGAAGTGAAGCAAACCCATCAAGATATGCATGCTCACATGGATATGCTTCAAGCCGAGTTGGCGCAACAAGCAATGGAAAATGAAAACTTGGATGAGGAAGAGGAGGTATTTGAAGAAGAAGTCCTAGAATCTAATGCCTCAAGGGAAGAACGGAATCAAGAAATGGAGGATGAATTGTGGAGAGTCGCCACCGAAGTTCATTACAACGAATGGGATCAAGCCATTCCATTGACGCTCTCCGATGAGGAATTCTTCAATGATGATGCCTCTCACATAGAGGAAACACCTTTTATTGATGAAGAAGAACTCCCTCCTCCCGCTACGAACGAGCTTGAATGTGAATCCCAATTCCTTGATGAGGACAAGATAGAGGAAGAGCATATAGAGATTGAAAGTCTTCAAGGGTATAGAGACTTCGTTGAGGTTTACATCGAAGAAATGAAAGAGCCACCTCGCATAGAAGAAGACAAAATTTTAGGAAGGGATATTGAGGATGGGGCATCCAAGGAATTGATTGAAAAATTAGAAGGAGGGATGCCCATCATTCTCGAGACAAGTTATGAAGACCCTTTCTTCACTACTTTGTCTCGAGACAAGTTTTGGAGCTTCTTGCCCTATTTTCAAAGGCTAATCGGAAAAAGCTCCCATGACCCCTTAATTGTTAAGGGATCTTCATTCTTGAAGGGGTCAACTTCCCAAAGGAAAGTCCATTGTAGACTTGATGGGAAGAAATTCAAATGGGACTTAAAGGTGGATTGACACGCCAAGTCCAAGGCCCCGTGAGAAGGGATCCTAGCAAAGGACTTCTCAACGAGTGATTCTATGGGGCGCTTTGCTACGTCTTTGCCAAGACGGGAAAAACTAGGCCCTCGCGGGAGGTAACCCGATTTGTAAGTGTTTCATTCTTGTTCTTTACATGTTTAAATGGTTGGCATGATTTTGAGTAGCTAAGGCTCTTAAGTGTGGAGTGTGATATGTATGATTAGTGAGTCAAATTTTAAGTGTGGAGTGAGTTCTACTCACTCCAATTCCACTTCACATTACCAAGTCCCTCCACTTTTCCCTTGATTTCTCAATGTATGATGGTGTCGCCCCTTAGTGCTCATGTGCTTTATTGGTGTTTACTAGGGTGGAACTAATTTGTGATATCATACTATGACTCTAGTTTCACATTTGGGGCACTTAGGAAACCTTGTGCATGTTTTAGAGGGTGTGGATCAACTTCCTTGTTTGAATTTTATGAAAGTTATGCCATGATGTTATTATGTGACTTGTGATGCTCTCTTGCTCATACTTGTGTTTTGCATAACCTTGTATGTCACTTGTTACCTTTAACCTCTCATGTGTTCTTGTCATCAAGGAAGTTATTTGCACCATGTATGATTACGTTTAGCACAATGACGTCTTTTCTATCGGTGGGGCACATCTACAAACGAGGGGAGTTCCTATGCGCCTTTATCTCATTTCCTTCATTATTTGCGCTTAGGGACTAAGCTATGCTTTAAGTGTGGAGTGGGTAGTCGCATAGTTCACTCATGTTATGCCATGCTTATCACTTTAGAATGAGCACTTGCATTCATGTACTTTATCCCTAACATGAGAGTGTTTTTAACCACATAGGCTTGTGACTATCGATTCTAAATCCCTATAAATCACATCTAGCCTATTATTCACATTTATTGGATCTTGAACTTAGAACCGACCTAGTCCCTTGAATGTGTATTCTTGTGAATCAACATCATTGCTATCTCTTGTCTATCTAATTTTCTAAGTATTTTCGTTGAAATACCTTGGATTGAGTTTTAGCAAGCACTTTTAAAGAAAGCTTTTCACGAAAAACTTAGACCTCTTGTATGCTCCTTGGTGACTTGAGTTTTCTAATTTAGTGCCATGCTTATGATTGCTTCCCGCACATTCCATACACTTTTTGAACATATTGTCAAGTTTTAAGTGTGGAGTCAAAAGAGGGCGAAAAATAGGCCCCAACAAAAAAGTTTTTGTGGTCAAAGAGGGCAAAGCCCCGACTAAGAACTTTCTCGATGTACACGAGAAGTTTTGCTTCAAAAATGATACAAATGCCGGGGGTTAGGAAGAAAAGTTCCCCCTCGAAAGCATTTGTAGGCCAAAGGCCATTTCAAAAAGAATATAAGAAGCACTTAAAACTTGACTCTATGTTTTCCTCATTTCTTCATTTGTGCGGGATTCATCATTTGCATTGTGTGCTAGTTAGAATGACTTTTGGACGACCCATGTGCTTGCACGGGAGCTATCATTTAGTCTATGCTTGTTTTAAAAGAACTCTTGTGTCGAACTCCTCTTCCCTTATGGATTATGGCTTAAGCGCCTAAAACTTGGGAATGAGTTTCATGTCGCGAGCCCATGGACTAGCCCTAGCTAGCATAGGTGAGTGGTTGACACTCTTTTGTGCAAACTAAACCATGTCTTCATTGTATTGCCTTGAAAATGAGTAGATCTTTTGGATGAGGCGATTGATAGCTCTAGTATTGATGATTATGAATGCACAACCTCATGGGTACTCAAATGGTTCAAAAGTTCTTTTGATGATATTGTGATGGTAGTCCTAGTTTGGGGTGAGGGATTGGTTTTGAGAAATCCTCGCCTTGGTTGAGCACTCTTGCATTCATTCTCATGGGATATGTGCATATGGGATTTGTGAGTATTCCCTTTTCTGAAAACTCTCACGAGACTATAACTCGTCCACTAGGGTAGCCTAGGGGTTTAAAGGCTTAATGCATACGCTAAATGCATTCGTAACGCCTACGAAAAGGAGCTAGTTAGATTGTACATACTTGTCATTTACCTTTCAATAACATGATTAGGAATAATGATCGAGACCTTGTGAAATCTAGTGAGGCAAATAGACGAAAAACATAGCACCACTAGCATTTCGACATTTGCATGACCTTGACATATTCTCATACTTTGTTCGGGACGAACAAAACTTAAGTGCGGAGTGTTGATGAGTCGAGTTTTCGACTCATTTATCGTCATTCTTCACTATAGTTTTGAATCGTTTCCGACGATATTTTGATGTCATTTGACCTCTATCTCTACATTTCAGGTAGAAAATAAGTTTCCCCCATGGTCAAGGCCTAAATGTGAAGATTGGTTGAGTTTCGGCGCAAAACAAGGAGTTCCGGGGCAAAACCGAGCATATTGACCTTTGCAACTTGTTTTGGACGCCCAGGGCGCATCCGGTGTCCGATTTGGCTGATCTTTAGCTTGTTGGAAAGGTATTTCAAAGGGCTACAACTTTGTAGTTGAAGCCAAGACCAAATTCGGACGGGAGGACCACCAGTCGATCGACTGGGAGTCCAGTCGATCGACTGTGTAAACAACTCAGCAGCTCCTCAGAATGTGTTCTTCGTGACCTTTGCGACTTGTTTTGGACGCCCAGGGCGCATACGGTGTCCGATTTGGTTGATTCAAAGCTTGTTGGAAAGCTAACTCAAAGGGCTACAACTTTGTAGTTGAAGCCAAGACCAAATTCGGACGGGAGTACCACCAGTCGATCGACTGAAAGTCCAGTCGACCGACTCGATTGAAACTCAGGAGCTCATCATATCTTGCACATCCCAGTCGATCGACTGGGAGTCAAGCAAAGCCCAGTCGATCGACTGGATGAAAAACTCAGATTTCTGGACCCAAATCTCAGCCGGATCTATAAATAGAAAGAGGGCTTTTTGACCAAAGTGTGGAGGTTTTTGGGAGAAGAAGATTAAGAAAAGAGGTCAACCAAGGTCATCAATCATCATCCAACCAAGGAGAAGTGAAGATCAAGGGAGTTCAAGGATTAATCATCCTATTTCTATCCCTCTTCTATTCTACTTGTTGTGTAAAAACCCTACTCACACCATGTTGTCTTACATGATGTGTGAGTAGTGGATCTTGTGTTTTGAGGGTCTTATGATCCTCCTTGGTACTCAATGATCATTGTATACACATTTGAATGGATTTATTGAAGTTGATTTCATTTTACTATGCTCTTCATGTTAGACATGTCTCTAAGTGTTTGATAAAATGCCTAAGTGACATGTTTGTGTTAGAACTTTGATCTAAGTATTGAAAGAGCTTAGTGATGGTTTGGATGTAGTAAAATTGAACTTAACCAACGTTTATGAGAGTAAATGCATGGTGAGAGGTAAACTAGAACTTTATGCATGTAGCATTTATGGGAGTAAATGCTATATAGTGGATCAATACTCTTTAATTAGTGAGATCCTAGCTAAGATGGCTTGACTAGGATTAAACATGCATGGTTTGTTCAATTCTAGTCTAAGCTAGGTTTTAAACCTATCAACCTCTTAAATGATTAAACTCTTGTATACATGATCATTGGAATTTGCCAAGGAGGGGAGTAACCCCTCGAAACACCTCCTACTTATCTTTTATCCCTAATTACTCGCCACATAGGATTTAGATATATACACCCTTTTACACATTTTTGGTTTAGAATAGCCGAATGGAAACACAATCTTAAATAGTGCGTGTGCTTGGCTTGCTCCTTTGGGTTCGACCCGGTACCCTACCGGTCATTATAAATGTTTTGACTTACTACCGACCCTCTCTTCATTGATACTATTTAGAGGTGAAAAAGAATAGTTCGTCAAACTTGTAGTGCCATCCGCTAGTTGTAGAGTCATTTTAGCGGTTTTCACCCCATTCAATTTTAGCTTGTGGTAGATGGCAAGAGGCATGACGCTCACGCTAGCCCCAAGATCGGCTAGTGGACTTGTGAAGCTCATATCTCCTATTGAGCACGGGATAGTGAATTTTCCGGGATCTCCCATCTTTTGGGGAATTTGCTTTGAGAAGAGGGCACTACATTCGTGGTTGAGGAGGTGGGGATCATCTTCTTCAATGGTCCTCTTCTTGGACAAGATCTCTTTTAGAAACTTGTTGTATAGAGGTGCCTTCTTGATGAGCTCATGAAATGGTATGTAGACATATAGCTTTTTCAACATCTTGGTGAAGACCTCATATTCTTTGTCCAACTTAGAGGGCTTGATGAGCCTTTGAGGAAAAGGAATAGGTGGAGAATAGGGCTTCAATTCCTCTTTTCTTTCTTTATTTTCTTTTGCCTTTTCGGTTGGAGGATTAGGGACCTCTTCATTAAGTTCTCTTTCTTCGGCTCTAGCTTGGCCAATGGATTTTGGAAGCATTTGATCGGATTTCTTTGGTGTAACGCCCCCCAATCTTCTCCCACTTCTAAGAGTCACCGCCTCACAATGCTCCTTCCTCTCTAGAAATTCATCCTCAAATAATTCATCCTCGAATGATCCCTCAATGTAGATGGCGTTGCAAAACTCCTTCTTTTCATGCTCGGGTCGTGCCGGTAGCTTTCCTTGGGCTCTAGTTGAGGACTCGGCTTGTTGAGCTAGTTGGTTCTCAAGCATCTTGACATGTGTTTGCAACCCTTGGTGAGATTGTTTCATTTCTTTCAACTCTTTGCTCATCTCAAGGATTGCGGAAAGCATGATATCGGAGTTTGAGGGCTCATTTGATGGTTGAGGAGGATGATCCTCTTGTTGGTAAGGCCTTTGAGGTTGAGCTTGATATTGTTGGCCTTGATGTTGGTTCTTTGGTTGAAATTGATTCCTCGGAGGGAAAGCTTGATTTGTTGGAGTGGCTTTAAATCCAAAGTCGGGAGGTGTAGGATTTGTAGTCTTGTATGAGAAGTTTGGATGATTTCTCCAAGCGGATGAAAACTTTGGGGTAGTGTAATTGGATTGGGAAGTTTGGCCTTGAAAAGCGCTACCATTGTACTCTCTCCCTTGATTTCCACCGACATAATTTGCTTCTTCATACTCATTCCTCCATCCATCCCTTAGAACCAAAGGGCATGAGTTGGTTTCGTGCTCATATACTTCACAAATGTCGCACCCTTGACTCGTTGGGTGGCCTTTATCTTGGTGTTTCAATTTGAATACTTCATCCGAGAGTTTCTCAAAATCTTTCTTTAGGGCATCGTATTCACTAGTGCTCACGGCTTTCACTTCATGTCTTTCTCCTCTCCTCCTTGGGTTCCCTCTTTCACTTCCCCACATGAAGTAGTTCTTCGTGATCTTCTCTATCACCGCATATCCTTCATGGGGTTCAAGCTCCATTATAGCTCCTCCCGCGGCGGTATCAAGTGCAAGCCGCGAGGGACCATCAACGCCATGGTAGAAAGTATGGAACAAAAGGAGGTCGTCTAAGTTGTGATGTGGGCAAAGCCTTTGATACTCTTTATACCTCTCCCATGCTTCATAGAGGTTTTCTCCGTCCAATTGTGAAAAATTTGTGATTTGATTCCTATAGTAGGCCGTCTTGGAAGGAGGGAAGTATTTGTTTAGAAATGCCACGGCGAGCTCCTCCCAAGTGGTGAAACTATCCGGCGTTTGGCTCCTTAACCAATCCTTGGCTTTTCCCGTGAGTGAGAAGGGAAACAACCGCAAATGAATAGCATCTCTTGAAACTCCATTTATCTTGAATGTATCACAAACCTCCAAGAATGTGGTTAAATGAGAGTTTGGGTCCTCATGGTCTCTCCCCGAGAATTGGTTGGATTGAACCATTTGAATTGTTGAGGTCTTTAAGTCAAAATCCCGATTATCAACCGCCGGGACAAGGATTGGGGATCGGTATCCATAAGCATTGGGAGCGGCGTAGTCCTTGAGAACCCTTCTAGCTTGGGGCAATGGTGGTAGGTGACCTTGGGGTAATTGATGAGGGGGAGGTGGTGGTGGAGGAAGTCTATCTCTATCTCCCATGATTTGATGGATGATATCTTGAGCGTTCGATGTGGTTCCTTTGTCCTTGATTGTCTTACTCCTTGTAAGGTGAGGGTTAACAATATTCCTTATTGGTTGATTCAAGTCTCTATCCACAACTTGTGCGAGCTTCTTTGTCTTTGGTGGCATAAACGAGAATGCACCTACAAGGAGAGAACAATTAAAGCAAGTGAGAATAGTGGAATAAACTCAAGAGTCACAAGTAGCAAAGCAAATAAAGAAAAACATGGAATGGTCGGAGTTCTAAATGATTCTTCCTAGGGACAATCTAGCCATTGCTCCCCGGCAACGGCGCCATTTGACGTTCTATTCTTTTTCACCTCTAAATAGTATCAATGAAGAGAGGGTCGGTAGTAAGTCAAAACATTTATAATGACCGGTAGGGTACCGGTGTCGAACCCAAGGGAGCAATTGGATTATACGCTAGGGAATCAAGTTTTCTACTCGGCTATTCCTTCAAATCGATTATGAGAATGGTTTCAAGTCTAAAACAAGCAACGAGATAGCACTAAAGGGTTGAATATCAATCAAAAGAGAGTTTCAAGGGGTTGTACCCCTCCTTGGCATTTCCCATGATCATGCATACAAGAATTAAATACATTCAAGGTGTTAGATAGTGTTGAACCTAGCTTAGACTAAGGTAGATCCCATCTTAATCGAATCTATTCTTAGTCAAGCTCTCTTATAGCTCGAACCTCACTTTCTCAAGATATCGGCTCATTCCATGACATTTATTAGCATTAGAATCTCTCCCAAGCAATAACTACCATGAACTCGAGTTCTAGTTCACTTCAAGTCCGTAGACATGATCACATTTACCACATCTAAACCATCCCTAAGGTCGTTAGATACTTAGGTCAAGTTTTGGGATAAACAATTCACTTTGGCATTTCATCAAACACCTAGTGGCATGCAATAATGAAGATCATAGCAAATGTGAATTTAACACCATAGATTAATCATCAAACATGCATATACATGATCAAGAGTACCAAGGAGGGTACCAACACCCTCAAAACACAAGGGAACTACTCACACATCATGTAAGACAACATGATGTGAGTAGGGTTTGAATACAACAATTTAGAAGAGAAGAGGGATAGAAGATAGGATGGTTAATCCTAGATGTCTCCCTTTGATCTTCACTCCTCCCTTGTTGATTGTGGATTGATGATCTTGATTTTATCTCCTTTGATGAGTATTTTTGCCCAAAAGTCCAACTCTCTAGGTCAAAATCGCCACTTTCTATTTATAGCCTCGGGTGGAAATATCAGCACTGTAGCAGTTCACCCGACCGGGTGGCAATTTGGACGAGATCCACCCGACCGGGTGGGTTCCCAGTCGATCGACTGAAGGGTCCAGTCGATCGACTGCGGAAACATGGATTGCAGGCCCTCCTGAGTCTGCATCTAGTCGATCGATTCGAGGTCCAGTCGATCGACTCAAGCTTTCACCCGACCGGTTGGGGAAGGGGACATTCTCACCCGACCGGGTGAGATACAACTATGTCCATATTTTGCTCCAAACCTCCGGTTTTTCCCGAGTTTCCGAATTTTGGCATTGACACTGAGAATATATTGTTTTGTACCTGAAACGTACGAAAAGGGATCAAATGACATCAAAATATCGTCGGAGTCGAACGAAAGCTATAGTGAAAACGGGTACTAATAAGTCGGAATCTCGACTTATCATTGAGTATTCGAGAGAATGAGACTAAGAGTTCTAGAGAATGCAAGTAGATTCACCCTTATAGGTGATGTTCACTAGCGTGACTCATTCCTGCTAGCATCGAGATAGGCTTGGTCTTCACCGCTCTTGGATATTGGTCATTCAACTAGCGTTGATGATTGAGAAACTTGAGTTGGACGTGAGCTAAGAACATCGAGAGATTGAAGCTCACGTGCGAGGTGCCTCTTCCTTAAATCAAAGAAGTAATCTAGGGATGGAATTTGATTTAATAGTCGCACGCCTTAATCTAACCATTACATTGCTTGTTTTTGCATGAATTTGTGCCTATCGAGAGTCTAGTACACCAAGGATGGGACGTAATAACCTAGGAACACTTTTTAAACCTTTGAAAACACCCTCTTTCATTTCATTGTCTTCACTTAGTATTTGATAATTGACAAAATCGAACAATCGCTTAAGGAATAGACTTATTTTAGTAAAATCGAATAGTGGTCTTAGGTTTACAATTGCTCCTTAGACGACCCGGTACTTACCGGTCTTATAAATTGTTTTTGACTAAATATCTTGCTTTCGAATCACATAGATTTGAAGTGCAAATATTACAACGATCAGATGTGTTGTGCTCACCTGAACTACGAAAAATTATGGATGAGATCGATTAAAGGGGTACGATTTTTTCTGTGACTAAATACCAATACAGTTTGAATACCTGAACAATACAGTAGTTAATATGGAACTATCGGCCTCTGCATTCAGTGAGTAGTAAGATTCAAGCTATGTCACTAATAATGTCAAAAGAACCCTATACAAATTTATGCGAAAAATACATCAATGGAGATGGAAGGTTTCCATATGATAGAATTGGTGTCAATGTGAGATTTGAAATGGTACTATACAAAAATCAGATCTTCAATAAATATTGGAGCTGTTATATATGTAGCAGGGGTAATCAGTCACAATGAGTTTCCATCGATAATAGGTGCCGGTTTATTAAAATGAGACAAGAAATAAAAGAAATTACCCAGTGTCTCAGGATTTTCCAAAAATTCCACTCCCAAGGCTTTGGAATCTCATGCATGCTTTAAATGTTTCAACAATAGTTACGGCAATGTGTCCTGGTGATATTAACCAGTAGAAAAATAGATAAACATAAAATGCGCATAAGATATGAAAATTACGTAATAAAGATACTAATTAAGGAAGCGGATTGTGTGATAACTGCCAGGCAGATAAATGGGCTGGCAATTTGATTCTGTTCAACATGGGCTTAGGGCATATGCACCGGTGAGGATTTTGAGAACTTCCTCATCCAGAACTTCCTCCTCGATTCTCGTAAATAAGCACAAAAAGTTTGTATTATGTTGTAGGATGTTGTATGAGAAATGCTAGCATATGCACCGGTAAGGATTTTGAGAACTTCCTCACATAGAACTTCCTCTCTCGGTTCTCGCACCCACTTACAAAAAGTTTGAGGAAGTTCTACCAGAAATCCCCAAGGAGCATTTCTGGTAGAACTTCCTCAAACTTTTTGTGAGTGGGTGCGAGAATCGAGAGAGGAAGTTCTATGTGAGAAAGTTCTATGTGAGAAAGTTCTCAATGAGGAAGTCGGTGTATATGCTAGCATTTCTCATACAACATTCTACACCATAATACAAACTTTTGTGCTTATTTACGAGAATCGAGGAAGAAGGTCTGGGTGAGGAAGTTCTCAAAATCTCCAACATTCTACACCCAGTTAGGGGTTGACAAAACCCGACCCGACCCGATGACCCGGCCCGATGCGGTCCACTTAATGTCGGGTTAGGGTCCAATTAACCAACTCGGTATAATTTTCGGATCGGGTTAGGGTTGAGGCTCTGGTTACCCGATTTCATAAGTAATATAAAAAATACTAGATTTTTAATAAGATTCAAACCTTATACCTCATATGAATAAAAATTTATTTGTGTTCTCGTGATATATCACACTACATATGAATATGTAATTGATTTGCAATGAAAAATAAAACTGTAATACTAAACTTTAAAATATTTATATCATGATAGATGACCATGAATGTTTTATGCCTTTTAAAATTTTTAGTTTTAGGGTCGGGTTCGGGTTCACATAATTGACTCGGTCTTTCGGACCGGATTATGATTCGAATAAATGACCCGATCATTATTTCGGGCCGGGTTAGGACCATGCACAACCCGTCCAACGCCTACCCCCTACATGGGCTCAAACAATTCTGTATAGAACATTCAATAAACTATTTTGAAACCAATGCGAGGTAAATCAAACTTTCAATTCAAGCCAAGAGAGATGACTAGTGCGTAAAAACTGAAATCCACTCTAGATCCATAAAGGGCAAAGTATATGTAAAATGACTTCCTAATTAATGTTTGATGCAAAGAAAGGCGCATAACAACCACTCAAAAAACATACTCTGTGACACAAATTGATATACTCTGATCTTCCTTCATCGACAGTAGCTCTTACTGTGTAAGCTCAAATTATCACTTTTTCACTGAAGATCCAAAACGTTTTTTCGGCTGGATTGGCAGGGGCTGCTGCCTCCGCATCGATCCTGAGTCATAAAATGTAACACGTAAAAGTTCTCATGTCAGCTTAAGTAGATGATACGACCATGCTATGTATACCACCACAGAACAAGGTCCACATATATTAGGAAAAGACGACGATATTTTCTACACAATATTATATCCTTCAAGAGAGCATTCAGTAGCATAATGAACAACTCATCTCTAAACAGATTTCAATCAAAAAAGATATGGTGATTAAGAACAATCACGTTGGAACCCGATTCACATGATCTAATACGATTATGTCAGAATGTTTTGAGAATGCTCTAGCTAGTCAAGTAACATTGTATTCCTCAATTAGCAAAATATTAGAAATATATGTTAACTAAGGAAAAACTAAAACAGTTACTCACGTTATGCCAAGGACTCGAGAATAGGATTCCAGACTCACTTTAAGATACTTTATCAGAATCACAAATATCCAGTAAAAAAAACTCATTTTTTTTATAGTAACATAAAAGTTGTGGTTATGTTCATATTGTATATTGACTCTTTCGATTCCGACGCCGTGGATAAGGAAGGAATACACTCGAAATCCACCTAAACTCTAAAATGGAACGAAAATACAAAACCGAAGACGATTGATACAACACATTTGATGGGAGACTATAACACCGGAATCGTGCCGTTGAAAGAGGAGAATTCGAGCCGGCGGCGGGTGAATTGAATAATATGGAAAGGCGCGAGGATGCCGCCAATGGAAAGATTTCCACGATTTATATCTTGGATACAGTCCTTCCCAAATTCATCAATTAAACGATGTCGTTATTATGAAGTAATATCAATATTCTGTCGTTTTACTACTGTTAACGTTAAAGTAAAAAACTGAATCCAGTCTCAGATCGTTTTGGTCTCAGATCGATCGCTTCGTCTGCGCTCGCTCTCGTTTCCGTCGTCTTCTTTCTCGGTCGCGATCGTCTGATAAAGTGCTTACGGTAAACTTTCCTTCTATCTGATTCTCAATTTTCAATCGATGCCCCTTGTTATGCGTACGCTCATGCTGCTGCAATCATCAATCAGGCTGTTACAGCAATTTGGTCAATAATCGCTTGTATGCAACTGATCGTGTAATTAGATCGCTGTCTGATATTATCCATTTAAACTACGAAATGTAGAGTCTTATTGAATTGTTTCAGAAAAATTAGGATTTATGATTTGGATGCTTTGACAATGAATTTGGGGATTTAGGGTTTCTGAAAGCTTGTTTAATTTTAAGCTAAATTGATATTTTTGTAAAATTTATAATTCGATATGTGATTGTATTTTCTTTGAATTTATCAGATGGATTGGCAAGGACAGAAATTGGCTGAGCAGTTGATGCAGATACTACTGGTGTCATTCGCCTTAGGGGGTTTCGCCATTGGATACATCATGGGATCGTTTCAGTTGATGCTTCTCATATATGCTGGTGGTGTGGCGCTCACTTCGCTTATCACTGTCCCCAATTGGCCATGGTTCAACAAGCATCCATTAACTTGGTTGGAGCCCGTCGAGGCTGAGCGTCATCCTAAGCCGGAGAAGCCTGTTGCCCCAGTTGGGAAAAAGAAATCTACAAAGCAGAAGTAGATGAGGTTATGCCTCATAGAGGTTTACAAAATTGAAGGTGAATGTCGGGTATGCTTTGTTTGTTTCGGTCTTGGTGATATTTATGCGAACAAAAATGTTCAAGTACTCTTTGAAATTCAGGATTTTTGTTAGACAATTTTCTTATTTTTGATAACTTGCTTTGTCATTGTGTTTCTATGATCCATCTGCAGCATCTCTACGGATTTTCTTTTATGAAACTAAAAACAAAATGTATACTAAACATGAACTTGATGGTACTATGTTGGTTTCAAGCTATAATTTCATTCAGGACTTGTATCAAACAGCTTGCAGACTCAATAAAAACAACATCAAGTTCCTCAATCAAGTCATGAGCTGGTAATGAAGTTCCAGAATTTTTCTGGAACCTCCTCCTTCTCTCTAGTCCCCTCCCGCCGTCAAGTTCTTCCACCAGCTCCCTTTTTCTCCCACCTCCTCCCCTGTCCAAATCCCCCTCTGGCACCATCCCTGCCCCACCCAACCGGCTTCTTATCCGCTTCCTACCCCTCCGCCGCCTCTTCTTTCACCTGGCAGCCATGCTTGGTGGTTGGGGGTGACGTTTTGAGGCGGTGGTGGTGGTTTGGGGTCTTTGGGTGGTGGGTGGTGCTACGGGTGGTTGTCGGGGCGGTGGGTTTGGTCGCGGGTGTTTTTTGGCTTCATTTTGTGTATTTATTTCCCTCAGCCTTCTTGGTCTGAGTTTTCATCGCCGTGTTTGTACGACCTTTAAGTAAATATTGGTTCCTCTCGGCCGGGTTCTCGGTCGGTGCTTTGGGCAGGCAGGCGAAGCGCGGATGCTATCCAGAGTGGTCCTGCCTTTTTTCCAGCAGTGAATGACGGGATGACGTGCCCACGCCAGAGTCGAAGTGAAGTGGAGCAGCGGACTCACATTTATTCATGTTTTATCTTTTTTGTATGTACTGTTCCCAGCTGATTGATATTTCACAGCTATAATATCTCGATTCGACGTTGTGTTTGTACTTTACGGCTTAAACAAAAAAAAGTCATGAGCTTGTAAATGAAAACACCTTGAGAATCTTTGTCAACAGCGTATGACGTGGTGACGTCATAAACACAACAATATACGGTATGACGTTACAAGCCAAGAAGATCACCTGAAAACACATACACAAACAAAATCAACTATCCGAAAGCAACGCAAAACGCAGCGTTTCGAAACCTCAGCAACCAAAAACTGAAAATATTATTTCTTGGTCGGCTCTTATTTACATTGATAACAATGAACACGTAATCGGACGACGCCGCCGTGTCACCGTCTTTTAGATACCAGCAACTCTGAACGAATTGTACTATGCCACGTGTCTAGATCAATTGTTATATAAATAAAAAATTTCTCCATTCTCCTCGCAGAAGCAAGAACCCTATTTTCCTTTGTATTATTCGGGAAATCTTTCTCTCTGAGTTGTCTTTAAGAAGAAGACGACGCTTCTTACCTCTCGACGACAACCGCCGATAGCGAGGTTCATATTCGGTTCACCTTTCGATTTTTCTGCGTCCGATTCGTCAGGTATACGTTTTTCTAAGATGTTATATGCCCTTGTTTGAAAATCTAACATTACGGTTTTGAGATGAAGCGTACTGCGGCTGATAAATTCGGATTGGTCTTCGGTGTGATTTTGTAAATTCAGCATGGTTTCCGACGCTAGTAAGAAGAAGGCCGCGCAGAAAAAGGCAGCGGCCGCTGCTAAGAGAGGCGGTAAAGCGGCTGTCGGATCTTCTAAGGCGGCTGAATCGCGAAACGGAGCGGATAAGGTGGCGGATTCGATGGCGGCGCTTCAGATATCGGATCGGACGTGTACCGGTGTCCTGTGCTCGCATCCACTATCTAGAGATATTCGGGTATTATTCTCGTTTGGTGGATTTATTTATATATATATCTGTGGATCCTTATTTTCCAATTAGCCTCAAATTGATAATCAGTTTCTGATTAAACTTTGTACTACGTTTATCTGCTCAAGAACATTCATGTTTTTGGTTATATCTTGGAGGCTTTCTATACCTTTTTAGGCTTAAGGGGTCCACTAGTTTGGTATCCATGTCGTTTGCTTGTTTTAGATTGGTATATATTAGTGGTTCATATGTTATGGGGTAAATCCTAGATGAATGAGGATATGTTTAATTTTTAGGGTGCCTTCACGTTTATAGGAATGATAAGTTCATCAACACTTGTTTATTGATGCAGATTGAGTCTCTATCAGTTACCTTCCATGGACACGACCTTATAGTTGATTCGGAATTGGAACTCAATTATGGAAGGTATTAAATGTTTTTACCTGATGCGCTTAGACTGTATTTCATTTACTTGTACTATTCTTACCAATACAACGCATTGAATCTACTACTTATGCGTTGGACTTAATGCAGACGTTATGGGTTGCTTGGATTGAATGGCTGTGGTAAGTCAACCCTGCTTACTGCAATAGGTCTTCGTGAAATTCCTATTCCAGAGCACATGGACATCTATCATCTCACAAAGGAAATTGAAGCTTCTGACATGTCTGCTCTTGAGGCTGTTATCTGCTGTGATGAGGAGAGACTGAAATTAGAAAAAGAAGCTGAAATTTTGGGATCTCAGGTTTTTTTGCTGGAATCTATTGGCTGATTCTGTGAAATGATGATTGTTCCCTCACTGACTTCTGCATTGATTATTTATTTAGGAAGATGGTGGTGGAGAAGCCCTCGAGCGAGTTTATGAGCGCCTGGATGCCTTAGATACGGCCACAGCAGAGAAGCGTGCAGCTGAGATTTTGTTTGGTCTTGGCTTTGACAAAACGATGCAAGCAAAGAAAACGAGGGACTTTTCTGGTGGATGGAGAATGAGGATCGCACTTGCACGAGCGTTATTTATGAACCCAACTATTCTGTTACTGGACGAGCCCACTAATCATCTCGGTTTGTACTTTTTGTCTACTCTTGCTCAACTACTTACCATATCATGTCAAGATTTGAGCGATTGTGTTGGCACGTCAGATGATATGATTTTTACCTTAATAATTGGTCCAAAGCCTTAGTTTATTAGGCAACTTACTTTGATAAGCCCCGATCAACCAGTGGTTGGTTATACCTGACCTGTATGGTTTACTGAAACTTAGGTGGCAGTTAAAGAAACAGAATGTCTATGTTTTCAGTTTATGTGGATATTATACATGTTTTGTCTGGTGCTAACTGCTAAGGATGTTTGTCTGTGTCGTTTGTCTCAAAGTGCGGGGAGGGATAGGCATAGAGGAAAAATGAGCTGCATATATTTATGTATCATTTGTTTGCTGTTTATTTTCCTGCCCTTTATCTTTTATATGAGAGGTAGATGGTGGTTATATATGGAAGAATAAGCAAGCTTTTCTAATGTGATATAATGTTGATAAAGTGTGATTTACATAATATTGCAATTTGCAACAGACTTGGAAGCTTGTGTCTGGTTGGAAGAGATGTTGAAGAAGTTCGAGCGGATCTTGGTTGTTATATCCCACTCTCAGGACTTTCTAAATGGTGTTTGCACAAACATCATACACATGCAGAACAAGAAAATAAAGATTTATACTGGTAATTATGATCAGTATGTTCAAACTCGCAGCGAGCTTGAAGAAAATCAAATGAAGCAGTACAAATGGGAGCAGGAGCAGATTGCTAATATGAAGGAGTACATTGCCCGATTCGGTCACGGGTCTGCAAAGTTAGCTAGACAGGCACAAAGCAAGGAGAAGACTTTGGCAAAAATGGAAAGAGGAGGACTCACTGAAAAGGTATCAAGGGACAGGGTTCTGACATTTCGTTTCACAGACGTTGGGAAGCTTCCGCCTCCAGTTCTTCAGTTTGTAGAGGTATCCTTTGGATACACACCTGAGCAACTCATTTATAAGAATATTGAATTTGGGGTCGATTTAGATTCAAGGGTAGCTCTGGTGGGTCCTAATGGAGCAGGGAAGAGTACTCTGTTGAAGCTGATGACGGGGGATTTGCGCCCCACAGAAGGCATGGTTAGGAGACATAATCACCTTAAAATTGGACAGTTCCATCAGCATCTGACTGAGAAGCTTGACATGGAATTGTCTGCTCTAGCCTTTATGATAAAAGAGTATCCAGGAAATGAAGAAGAGAAGATGCGAGCTGCTGTTGGAAGGTTTGGGCTTTCGGGTAAGGCTCAGGTGATGCCCATGAAAAACTTGTCTGATGGGCAGAAGGCTAGGGTGATTTTTGCATGGCTAGCTTTCAGAGAACCTCAAATGCTGCTTCTTGATGAGCCAACTAATCATTTAGATATTGAGACAATTGATTCACTGGCTGAGGCGTTGAATGAATGGGATGGTGGTCTAGTTCTTGTGAGTCACGACTTTAGGCTCATCAACCAAGTGGCTCATGAAATATGGGTATGTGAGAACCAGGCAGTGACCAAGTGGCAGGGCGATATCATGGACTTCAAGAGGCATTTGAAAAAGAAGGCTGGCCTGTCTGACTAAGTTAGACCTTCAGATATTTGATTTCCTCCTGCCCCTGTCCCTAAACATGCCCCATTGAGAAATCATCTCAAGCAGCTATGTACTGGACGGTCTCCTATCAGAAAGAACTGGTTACTTGCGACTAGCTGTGTTGTGCCATCTGGTAAATGATTGCCTCGGCTGGTCGTCAAGGCAGTAGAAACTACAATGGACAAACTCAAGACCTCTAGTATTCTGCTGGTGAGACCCTCTGCTTTTCGCAGTATTTTCTTTCTATTTTTTTGGACGTGTTTATTTTTATTTATTTTGGAATTGGCATGACCGATGGAGAACAAAAATATTCCTAATGTAGTTACTCATCAGGGGTGTATGCGTAGGGGTGATCGTGGGACGGGTTAGGTTCGTCCTTAACCCGACCCGAAACGACGATCGGGTCATTTAGGTCAACCCTAACCCGTCGTAACGATAGATTTATAACATATCAAGTAGCTAAAAGCCTAAAACAAAATAATTTACGAAAAAATAAAGTGAGCTTAAACATGTTAACCGCCCAACATTGTTGTAACAAAATGATGTGAAGCTCATATTGAAACAAAATTCAAGACAAAACGATAGAATTTTGTATTGAAGTTAAATTATTTTATTTTATATTAATATAGTTATAGGACCGGTTCACCCGAGGAGCAACCCGAACCCGACTTATTTAGGACCGGGTCACTCGAGGAGCAACCCGAACCCGACTTATTTAGTACCGGGTTGGGACGGATTACTGGGTCGGGACGGGTCATGCTCACCCCTATGTATGCGGTTGCGTTTTGCATCGGATTTTTGACTTATAAAGACGATCATACCCATCCCTGTGTCATTTTTGCTGGAGAATTTCTCAAGTTCACTACCTTATGCCTTAACGAAAAATAAATAAAAGTGGTAACGCAGACAGGTGTACAATTTAAAATGAGATGTTTCATGTACATCAAACAACGCAGAACAGCACAGGAATGTTGTGTTGCAACAACTTGGGCAGATCAACATACAGCAGCTGACAGTTTACAACATGCTCATCATCATGGCTGTTTGGAGGATTCACTAGCATGGCATCCAGTCCATCTAAGTGTATGAAAATTAGCAAACCGGCTTGGTGCTGAGGCACGCCTGAACCCTTTAGGCAAGCATCCCTTCACTTCCTTATCATTGAAGAACTCCCCTTCCCTTCGTTTCGGTCCCACTGTGAGTGTCCTCGTCTCCAACCTGGCCAAATCCGCTAACGGCGATGAAACGTCTCTTGCAGCAAAACAAACATGGAGTAACGTCAGCAACATGAAGACCAAAAGACTGGAAAAAATTGTTTTTGACATGTTTGTCGGGGCAGAGGAGTGAATATGTTGGGTTAAATAATATTGGAAAATGGGGGGCTTTAAATAGGCTCGTGAAAGAAGCAGTAGCCACATCTCATTGCTAGACATTTTTGAGGTCATGGGATTTGGAGAGCTGAGCTGGTGATGCTGATGCCTTTTTTTTTTGGGTTTTGGTCTGATAGGAGGATGCTCGTGTTGTGCCTTACTTTCTACAAGTCCACCACCCATCACACCTGCTTCAGTCCTCCTTTATTATCCAAATTTTGATTTTGTAATCAATTCATTCCTATCCAAGTTAGGGTGGTGTATTGGTTAAGGAGCTTTTATGGATCCTTATACTCCGGGTTCGAGTTCTGGGATCATCATTTTTCTTATGAATTATTGAGATTTTCTTCTTCTTCCTTTCCTTTTTCTTCTTCTCGTGACCGAAATGTACCAATGATTTCAAGCGTAGATGTGTGCGCGGATCAATAGTAAATATGCCGGACTTGGCACGTGCTTCAATATGCGGATATATGTGCCAAAGATTTCGGGATCTGATCGAGATGAGGACTTGTAATGTCTAAACCCACGGATTCACAGTAAAGATAAAACATCTTGGAACAAGGAAAGATTTTTTTCAATTGTCGTAATAACTAAAGAAGAATAAAAAACTTCTAAACGAGACAGAAAGAGGTTAGAGACCACTCAATAACTGAAATGCCTAAGGCCATTCTTTGAACTATTTGAGAGTCTTTTTGGTGGGTATCCTTAATTCTCTCATTTCTTGAACCTATTCATCCCATGTCCAATATCCCAAAAATGAAGTGACCCCCTTTAAAGAAACAATTAAGGATTGTGGGACACATTCCAATTTAATATAAGTCTCAAAACTGCAAATAAAGAAACATACATAAAAAGCCCCGGGAGGGATTAAACTCCTTGAATTGAAACTGCTTGACTGAAAAAAATTATAAAATAAAATATGGTTTCGTTCTTTGATTGAAGATTAATATAAATATTTATTATGTCCTAAATGATAAAAATTATCGCACTATATATTTTGTATCGTTGTACACTTGTACTTGTTGAATTAGTTTTCTCAATCGCGCGAATGGCTGTTAAACCCATTCCTCCAACCCCTACAAAAAATCCATTCCTCAATGGGCTTTTCTGGATTTATGCTTAGGCCCATATACGAACCCCAATGGCAATTTCGTAAATGTGACGCCAGTTGCAGAAGCTCGCTCAACTCAACCAAAAATCTCATACTGGCAAGATAAGAAAAATAATTTTGAGAGGATCAGACAACTCTCCGGCGTCGAGCGCGCCAGTCGTTCCGGAGGATGGAGCTTGCCTTAACGGTTAGAGAATTTTCCGATTGTAAGGTTTCACAGCATACCACTCATATTCTCTTGATTTATATAACTTTTTAGGATATATTTTTTTGATGATTTTGTTATTACATGAAAAATTGCGATTTGTTTCTCAAATATAATTCTGATGCTCTTTTAGAGTTTATATAAATATATATATATATAGAGAAACGCTCAAATGTGAACCACATCTTACACTAAGAACCTATGAATTCCTCTCCACCTTTAGATCATTTGATCTAAAGGTGCACAATCAATCCAAAAAGTGAAAGTTGTTTAAAGACAAAAGTGCAAAATGCCAAAAAAACACTTTTTGGACAAATCTACACCTTTAGATCTCAAGATCCAAGGGTGCAAGATGGTTCATATGTTCTTAGTGTAAGAGGAGTTCACATTTGAGCGCGCCCTATATAAATATATATAAATATATATATATATATAGGGGGGCGTTCAATTGAGGACATGTCTTATGGTGAGGGTGTAGGGACTAATCTTGGCCATTGGATGAGGTTCATCTAATGATCCACAAGCTGCCACGTGTCACATGTGGTAGTGGGTTTTACTATTTGCTTTTTGGTAGTGGGATTTTACTATTTGCTTTATTGGATTTTGGGTACTTGGACACGTGGCGCACCCACAAAGCACGGGGGGTTAGATGGATGATGATCTAATGGATGAGATTTGTCCCTACGTCCTTACCAAATTTGGGTGTCCTCATTTGAACACTCCTCTATATATATATATATATATATATATATATATAGAGGAGCGTTCAAATGAGGCAAGCCAAATAAGAATGAGGCAGTGAGGCACGATCTCAACCACACATCTAACCCCCCCGTGCTTTGTGGGCGCGCCACGTGTCCAAATAGTAAACCCACTACCAACAGTAAAAAGCAAAAAGCAAATAGTAAAATCCCACTACCACATCTTTAAATCTCAACCATTAGATCAATATCATCAATGGCCAAGATCATGCCTTACTGCCTCATTCTACCAACCTTGCCTCAACCGAGTGCTCCCCTATATATATATATATAGGGGCGCGCTCAAATGTGAACTCCTCTTACACTAAGAACATATGAACCATCTTGCACCTTTGGATCTTGAGATCTAAAGGTGTAGATTTGTCCAAAAAGTGTTTTTTTGGCATTTTGCACTTTTGTCTTTTAGGTAAAAGACAAAAGTGCAAAAAGACAAACAACTTTCACTTTTTGGATTGATTGTGCACCTTTAGATCAAATGATCTAAAGGTGGAGATGAATTCATAGGTTCTTAGTGTAAGATGTGGTTCACATTTGAGCGCTTCTCTATATATATATATATATATAGAGGAGTGTTCAAATGAGGACACCCAAATTTGGTAAGGACGTAGGGACAAATCTCATCCATTAGATCATCATCCATCTAACCCCCCGTGCTTTGTGGGCGCGCCACGTGTCCAAGTACCCAAAATCCAATAAAGCAAATAGTAAAACCCACTACCAAAAAGCAAATAGTAAAACCCACTACCACATGTGACACGTGGCAGCTTGTGGATCATTGGATGAACCTCATCCAATGGCCAAGATTAGTCCCTACACCCTCACCATAAGACATGTCCTCAATTGAACGCCCCCATATATATATATATATATATATATATAGAGGAGCGTTCAAATGAGGCAAGCCAAATAAGAATGAGGCAGTGAGGCACGATCTCAACCACACATCTAACCCCCCCGTGCTTTGTGGGCGCGCCACGTGTCCAAATAGTAAACCCACTACCAACAGTAAAAAGCAAAAAGCAAATAGTAAAATCCCACTACCACATCTTTAAATCTCAACCATTAGATCAATATCATCAATGGCCAAGATCATGCCTTACTGCCTCATTCTACCAACCTTGCCTCAACCGAGTGCTCCCCTATATATATATATATATATATAGAGGAGCGTTCAAATGAGGCAAGCCAAATAAGAATGAGGCAGTGAGGCACGATCTCAACCACACATCTAACCCCCCCGTGCTTTGTGGGCGCGCCACGTGTCCAAATAGTAAACCCACTACCAACAGTAAAAAGCAAAAAGCAAATAGTAAAATCCCACTACCACATCTTTAAATCTCAACCATTAGATCAATATCATCAATGGCCAAGAGCATGCCTTACTGCCTCATTCTACCAACCTTGCCTCAACCGAGTGCTCCCCTATATATATATATATATATAGGAGTGTTCAAATGAGGACACCCAAATTTGGTAAGGACGTAGGGACAAATCTCATCCATTAGATCATCATCCATCTAACTCCCCCGTGCTTTGTGGGCGCGCCACGTGTCCAAGTTCCCAAAATCCAATAAAGCAAATAGTAAAACCCACTACCAAAATAGGGGGGCGTTCAATTGAGGACATGTCTTATGGTGAGGGTGTAGGGACTAATCTTGGCCATTGGATGAGGTTCATCCAATGATCCACAAGCTGCCACGTGTCACATGTGGTAGTGGGTTTTACTATTTGCTTTTTGGTAGTGGGTTTTACTATTTGCTTTATTGGATTTTGGGAACTTGGACACGTGGCGCGCCCACAAAGCACGGGGGAGTTAGATGGATGATGATCTAATGGATGAGATTTGTCCCTACGTCCTTACCCTAAGAGGGTGTCCTCATTTGAACACTCCTCTATATATATATATATATATATATATATTTCGAGTCTTACTGGATTATATAGCTCAATGTGCCAGTTACAGTTAGAGCATTTTCATAGTTTAAGGTTCACAACATACTCATATTCTCGCATTTTTATAAAAAAATTTATCCTGTTTTTTACATGTAGAAGTTTGATTTGATATTTAGAGTTTGATTTTGATATTTGAATTAGCTAAGGATATTTCCTGTGGAGGTTCTGGACTTTAGGCTGAGTTTTTTTCTTCATTTGTACGCTTTGAAGCATGTAGAGGTTCTAAGGTACAATGCCGAAAACATCGTTGTGCTGAAAACTGGTTTATGATGAATTTGAAGTCTGGTACAAGAGGAAGGAATATGTTGCGAGTGTCATCTGCACTAGCAGAAACTGCAGTTTCGATCGCAGTTGCTGCAACTGTTGTTGGAGTGGCAGCGACTGTGCTGGTGAAAAGAACTAAAGCAGCCGATTTTGAAAATGAGGTGTGTAATTCTTTAGCCATGGAATCTTCAGCTACTGTCTCACTGAAATTTGAGCATCTTGATTCTCTTGGCACTATAAATTTCTGTTCTTTTTTATACTAAGGAATCTGAAAGGCAGATTCTTTAAATGTAACGGCTATGTCAATTTGAGCATCTTGATTCTCTTGGGACTATAAATTTGTGTTCTTTTTTATATCAAGGAATCTGAAAGATAGGTTTTTTAAACGTAACCGGCTATGTCAATTTTTTGTTGTAACAGATTGCCATGAGGGTTTGTGAGGCCTGTCAAGGCTCTGGTATATGCCCTGAATGCAAAGGTGAGGGTTTTGTGCTTAAAAGACTGTCGGACCAAAGTACTGAAAGGGCAAGACTGACTGCAAAAAATGCTGCCACTCGATATACCGCTGGGTATGCATTCAACCATAAGGTGTTTTTATTTGTCCACCCCTGCCGTGTTTCCTTTTTTATCAATGTTAAAGGGATTTATACTCTTTCTGAGCAGGCTTCCAAAGAAATGGAGCTATTGTAACAAGTGCTCCTCCTCTCGATCTTGTACCGCCTGTGATGGCCAAGGGAAAGTAAGCTATTGATTTCGAGTGTTCATCTTCATTGTTTGTCCTCAGCGGCCTGTTTTTACTTATTGGCTTGCTCTTTGCCACTTTCGTTAGCGCTGGAAAATGATTTGATTCATCGCAGAATATTAAGGAGTGAGCATTTGGCTGTCATATTTTAGATATTTGTACATGTTTAAATATTTGTTGTATGAGGAGCGCTCAAATGAGAACTCCTTTTTTTTTCGAGAACCTTGAGAACTTTCTTTATGCATTTTCGTTTTTGCATGCACTTTCCGAAACTTGAAAATGCATCTAGGTAAAAATAATGCTCGAAACTGCACAATGAAAGAAAAAAAGTGAATGGGACACTTGTCACCTCCACATTCAAAGATGCAACTTGATCCAATGGTGAGATTTGTGGTCTCAGGTTCTCGAATTTTTAGGGGTTCTCAACCGAGCGCTCCTCTTTGTTGTATACTACTAATGGAAGTCACTAAGTTCAACATAACATTTCTTTGTAGGCCAGCTTCTTTTTTTAATACATGGATATCTTTAAGATGAACATTGTGCCCTCTATCTGCCCAATCCCCATTACGCACAGAGAATGCATGAAATATGTTTATCTACAAAACTGGAAACAAATATTTAGAAGCAGAACTAATACAATGTTAGAGATATACATCACTGTTCATAGTTGTTGCATCTTATCGTATTATTCAGCGAAACAAACACTGCATGAAATAGAACCAGAATCTCAGAAACACAGCAAATTCCAACAAAATGAATCTCCACATGATAATCTAGCAAACATGTACAAACTTGTATCTAATTGCTAACAGGATGCTTCATCACATGCCTCCTGGCTCAAAAATATTGCAAGAGTATACACAAAATGTGGACATAAATTGGGAGGTAAACAATTGCTACTGCACTAGTTTCCTCGTCTCTGGACAGGTTTGTACATCACGACTGTGACAAATTTGGAGCAGAACCGATGAGTGACGCCAAGGGCCAGGACTGATCGCGGGGCATCCCTATTTTCAATGTAAAGGTGATTGATAGTTGCATTCAGAGGCTGGGGGAGTGATGTTTCAGTGTCTGTATTGACAGCTTTGGTTAGCACAGTGCTCTGCAGTTGTGGAGGTAAAAGAGGTGGTTCCTTTGCTAGATCTTCTGTTCCGAGGTATATGTTGCTGTAACTGGCATCAGGGGATTTTGGCAATTCAAATCCTGGAACAGTTGCTTCATCCTGCCAAATGATTTAATTCAGATAAGTCTAGTCCTTTACACATCCTTGTGGAAATAAGAATTTCTTGCCTTACATGAAGATCACCATAGTTGTTGTTCATCTCTACAAAGCGGCAGAAGTGGATGACAATGCAATACCATCAACTGTCTACATAACAAAAAGGGCCCTTTCAGTGCGCAAATACACATGAAATTAAACATCCCATTCGTGTACTTGGAGAACTAGAGCAAATGATAGAAACCTGGCACGCTAGCAATTACTTAACAAACCAATGAATTTCTACAAGGTAAATTATATCCATTAACGAAAGAGATGCACTACCTGATTATAATAGATTTAAAACTATAACATAGAATTTCTACAGGGCACTTTCCCAGTGCATTACATATCCACTTTAAAACAGAAAGCTTAATTGCTTAAATAATGTGCTTACGCATTTCAACAAAGTGCATTACATATCCACTTTAACAGTTACATAAGTGGACCCCTCGTACCACACACACGTGAACAATACAAAGAAGCAGAGTCTTGAATTGGCTAAGATACAGTTGCCAGATCCATAAACCACATCCATCAAATCTTGTCCCTAGTAAGTCTTCATATGATAACAATGCAAAGATTATCATATTTGAAGGTGTATTTCACTAACTGAAAATCTTTTAATATATATACAGTTGCCAGTACCATCCATAAACCACATCTGTAGAAATTAGTCCCTAAACTTACAAAACAATGCAAAGATAATCATATTTTAAGGTGTATCTCACTGACTGAAAGTCTTCAAATATTAATACAGTTACCAGATCCATAAACCACATCTGAAGAATCTTGTTCCTGCCTGCTCTACGTGCAAAACAAAGCACAGTTGAATTATTCTTTAAGGTGTATAATTTACTTATTAAAAGCCAAAAATAATAATTATACAGTTGTCTTTGTTAATATTGTAACGAACACAGCACTCTGTTGCAGAAAAATTTACAGACATCATGACCAAGAGACGTCCGACTCCGACCAGATATGTCCTACTTATAATCAAAACCAAAAGAAGACAATCTTCCTGTTCTATATCTTGAATAGCCATAACTTTATTTATAAAAAAAAATAACAGAACTTTTTTTCCCATCAGACAATTTCAAACATAGCATTAACATTCTACTCGGTCAACAATACTACACCAGCAACGCAGTGCAACAAAATTCAATCGTTATCGAAAAGAAATCCATCATTGTCAAAAACACACATGCAAATCCTATCAGGACAATTTCCAGAAAGTAAGACAGATGTGGACAAACACCAGAAACAAATTGCACATGAAGAAAAGAACCTGACTAAGCCCTAATCAAGCTAAGTCTCTCTCACTCCAACATAATCTGTAAAAGTAAATATCAAAAAACTCAGTAAACCAACACTACTTCATTTCAACCACATTAAACAAATACATAACAAAATCAGATCAAATTCACATCAAATTCTTCAACAAATTACAAAATGTTAAATTCAAAACATGAACAATCGATAGAATTGACACCATCGAACCGCACAGCGTAGAGAAAACATAAATGATAAGAAGCTTACGAATTGAATCGGATAAAACGAGGCGACGAAAATGCAGTAAGCGAACTTCACGACGAGAGTGATGAGTTTGGTGGTCGATGGCGTGGTGTGAACTTTCTGCTTTGCTTCTCACGACAGCGGCACAGTTGGGCTTCGATCGGCATATTGGGCCGACCAACACTTCAAAGATTATGGCCATTTGGGCCAGCCATTGGGGGATATACATAAATATTAAATAATACATGAATATGGAAATTCTGGATACGACGTTTAATTACATTTTCAATGAAATGAAAAAGACTAATTTTATTTAAATATTAAATTTACGAAATTCTGTTATGAAACTAGTTTATGGACGACGAATGGGAAATTTAAAGGTAAATTATACAAATATCAGATTTTTTTTTCAATTTTCAATTCAGCGACTTTTATATCAATTTGGATATATATGTTTTATCATATTAATCATATCATCAACCATAATAAAAATAAATTCGACCAAATTAAGTTTAACTCTATAACCAAATTCATAATTTTTGGAGCTTAAAATACCTCAAATTCAAAAAAAGAAGCAAAAATCTCTAAATAAAAATTGATAAAATTCAAAATCTGATTTTAAATCTGCTGCTAATCCATGCAATATTTTGTGTGATTTACTCAAATATTAAAGACCACAATTCTTTGGTAAGATGAAGATGGTGATGGTCGTGGAGAATAGGCAACCTCATGTGTACAAACATATTGGGACCATTTTATGTAAATATCTCTATTCATAAGAGAGAAAGTATTGATAAAAAATAAGCTTAAAATGAAAGTGACAGACCACCTCCGCTTTCGGCACTTTCTCCTTGCAGCAATATCGCTATATACATTCTCTCTTAATTTGTTTTGTTTAAATAAATGCATATTTTAAATTTTACACTTGTTATGATCAGACTTTTTCTATTTCCATGACCTCTAAAGTCCCATAAGTATCTACGAAGCCCGGTATTTATTCCTATTTTTTCTTAAAGAAGCCCTTGTCCTTGTATGAATGAATTAGGGTTTCTTAAAAGGTGCATTTTTCCTTGGTGGCGTGTGAACCCTATACACAGTTAAGCAACTAAAAAAGTCTAAAAAACGTATCATCTTTAATTTGAACCAGTCATGGTATACATTTGAATCATGCATTAGGAAAAAGATCAGGTACAAAGTTGATATTTTTGTACAAAATACAAACTAATCATAGCCTTTGATCTTGTGATTGAATGGATAAGATTAAATCTTGATTTTTTGGTTTTTTTGTGTGTGACGAATTATAAATAAACCTGACGAATTATGTCGTCTTTTGGTTTTTCGGCTCGTCTTTTTCGTTTTTCGGCTCGAATTTTGACGAATTATAAAATAAACTGACGAATTATAAAATTATTTTGACAGATTTTGTATTTTGTACCAAAAATTTACTTTGCACCAGATCTGGCCTCTCATGCATTATATAAATTCTGAAATTATTAGTCAGGTATTAATTTATAATAATTTCCATTTTTTATCAATTATCTTTAATAAAAGCTGAATATGTTTTGAAAATAAATAAAAAAAACTGAATAAATTACTATATTGATCTGCAGGGTTTATGAGGGTTACATTTGGATCAGTTCCATCTGCAGATTTTGCTGAAATTTGATGGAGTTTTGGGGTTGATAATGAAGTATCAGCATCTAATAATGGCGAGGAGCGACATCAAGCATGTCCACGTGGCCCTAGGGACACCAATAGCCACACAAACTTTCTTAACCAGTGATAGAGATGATATTGGAATGATCTCAAGTCTCAACATGACTTATAAAAGTCTCCTCTTACACACTGCTTCGGGCAAAGAGTCTCAACCTCCATCCATCTTCATATTCTGTGTCCTTATTAATTAGGGTTGTAACTTGTAAGTTGTCTATTTAGAGAGAGAGAGAGTACTGTTGTTGTTTGCAGATGTAGCATCATCAAGATTCACAAGCACAGGACTGGCGGAGTGTATGTAAAATATCACTCCAGCTGCCGAAAATGCTGCTTGTTCTTCTGTGTTCATCGATCATCCAGACTTATCATCAGCACCGCTACATACGTGTATATTGCGAATAATGCTTTCTGATGCGGTTGTTGTGTGCGCCTGAGAATCTTGATGATGCTGCATCAGCAATAAATGACTATTTCTCACAAAATGCTTAAAATAACCCTCTATAGCTTTCTGGACTATGCAGAAAGTGTGTGTGTTGTTGTTGCTCTCTTGTTACTTTTTTTTGTTTTGTTTTTTCTCTTAATTTATGCATGGTGTTTTTTCTTTTTCTTTCTTTTATCCATGGGTGCTAGCTAGCTATATATACGATCATCTCATTTAATTTTCTCCTTTATTTATTTTTTTGAGTGTACAGCATAGAGAAGAGAACTAGGAACTGGGAAGACAGGCCAGGAGAACAGGTGATGAGTGTGAAATCAACTTAATTTGACTGGAAAAAAAACTGAAAAATTAACAAAGCAGGTGCAAAACATTAAGCAGCCATAGATAGATCTTTAACCGCAGGTGGTGGCTGAAAGTGGTAGTATGCAAAAAGGTGGTGTGTGTGGAAAGATCTGAGGATAGCGTAGTGTTCCATACAAGTGATGGTGGTGACCCGATTTATTGTGAAGAACTTGATGGTAAAACTTTTCAAGACATGGAAGAATTGGTCAAATTTGTCAAAGAAAGTGGTTATATCATACATGAAGACTCGAGAATTCCAATAGAGGAATCTGAAAAAAGTTATGAAGATCACGTAGTGATTCATAATATTGATAATGAGTCATGTGACCAGATTGATTATGTCGATCCATCCCGGATGCCAACGACATCTATTCAGCAAAGAACCCGTCATCGGAAAAAAAAAGATGTCTCGCTCTTCAGCTCGATCATGTCCTAAAAAGAAAGACACCAATTTCGTTTGGTCTTGATCTCTTGTATTTTGTTTCTGTTTTTTCTTCTCTTTAAAAAAAATTATTTTTTGGATAAGGAACTAATTAATCAGATATTAATAGTCTACCACTCAGAGGAGCAGAAAATTTTCAGGATATATATATATGGAAAGTGTAGAGAAATGTGTGTATTTACCAGAAAGTCATGTGTGACCTAACAAGATACGTAACAGGTCCTCAATTTCAACAAGATTTGAAGTAGGGCAACTTGGCCAATCCAGTTGCGGAAGAAGCCATTCTGAAAACTGCAGAAATTACTATATAAACGTGAAAAAGGAAGATCCATATGGTGCCTGGTGGCAGTTCCAGGGCCCCCCCAGGCCCCCTCTTGATTTGTGTAAAAAAACTTCACCCGGTGAGAATCGAACCCCAGTGCCGTTTCAACTCTACAACCTCATTTATTAAATTTTTATGTCCAAGCTTAACTAAAATTAGAAATGAATGTGAAGTTGATATTTTGATTTTAAGTTTCCATTAAGTATGTTTTACTATTAAATCACACTCAACTTCATATTATTTACTTTTCTCACACTGGTTGATTTATTTTTCGATCACTAAGTTATACAGATAAAATATATTTTATATTTAAATTTTTTTACAAAGAAAAAAATTTGGAACCCAGTGTCGACAGCCGCTGGGCGCTGGATACGCCAGTGCATGGTGGGACTGGGAAGTGGGAACCCCTTTCAACAGAAACCAGTCATCATCTAAATCATCACCAATATGGCCATGCAACTTTTATTTTAGTCACCACTGCTGTGTACCCACTATATTATTGTCATTGTTTCGTACCATTGTGTGGACAAGTAGGTAGCAGCCATGGTTTTTGGTCACTTATTTTGAGTTAAGCTTTGTTGATCACATTTAAGTGTGTAGTCCTGTCAGAATTTGCATAAGATCAATGTTTATTGATGACATCTGTATCGGATAATTACGTGTGGTGCACTGAAATTGATGTTTTATATTTGTAAAACAGGATCAGCTTTTGCTTATTATAGATGCTCAAAATTGTTACGGAGTTACAAGTGCAAATATACAACTAAAGCAAAATTTCCTCGGTGATAATAATGCAAGGAGGCGGATTTAACCTTATTGTAATAGCCTATTACACAGTCATTCCCTGTGGGGCTCCTGCAGTTGCTGCCTTTGGTTTGGCCTTCTCCACCACGATGGCTTGTGTGGTCAGCACCATTCCTGCAACTGATGCAGCGTTCTGGAGAGCACATCGTGTGACTTTGGCAGGGTCAATAACTCCCGATTCCACTAGGTTCTCGTATTTATCAGTCATTGCATTGTAACCAATTTCCCATTCTGCAGCTTTTACCTTCTCAACGACCACCTCTCCTTCAATGCCGGCATTCTGTGCTATCAATGATGCTGGTGCTACCAGTGCCTGTATGATGCACTAGGAATTAGATGTCATGATAACTTTTACGCAAATGGTCAGACTAATTTTACTCTTGAGTTAATCAAGCAGAAAATATTGTGTACGTGAATATTTCTACCTTTTGGATGATATCTGCTCCTAATTTCTCTTCTGGGTCATCAATTTTATCCTTAATTGCAGTGACATAGGTTGACAGATGAACCAGCGCAGCTCCTCCACCGGGAACAATGCCTTCTTCGATGGCAGCGAAGGTTGCATTCTTGGCATCCTCGATTCGGAGCTTGCGGTCTTCAAGCTCAGTTTCAGTGGCTGCTCCAACCTTTATAATAGCAACTCCACCAGACAGTTTGGCAATTCTTTCAGCTAATTTCTCTGAGTCGTACACGGAATCCGTTTCAGCAAGTTCCCTCTTTATCTGAGCAATTCTGGCTTGGATTTCATCCTTTGATGCTGCATCGGCAATGATGGTGGTGGTGTCCTTGCTGATGGTAATTTTCCTTGCTATTCCAAGCTGATCAACAGTAGTGTTCTCGATGAGCAACCCTAGATCACTGGCCTGGAATTCAGCTCCTGGACGATAAAGAAAACGCAAATGATAAGAAATACACAATACACTGCCATACAAGGGCAAGTCTAACAATATTCTCGTCAGCATACCTGTCATGATGGCAATATCTTGCAACAGTGCCTTTCTCCTCTCACCGAAACCAGGAGCTTTGATAGCAGCAACATTCAGAATTCCTCTCAGCTTGTTCACCACCAAAGTAGCCAAAGCCTCCCCAGTAACATCTTCAGCAATAATTAGCAAGGGGGCCCTTAATTGAGTAGTCTTTTCCAACAAAGGAATTATGTCTTTAATAGATGAGATTTTCTGGTCAGTGACCAAAACCCTGGCATTCTCAAATTCAGCAATCAACTTCTCAGGATTTGTCACAAACTGAGGGGAGATGTAACCTCTGTCTATCTGGAATCAAGGTGCATGACATAATGAGAAGCAAGCCACTTCAACAAGACTTGAAAAATAAACACATTCTTCAAAAAGATGTGTACCTCCATTCCTTCTTCCACATCGACGGTGGTCTCAAAGGATGAGGATGATTCAATGGACAAAACACCATCGGGCCCAACTTTGTCAATGGCATCAGCTATCATTGCCCCAATAAGCTCATCATTCCCAGCAGATATCGTAGCCACGGCTGAAATGTACCAACTCTATCAGTAGTCTATCAAGCATGAGAGTTCATCATAAACTTCAGAATTCAGATGAAAGATAGTAGCTGGGTGTAGTACTACCTTTGATATCATCGCCACCTTTGACGGGCCTTGCTTTCCTTTCAAGCTCCTCAATCAATGCAGCTACAGTTTTGTCGATTCCCTTCTTGATGGAGACAGGGTTGGCGCCTGATGTCACGCTCAACAGACCAAGTTTAATAATTTCACGTGCTAAAACTGACGCAGTTGTCGTCCCATCACCAGCTGAATCATTTGTTTTACTTGCAACCTTCAAAACAATCAGATACAAAACAGAAACACATTAAAATAAGAGATAAAGTAATCTGCATCAAAATAGACTTGTGACTTTGTCATAACTCTCAATGCACCAGAACGAATAACAAACAAACCATCTAGACATCACTACCATAAAACATAACATCACCAACCAATATTTCTTAGTGTCTCAGCAATCATACTCAAAGTTGGACCCTCTTACCTCCCTAATGAGAGCAGCACCTGCATTTTCCATGGCATCAGGCAGCTCAATTGCCCTGGCAATCGTCACACCGTCATTTACTACTTTGGGGCTACCAAATTCATCCAACACCACATTTCTCCCTGTAACAGGTAAGCACAATATTGTTAAAAACACATCCACCGCAATGTCAAAACCATCAGTACAAGAATCATCTTCAAATACCAAATATTTAGCAATGGCCAGAGGTTTATCTCAAAACATGTTTTGTTCAACTAATAAAAAATAAACAAGCCTACAAAATGAAGTAAGTAGCTACCTCTTGGTCCAAGTGTGAGACCAACTGCATCTGCAAGCTTATCAATACCAGCCTGGAGAGCTGCTCTTGACTTCTGGTCAAAAGCAATCTCCTTGGCAGCAGCTCTAACAGTAAACCGACTACCAGACGGCCTGCAACTCAGTCTCTGCGCCTGCTGACTGTTCTTCCTCCTCAAACTCGTCTGCATTAACACCAATTCAATTCCAAATCCAACAATTCAACAAAAGGACAAAATAAAAATTGATAAGATTGAACAATTGAGTACCTGCTTTGGGGAGCTGAAAGCGGAGGCGCTGAAGAGTGCACTTGCGGAGGCCATGGCCGGAGAATTTGAAAGCGCGCGCCGGCGACCGTTGATGAACGTGTGGATAAGGAGAGAGATGAACGACGAAATGGAGATATGAATGAATGTCTGCTTCGGATTAGGGCACACTGGGTAGTGAAATCCAGAACGTTCTAGTCTGAACCACAATCATGCTGGTTCGATCGCGGTTCAACCTATTTCGACTAGATCGAACCGTTTTTCAGTTGATTAAAGTTGAATGAGACGGTTCGATTGGTCGGTTCGAACCGAGACAGAAAAAAATTGAAAATTTATGTAGCTGTAGAGATTCGCGATCGGCGATTTTGGGGAGGAGAGCAAGTATTGAACTTCAACCGGAGCTTCGTTCGGTGAGTAGTTGGATTCGTTTATTGGACTTTTTTTTGTAGAGAATTGAAATGATTTTTGTTTTGTTTATATTTTTGAAGCCCTAAATTTGAGTGGCATTATTGATTTGATGGTCATTTTGTACTTTAGGTGCAGATTGTTGAAATTTTGAAGTATGTTTGTTCATTGGTATGTGTGCAGCTTCAGGTTGATCAGGTGGCGGCAGTGAGTGGGTTTGGAGTTGGAGTAATGTTTTGTATGGTTTTAAACCATTTGTAGTGAACAATGCAATATGAGAACATAGAAGCTATTCTGAGGAAATAAGGATTGGAAGGAGTGCATAGCCAGTCTGTTAGAGGTTTGAAAAGGAATGGAAATGTTGTTAGGATATATGATTTATATGTTAGGATGTGTCGAATGTTGCGTTTTAAGTGTGATTTTTGTGATTATTGCAGTGTTGTAGGAGTCTAGTGATCATGAATGAATGTAAAAAGCACAGGATTTTGATGGTGTCTGATTTCTTTTACCCCAACTTCGGAGGTGTGGAGAATCATATTTACTACCTTTCTCAGTGCTTGCTCAAGCTTGGTCACAAGGTCAGTGATGTCATATTTTGGCTCTGCAAATCACCGTAACCAAAGAACGCCATGGAAGATATATCTTTCATTAAATTTGTTTACTACAAGATCAATTGATTTCCTGTTGTAAGTTAGTAAAAATATAGTTGTCATATTATGTTTACGCCCGCTGTTGATAAATTTAAAGGAGTTTTTGTATTGATTAAATGATATGGTTGTTTAGGTTGTGGTTATGACTCATGCTTATGGAAATCGTTCTGGTGTAAGATATATGACTGGCGGCCTGAAAGTGTACTACATACCATGGAAACCATTTCTGATGCAGAATACATTGCCTACCTTTTATGGGACACTTCCAATTATGAGGACGGTTCTTATTAGAGAAAGAATTTCTTTGGTGCATGGACATCAAGCTTTTTCAACTCTTTGTCATGAAGCTTTGATGCATGCACGCACTATGGGATACAAAGTTGTATTCACTGACCATTCACTCTATGGATTTGCTGATGCTGGTAGCATTCACATGAACAAGGTACTGCAATTCACTTTAGCAGATGTAACCCAGGCCATATGTGTTTCTCACACAAGTAAGGAAAACACGGTGCTCAGATCAGGCCTACCCCCAGAAAAGGTGTATGTAATACCAAATGCTGTTGACACAGCTATGTTTAAGCCGGCTCCAGAGAGACTCAGTAGTAAAGAAATTATTATTGTAGTTATTAGTAGGTTGGTGTATAGGAAGGGTGCAGATCTGCTTGTTGAAGTCATTCCTGAAGTGTGCCGCTTGTTTCCCAATGTGAGTTGCCTCTTCAAATATTTCGAGTAACACACTTAGCACAGTATTTTATGAGGATGCAAATAAGTATTTTATATTATATAGTATCAGTTGGCTTCTTAATCTTCAATGCCGTTATTTGCAAAATATTCAGGTTAGGTTTATTGTAGGTGGTGATGGGCCCAAACGAGTGCGGCTAGAGGAGATGAGGGAAAAACACTCTCTTCAAGATAGGGTAGAGATGTTGGGTGTTGTTCCCCATGCTCGAGTGCGGTCGGTCTTAATCACTGGTCATATTTTTCTAAATAGGTATAAAATAGAAGCCTTCATTTTCCCTTTTTGTTTATGTATATATTTTGTTTTAAATAAATCATTACAAGTGCACTAGGTTATACCCAATATCAACTTGGGTGATCCATCAATATTTCAATTGAAAATGCATAATCTTTGAGTTGGGTTTGACAAGTTTGCTTGTTACAATTATGAGGTCAGTGGCAGCTTGAGACTCCAACTAATTCGATTAATGAGGCACCTCATCGTGTAACAAATGGAGCACATGCGATAGTAAAGTAGCCTATACAGATATTTGTAAAATTTTAGAAGCATTTTGATTTTATTTTTTTCTTTCAGATGTTTGTATTCTGACATATTGCCGTAGATAATATTTTCTTTTTTACAGTTCACTGACAGAAGCATTTTGCATAGCCCTATTGGAAGCGGCAAGTTGTGGATTATTGACTGTCAGCACCCGAGTAGGAGGAGTTCCTGAGGCACGTAACCATACTTTCAAACTCATTTCACCAATTCTCCTCCCAAGCGAATTGAATATGGATATCGATTCAAGGGCAACTTCATGATCGTTGTCTAATAAAAACTGACCCTTTACTCTCAGGTTTTACCAGACGATATGGTTGTCCTAGCAGAACCAGACCCTTCTGATATGGTTCGTGCGATTCAGAAGGCAATATATATTCTTCCCAAGATTGATCCGGAGGCCATGCACCTTAGAGTTAGTGGTATTTAGAAAACTCATCGCATTTAGTAAAAAGTAGGTAACTCAGCCACTGTTTTGATATTTTGTATTTCTAAATGCAGATGAAAACACTATACAGTTGGCATGATGTTGCCAAAAGGACTGAAATTGTGTATGACCGTGCTTTGGCTTACTCCAACCAAGATCTTCCGGATAGGCTCTCACGGTATGATTCACTTAGCTTTTTATAGGTAATACGTGCTCTTAGCCCCCCTTGGCATCAAATGAACATATCAACGGGGGGTTCCGATGGTGTTCGCCTAAACGTGGATAAGTACAAATCATTAGATTTTCTTCTTACCGATATTAAAACACAATTTCTTGGCTGGGTTCAAACATAGGAAAAGGAAAGTGTTCCGTTTACTCCCAATATTCCAACGGATCAATGTCCAGACTGACATGTCTAATCTTATCCCTGTGTTCTTTTACATCCATGAGTATCTGCTGCTGCTTACTCTCTAACAATTTGCTACTTAATGTGTTCTCAGGTATCTGCCTTGTGGTGCTTGGGCTGGCAAAATATTTTTCATAGTCATGCTCATTGATTTTCTGCTATGGCGTCTACTTGAGTGGTGGCAGGTACTTTTACATGCCATGAAATCTTCTTCTTCCGCTGTTGTTAACTGCATACCACTATATCATGATAAATTTTGTTCAAATTCATGTCATCAGCCTGCAATGGAGATAGAAGAAGTTCCCGATTTTACCATATTGAATCAAGATCAACAATATCAAGGAGACACAGTTCAGGCTCTATAGACTTCGAGCGTCAAACTCTAGCCCTCCATTGTTATTAGTTATCTTATCTCACCCATGTTATCTGAAACTGAAAGGCCCCTCATGTAATGAGTATTTTTAGTGTCACAATTGAATACTGATGTATTCAAATTGCTGTACAAGTGACAGAAGTACCATTCACCTTCTGTTTTTTTTAGGACGACGACAACTGTTTATAAACCTGAAAAGTAACTTTCTTGCTTGGACGATCGTATTATGCTGGGGTGAAGAGACCAAAAAGTTAATTGCAGCAATTACAGTAGCGCTATGTTCAATCAAAAGGCTCTAATGAGTACAGCAGCATATGCACATCGGATGCTGCCAATTCAGAAAGTTAATCTATTCCCTCACTTTCAGTGTTGATCGAGTGGGCGGTAGATGGATGCTGAGGAAATATTAGTGAAGGCACAGTTTGAGTTGTCATGTGCTGGAGTTCCCTGATGCCATGGAATGCATCACCTGGACAAACACAGTATGAGCGTGTGCAATCATATGGCGGAGCAGAGTTTAGCAAGTATTGTACTCACTGTTCAGCAGTCAATGCCTTGAGGTTCCGGTGCTCAGTCGGATGAGGCTTCTTTTTCTTTTTCTTGACTTCGGATGGAAGAGTATCTGGATGTGGACAGATAATGTAAGTTATCAGTTTCTACAATTTAGTGTTGTAACTGATCCCTTCGATTAGATGCAAACACAGAGCTTTAAACAAAAATGTAGACATCAAATAAGCAAAAAGATCGTTCAACTGTTTTATAATATTATTATGCCTTTTCTCCAGCATCATACACATGGCAATCAAAGGAGGATATGGATAATGTGATTACCTTCCTCGGGATATATTGAATTGTAGTGTACTTCGGCCCAGAAGCTTAAGCAGATAACTGCAAATTGTAAACATGAATCCATTGGTGCGCCCATGAAACTTATACCATGTACTAATTACAGAATGAAAAGCTTGAAATAATCCATGAAGTTGTAGATCTGTGACCATAAAGATGTACTCATCCAAACTCCTCAGCAGGTTTATGATATTTCTCATGCAATGAAATACAGACAAATAATATAAGAGAGTAGAAACTTGAGGTTATGATGTCATATCATATCATACCTCGGTTTGATTTCTGAATTGTCGGAGTGATCTCAATGTAGCATGTATCCTTGAAAGATGTAACCACAAATAATTTCACACCATACTGCACAAACATGAATGTGAGTCAAATTGCCTACCAGCTTGCTTTTACTTAAATCAGCCACTTCTGAAATTATTGCTTGTGACACTGAAAAAGTTACTTTGTTGTACATCAATAAAATCACTCTAGGTGGAGAAAACAACACTATCATTCAATAGTCAATACATACAGAATCTGCAGCAGCTTGCAATGTAACATGGTCTCCCCATTCGCCACTCCTGAATTCTCAAAAGTTAAAACAGAAGTCAAAATAAACTCTCGCTCGAAGATCAGATATGTAATCAACAGAAGGGATTAAAAATTACTTGGACATTTTTTCCAAGTAATCACCATATTCCATGGGCACATATCCTTCATATATTTCTCTATGAGACCTAAGCTGGTGATTCAAATGTTCAACGCAAGTAAGGCCATGAGGAAATATTCAGCATTTTAAAATCTGCAATAAAGTTAAAATAAACAATAGACAATAGCAAACCTGATCTACAACTTGTTGTCTGACAAATTCATGGTGCTCAATTGTGCGGTAAAATTGATCTGATAAAGCACGGAACTGGATAGAAAGAAAATAAATGTGGTGACTTATTAGTTAAGACTACCATGAAAGCCCGAGTAGCCCAAAGGAGGCAAATTACTACATGAGAAGTTCATTTGCGCAATGTGTGATATGTCTACAACACTGATATGACCACAAAGAATCCACAATAATCACACTGGCTAATTCACTCAACAAGTCACTCTGTGAAGATAATAATATCTACAACCAAACAAATGAAGTCGTGATCACGGAAGTTTAAACTCGTTCCTTACAAAATTGCATTACAGTTTCATGCATTTTCCTCTCAACAGGCAAATTAGAAAGCTGCTAATTGTCTATGTACATGGTAAGATGTTCAACATAGAAAACCCAGACATCATTGTCTATACAAACACAATACTGAAAATGGAAAAAGTCTATATGTTATATAAGTTTACATGCTAACCTGACAGTTGCCATCTCCTTGGACTTTTAGCTCAACCAATTGATACAACTGTAGCCTAAAAGAGTGGGGACACGACAAATCAAGAGAAATTAAGCATTTACTATAACACCTGGCGCGGTCAAAATAAAGTGTAACATCTATAAATATATTATAGACGGGTAGCGACACAAATAATAGGTACAATATACACATGACTTTTGTAAATAAGAGTAGACATGTGGAGCTACCTGTCTAATAACCTCTGATGATCTAAAGTAGCTTCATCAATTGAGGGGATTTCACCATTAATTCTAGGAACATGCTGCACAAGATAACGATAAACTGCAGTTCGTTATATGATTGGATAAAATGCAGAACAGAGCCATTCAGTTGCGTTTTGGAAAGATTATGTACAAACTAGCCAATAGTCAACTCTAAATATATGAGTTAGTATACTTCACTTGGACTTGTCGGATAGCGGACCATGTCTAGGTATGCATTCAGAACATATCAAATTAAAAAATATTCCAAATGGTATGTCAGTAAAGGGAATTTAATAGAAAAGTGTAAATGTTTCACTTACAGGGATTGGGTTCATTTGGTTCAACCTCTTGCCAACTTCACCGTCTAGAGAATATTCATCTATTACATCCAGTGTGCAAAACCAGACATCACTACTTGGCTTTTGACAAGGACAACATAATGTGGATGGTCTGATTTCATCAGTCACTTCAAGGTCACAAGCATAGCCTACCAGAAATGATGAGAGTGAGCATCATCCAAATATGACAAAAAGAAATTATTTGAAATCCGCAAGCTATCAAAGACGAGAAACATTGAAAATTGTGAGTACCAGAACTGTAGTTTGCCAAATGATCAACCCAATTGTGAGAGTAACTAAGTGGTTGTGTTTCCTCATGGCTCAGCTGAGAATCAGCCATTTCTCTGATTTCCAGTTGTGATAGTTGAGCTTGAAGGTCAGGCTTGGTGATTCGATCATCAACTGTATGAATGATATCTGTAACATAGACACCATCGTTGAAATACTCCTCGTGTCTATAAGTTGCATCATTTGGTATCATGGAGTCCCCGTAATTACATCTATAAAGAGGATCCCCGTCAAAAAGCTGCAGACCCCACCGCACAACATCAGGATCCTGTTCATATGAAATCATTGGCAAGACAATAAAGTTCTTATATAGATTTCATTTGAAGACTGCTGGAAAAAACTTTAAGTTCCCAAGTGAATCCTGTGAATAGACATTTCATCGCCAAGGTAACCGGTATATTTGACATGCCATGCTAGGCTTCCTCGGCAATAATAGACCTGTTGAAAGAACAACATAAAACAGATTACACCATGTATTAGGATCAAGACAGGAAAAGACAATAAGGCTATTTTATTCTATCATTTTTAGAATCCAAAACCATGGCATGCATGGTAAAAATAAACCATTACATGAGAACCATGTCTTCGCCACTACAAGAACATCAAGAACTAAAGAACGAACTTGGAACTACAATAAAATCATACACTATAATTGACACAAGCTGACACCGTTCTAAACAAGATATTGCATCACTTCAATGGTAAGGATTTCTGCCTTTGATGTGCCAAGTCCACTGTTTGATTCTGATGTCAGTTTCAGTGATGTTTTGATCTAACAAAGAAAAACATGATGTTATCGACTCTAGTTAATTTTATTTGTTAACTGAATCTAACTACTGTCAAACTGTTCAGTTAAATAGTCCTGACTCATGTGATTATTGTATATGTATCGTCATCCTTCATATACAGTTTTGTATTTCATTTACTCCAAAATCAGAACTCCCTAACTTGAGCAGCTCTATTTCTTATGCTAGTTCCATCCTGAAATTATGATCGATATGTAAAAGCAGTAGCATTTTAGACAGCATCCACTACACACACAAAATGAGTACTTATGATTATCTTAGTTCTTATTAAACCTATAAGACCTCAATGAAGAATGGCATTCAAAATTTATAGTTTAAACACTTTAGCATATTAGTTAACACTCCAAGTGGATCACCAATGTAAATCCATATTACGAAACACATTAAGAACAACCACAGTAAACAACAATCAAATCTGTATGATCAACTCAACCTGCAATAAAATACTACTTGACCTGGAAATGGAATCATATATATTAAAACCTCTATGCATAGAATCTAGCAATAAAGAACTCAGCTAAATATTCATGTGGGGCTCCTATCCTGGAATCATCTACAATTAACAAAAAAAAAGTCCAGCAAAAATATTCTACTCACACTCTCTACCCTACCGATCCACAGAGAATCAAATCTAGCTATGGCAGCGGAATACCAAACCCTAGAACTGGAACTGCGATCTCGTCACCTTGCGGAACCGTCGATTCTCCGAGGCACGAGTCGGCAATGGATGGGCGACGGCCGGAAAAGGGCGGACAGCGAATGCGGAGGCGCAATGAGAGCGATCGTGGCGCTAAGAGAGGAAATATAGTGTGTGCGATGAGGATTGAGGTGGCGGTGACCGAAAGCGTGAATGACGGACGTCACGGCGTTTTGTACTGTGAGACAAAAAGATTCTCTGCGTCAGTGGAGTCACGATGAGTCACGATAAAGATTGCAGAGTTACCGTTTGTTGACGGCGGTTAGTGCTTTTGGAAGACAAAAAAACTTTTTCATTTATTCTTTTTATGGAAAACTACAAATTCACTACTGAACTATAATTCACTGCATTTATAACTGGTGCAGGCGTGCAGCGCACATTTGTCTCAAAACTATGCATTTTTGTCTTAAAATACTTAATTGTTTCCTAAATTACATAATCGTTTTCTAAATTGGCTGTTTTTAGTTTGGCCGCATGTGATCTAATTCCATGAGGAAGCTTTATGTTATTATGCCTTTTTTTTTTCTTTTCATTTTGACAATTGTAAATTTCGTATAGTCAAAAATAATTTATAATGATGACCGGTGTCGAACCCAAAGGAGCAAGTGAGATTATACACTAGGATTTATCAAATGTTCTACTTGGCTATTCCTAAAATTTAATGATGAGATGGTTTTCAATTAAAAACTAGCAATGAAATGGCTTCAAAGGGGTTTTAATTCAATTCAAAGAGAGTTTCGAGATCACGTACACAAGAGTTAAGTCATTTTTAGGTGTTAATTGATTTAGAACCTAGCTTAGACTAAGGGCCTGTCCATTTGACTTTAAATTTATGCTTTATAAATTAAATTCAGCTAACATAACATAAATTAATATAAATTAAATTAAATTCAACTAACATAATATAAATTAACATAAATTAAATTAAATTCAGCTAACATAACATAAATTGAATTAAACTAAATTAAAATAAATTGTATTTTTTTAAGTTCATCATCATCATCACATCATCATCATCATATGACGATGACCATCACCATAACCACTGGTCATCTGTTAATGCTTATGCGGATCAATTAATTGAACGGATTCGTAAATTACGGGGTCTAAGCGGGAATTTTTAAAACACTTTTATACTAGCTAAGATTTACGTGAGAAGGCATTGATGAGGAAATTAATGATTTTGGCATCACATCATCCTCATCACCATCATTGTGCTGTTTTACCCCATGGTAGTCGAATAAGGCATTTCAGATGATGCATGCTGATGATGATGATGATTTCAGATGATGATGATGATGATGATGATGATGATGATGATGATGATGATGATGATGATGATGATGATGATGATGATGATGATGATGATGATGATGATGATGATGATGATGATGATGCATGATGATGATTGTTAAGTAATGTTAAGTTAGTATAAACTATAAGTTAAACTAAAATAAATTGAAATAAATTAAATTCAGCTAACATAACATAAATTAAATTAAATCCAGCTAACATAAATTAACATAAATTAAAATAAATTAAATTAAATTCAGCTAACATAACATAAATTAAATTAACATAACATAAATTTAAGCTCAAGTGGACAGGCCTTAAGATAAACAAATTCGAATTTGCATCTAATCCTAGTCAAGTCATCCTAATTAGAACCTCACTTTGTCAAGATATTGATTCACTCTATAGCATCATTATCCTTGGAACATCTCCCAATGTAATAAATGTTATAGGCATTAAGCTCTAGTTGACCTCACATCCATGCATGCTCTCATAAACACTAGATGTAATCATTTCCACCAATATCCAAACCATCACTAAGGTCCGTCGATACTTAGATCAAGTTTTAAGACTAAGGGTCTGTCCATTTGAACTGAAACTTAACTGATCTTAATTGATCTTAACACTTATATTGACTGATATTAACGTATATTAACTTGATATTAACTTAACTGAAACTTATATTGACTGATATTAACTTATCATCATCATCATCATCATCATCATCATCATCATCATCATCATCATCATCATCAATATATCATCATACCATCATCATCATATCACCATCACACCACCCTCATCATCATCATCATACCATCATCATCAACATACCATCATCATCATCATGCAATCATCATCATCATACCATTATGATGGTTGTGACGACGATGATGAATAGTAATATTATGATGATGAATAGTAATATACTGATGATGAATAATAATATTATGATGATGAATAGTAATATAATGATGATGATGATGGTTGTGATGAATAGTAATATGATGATGATGAATAGTAATATGATGATGGTTGTGATGATGGTGATGAATAGTAATATGATGATGATGATGTTATGATGATGAATAGTAATATGATGATGATGGTATGATGATGATGGTTGTGATGATGGTGATGAATAGTAATATGTTGATGATGATGGTATGATGATGAATAGTAATATGATGATGATAGTATGATGATGATGATATGATATGATGATGATGATATGATGATGGTATGGTATGATATGATGATGATGGTGGTGGTGGTGATGGTATGATGATGATGATGATGATGGTATGATGATGATGATATGATGATGATGGTATGTTGAAAATAACTTCTTATCTTAACTGAAACTTATATTAACTTATATTGACTGAAAGTAACTTGTATTAACTTATATTTATTGAAAGGAACTTATCTTATCTTAACCGTCAAAAACTTAAGTTCAAATGGACAGGGCCTAACATATTACTTAGGCATTTTATCAAACACTTGGTAACATGTCATAAATAGAGCACTTAGTGAAAATGAAATCAACATCATAGATTATAAATTCAATGTGTATACATAATCATAGAGTACCAAGGAGGGTTGTAAAATCCCTCAAAACACAAGGGGACTACTCACACATCATGTAAGACAACATGATATGAGTAGGGTTTAAGCACAATAATTGAGAATAGAAGAGGGATAGAAGTAGGGTGATTAATCCTAAAGTCTCCTTTTGGTCTTCACTTCTCCTTTGTTGGATGTTGATTGATGACCTTGATTCACTCTCTTTTTCTGGAAATTTTCCCCCAAGATGCCAGCTCTCTAGGTCAAACATGTCACTTTCTATTTATAGCCTCGGGTAAAATTCAGTACTGTAGCAGGTCCAGTCGATAGACTGGAGTTGGCGTGCATCCCAGTCGGTCGACTGACGGCTAAAATGTAATCTCTACTGTGGAGGAGAAGGCTTACCGGCGTGCTGAATTGAAGAGGAGAATTGTGTGTCGAAAATGAAGAAATCGAAGCCTAATTTATAGTATCATATTACCGGTTGCAAAGGAACCGGTATTATTATAGTACCGGTTCACCGAAAACCGGAACTTCTGTAATACTGGTTACACAGAAATCGGGAAGTTATCGTCTAGTCATTTCCCAACCGGGCCCGTCGTCTCTGAAAAGCCTGTTCGGTGGAATCTTATGTTGGAAAAGGTACCGGTTTTCCCCAAACCGGTATCATCTTAGTTTAATCACATCCTAATTGCCCCGACCAGATTTGGAAAAGCCTGTTCGATTAGTTTCGGTTTCCCTTAAACCGGTAATGCAAGGTTCTCGGTTCCCCAGAAACCGAGAACACACCTGGTTGCCACGATGATGCGTAATGGTCCACGTCGGCCCCAAACCAAGCCACGTCTTTTTTTTCGACATATTCCCGGTACAGGGGAACCCGAGACCATTAAAAATTGATAATCCCGGTTTTCAGTAAGCCGGGATTATTAAAAATTCACATTATCGGTTTGCAGTAAGCCGAGATTTTTAAAAATAGGGGCAATCCAGATATTTTGAGTTTAGAAAGGGGCAAACGGGTGATATGAGTTTCAAAGAGGGACAAACGAGTGAATAACCCAACAATCACCAGCAACCGTCGACCCCCGGACCCCCAAACAAAAAGGCACAGCTGGAAACACCCAACCCCGCGCGCCACCTCCAACCCAGACCCACAACTATCCAAACCATGACACCTCCCACAGCCACCCATACCACCCGTTCCCAACCCACCATCTCCTATCTCCGACGCCTGCAGAAACTCCAAAAAAATAAAAAAAATAGTCTATTTATCATTCACCAGGAAAATCATTTTTTATACAAGAAGATGATATTGGTCAATTGTTGAAATCCTAGTAGAAACAAATGAGATACATATAGACGAGAAAATTTGTTCTGAATCCATCCATTTAAAAAAAATATAATAACACAAACTTTTTATCATCGCTTTTGCTCATAGTTTTTCTTTCAATTTTTCATATTAACAAAAGATAAAATTATTTTCTTTTCTAATTCTTTCTAATACTTTAAATTTTCCATTCATGTGCTGTTTTTGTTGTTGATAAAATTCATGTGCTGTTTTGATATGTAGTTGACATGATTTGTCCATACACACAAAAAAGTAAATATTCTACTCTGTCCAAAATATAAAGAAGACGGATGAAAAATAAGGGAAATGTACACACACAAAATATATATTTTTAATTGTATTAATCAAGTATCTCAACTATCATCAAATTCTCATAAATAGTTTGACCTACTTAATTTTCCAATATGTATCAAAATAGTTTGATTGCATTTGATAATGTTTAGATTGAAACACATCATATTAACTACATGAATTTTAGATTAAATTAAATTTATAGTTTAACATTTTCTCTATTGAATTAATCTTTAGTTATTTATTGCTTGTTATGAAGATAACATTCCTGATATGCCAATTTATGTATGAATTTAGTCACAAATAGTGACCTTATGAATTCAATATATGTTCGATTCATTGCTCTTCACATCATCAAAAACATTGTTTCTGGAAATAAAATAATCCAGATAAAATTAGACCAAATGAATGAACCAAATAAGTATAAACAGGGACACACAAAAAAAGAACATTCTGAAACCAAAAAATAAATAACTTTCATTGCAAGCGACGCCAAGTCTCACAAAAACTCAATCTCTTCATCATGCCGCAAGCTTCACATAACCAAATCACAAACATCACCAGCAACGCTAATGCTATCCACCATGAAAGCTCCCTTTCATCAACTTCTTCTATCCAACGACGAACTAACTGTCGCTGTTCGCAACTAATTAAGATCGAAAATGTTTCTTATAATTCATGGTTGTCCACTGAAGAAAGAGCTGCAGGTAATAAAATTCGTTCGTGCAGCACCTTCTTATTTGGTCCGGGCAATAAAATTAAATCTTCGGAGGACTGCGAGAACTGCACTAAGTCGAGGAAGAAGCGAAGGAGGAGAGCGACGTTAAGGTGTTGGAACGCGAAGATGGCTGTGGAGTTCGATGACGATCATCAGCAGCCTGAACATAAAGTATGTCTTGATGGAATTTTATTCATTAACCGATTGAAACATTTCACACAAATCAATTTTTTTGTATGGAACGAATTTAGTATAAGTGCCTAAAAAGTTAGAGAATCACATAGGATAAATGCTTATAGTTTCACATTGTTGCTCTTTTGATTTTTGAATCTAAACCATGTTCAAAGTGGAACAAAATAACTTACCATTTTATGCGCACTTTTTTGTTGTTGTTGTTGTAGAAATACGAAGAGCCTAGCGCCCATCGTCGTCAGACAATTCATATTTTAAAAAGAGAGGTAATTATATTTACAAATACATTTTCCTTTTTTTCTATATTTTTCCTATTTGATTCGATGTGTAATTAAAACTTGGTTGATTACAAATCTAGCACCCTTATTCCCACTAAAGTCCAACTTTAACTCATCACGAATCAAATTCAGAATGACGAGGGATTGGTTCTTATGACGTCTCCTCTTATAGTTAGATTTGTCACGGGTGGATGTCCGGTAACTAAACTCAACGGACGGTTTCAGTTATTGTTGATATTGCCATTTTGACGCAACAAGACTTTCGGAGTGTTGCTGATCATATACTGATGAAAACTAGCTCATCCCATACCCTAATCCAAAAGGCTGATATCAATGAAAGTGTTGCATTAAATTAGGACCTAGAAAAATCCTAGCTGCATGGTATGGCCTCAAATGAGTTGGGATTCAGCAGTTTATAAGTACTTGCTGAAAATGTGGTCTCAACTCTCATGCCCAATTTTCTGAGCTTAAGCATTTTGTGATTCTCAGGTCATGATGCTCGAGGACATATTGCGCAACGAGCGAGGCACGCACGAGGTACTGAAGCGCGCACATAGGCTAGATCCTGGCCCTGCCATCTCCATCCCTGGCTTTATCCCACCCAAGGTGAAAGAGCTGTTGGTGGAACTGGGCGAGGTAGATGATGAGATAGCGCGACTCGAGCGCCAGGTAAGCGCTCTCCAAGCTGATTTGACACTTGACCAGGCAGTGAACAGAGATTTAAAATCAAGAAACAGGCTGCAGCAGCAACAGCAGGGAAGTGTAAGTGTAAATCCTCAGAGGGTCTCATTTGAGGCCAAGACGCTGCATTTCATAAGCAAGGCCATGAAGGGTGACTTCACTGTCAACAATGACTTCACTCCATTAAATGGCCAAGTAAATGTCGGTACGAATGAAGAAAATGGATCTAAAGCCTGGTTGAAGCCGCAAGTTTCACCTTCGAAGTCACCGCGGCTTAACTTGACTACCAAGGTACGATACACGTGCACTACTCGTGGAACTTGTATTTCAATTTCTTCGATTTTACCAAGTTTTTTTTTGCTAATGCAGAAGGAAATAGAGCAGCGCGTGTCATTCGATCTCACACCCAAATCCTCACCAAGCTCAACAGACACTGATGAGCAGCACGGCAGCAGGGGAGAAAAGTCACAATCACCCAACAAGCTCTCAGAGAGCATCATGAAGTGTCTGATATTTATCTATGTCAGACTCCACAGAACAACTAGACAAAATGAGCTAGAAAAGCCAGGAGGCTCAGCAGGTTGCAGAAGCTTCCGCGGCGATCCCATCAATGTCAAAGCAATCCAAAGTCTACAAAAGGAGTCAAGACAGCAAGACCCTTACGGAATTTTCAGTGCGGGAGAATCCATCCCTAGAGATATAGGACCTTATAAGAACTTGATCCTGTTTGGCTCAAGCTCCTTGGACCTTAAATGTCTCTCCAGCGCAAGCTTCGTTCCGTTGCTCAGAAATCTAAGGTATGTTACGGAAACAAATCTAGCAAAAGTTCAGATTCAGATTTCAGGCAATGATACTTGATTTCAAAACCTGCAGAGGTCTGTTGAACAATCTTCGAAAAGTGGACTTAGGATCTCTGACCCGGAATCAGAAGCTGGCCTTTTGGATCAACATGTACAATGCCTGTGTCATGAATGTGAGTTTTGTGAGCAAAACCTCAATCTTTCTTGTCTAAAATTTCCGGGTCAAATGATATATTTGACACATCATCTCTGAAATGCAGGGATTTCTGCAATATGGAGTTCCTTCTAGCCCTGAGAAGCTTCTTAGTTTGATGAATGAGGTAACAATTTATCTCCTTTTTGTTAAAATGTGGTCTAGTTGAATTTTATTGATCCATTTTCATAAAATGTCTCAGGCAACGTTAAACATAGGCGGAAATTTTCTGAATGCTCATGCCATAGAGAACTTCATTCTGCGAAAACCATTAAATTCTTCCGACACAAATGTAACTTATAGTCCATATCAATTTAACATGTTTCCAAGCTTTAAAATTCAGTTTTCATCAACTGAAAAATTCTATCCTTGCAGGACAGTAAAGAGGACATGGCGCGGCAACTTTATGGACTTGGAACTCATGACCCAAATGTCACATTTTCCCTATGCTGCGGAACCCGCTCCTCACCATCTGTAAGCAATAATACCATATATTTGTTCAATGCAGCGAAAATCGTAGAGTCGTATTATCGCAACTTTTGCTGATTTTTGTTACCCATAGGTGAGGATATACACGGCGGAAGGAGTGATATCAGAGCTGGAAAGATCAAAGCAAGAGTACCTACAAGCCTCCATCATGGTGACCAGCACCGGCAAGATTGCTGTCCCTGAACTACTGCTCAAGAATATGAAGGACTTTGCGCAGGACAAGGAGTCTTTAGTCAAGTGGATCTGCCACCAGCTGCCCGTCTCGGGGCTGCTCAGGAAATCAATGGTGGAGTGCTTCAGAGGACTTAAGTCATCTGCCGTTGTTATCGAAAAAACTGATTATGACTTTGAGTTTCAGTACCTGTTGGCCAACATTAGCTCCCCTTATTGATCAACAACATGCAGAATGCTGTCCTGAATTCTGAAAAAAAAAACATAAATTTATCAATTGTTGTTGAAATTTGAAACTATGAGGATCATTTGGGACGTTAGAGAACATTGAGGGTCAAATTGTGATAAAGTGGATCATATGTGATAGTAGATATATAAACCGATGTCGTTTGGAGACAGAATCAGGTGAGCACGTGTTGCTCCTTTACGAATTCCGAGCTGAGAATTCAAACGCAACTCTTTGTACCTTTTTTTGTAGAATTTCGTAACTATGAGGTTGGCTTTGAACTTTAAAGAACTTTGAGGGTCAAAATCTATAGGTTGAAGCGAAAAACGCTGTCGTTTAATGACGGCATAACGGATTGCAAACTGAGAATTCAAGCGCAGCTTTCTGAATTTTCAAATCCGTCTTCTCTCTCTTAAGCTTTTCGCTGCTTTTTCATCTTCCGAAATTCTGCGTTCGTTTCCGACGACTGGCGACAATGCGAGCGGCCTCTGTCGTGTCTGGTAAACAATCGACTCTCGTGTCAGTCGCAGCCTCTGGTTTCGCTCAGGCGGAGTGAACCGGCGTTTGGCTGAGCTCGTTTGGTACAGTTTCGACACTTGTACAGGTAAAGTTCAGCCAATCGGCTTGCAGCAGATATTGTGAATGTGCTCCGCCATTTGTCGTTTATTAGGTTTGAAATTTTTTGGTGAACGGCGCTGTGGTGGTTTTGCAGTTTCTGGAGGCCGTTTTTAAGCTGATCGTGATATGGATTAGTGTGTTTGTAAGCATTTGAGTTAGCGGTTAACTCTGTGATTGTGAAGTGTGCGCTTTGGGAGATGTTGATTGTGTGATCGTGGTTGGTTTGGGCACATGCAATGGACTATGGAGCATGTTTGGCTGTTTTTTACTATTGTTGTGGGTCAAATCTGGAAATCAGTATTTTGCAATAATAGAATGTTACATTGACTGCTGCATTGTGCTGGTTGGAGTTGAATGGAACCTATGCTTTATTTAATTTGTGTCAATATGTTATATGGCATTAGTTCTTAGGCATTTGGTGTTTTTGTGTATCCAACATTTATGGGTTTGGTGGATGTAGATGTACTTATCTTAGTGACTGATGAGGTTTTAAATTTTAGATGTTAGTGAACTATCATGAGCTGTAGAGGTGCCATCACAGATTCAGAACATTCAGAACCAGTGCTGAAATGTTTTAGCCTCTGCATGTGACACAATTTATGATCCTATGCTGAACACTTGTGATGATAGCATTCGGTTACACAAAAGGATATTTGTGATTCCCAGCTGTATTTTTGTTTAATGTGTTTTCCTTGTTGTTATCCAAGTGGCTGATTGCTTGGAGGTCCCTTGCAAGGTTGTCAGAATCGAGTTTTTTTTTACCTTGACTCGTTTTGCATAGGTGGAATCGAAACGTAAACTCGACTCGTAAAATCGACGAGTTTACCTTATATTAAATTAATATTATATATTAAATATATTTTTTGAACACTATAAAAATATAAATGAATCAAATTTCAACTTTATAATTTAATTATAAAGGATAAACATGTCAAAGATTCTTAAGAATCAAATTTTAATTTTTTTTTACTTTTATATAATTTTACCAAATTTTACCCGATTTTACAGGAGGTAGAATCGTGCTGATGTCCGATTTTACCCCAAAACGAGTTTACATGTGATTTAACTCGATTTATGTAGGTAAAAACGTAAAATCGTACGAGTTTACGAGTTAACTCGCGATTTTAACAACCTTGACCTTGATTTTTCCCCATGTACTGATAGAGAAAAGAAAGCGTTGCTAGTTTGAAGAAATGGTTGATGTGCCAAAGGATTCTTCATTCAGAACTAATGGGAGAGACAAGAGATATATGTATGATCTTACGGAGGTAACGGACTCTCTGTTTTCTTTAGATTTTTATTTTAGCAGCTATATACTGGAACATCACTATAAGTTGTGCATAACGTCATCTTTATGTATGATTTATGTGGGTATTTTGCTCACTTTAAAACCTTAGCGGGTGTCGAAAGTTCAGATTCTTACCGGACCATGAATAATGAACAATCAGTTTTTTTTGTTGGTGTTTCAGGCATGTGTTTTGGCACTAATTCAATCTCCAACATTTGTGGTTATTTGCAGTTTAAGGAGTATAACACATTCTTTCCCACCCCTGACCCTGAGGATGAAGTGATGGGGTTGGACTTTTTATTGACGGAACCGAGTTGCAATGATGGTTTGGTTGAACCCTTTTTAGGAGTGAGTTCTGCAAATCCTCAGAAGTATTATGTAACTGAAGACAAGTTTGACCACGAGGAAATTTGTAATGGTAAAGATGTGGTCAAGCTGCTATTCCTCTGACTATTTATTACTTATTAGTCCTCCCATCCACAGATTAGCAATAATTAATATAATTTTCATTGGTGCTTCTTTAATACTAAAAGTGTGCTTTAGTTGTTTCAGGAACAAAAACCTTTGAACTTACCTGGAGACCAGAGGAGCAGCCAGGGGGTGTATGATTCTTTCCTGGGTTCTAAGTTCTTATTTCAATTTTGTAATCAGTTTACATTGCCAACTGATGATCTCACTGAGCTAGTAAAACTGTATTTATTATATATATTTGTGAACAGTTAAAAGCTTGATACTGTTGGCACATGTATATTCATTGGATCGCTGCAATTGAAGATATTTTGTATGTTCTCTTTTGTAGGATAACTCTGAACAGTTGCATGGAACTGATGAGGGGATTCTCCAGGAAATGAACAATCTGCCTAGCATATGTGAAGATTATCTATTCGGTAAAGCACGTCGTTCTTTTTAACTGCTTACCATTTCTAGCATGTCTAATGCCTTCTTTCTTTAGATTGCAAGCTAGGCGGTGATATTTCTATATTAGATTGTGATTCGTCAAACGGACTCATTACCAACCAGCCGAATGTGCCCTTAAGTGACAACGGAAAAGAATGTGATGGTGTGTTGGAAATGCCAATTGCAAACCTCGCCCCTGTTGAATCACCCAGTCACCAAAACACCAATCTGATTGATAAGATGACAATCAAAGAACTGCTGGGAGCCTTCAAGGATATATTTGGAAGAGAGGCATTAGTTGCTGATACGCTGTGGCTTAAGAGCCAAATTTTATTTGGATTACAAGAGCTTGACAAATCGTACACTGGCTCCAATTTTTCTGATTTTTTTTCGGCCTCGAGTGAAAATTGTTGCAAGGAGATGGTTAACAAGTCACCAAGATTATGTTCTAGTCTAGCCACTGGTGATGGAAGAGGCCGCAAGTCGTCTGCAAACCTGTCAAATAAGGAGTGTAAACTAGGCCTTACATCACATGGCAAAGAGCCACTTCTGTGTGGTTCGACAATAACATTCTCATCCGTAATGGATGATGGTAAACTTCATCATAGAGACATTGATGCATGTTCTGCCCAAAAAAGATCACGCAAGCAGCCGGCGAGATACATAGATGAGTACTCTAAGTACCACACGGGTCGTACTAGTAAAAGATCTGGAACTCTATCCAAAAATTCGAAAGAGAATAAAAATTCGAAATCACCATACCAGGGTTGCATGAAGGAACATGTCAGAGCAAGAAAATTGATTCGTCATAATGAGTATATCACGGAAGTTATTCAAGTTCCATTTGGGCCTTTATTGTTGAAGTGCTCTGATAAAAAGGAACCATTTCCATCTGTAAGTGTCCAGATTCCTTTCATTATCTATAGGAATAATTTTAACATGATTTTTGGCTTGGAGTAGCCAGTTTCTTGGAGTAAATAATCACTTATGATAAAGAACTGTTTGATTGATCCTTTTATGAAGGCATGTCCTGATCCTTATAGCGAGGTACATATAGACGCTGTTTTTTGGCACCCTTCCCCACATGTTATATTTCTAATCTGCAGTTGTAATATATGTTTGTAGGACCTTGACTGCAACAAAGCAATCATCAAATTTTCAGAAGAAAATATCAGTGCAGAGCTTACTCGAGCCTCATCACAAGATGATGGGTCAGATGAAAATGATCTCGGAGATGTGACAAGGGATAAATCTGGGAGAAAGCATAACAGATATTGGTCTGAATACGAAATTGCAAAATTGATTGAAGGTGTTGCAGAATATGGAGTTGGCAGGTGGACAGAAATAAAAAAAGGCTTATTTCCACCAACCACTCGCCGCACATCTGTTGATCTTAAAGTACTCCCATAGAACCTGAACTAGATTCATCTGAAGTTACATTATCCATTAGCTGATGCGGTCCTATTCTCTCTGAATTCCAGGATAAGTGGAGAAACCTCCTCAAGGCTTGCGGCTCACAGTTACAGAGCAAAGCAGAGGTTGATTAAGCAAAGTTGCATATCCTCTTCTTATGAATCAGAAATTTAGAATTACTTTTTTGTTAATTTTTTTCTTGTCACTGTGTAGGGGAAGAGAATTTCACATCAACAAGTACCACAATCAGTTTTGCGGCAAGTCAAGGAGCTATCCATGATGCATCCATACCCCAAAATTCCAAGTCCTAAGAATGCCCTTCTAGTCAGGTGTTAAGGTATTTATGCCTTTGCTATACTCTCCAAGGAAAAGACACCAAAAACCCTCTTGAAGCGCATAAATGAAACTTGGAAGATCTGGTTGCATCAACATGCGGTGATTACTATATTTTGGTGATTGGTTTCTGCATAAGTACTTATATTTGAAGTAAGAAAGTATTTTGTATAGGTTGCCGTTCAGTTGAAGACAGCAAATAGTTCAGGTCAATTAAAGTTTATGGCAAGTAATGTGTCTTGTGTCAGTGTGTTCCTCTTGGCAAACATTTCCGGCCACCAAACTGAGCAAGGAACCATGTCAGCAGAGCATCATATAATCAAAAGCTTACACAGAGGTTGATTCATATTGAAACTGAACAAAACCTTTTTTTAGTTATTTCATTACATGCATCCATCATCCATGCTTAGAGTAATTTAGTTTGTGGTTTGGTCACTACCTATTTCACCATTGTCGCCGCCAGCTCCTTTAGTTCCTCCACTGCTGGCATAGTTATTGAAATCCTGCCTCGGTATGTAGTGGTGGTTGTTCACTGAAGACAAGCTGCCACGGCCATTCGCAAAAGCTTCATTGTAATACCCAGTCTCTGCGGTCTGATCCTCTTGGACACTGCGGCGAGTCTGGTCATGAAGACTTATTCTGGAAGTGGCCAAGCAGCAGGTGCTCAGCAACATGGCTGCAACCATCAAAGCAGTCATAAGAGCTCCAGACTTCCTCATCCTCTGATATAATGCTATGTGAGCAAATATGTTGTGAAAATGGCTTGGAGAACCGTGGAAGAAGATGAAGAGTAGAGTATATCTATATATACAGGTCTGGAAAGTTGCAGACACTATCTTTGTCCACAGTTTACACAGATCAAAATCTCCACCAAATGAGACATAATTTGGTGGCTTGCCCAGTGAAAAGGTGTCCATCTTTGCGAAAGGGTAAACACCAAAATGATGGAGCTTGCTGAAAAAACAGTAATTCCTTCTTTAGGGTTCCTTTTGCACTAAAACTTCACTTCCGTAAACCCCAAATAGTCTCGACAGAATGTGGTGCGGCATATTATCATCATTAAGAGATTTAAGCCAAAGCAGTATGCACGTTAGACTAATGGAGGAACCTGTTGTATTATCTGAGTGAGGTCAATCATTGTTGAGAATCCAATGAAATATGTACATGTCTAGCTCCTGGATAAGACTTTGGAGACTTTTTTCGAGTTTTTATCTATGTCCTGGGTTTAGGATTTCTCAAATACCCTAAACGAGTTCCACATATCTTGTTTACCATGTTTGTAGACAAATCAGCACGCCAGTACCTGTTCATTTTTAGCATGTACCGATTCCGACTTTGGGATGTCGATTAGTTGCATTTTATAAGGGCATCCGCAATAAAATAAAAGAGCACCGAACAATGTGTAAAAATAGCATCTTTCCATAAAATAATGTAGCAAGCAGAATTAAAAATAATGAGTAAAAATGACTTTTTGCTCTATATTTTAACGCAACAAAGAGCTAAGAGCAAAAATAAAAACCTCTTTATATTTTATTCTATAACAATGAAAGCAAAAAGTAATACTCTTAACCATTTCAATTTTTCGGCATTATCACTTCTATTATTTCAATTTTGCTCTCCATTATTGCTCACCTATTAAACATTATTTTTTGCTCACTTCGTCCATGAGAATAATAAGTAATAAAGTCTTTTTATTATTACTTATTGCTCCTGTGGACATACCGGACATTTTATAACATACCGGTTTTGGAATGTCGGCATGATTGTTAGTTGGTCTACACCGGTAATCATTTTTCGCAACATACCTGTATTGGTATTCGTTGAAAATGATCACATCAATGCTCCGCATGCCGGTTTCTTTTTTGACAAATCTTAAAGCCAAAACAGGGCATTTGGGTTAATGCGGAAAGACAAGCAAGAAGATTTCTGTGTTTATTCCAAATATATAAGAAGCTAGAAAGTTGTAACTTATGTGTACATCAAACATTACAGCTCACCTTAAGTGGAACTACTAAACAAACAATGACCCAACAATAAGTCACAAAGTTCAATAAAACCAAACACAGAAGAGATGAAGAACTTAAGATATGGGCAATGGGCTCCCATTCCATCCTTGCAGGCACTCCAGCAATGGATCAATAACCTTACCCTCACACATTGCCGTGAACACCTTGTCGAACTCCTCGCCCGGCGACCTGTTTTTCTCCCCGGTAAGAAGCTCCGTTTCCAGCTCCTCTCTCACAAATTTATACAATGGGTATGACCTGCAGAGCTTGATCTTGTTCTCACTTCCCGGGTTCCCACTCTCAACCGCTGCCCTCGCTTGTTCCACTTCTTTAGGCAAAATGGCCTTCAGCTCTTCCTCAAAAGCACTAATCTTTAGGAAGATGGATGCATTTGTGTTCTTCAGGTCTTCGGCATTGTTGTTTAACGCGTGTTCGACGATTACTTGCCTTAGTTTCTGCATCAATGGGTATGTTGCGCTGCAAGGGTCGTCGATGTAGGCAAAAACATACTCGCGATCGACGACTTTTAATAAGTCCTTTTCGCAGAATCTCGAAGGGTGGAGCTCTCCGTTCGGGCTTACAGTTAAGACCTTTTTCGCAACTTGGCTGATTGTGTTCTTCACTGTGTTCTTCAGATTCTCCTCTATATGCCTTAAGTCAATTGCTTGACATAACCCGACTAGATAAGTCGATGACATGAGCTTCAAAATGTCCACTGCCTCGGCAGTCTTGCGCGATGAGATCAGTCCCAATGAGTTCACATCCTGGTTGTGCTGCTCAGCACTTTGGACATGGTTTGTTACAGGGTTTGCCAAGAACTGTAGCTCGGAGCAGTAAGCCGCCATTGCGATTTCCGCGCCCTTGAACCCGTAATCCAAGCTTGGATTCCTCCCGCCGGAGAGATTTGATGGTAAACCATTGTTGTAAAAGTCATTGACTAGTTCGGAGAATTGTGCAAACATGAGTTTCCCAATTGCTGCAATGGCTAGTCTTGTGTTGTCCATAGACACTCCAATAGGTGTGCCTTGAAAGTTCCCGCCATGAATCGCCTTGTTGCGCGAAACATCGATTAAAGGATTGTCGTTGACAGAGTTAATCTCCCGCTCGATGGACCGTGTAGATGATCTGATCACTTCGATCTGAGGTCCAAGCCATTGCGGCGAGGTTCTCAAGGCGTATCGATCTTGCTTAGGCTTTTGTAACGGATCAGTCTCGTGAAGCATTTTCGCAGCCTTGACGTACTCGCTCCCGTCTAGTATATGTTCCATGATGGCCGCGGCCTCGATCTGGCCCGGATGATGCTTCAACTTATGCGTCAAATGGTCAGTAAACTCCGGCTTCCCCTGCATCACTTCGGCGAAGATAGCAGACATGACCTCAGCCAACAATGTCAAAATGTGAGTCTCAAAAAGCACAATGGACGCTAAGCCAGACCCAACTCCAGTCCCATTCACTAAAGCAAGTCCTTCCTTAGGCTGCAATTCAAAAAACCCGCCTTCGATCCCCGCTAACTCGAACGCCTTTTTAGCGTCCAACGTCTCGCCATTTGGCCCGGTGGCCTTGGAGTTGGCTCGACCGGTAAGCAGCCCGGCTATGTAGGAGAATGGGACTAGATCGCCGGATGCGGTGATCGTGCCGCGGAGGGGCAAACATGGAGTAATGTTGTGGTTGATGAGCTTGGTGATGGCTTCCAAGACCTCAAACCTTATGCCTGAGTAGCCTTGCAGGAGTGTGTTGATCCTCACTAGCATTGCTGCCCTGGTGGATGAGTGTGGCAATGTGTGACTTTTGTCTGTCCCATTTCCAAATATTCCAGCATTCAAAAACCTAAAAATCAAACCCGAAAAATTAATATTTATTTGAAATAATCATAACCATAATTACACAATATAAAAAATTATCATTACAAATTAATTTTTAAAAAAAACGCACTCTTTTTTTTTTTCGATTGTAAAAAAACGCACTCATTTTGATAATATACATTAATATATTTCGTTGCCTCTATTTTTTAAGAATATTTTTCCGAAATACTACAAATTCTTACCTGCTGACATCATAAGATCTAATCACCGTCTAATTCAATAATATTTCCAAAAACTGAATAAATAAATATAGTATGGCCAGGGCATAATTTAAATGAATATCCATAGTGTTTTTTTTAATTTATTAGCAAATAAAATCACAATAAATTCTAATTATTATATTCAGCCATTAAATTTCATCTGACCGTCTATATTATACTTATTACTCAAAACAAAACTAGTAATTAAATAACTAACTAATGAAACTCGCACTTTTTTTTTATTGTAATGAATCTAAAACTTAACTAGTAATTGATTAAAACTTACCGAATAAGCTCCTTCTGCAGAGCAGCACCTTGCTTAGTCCTCCGATGCGACGTCGCACCGAAGCCAGTGGTAACTCCATAGCTATCAGTCCCTTTATTCATACTATCCATCACCCAATCACTACTCGCCTTCACTCCTTCCCTCGCCGCCTCCGCCAGCTCCACCGACACATCCTCCGCCATCGCCACCGCCGCCACCTGCCCGATCGTCAACCCCACTCCTCCCAACTCCACCACCGGCTTCCTAAACTCCTCTACCATCCTCTTCACCTCCTCCAAATGACTCCCGCTCATCCCCTCCGCAGCCTTCCCCCAGCTCAACGCGTCTGCCACGTCATCACTGCTCCTATTTGACACGCAGAACGCCGCCACCGATCCTTTCCCGTTCGCAATTATCGCTCCGTTCTCCATTTCTCGGCTTCGAATCCGAATTCAACCGCGCCGAATTGCGATAAAGATGTAATCTTTGAACGAGATTTTGAGGGATTGGATCGGTGAATGAGAATGACAACCTGGTTTGAGTTTTGAGGTTGTCTGGTGAACAAGAAAATTGAGTAAGGTTAAATAGAGAGAGGAGGAAAGGGAGTTGGGTGGGGAGAGCGGGAGAGGGTTAGTTGAGAAGCGTGGAGAGCCGTTGGATGAGTGTGCATTAGATCGGACGGATGAAAATGTGACACGTGGAGGTTTGGTTTGATTATTTGGTTTAGGTGCATGAGGTTCTTGTTTAAGCGTCAAATGGGACGACGTTGTGGAGAGGAGGGGTTGGTGGTGTTTATGGTGCATATGGCTTTGTAGTCGTCGTCACTCTTCCCTCAATTTCAATTTACAATATTTTAAAAATACAAAAAAGAAAATGTTACATTTGAGTTTTTTTTTAAAATTTAAATTTAAAATATTTTCCATCAAATCCTTTAGATATGTTAAGAAAAAAATTTCATTTGACAAAAATTTTAAAAAGTTGGACAACTAGTGTAATTAAAAAAGTGATAATCCAAAATGTTATTTTCCATCTTTTAAATATCAAATTTACATGCATAAAATTAATGTTTTGTACGTACATTGATATAATTATTCTCATCACGCATTGGATATTTTAGATGAAATTTCATATTTACTGAATAATATTATATGCGTAATGGAATATGGGAGTCGATATTTGTAGAGCCACCTACCACAGCCAAAATGGAAGAGAAGCCAAATTAACAAGGTTGTTGATAAGGGTGTGTGGTAGGTGTAGGTGACATTGCCGCCAACAATAATCAAAAAGTGACTTTTACACACTACATTGAAAAGGCTTTCTTAATAAAACCAATGACATCATTTGTGCATAATCTTGTCAAAAATATTCCATACCTCATTTTGGCCGGCTTTTTTACACTATAAAATAAAGCTTTTTGTGATTTTCGAGCTTTTGTAAAAGGAATTTGTAAATAATTTTGTTATCAATATTTAACATGTGTCCAAGATAAAAGATATGTAATGGCTCACTTAAGTAAGGGACGACCTTAAAAGATGGTGGAAGGATTTTTTATCCAATGATTTTCTACTTTTCTAAATTTATGTAGGATGTTGAGGATGATTTTTTCATCCAACTTCTCACCCACTCCGTTATCCCGATTTCATATTATCCAATAAATATAGAGTTTAAATTTAGGGCTATAGACCATTTCAATTTGTCAGTAAATTAACTGTTTTTTTACCACTAATAAATGAGATGGCATTGGCGTCAAGTCACATCTACATACCATATGCTTATTAATTTTATTCGCATCGCCCAATACATTTATGAAAAATACTTCTCTTTTTAGAAAATATAAGAAGCGCATAGCTGCATTTAATAATTATCTTGCTTCCAATTCTTCATATCTTCCAAAATTTTGGTGTAGGCATTATCAAGTACATTTTCTATCATTAAAACAAATGCCTTTTATATCGAACTTTTATTTCTTCTAAAGGAACAAACTTTAGCAATATATTAACGTTCGCAGAAGTTAGTACGATCATCATAAGTCGTATTTAAAACCTGACGCATTGTAAATCAACACCTCAACCATCCGACTAAATTAGTCGCTGATGACAATTTCTTCTTACCTTTTTACTCTAGAAAATAACTAATATGTTGATATTGAAGATCGCACCATTGACAACGTATTTATTTATTTGTGTTTGAAAGTGGGTGTAAATTGTTAGGAAAAGCATATGGCGAGATTGAAGGCCAACATTTCAAATTGGGTGCTTAAAAAATAAACATATGGATGTCAATACGGGGAGGTGGTAGCTGGCCACAAAAACGAGCTCACCTGTCTGATCATCATCACTGCATTTCTCTATATTGACTTCCCTGACAATTAGATCGACCTACTTCGCCAGCTAGCTGATGGATCCATTCACACATATTCCTCCATCTCCATATATATACTCTCATGATGAATATTTATTATTATTCGTCTTACCCGATCTGACGTTATTTTCCGCGTGGTGTCAATTTATTGTTATTCGTCAGCATAATAATTCGATGCATGTATGTTATGTTTTCATACACACAATCGTTACCAATCGATTAGAGGATTCCATATACGAATGCATTATCTAGTCGCTACAAAAATGGAGATTGTGTTCTTAGGTTTTTGAAATATTGAGAGATTTTTATTTGAGCGTTCCTCTTAGTTTAAGAACAAATATATTTAAATTTTATACTTTTCAATATTAATGAAGAAATAATGTATTTTATAACATTTTTTGTTTTTTTCTCATTAACCAAATTTAATCTGAATTCTCATTGACACATTTATTTTTTTTGATTGAAAAATATGGCATACAAATACCTGGAAACAACATCACAACCTCAGAAGCAGAACTAACACATAAACTAAGACTTTTGAACCTGGGGAAGTACCTAAATTAGAACAACAACAGCAAAACAATTAACCAACAAGAACATCCAACATCACGAGTGATTCGTGCATAGTTAGCCAATCCATATGTTGCTTTGTTCCCTTCGCGCATGAAATGCTCCAAGGTCCAGTCCATGCCAAACTGGCCCAAGTTAACAGAAGAAGTGGCTCGTCAGCCAACTTCAAAGAAACAATCAAGCTCTGGCAAAACTTCCATAAAGGAATCCGTCAATTCTGGATCCTGCTACTCCAGTCGTCTGCATTCGATCTGCTTCTTGCCAAGGCATACACACCAGCTCTAGAAAAGGCATAAAAGATGACTTAAAGCTAGGGAATCCCATCTAGCTGGGAGCAGCACGGACAATAAAAAGACTCCGGAATAAGACCAACCAACAGCTCCACTTCACCTCACGCCCATGGAAGTGAGAGTACCCCTTGAACAGTAAGCAACGAACGACGAACCCAAAAAATCTCAAGTGCAACATAAAAACAAAAAACTCTCAGAAGTGACGTGTCCCATTATGGATGGACTTGGGGAATTCAATGCAAATGCGGGCCATAGTTGGACTAGTACCGAGGCCCAATTACTGCAACGAATAAAGCCCAGCGAGATTTAATGGTTTCAGAGGTTCTCTTGATGAAGGTCAGTTATGCTTTCGTTTTTATGGTCCTCAGGGATTGATCTTTGGCCCAACTGTAAGTCCGAACTAATTTCATCGTACACAAAAACATATTCAATTTTATTTAATTATTTAAAAATATAAATAATATTTTAGGTTAGGCACCAGATTTGCTAAAACACATGCATGTTCATCTCCAGATCATGCATTAAATTCTTTTCCAGTGTTCAAATCCTGCGGATCGAAACATTAAATTCTTACTAGCTGTCACCTTCCAATCTTACTTCAACTTCAAAACCTCAAACTAAAAATGTGATTCCTAATCTGTCAGAATTTGAATTGAAAATTTCCACTTCTGACACGGATTTGCATTTGTGTGAATATAAATTGCACCTGCACCAACTAAAATTTCAAACAATTCGCATTAAATATCAGCTTTAAGATTTCCAGTCCAGAACATGTCAGAATAAATATTCTACTATCAAACCTGATAATCGAATTTGTATATTTTCTCAATTCTTTATTTTTTGAGAAATTTATATTTTAAGGGTAATAATTTAATTATTTATCGCGAAAATATTTGAATGAGATTTGCGAGGTCGTTTGATTATCATATCTGATCGTTCTGAAATCAGAGCCAACACGTACTTCAACAACAACAGCGTCAATCAGCTTCGTCCGCTTTTCCGTTCGGTGGCCGCTCATCGGCAATCGTGCTCCGCTAACGCCTTCATCCCGAAGCTTCTTCATCGTTTTCCGCTTTCGCTTTTTTCTTTTAGTCTTTTATCTCTTTCTCTTACTCCGATGAAGACCTACTGTCGCTTTGTCTGTAAATCCATTTGCGTCTTTTTTGAGCTCGGGTTCGGATCATAAGCTGAAGTTATTCATCTTTATAGCTCGCTGTGTGTACCGTTGATGCCGATTGGTGGCGATTTTTGTCCGGGAATGATCTTTCAAGGAGTGGAGAACTGGAGGAGTTTGAAATTTGAGCCCTAATTTTCTGAGCTGTTGAGGTATGAAATTTCGAACTCTGTTTTTGCTTTAGTGAGTATATTTGTTCTGATTAGTGGAAAGGACCGTTTGAGGTTTTGTACTTAGCTTTTTATTGGGTTCGTCTCCGTTTGCGACGGGGATGAGGGGATTGTCGGTGATCCTGTTGTGATGGATATAGCTGTTTTGTACCTATTTTGGCCACTACAAACGGTTGAAGATCAGACAGCTGACGAAAATGGGGCCAGTGGGCCGTGGTTCGTAATTTTTTAAGTCAGTGTGTTGGTTGTTGCTGGATTTGATGTGTGATGTAAAGACCAGCGTGCATTGGAATTGAATCAAATACTTGTATTGTATGATGAAATTGTATAACCATCTACTTTTGTGGTGCGTTTTGGGTAATGGTTACTTTGAAGACAAGAAAATTTCAAGGCTGGGACATAGTTGATGATTGTCTCTAAGTGTTGAGTATTTGACTTTGAGTACCCCACTGAGATGTATTTTAGTAAATGTTGTATAATTATGGTTGTTGGGGACAATTAGGGTATGTGAAATGTGTGTGTATGAGGTTAGACATGCCGACAATTATTGGGTTGATTAGCAAATAGTATATAATTATGGTTGAGGGGTCTGTATCGGGTGGTAGAAAGGTTGCTATCAAATTGAGGATTTGGGAATCTATCGTCTTCTTTTTAGTTTTGTGCATTTTTGAACTGTCTATGTGTGCTTCTTTGGCTGGCAGTTGTCTCATCTGTACTACTCTTATCGTTTTTCTCTTCTTTCGTGTGGATTTGATTGGTGGTGCATTGGCTTCCTTGAGACCTTTTAGTAAATTATATTGATTAAAGTGTAAGTTTCAGTTTGAGCATGTTTAGTTTGGAGTGCACTTCTTCATCTTTGCTTATTGTGTGCAATCTGTGCTACTGATTCCTTCCTGTGTTATTTTGAGTATAATGATGGAATTTGTTGTTTTTGCTTGATTCTTGATCAGTTTCCTTAATTGGAATGTCTGTTGGCGGGTGCAAGTTTCTTTAGAAATAGACACTAAATATTGAAGTTCAAGTGTTGCAGTCCTCAAACCCGAAGTTCAGGGGACTGTACACTCTACGCACACAGACATCTTATGACTAGTTGGTTGTGGCTCTTTGCATTTTTTTTCATTGTCTTGACCACATTTTGTAGAAAGATGAATGCTCTTCAGTTAACTACTCGTAAACCTGTAATCAATATGAAGTGAATGTTGTTGTTGGGTATTTGACGTCCAACAAGGGATCTGGTGTCTTAACTCTTACCAACTATAGTTATTTTCTAAGGGATTCGTACTTGACAGTCTTATGCTAAAACAAGGTCGTTTTCTCTAGTTATTTTCAGATGAATTCAGAATTAGCTCTTAATTTATCCTCATCAACATTTTTAAATACCATATTTTGATTATTGGTAAACACTAATAGTTTCTGGCATGTGTTTCATTCAGCTTTTCCATATATACAATTTAGAACTGCTAAGCTGAGCTATAATGTATGACACTTGTAGGTCACGCAGGTCTTGCGACAATTTCCCTCCTAATATTTGATCCGATTCTTGGTTTATTCTCTTTTTCTTGCGTATGGTTAATCTTCTATTGACTATGAGGTATACTTTCTAGTTGAGATAAAAATTTTAGGCACTGTATCCATCTTTAGATTCCTCTGCATCACCTAACCATACTTAACTGACCTACCAAAGCTATTGGTTTACTTCAAAGAATATCATCTCAATTTTAGTATGTGTTTATAAATAGGTGGTTCAGGTTTCATTCAAGCAAGATGCATTTGTGAGGTCGATGAAGATCACGGTTGAAGTTGCCTTGTCTTGGCTTTGTAGCTTGATCTGGATTCAGCATGTAGTCAGCGGTTAGTGATAATTGATAAGACTGCATATAATATAAACAAGGAGAAACTCTGTTTATCGATGCTATTTATCAAAATCGATAAATGTATGTCATATTCGTCTACATGTGTAACTGAGGCTAGGCGGGCTCTGCCAGTTGCCAGTTAATTGGAGGGTCTCCGGACACATTTCAATGCTAATGATGCAGAATAGAAAATCAAGATCACTGCTGTGATTGACTTGCTTTCCTTTTTTACTATGCCAGGTGATGCCTCTGATACTTCTAAAGCAGTGAGATGGATATGCACATGCTCGACTGCAGCCCAAGAGAACCGGAGCCTCTCTTTTACATCGAACTGTTCAACAAACTGTGATTGCAGTCCAGGTATCAAATTGTATGCGAGGTCCTTTAATACTCACTAAGAAGTGTTTTGTGATCCTTCGTTCTACACATTGTTCTCCTTGCGGAAATGGCAACGTAATCCAGTTCACCTCAGCAAAAACCTGATATTCCAGTCTAAGATATACTTAGTTACTTAGGCTGCAGTAGTTTACGAGTTCTTCAATGAAAAAAATTTCATAATGTTGACCTTTTTCTGTTCTGGCAGGAGGATCAGGCGGAAAGTGGGCATGTATTTGTGCTTCTGATAAGTTTCCGGAAATTTATGTTAACAGCAGTGACTCGAAATGTTTTTCATCTTGTCATTGCAATTCTGGTAATCTCCAATCCGAGATGCTTCTAGTATCACGAATCACACTTGAAGGCAACAGTGCAATACATAATGACACGAGCTTACTAAATTAATAAAGTTTCTTGTGAACGTTGACTTCTGTCACAGGGTATCCTGAGCCATCGAAGGCTGTGATCAAGCACTCCAAAGCTCTTGTCATTATTCTTTTGGTGTGTGTTGTGCTTGTAACATTTGCATTTTTCACCTCTGTGGCCTGCTACCTGTATCGGAGGGAAAATTGTCCTATTCCACCTTCATTGTTTTCATCAGACAAGGAATCTAGTTATAATAGTGCCACCTTGTTTATAAGCCATAGAACCATGTCAGAAACAGAACACGCAATCAAGCCTGTTGCAGGTAAATGGTCTTTCAACAAAACACTCCTGGTTGTGTTTTTACGTTAGATTTGAGCTACATGATAATAAGTATCGATCTCTCTTATATTAACAGGTTGCTTTCCTAAGGTGTCTCTCTTAAGTAGAAATAGAAATGGATCTTTACCAGGAACAGTTTACCAATTCTCATACTTAGAGCTCGAGATTTCTACCAACAAGTTCTCTGAGTCTAACTTGATAGGACTTGGGGGAAGCAGTTTTGTCTATCGCGGTCATCTTAAAGACAATAGAACAGTTGCTATCAAGCGGCTAAAGGCTCAGGGAGGACCAGAAGCGGACTCCGTCTTTTTCAGAGAGGTAACAGTGAGCCAATTACTTCCTTTTGTATCTTATGTTCTGGTTTCATACATCTTTATAAATGTGAGTAGTGACACTTTAAACCTATTCATAATTCAATCATCTGTGATCCATTTATGTGTTGCTGGTGATGCTTCAGATTGAATTGTTATCACGACTACACCACTGTCATGTGGTGCCTTTGCTTGGATATTGCTCAGAATCACGGGGGAAGCATGCAGAGAGACTGCTAGTCTTCGAATATGTATCTAATGGTAATTTGAGGGACTGCTTGGATGGGGACGTGAGAAAGAAAATGGATTGGCCAACACGCATTTCCATTGCCCTTGGAGCTGCCAGGGGCCTTGAATATCTCCATGAAGCTGCTGCCCCAAAAATTTTGCACAGGGATGTGAAATCCACTAATATTCTTGTCGATGATAATATGAGAGCCAAAGTAAGCCCTTGATGTTACTTATATAAAATTTATCTATGAAAGAAGTTGCATGTCATAATAGTAAATTGATGCGACTTCGGACTAACTAGTCGGGACTTGGTTAATCAGACTGCAACGGAACTTGCCAACTGCCAAAAACGGGATTATGTGAAATATTACTATTGATTTTTGATGGTATAATCAGTTTTGGTTTCCACTTTGTATGGTTGCAGATAACTGATCTTGGTATGGCCAAGCGCCTAAGAGCAGATGGCCTCCCAAGTTGTTCTGGCTCACCTGCAAGAATGCAGGGAACTTTTGGCTATTTTGCACCAGAGTATGCCATAGTTGGAAGAGCTTCCCTCAAGTCAGATGTTTTCAGTTTTGGGGTAGTGCTTCTTGAACTAATCACTGGTCGACAACCAATCCATAAGTCAGCTGGTAAAAGGGATGAGAGCCTCGTTATATGGGTATAAATCTAGTATATAGGTTAATCAATTCAGTAAAACACATTTTTAATCTCATAAATTCTAATATGTTCTCAACTATTTAACATTTACTAGGCTACCCCACGGTTACGGGATAGTAAGAGAGTGGTCTCAGAGCTGCCTGATCCTGATTTGAAAGGAAACTTTCCCGAGGAGGAGATGCAGATACTGGCTTACTTAGCGAAGGAGTGCCTCTTATTGGATCCAGATTCCAGACCAACGATGGGTGAGGTAGTTCAGATTCTTTCAACTATCGCACCCGACAAAAGTAGATGGAGAAACATTCCAGTAACTACATTCCGGGTAAATTTATTGCTGCAGTTCAATTATAATTTTCAAAAAACCTTTCTTGAGTTTATTTTCATACAATTGGCAATATTTGGCTTTAATTGTACTCCTATGATACAGTATAAGAAATACCTTAGAATGAGACTATGTTTGAGCTAAAACACAAATTATGAACTCAGTTGTTTCATCTTATTTTGAGGTTCATATTATTCTAAAGAGTTTTGACTCTCCATGTCTTGCAGAGACCAAACACTCAGTGGAAGAACAATGAATCGGAATTCAAATCTCATGACCAAGTTAACGGTCATGTCACCGTGAAGGAACTTATAACAACCAGTACAGGATCACCAGAGTATCCCTCCATAACAGATAGTACTCACAATTCAAGTACTGATAGCATTGAGAAATCAGGACAAACACTTTCTCCCGAGTACATAGAACAGTTGATCCTCCTGACTTCAAACGCCAGGAGTTGGCGTGCCCCAGACGATGATCAGATAGTAGATTTGACAGAGCCTAGATTTGAATCATTCTGTCTCCAGTCCCCATTATGATTTATGACTAAAGGGAGGCTCATATATCCATTGATAAGTTTACCCCAAAAAAGAGTGGAGGAAAAAAAAAAAGGAACAAGTCAGAGGTATCTAAATTCTTATTTTGTTGTTTCTTCAGCTGGAATTCAATGTGAAAAAATCATATGGATTTTATGTCCGTAGTGTGGGTGACGAAGGTGAGTGTCTGAGTAGTATCAATCTCTGCGGACAAGCTGTCCGATATGCTCGTTGTGTTTGCGTGCCATGTAGCCGGATTCTATCTGAAAGCAGACCTTTCTACGCGAGGGTTTGAGGAGGCTTTCTGAAGTGCTATCTGCCAATATTAGCATGTATAGAATAAGATACTTGTAATGTTATCCAACCACACTACTCAGCCTCGTTATCAAACAGAGTGATGCTCTTTGGTTTTCAGGATGTATTTGTAAAATTAGTAGTTCCTTTTATGCGACGCAACCACTGCTCAACTTATGAATACATAAATCATTTTCTTTCCGCCCAACGGAGGGTAGGAAATTCGAATTCAACTTCCACATCTCATCTCTAAAACGTTACTAAAATTGTTAACATATGCTTTGGCGTTTGGCCTTAACTTAAGAAGCCTGCATAAAAAAGTTATATTCAAACTCTTGGACGAGAGCGGTTTGGCAGCGCCGTGCAGCTCTCATGTTCGCGCCAGCTTTGCTCACACTTCTTCGGAGGATGCCGACTCGATTCAAGCCGCCCCAATCTCCGACGTTGTTTGGAGAGTGGAAAATGATTGTAAGTGTTTCCTATTTGGCAATGGTGCTCAGAATTCTTATTTTTCACGTCGTGAACTGTGTACTGGTTTTTCTAGGGCTTAGAATGGACTTTGTTCCACAAACACGTTGACTTCTTGCTTTGTGTTGCGTGGTAATCATGAAGTGAACATGTGCAGAATTCTGATATTTTTTTACTCTCTATGTTTACTTATTCTGTCCTTTCGCATTTTTGGTGATTAAACTGGCGAGCCTTGGATATGGACTCGCTGGTTAGTACTCCTTTTGTTCACAATTTGTTTTCATCTAAGTATTCAATGCATTTTGATGCCCTAAAAATTCTTTTGAATGAGTTTATCGGAATTTCTTGTGTTTGGGATTCATATGCGTTTACTGTCTGGTCCACCCTCTATCTGAATTGAAGTTACCCTCCTGTTGGAAGGCTAGTATTTTATCTCTCTTGGTCTTGGATTAAACTTTTGTTCTGGTTTTCCGTGGTTAATCAAGTGTAAAGATGCATAATGATTTATAGTGTCATCCTTATTAAGTTGGTCTCTTCAGCTGTCTGTATTTTTCTGCTTCATATTAGTTCCCATACCTAGTGAGCAAATGATTAAATGTGTGATGATTGATGATTCCCTGTGATCTGGAAACTTACTCATGTCTGTGACAGTGAGTGTCACGGTACATTGTTGCTAGGGCTGTTTTGCAGTCACGAGCCTACCAATACAGTATGTTAAGTTGTAGGATTCAAAATGAATAAGTCTTACTAATCTTTAATCATAAGCTAACATATTGTCTTAGTAGGGTCATGGGCCCGGATCTCGATGAGCTGTCCCCCCAATAAAAAATAATCGACCATTACAAAACTATTTACTGAAATGTTGGCGCACAGAGCTCATAGTCTCATCTTAGTTGCTGTTATTTACTATCCTAGGCTGTGAACTTCTTTATTCCCAAGCAGCTTTGATTCCCGTAGTGAACTTCATAGAGTGGGCACTGAATGGTTTATGTGGGTTGACTCACATGGGGACTTGAGAATCTGCACACCCACATAGTGACATGGCTAAGTTCCTCTTTGCTCATGCTATGCTTTGTGTAGCCGGTTTGCAATTTTTTTATTAAGTTCTAGCTTGTGGAGTCTGGAGTGTTGCGATCTTTATGGTGTTAGAGAGCTGGTTGCATCTTATTACAAATAAGGATCTTTAATAGTTTAGTATCCATAAAGTAATCAGGGTCTTTTTAGATATCAATGAGATAAGTCAAACACATAACATTGCACTGCGTAATCAAAGTAGACATTTTCCTATGTACTTTTGTTACTCAAATGTTAGTTAAACTGGTCTTTTGAAGAAGGAATCCACCGGAGGAACAGTTAGTTATGTTTCCATTAAATGATAATAATGCTTCTCACATGATTGAACAAGCAATTTGATTTAGTATATATGAACATGAATACAGAAACCTTAGCCACAAAACACAGCTTACAAAGTTGCCCATATCTGATTTGAGTATCACTTTCTCTTCACATGATCTCTGCTCCAACCTAGTGTTTTTCTTTCCTTTCTCCTGGCTCTGAATTACGCATGGTTGCACTAGCTGCTAACCAGTCACTTCCCTCATGTTAAACTTTCTAAAGCCTTCATTTATTGTCATTTGGTATTTCTGTATATATTTGGACTCCCTGGTGGGAATTCCCAGAAATCAGAGATGTCGTATGCTACTTCAAGATCAGTCAGGTCTCTCTCTCTCTCCCTATCTTTCCTTTGCGTTCGTCAGCATTTCTTCTTTGTTTTTCATATTTGTGTGTATCTTCAACTGCTAAACTGTCTTTCTATTTTCCTTAATCAGTTTTCTATGGAACGGAAGGTTACTAGCTTCTTTTTGGTTAGCTGACGTTAATATGTTTTAGATTCTCAGGTTTGTTGTCTTTGATGTAACACTTTATGCATGAATTTCAGATTCAGGGATGACCATGATTTAGTCAGAACACATTCTGAAACTGTTAAAGATGGAGGTGACACCTCATTCAAATATTGGATAAAAGGAAAACTGCTTCCTGAGCTGAAGATATCCTACAGCCGAGGAGCTAGAACTTCTCTGAAAGCTAAAGTACTGTCAAGGGTTTTCTCAGAGGATTATGACAGAGTGGAGATAAATTTTTTGGACCCTAGAGGACCAAGAATCCGACAGTGGAACAAAATCTTTTTGCTTGCATGTTTGATTTCATTGTTCCTGGATCCTCTTTTCTTTTACTTACCAACGATGGAAGATCAGTTCTGTATAGCTATTGGGATTCCTTTGGAGGTTGGTCTGACAGTTGTAAGATCCATTGCTGATCTGTTCTACATGGCTCAAATATTGGTCCGGTTTCGGACAGCTTTTGTAGCACCCTCCTCCAGAGTATTTGGGAGAGGTGAACTTGTAATTGACAGTAAAAAGATTGCGTTGAGGTATTTGAAAAGGGATTTTTGGATTGACTTGATTGCTGCTTTGCCCCTGCCTCAGGTAACGTTTTTTTCCCAGTGATTCATCATGGTTTAAAAATGTATGTATACCAAGCTAAATTGGTTTATCAATATCACTTTCAGGTGCTGATTTGGATTGTTATACCAAACTTGAGTGGCTCAATCATGACTAACACCAAAAACATGTTAAGGTTCATCATGATTTTCCAGTATTTTCCGAGGCTGTTTCAAATATTTCCATTGTCAGCTCAAATTGTTAAGACCACAGGAGTTGTCACTGAGACAGCTTGGGCTGGGGCCGCCTACAATCTCATGCTTTACATGCTGGCAAGTCATGTAAGTTACTTAATGCTCTATACCCTTGTGACCTTGTCTACAATTTCACTTTCTGAAACGGTTTCACTATAGGAGTATACGACACTGTATTTTCCATCTTTCTTGATGGACTTGTATATAAAATATGTGTGCTGAATTCTCTCAGGTCCTAGGGGCTAGCTGGTACCTTCTATCAATTGAGAGAGAAGAGGCGTGTTGGAGAGAAGTTTGTCGTCAAGAAAACTCCACTTTGTTGTGTCATGATGATTATTTTGATTGCCATACTAGGAGTTCCAAAAGAGACTTCTGGTTCAAATCAAGCAATATCACGAGACTGTGTCAGCCAACAAGCACATTTTACCGATTTGGGATTTATGGCGAGGCATCCTCATCAGGTGTTACTTCCTCTATGTTCTTCAACAAGTACTTTTACTGTCTCTGGTGGGGATTGAAAAATCTAAGGTGAATCTTTATGTTTGTGAAGAATAGACATATTAAGTGAAGAATTGTTATGCACCGAGTCTCACATTACTGGATTTTTGTTCTGCAGTTCGCTGGGACAAAATCTGGCAACAAGCACCTACGTTGGGGAAATAATATTTGCCATCATAATTGCAGTTTTTGGTCTAGTTCTCTTCGCACTTCTTATAGGGAATATGCAAGTAAAGTTTATAAACTTTCATCTCACTTGGCTATAATTCACGAGTAGGCAGGGTTAAAGTTTAATCAGTAATCACCTTCTATTTTTGTCTGTAGACATATTTGCAATCTACTACGATTCGACTAGAGGAATGGAGAATTAAGAGAAGAGATACAGAACAATGGATGCACCACAGGCAGCTTCCACCTGAACTAAAAGAGTCAGTGAGAAAATATGATCATTACAAGTGGTTGGCGACCCGAGGAGTGGATGAAGAAGCTCTTCTTAAAGACCTTCCAATGGATTTACATCGCGACATCAAGCGGCATCTTTGCTATGATCTTGTCAGGCGGGTAAGTCCATGTCAATTGATGCCATGAAAACTGAAAACCTGTGTATTTTGTTTCTAAGTTTACAAATGCATAACAGGTGCCATTGTTTGATCAAATGGACGAGAGAATGATCGATGCAATATGCGAGAGGCTAAAGCCATCCCTATGTACAGAAGGTTCGTATCTAGTTAGGGAAGGGGATCCAGTAAATGAGATGCTGTTCATAATTCGTGGCCACCTAGATTCCTACACCACAAACGGTGGTCGTACAGGCTTCTTCAACTCCAGTCGCATTGGTCCAGGTGACTTCTGCGGAGAAGAACTCCTGACATGGGCTTTAGACCCACGTCCAGGTGTCATCCTTCCGTCCTCTACTCGAACGGTCAAGTCCATACAAGAAGTAGAAGCATTTGCCTTAATGGCGGACGACTTGACTTTCGTGGCATCCCAGTTTAGAAGACTGCATAGCAAACAACTACGCCATAAATTCAGATTCTACTCCCATCAATGGCGTACATGGGCGGCGTGTTTTGTCCAAGCTGCGTGGCGACGATACAGAAAGAGAAAGGAAGTGACTGATCTCTTAGCTAAGGAAAAAGCTCAGAGCTCAGCATCCATTTATGCAGCAAAGTTGGCAGCAAGTACTAAAAGGAGAGGCGTGACAATCAAGCACTCCCGCTCAGATTCCGGTGTCATCGGTCCATTGACAAAACCAGCGGAGCCTGATTTTGAAGAGTGAAACTGGGAGCACAAAAAACAATCATCGTTGCAGCTTGTAAATGTAGTCAAGTCATTTACAGCAGCAACATGTCCAAAAAGAGTCAAGTGGGCTTCTTTCTGGCCTGTTTTGGGATGTTCCAGTCTTGAGAAGTTGGTGGGCCAGGCCCAATTAGAAAACATTTAAGTGTGTATTTGTGTAGTCTGTTCTGTAGAGCTTAAATTTCATGTTTTTAAATTAAATTAAGTTCAGTACAGTTAAATTAAATTAAATTAAGTTCAGTACAGTTAAATTAAGTTAAATAAAAATTTTCAGATTTCAATTTTGTAGTTCAACATGATTAAAACTTAAATTAAACACCTTTATTCAAAACAAATTTATTTTTTTAAGTTCAGTAAAGTTAAATAAAGTTAAGTAAAGTTAAATTAAATTAAATAAAGTTAAATAAAGTAAAACTTAAGTTCAGTAAAGTTAAATAAAGTTAAATTAAAATTTTTTCAGCTCTATCAAACAACACCTTAGTAGTAAACCAGTAATACGAAGAAAAAAAAGTCAGAATGGTAAGGAGGACCATGCATTCCGGATGCCCATTCATCCAATTACTGAAACTTGAAGCTTTGCCATAATACATGTGATATTTTGTATAACGAGAGAAGAGGCATAATTATTGGAATAATGCGTTATCAGGATAAAGTCGGTCCAGTCCAATCATGAGAGTAAACATTGACAAGACATGAGCATATAAAAGTATGAACCTCAAGCAACATACAGCCCACAGACAAACACAATGAAACATCAACCAGAGGACATTTTTGAAAGAACAACGTTACACACATTCATCATGGTCGCATATCAATTTTTTTAGTGGGTGAGCAATCAATTGGAATGGACTAAAAGTTTCATGTTCAATTCCTGATAAACAATTTTTTTAAGGGAAATAAATCATTGATATAATATATCACGTTCTAATGGAATGGTCATACACGATTGTCCTGATTTGTAGGCTATTGAAACAAACATTACACATTAAACCATTTTTATAAAAAAAATCGGTGTATTGGGAAATTTTCTTTGTGAACCTCTCTTTATCAGAAAATAGATATCATTAGCAAACAAACAATATGAATGCATACATCATCAGTTACCTGCTGGGCAAGGCAAAGCTGGAAAGCCATGGCGACAAATATAATGAGATATGGATGGAAGTCAGACCACCCCCCCCACCAATACCATCATGAAAAAGTTATTTGTATCATACCCAAATAGGTCATTTCAATTGTGTTCTGTTGATGTATAAAAGACACATGACTATCAATGTTTGGAAGAAGAAGTTCAAGGTTCAAGCTGGAAGGGAACCAAAAGATCTTGTCATTGTTGGGCGTTGTCCATGTTTTGTCTCGAATCCCATTTCCATGGGGTAACTAGTTTGCTTTAATGTTCCTATCTTTGTCAATAAGCGACATCGCAATGTTAGCTCTCTAGGTTTATGTGCCTGGTTGACGGAGAAAGAGACTATTAATTTTAATGATAAAGTTAGTATGAATCACACAATTTTTTTCATTTTACAACGATACGTCGTTCTGATTGATATGTTACACTGATACATTTACACGCGATAACAAACATTATCAAGCTTCTAACTACTAGCGTATTAAAATCACGATATGTACATTACGCTCCTTGTGCATGATAAGAAACTACTTGGTATTCATGATAAGAAACTAGAGATGTTGACTATGAATTTGTAGCTTTAAGCTTAAGGAAGCATGTAGAGAAGATGACAAAGGAAGAAGATAAGGACAAATTCAAAGGGACATAAATTCCTCTCCCATATCCAGAATGATCACCGGACGGTCGGTGTGTCATGACCCACTTTTTTTATATTTTGCATCCAATTAATGAAATTGAAACTAGAATATAATATGTATAATATTATTTTGATATCAGACTGAAATGGAATTTATAATATACATGACAAAAAGAGAATACTCTTAAAAACACATACTATTCAGATCCAATACTTCAATATTTATTGACTTATTAGTCATTTGATGAAGTTTGCGTACCACTAACTATTTGGAGGATCTAACTTTTATTTTCTTTGAAGAAATTCATCATATAAGCAAGTCCCAATAACTCATCATTCAATTCACTAGAAAATCAAGTCCTAAAATTGATCATGTTCAATAAAAAAAATCTTAAAATTGATCATACAGATTAGGGGTCGGCAATGGGCAGGGTAAGGGTAACCGTTACCCTAATGGGCAGGGTAAGACCATATTTTCTTGACCCTATGAACAGTACAGGTAAGGGTAAGGGCAGGGTAGAACAATTTTTCTAAGCCCGTAGGGTACCCATGGTGAGGGTAGAGTCAGGTAGGATAGGGTCGGATAGGCTAGGGTAGGGTCAATTAAAACAAATTTAAGCATATTTTGAAAAAAAAAAATTCATAATATGAATGAAAATAGTAGGGTAAGACAGGATATGATAGGGTAGGAGGGCAGTGTATGATGTTAGGGTAGAAGGGCAGGGTAGGGTCTATTTTTTCGTGACCCTTACCCTGCCTTAGGCTTTGAGGGCAATGTACGTTAGGATACGAGGATATGACAGGACAGGACAGGATACGGATCTGACAGGATAAGAGTGACACTAAAGACATTTTGACCCTAGGGTCAAATGCCTACCCCTAATACAGATACCAGTTCACAATATTATCTTTGCATAACCTTTCCTTCAGTCATAAAGCATATTTCGAAAATGTTAAACCAGAGACAGAGACACAATGACACATGGAGATCTTTTGGCTCAAGCCCAAGTCGATTTTGCTTTAAAAAAAATTATGTATAATTTATGTGCAATGTAAAAAAAATTTTGATTTTAGCCTAAATAATTTAAGTATAATCTAGAAAAAAGGATTAATCCTAAAAGTTCTATAACAACATTGATACGTACGCATTGTCCATTGTTGGATGCATAAGGGAAGGGATGGATGGTCGGGGTGGCGATGTTGCTGTCTTACGGTGGCGGATTGTTGGATCTGAGGTGGGGTGGTGTGTTTGGCTCGGTTGGATGCTCCCGGTTGGTTCGTCGGTGATTGTTCTGGGCTTTAGTGTATAGTTTAAAAGTGGTAGTTTAGCTTATAGGTTTCAATAGGTTGTAGTGTAGTTGTAGTTTAGCTTAGTTGTTTGGTTAGTTCTCTCAGCCGGTTCTCCGGTCTGAACTGTTATCTCTCAGCCGATTTTTTCGATCTGGGCTGTTTTAGATTTCTTAGTTGTAGTTTCAGGAGTTCGACTCCTGTTATTTCTCAAAGGGCGCGACGATTCGTCAGTGGTTTATGTAGTGTCGGTCACCGAGGTCGACCGATCAGTTTGTTTCATCGTGCCCTTTTTTTAAAAGAGGTGCCCATTCAGGGACAGTTTGCTTCCTGTATTGACACTTCTCTTAATCAAAAAAGTACAATCTAAACATCCTAAAATAGGGCGCAAATTTGTCGAGTTTGTCAAATTTTCAGGGCCTCAATTATAAATCACCAAAGCTTATCGCCTTATCTCATCCCGCAACAATATGGTAGCTATACACGTGTCGGTCAGTAATTGGCTGTAAAATAAACAGTGAACCTGCCAAAAAATAACGCTATTAACGTTGCTGCTGGAAATCAGCCACGTGGATATTTCCATTTTCAGGCGTGTAACACGTGTCTGCGGATTAGCGGTGGGTCCACGTTGTAGATGGTGGACACGTGGCGACTGAAGATTGGAGAGGTACTTTATCTTTGTATGAACAGAATATTCTTCTTTCTTGTTCCGTTATCCCAACAAACTTAAAAAGGGTTTGATGTTCATTTTCTATTATAAATAATTTATTATAAACATGACGATAAATATTTGAAGTTTTTTTTTGGGCTGATCGCTGATACATCAATTATATAACATTAAAATACATTTATCTCGGTAACCTTATCGTATAGGTCAGGTCCGGTACATTTACCATGAATTTGCACATCCGTCTTGAAATTCTTGGTACATTAATGGACATCTCAAACACGTGCCACATAAGGCTCCTAAACCATGAATTCGTACGTCCAGTTGCAAAACACATCACGCCCACGTCCCACGATGACCAAATAACATCTACACGAAGGAGAAATAACACATCCACGAGCAAGGCAACGATGAAGAAGGCATCTACAGGGGATGAAGAAAACATCCACGAGGAGTGGTGGAACAAAGAAAAATAGATTCTCACAAAAATATGAAAATTTATGCTACCAGAATTCATTCTCGAGATATATGAAGTTTTTAACAAACGTCTTAACCATCAGGTCACCGTCATTTGTACGGTTAACATATACAGAAAATTATATGGCAGACTTTAATTTTTGATTTGCATAATGTAATTCAATTAAATATATATTGTTTAATTCAAAGGAAATGTATTGAAGCATATGGTCAATGGACTTTCGATTACGGTACTGACATAGATTCATTTTTGGAAAACAAAGAAATGATAAGTGACACAAAGTGCCATTTATATTTGCGGACTGGTACTTCTCTGAGTATGTGTTTGTCGAACAATGGACGATAGCTGTTAGGACATGTATGGAAGCATCATGGGGTTACATGTTTGTCCAACGTTTGCATCATTTGCTTCACATGCCGTATGAGTACTTGCCTCATATTAGTATGACATGTTAGACTTACGGCACAATAATTAAAGTGGAAATGTAATTATTGATAGATGGTGTATTTGTAACATAAATGATTATTGTAACAATATATTAAATAATAGATAAATAATGAATCCAAACAAATAAATCAGAGAGAAAAGTTCAGGCACATAGTATTAAGTTTTAAATGTTCAAATATTAATGTCTAGTCGTCTAATCCAAATTGGTGAAACTAGTAATACGCCTAGGATCAGAATCCAATTTAGAGTAGTGAATAATTACTGTTATGCGGAAGTGTAACTTCGTACACAGATATACAAAGAACTAATGCGTAATTGAGTAAACCAGATTAGATTTTCCGGTTCTGACATTATAATCCATATACATAATGGTGTGCTAGGACAACTATTAGTTGTTCATAATTATGAATCGGCTTTTAATAGAATGACAAGTACACGATGATAACTATAAAATAATCCCACTACATGGATATCAGCAAGCCTGTATAAATCACAATTAGATCACTTAAATAAACCTTATTTAAATAATATCACATACACATATCTTATTTACACATGTGGTTTTGCATAAATTGATTACTTTATTTTATTAAATTAACCTAATAATTAAGATTTGTTACTGTGAAAAAGGATCAGGTACAAAGTTGATTTTTTGGTACAAAATACAAACTAATCATAGCCGTTGATCTTGTGATTTGAATGGATGAGATTAAATCCTGATTTTTTGTGCATTTTCTTTAGTGACGAATTATAAAATGAAACTGACGAATTATGTCGTCTTTTTCATTTTTCGACTCGAAAAGTGACGAATTATAAAATGATTTTGACGAACTTTGTATTTTGTACTAAAATTTAACTTTGTACCTGATCTTGACCCTTGTCACTGTTATTTCTCACCTGTCTTGGAAATTCACATAACATTTAAATTGATCGTCTTTAAAAATAAATATGTATAAAATATGTTCTCTGTGAATTTTGTATGAAAAGTAATCCGCAATTAAAATGAGATAATTTCCAATTCAAATAAGAAAGGATAAGTACTCAATAAATCTATTGAATATTCTCAAAATGGAAAAAGGTCCAAATCCAAAAACTAATTACAATAGATAAGTGGAATTATAATGAGAATTCAAATATTAAAGGATAAGTACTCAATAAATCTGTTGAATATTCTGATTCTCAAAATGGAAAAATATCCAAATCCAAAATTTAATGTCACAAATTAAATTAAGAAAATGATGATAAGGTCCATTACAAGGGCATAAATGTAATTTTAACCAGGAGGTCCGTTACAAGGTATATCCTAACTCCTAAGCTAAGGCTATAAATAAAATCCAATCCCACTCGGCCCCTCATCAACTACCATTCCATCAGACCCAAGAAACAGAGCACAAATTCACACACCTACAGAAAAGAAAATGAATAACCACGATCAGCCTCTGCAATCCAAGTTCAAGCGGATCTGCGTCTTCTGCGGCAGCAGCCCCGGCAAGAAAAGCAGCTACAAAGACGCCGCGATCGAGCTCGGCAATGAGCTGGTCCTTAATTATTCTCTGCTCTTTCTGTTCTGTTTTTCATTCAAATTTAAATTTTTTTAAAATCTTTTTTAAAGGTTTTGCGAAACATCGATCTTGTATATGGCGGAGGGAGCGTAGGATTGATGGGATTAGTTTCACAAGCCGTGCACGATGGCGGCCGCCACGTTCTCGGGTAAGAATCCTTCTCATCAAAATTCTCATCCTCTCTTCAATTCTGTTTTAATTTCCTCAATCTGAATTTTGCATCTACTGCAGAGTTATTCCAAAGACTCTAATGCTTCGTGAGGTACTTAATTATATTCTATTATATTTTAATTTATTAATTTAAAATATTAAATACTATTATAAAATTTGATAGGTAGAGACAATTACAAATAAATTATTAGGAACAAGATTGAGGTAGTTAATTCTGTTAATGTGTGTTCTCACAGATCACTGGGGAGACTGTTGGGGAAGTGATGGCAGTTGCAGACATGCATCAAAGAAAAGCAGAGATGGCTAAACATTCTGACGCCTTCATAGCTTTACCAGGTTCTTATTTTATTTATCTCTATCAATTTTTTTAATTTTTATTTCTTTCCTTTTGTAGAATAATGTATTAATTAAGAAATAATGTTCATCTTTTGATTGAGTTTTGTGAGAATGGAGGACATTATTGGTGTGTGGTTTACATGTGATATGTAGCCTTATATGGAGTGATCCTATCTTGATGCATTACATTCATTGCAACTTGCAAGTAAGCATAGGAACAAAAGTTAGAACAAGTGTGACAACGACTCAATGAAGGACAAGGGCTGTCATTGTTAACCCCAATGGTCCTTTCTTTATTGAAAATGTTTATCATTCCGACCTTCTGTTCATATTAAGAGCAAGTGCAGCGATAACTACTATAGTAACTGCTAAGGGAACGTGTTTCTGGACATTTCTTTATATAACTTTTTTTAACATGATTTTGTTTGAAATGGGAAGGTGGGTATGGAACACTTGAAGAGTTGCTTGAAGTCATTACTTGGGCACAACTAGGAATTCATGACAAACCGGTAAGATGATGCTACTACATTCATGCCTCACATATTCATATTACTACCTTAACTTATTGGCCTTAGGGGAATCCGGGAATCCAATAAGCCATAAGGCAAGACCATTTTCAGAACAGGGTTATAGCCCACGGTCCACCAAGTTCTTCTACAAAATAGACAACTTATTACGCCTACATTTTATTATGTGTAAACTTTTGTTTTGATCAAGTTATTATGTGTAAACTTAAAGACACTTAAAAGGACAATGTGTACGTATGCATAGGTTGGATTGCTGAATGTGGATGGGTATTACAATTTTTTGCTGTCCTTCATCGACAAGGCTGTGGAGGAGGGTTTCGTGAGCCCAAGTGCAAGGCATATCATAGTATCCGCCCCAACTGCGCACGAATTGGTAAAGAACTTAGAGGTATTGTCCATGTTTCCGCTGTTGCTACTTAACTTGGTAAATTCTTGGACCATTCGTCTTTTCACTCATTTTTTCAGTCCTAAGAACATAGTTGTATGTTTTTTCATCTTAGGACTATGTGCCTAGCGAAGACAACGGTGTTTTGAAGTTGAATTGGAATATAGAACAAATGAGTTACTATCCAGAACGCGATACCTTGTGATGATAACAGAAACTCGTCGAGAATAGAGGGTTCACCACAGGTTCTAGTGTCGATTTTGGTTCCTTATATCATCCATTTTATAGTCCTGTAAAAGTACAAATTCAAATATCTTTATACACAAAGTCATGGAAATTGGGTAAAATATACTTTTCGTTTTGCCCATGGCCATCCCAAACAAGATTGTATTTCATACCCAATTTCAATTGGAAATCAGATGTTATAGAAGAAAAAAAGAAATGAAAAAACCAAATTTATGTTTATTGAATTGACCAAAATGCATATCTACAAAATAAATATGAATTTTATTTTTCACCAATTTTATTTTCATCCAAAAAATCTTACCACCAATAAAACACGGCCTTAAAATAAAAATTATGAATATAAAAAAAATCGCTAAAATATCCAGCCGATCGACGAGCTCTCAAGTGCAAAGGAAACTCTGACTTCGTCGCTCAAATTCGCTTATCGTGGTACATTTTATCATCGGCGGTCCGTGATTGAATTGTCGATCTGTGGTTATGGTTCTCGGGTTCCGATTCGGTTAGGGTTTTTTTTTTTTGAATTGTTCGTTTAACTTCTTTGACGTGTGATTCGATTATTTGAGTATTCGAATGAGTAAAATTGTGTGTTGCGGAAATGATTGAAAGAACAGTGTGCTGCTGCTTTCCAGCCTTTGGTTTGAAACTGTCAGGCTTAAGCACTTTCTGAGTTCTTATTTCTTGTTTTAGGGTTTGGAGTTTGGTTCTTGGAAAATAAATAGAAAATATATTTTCCCATGGACAGGTAACGACGATAATTTTGTATTGAATGATTTTGTTTTGATTGGATTGGATTGGATTGGATTTGACATGAATAAAAAAATGGGATTATGTTTTCCTTCAAATTTTCTTCCCACCCCATAAAAATTTTTGATGAACCCAAAGGAGGCCCAGTATCATCGAGTCGGGATCTGTTTTCTTTCTGTGTAGACTTTGGCATGATCCTAGCCAGGTCCATTTGTTATGTTTTACATAATTTTTCTCCCTATTAGTGCTTTCTTAGCTGTGTTTTACCCTGGACTTCTGATAAGCGTATTTTTAATCTCGTCAAATTATAAGTTTTAGGGGTCAAATTGCAGTCAAACAAAATTTATAAACCTTGGTAAGCCAAGAGTCGATCCAAGGAACAACGTGTGTGAATACTAGCTAACAAGTGACCTATTCAGCTATTCCGATTAACAGTGTAAGATTTTGGTGGGATGAAAATAGCAGAAATTAAATGTAGAAAAATAAAGATTTGAACTTGATCAGAGAAAGAATTTCAGGATCATACTTCACCCGTGCTAACCCCACTAATCATGCAATCATGTCACGTAAATTCATCATGCTATCGAATATGGAAATAAACCGAAATAACACTAGACATGCCGCTCATCCACGGATCATTGTCTAGATTAATCTCAATCGTTGAACGCCGTCATCCACGGATTATCAACGATCTCGATTTATTAAACTTAAGGTTTTTCAGACGAAAGTCAATTTTCCTATTAATTCATGTACTACCACTGTAGCTACCATGACCTAATATCAATTTCATGCGATTCCGATTAATACCTAGGACCTATCCATCTTTCGGTAAATAACCTAAATACGTTCTAGCATGCAAACATCTCATTCAATGTAAAACTTGCAAGAACGATAAAATTAAGCACAATGAAATTGAATATTCGAATTGCATTAATGAAAACACGTTCAATTGATCACATGAAGAGTTGGGTACATAGCACGGATCCCAGAATAAAGAAGACTACTCACTACTCATGGTAAGTTAACCAAAAGTAGTGTTGATAAAGAGATTAAGGACGAGGAAACCGTAATGACGCGGGTGCTCGTTGAATCCTCAATCTCTCGCGATGTGGTCCGTCTTCTTCCCCAAGTTAGGTTTTCTCTTCTCAATCCAAGCTCTCGTTCTTCGGTCAATGTCGCACTCAACTCTCGCAATTCATCCACACCGATTTAAGTCAGTCAATCCTCTATTTATAGCTTTCCAAAAGGCCAAAAAGCCTAAAACCGAAATTAGGAAATAAGTCCAAAAATCTGTCCAAAAAGCCCAAAAATCGATTTTGGAAATTGTCTTCGACGTGGCCGTTACTACCGTGACATTTAGACATGTCACGGCATGTCACGGCATGCTCCAAAAGTGCACTGGGACATAAGGGGGCCGTGACACTCGTGACGTTGTGTTTTTGTCACGGCAGTCACGGCCATGCAAAATGGCATAGACTTCAGGCGGCTTTTTCATGGTCCTAACCTCCGAATTTGATCTTCGCGTAAACTACAAAGTTGTAGCCCTTTGAATTAGCTTTCCAACAAGCTTTGAATCAATCAATTTGGACACCATATGCGATCTGTGCGTGCAAAATAATACGGAAAAGTCAATTTGGCCTATTTTTTCCTATTTTTTCCCAAATCTTCACCAATTGTTTTGCTTTGCTTCGGATCAATCCAAAATTATTAGATATGTGATATATGACCTGAAACACTATAAAAGAGGTTAAATGATAACAAAATATCCGGAAAACAAACCTAATCCATCATCGAATGAAGTGAATAATAGGTCAAGAATTCGACCGATCAACTTCGTGGCCGGATACCGAACTACAGGATCTTCCAGGTATTTTGTAACATTCACTGTCTGGCCTTTTGTGCCGTAAGAAGGTGATAGTTCCAGATTGCTTCTGATTGTTGTGTTACTTTGTTTTCTGTTGTTTCGTTACCATGATTGTGTCGAACTTTTTCAGAGGACTTCAAAATTTTGCTTTTTCATCATGATGGTCAAACTACTGAATGGGATGCATATCGAGTAGAAGGCCATTCATATCAGTGTAAGGAAACAAACAAAATTGTAAGAGTAAATATTCATTCTGTTTCTAAACATTTTCTTACACATCTTTGAAGAAACATATCATCCTGAATTGCGGACATGTATGCTCTGTTGTTAGGACATTGTTTTACGATGAAATTACTAGTTTATTTATCGCATGTCATGACTCTGGCTCTAATGGCTGATATCTGTTGGTGATGCTCCAAGTGAATATTTTCCAAGCTTGGTATGCAAAAAGGTTTATTGAACCCTGATCTTGTTGCAAGCTAAAAACAGTGTGTTACATGGAACTCGTAACACAATGCTGAATCAAATTGGATGAAATGAAACTTTTGCAACATGGCATGGTTTTATAAATACATAGCAGACTGCAATTGCTTATTCATCTTACGATCTTGCTATGCTAAACTCACACTACACTTTTCATTTACCTTGTATTGAACACGGCTTTGTTGGCTCCTGTTCTATGGAGAAAAGCATGGTGCGGTGTGTGGTTTACGATTCAGGTGATTCTGCTTACATAGGCTATTTGATATATTTCCTTTAACTTTGAAGCTTTTTCGGCTCTCTTAAAAACGCTTTTGTTGATTGATATGCATTTGCAGAATGATTTGGTTTCATGGATGGGTTCTTTGTGCTTGACCATGTTACTATCAGCTCAGTGTTATTTGCAATTATAAGTATAGTATGTCTTAACAGTCTCCGATTACTTCAACCACAAAAGATCATGATAAATTAGTGACGTTATAGCTAATGGGTTATCTTGTCAAGCTTGCACACACGATAATCTCAGACGATGTGATACTTTGTTAGTTGGGAAGAAGATAGTTTTAAGCTCACCGTCCGTTCGTGGGTTTATTGCAGGACCACAATGTATGGTGTTCCGCATTTGAGTCCGACATATGATTGAAATGGTCGACATGTACAATCCATGTACCACAAACTAAATGAAACGTGGAAGAGGGCATGAACATAAATGCAATGGTTCATATTCAGACATATCCCAAATCCCACACTGCGCATGGTTTTCGTTTCATTTATTATTGTCTCTCGCTCGTTAGCGCAATTTTTCGGCCCATCTGGCCCATCTTATTTCAAACCTACACGTGTCTAGTCAACATCAGCGCATCCGTCCAACCGAGTCGATCGAACCTGACGAACTCGGTCAGTAGGTTCTGAATGGTGCATGCTGTTACAATTTGCAGACATGACGACACAGATACCTCTACCTCTGACTCACCAATCACGCCTTTTCCCTATCTCATTAAATCCCTCTCGGCCCCACTCCTATCCTCTACAATATAGAGTATTTACTACTCCTATTATTGTTTTTTTTTTTGAAATCCTATTATTGTTTTTAAACAATACTACTAGTAAATTAGTACTCCCTCCGTCTCCATTTGTTTGTCCAAAATGACAGTTTACACTGGAATTAAGAAAAGTAAATAAAAGACAATGAGTGAGGGAGAAGAGGGAAAAAGTGTATGTGGTGGTGGGTCCCGCATACGAATTATTAGTTATTTATCATTGAAAGTATAATTTTTTAAATAAAATAAGTTTGTTTTGTAGGAAAGAGACGATTGATTTGATTATTGAGTTGTATATAAAAGAAAAGTGGACAAACATTAGGGGATACCCAAAAAGAAAAGTGGACAAACAAACAGGGACAGAGGGAGTAGTACAATTCAGAGGAGCGCTCGGTTGAGGTCGGGTTAGTAGAATGGGTTAGTGAGGCACGATCCGAGTCGTTGATCGATCGATCGGACGCACGTGGCGAAGCCACGTGTCACGAGCTGACATTTGCGTTCACACTACAAAGTAGTGTGAACGCGTTTGGACACATGGCGCTCCTCAGATGCATGGGGATTAGATGGATGACCGAAATCGTACATCACTGTCTCATTCTACTGAAATCTTTTTTCTTTTGAGCGTTCCTCGTACAATTCATATAAAATTATAAAATTTAATTATGAATTGGTTGAAACAAAAAAAAAAATATCAATTTGGTAAATATCACAGGTCATTGACAAGAAAGCGCAGGATAGCAACTTTAAAGGCAGCAAAGCAAGAATCAAAGATGAGATGAGTGAGAGTGAGTGAGTAGGTAGACAAGCTCTGAGTCTGAGTTGATGGAGTATTAACACATTTTTGTCTATCTTGGACAGTGACCCTCTCGCAGAAGCAGACGCAAATCCTCTGTTTTGATTTTCTTTTTTGTTTCCCTTAATTTACATTTAAATATATTTTTATTTTTATTTAATACTGTAGTATCATCTAGTCAAATAACATCAGTTCAGTTCATCTCCATTATGGATAAAAAGTTAGATTTAGTTGAATTAACTTACCTTACAGAGTAAAAAGATGGACGAGAAGGATTCATTTTGCTTTGTTTGCCTTAATTATTTTGGTGTGTAAAAAAAGATAGGGACATAGGTGGATTGGGATTGAGATTTCTAGGGTGGAGTCAGATGTCTTGTCTTTTCAACTAGATTCATATATATTTGTATTTTTTTGTATGATGCTTGATTTTTAACTTTTTGAAGTGATGCATTGAAGTTGGTCTCGACTTGCTTCGACTGTTTGGTCACATTGGCGTATGTTGTTTCTTGAGCCAGTTCCCTGTTGAAGTTTCGTCAGCGACTGATGCTATCCATGGATTTCTTTACCAAGTTGTTTGTGTTTATTAGTTTTATGTTCAGTGTTGCAGTGTCATTTCATTTGGGAACTTGTTTCCTGGACTTTGTACGCCTTCTTTATATCAAAAAAAAAAGAAGTGAAAAGGCTACCAATTACTACAACTTATGGAATATGTGAATGGTCAAATCCGTTTCACTTTTTTTTATCAAAAAAAAATCCCTTTCACATTTTCTACAAATTCATCCCTTTGTCCAAAGGCAGAAACGGCAACAGAAATGATAGTGGTCTATTAGTTCAAGAGTCCGGTTTCTGTGAGAAGTGACATTTTGGTGAGAAATTATGAGAACTAATCTCATTCATTCATCTTGTTAATCAATGGCTAGGATTAGATCGAATTAATTTAAATTATTCGTAGCTTTTAATGGATAATGCGTAACATTATATTATTCGTAGTTTTTCAAAGGATAATGCATAGTATTAAAAACTACGAATAATGTAATGGTACGCATTATCATTTGAAAAGCTATGAATAATGTAAATTAATTCGATCTAATCCTAGCCATTGATTAACAAATATGAATGGATGATTGTAGTTCTCACTTCTCACCAAACATGTTACTTCTCATGTGATCTTTATTCATTGGTTCAAACCTCCAATTACAACTTATGGAATATATTTCACCCCGTGTCTACAATTTCTTTTATCTTTAATCATTGAAAAAATATATGAACCCAATATTACCTTGGTAATTCAGAACTGAACTAAAACAAATTTAATAGTATATAGAGTACATGATTATGTGTGATCCTTTTTAGAATTATTCACTTATAACATAATTATTTAGGTTGAAAACAACCAATTATTTATGCATATATTGCACTTTCATATTCAATTTTTCAAAAGGATACTTTATTGTTCAATTGAAACTTTTTTATATTTGCAATAATTTCATTTATGACCGAAGAGGAGAGTGGTACCACAAATGGTTAGACATGACATCTTGGGCATGAATGTTACATCTTACCCACCACCTTATCAAACAAACATACACTCAACCATTTTGTCATTTTGAGCAACATGTAGGTCTGTATTTCAACACATTTAATGAGCTTTAGGCTTCTACTTGTAGCAAAAATTATCAAATTTAGTTTACAAAAAACAAAGTCAAGTCCTACAACTATATAGTTACCCACAAGAGCGTGGTTTCATGGCAAGAGAAATGTTTAGAAGTATCAACCACCCAAAATTCATTTAAACTTAGTTCCTGATTGAAATAAAATCATAACTTCGATAGGTGGGAAAGAGACTGAAAAAGAATATTATTATTGTCGAGGCGTGGTCTCAAATGGTAATAGTAGCGATCACAAATGTTTAAGTCACATGTTTGAAACTTCATTGGACGAGAGTAAATTTCCTCTGATGGATAAGATTAAAGGGGTATAATATGTATAATAATTGAATCGAGGTTATTATATCCTTTATTTTTTAATAAAAATTATTTTTATTTAGTTTTTATTTCTATTTTGCTAGAAACTCATAAGCTAAATTACAAAGAAGAAAAGGAAACGACAATGGTTGTAATTGACATAAATTCCATTGAGAAGACAAGACGTGACACTGCACATAAAAGCTGAGCCGCTAAGGTCTTGAAAGAACCTAACTAAAACTAATTATGATGTTTTGTTTGATCATTTGAATTGATATGTCCTTCTTGTGTAACATCAAACTTCTTCATAAATTATAAACCTACTTTTGCAAACTAATAGTAGTAAGTAATAAGTAGATGCACAAAATGCTTAGCAATTTAAATGGTCAAATATGTCTATCAAATACGTACCTTTTTTCTCCATTTATTATGATTGTATGATGTGCAACATTTTGGTGATTTTTGCAAAGGAAATTAAATTAAAGGACCTTTTTTAAAACGTGGGACATTCTCAAACTATTTTTGTTTCAAAGTTTTAGAGCCAATGGTATATTTGTTTTACATAATAAAGTTGTCAATCGTAATTCCTATCACAACTTTCAGACCTTTTATTTTTAGATGGAGAGTTTTTCTTACATATTTTTCCTCAAAAAAAAATTCACAGTTTCATAAGCATAATTACTCCTTTTTTTTTTTTTTTTGCATATGCATAATTACTCTTTGACTTCTGATTTCGTAAAAAAAAAAGTTTTTAGGTTCAATAGTACTTGAGACCTCCCGTATTTATCAGAACATTATATTATTACATAATTTTTTGTTCAAAATAAGTAAGCAGTTTATAGCATTAAAAACATGTGTTTCATAGAGTTAATTGGCATCAAATTATAAGAAACAAAAAAAAAAAGATAACTATACCCAATAATTTGGTGATTGAATTAGTAGAACACTTGCTTGCGATAGCAAAGTTAAGGGTTCGAAACCCACCATGACATTTTCCTTTTCATAATTTTGTGGACACCTATGGTGTGTACATGTGCTTTAATTAATTGATGATTCAGCATAAAATGAGTATTAAAAAGATTTAAAATTGACCATAAAAAGCAAATCATTCATTGTAAAGTTTGATGAAAAGTTCAATCCATTTAATGCACTTAATTTTTTTTTTGTGAATAATCAATGCACTCAATTTCTAGTAGCGTAACATTGTAACACAAAGACAACTTTTAAGCCTCTGCTGATCTTAAATGCATGTCTCTCCCTATTACCTCCCTACATTTATTTTTGAAATTAGTTTAAAAAGTATTTGACCTCATTTAATTTCAATTTCATTACAATTAGTATCCCAATTTCAAAATTGTATAGTAATATGTTTTGATTTTTAATTAATTTTCTTCACAACCCCAGACCAGCCTTATTTTAAACATTTATCACAATTTTAAATCTACAAAATTAAGTACCATCATTTCTATATAATTAAAAATCATAACGAAATAATAATTGTTGTCCTTTCAAAGGAGCTCTGACTTCGAGGCAAATAGTAGACAGGAGCTGACTAAACAGATCGCCACGAGAATTTCAATTTACCATGTTTCATCTCATCTCGTGGCTAGAAAAAGAGTAAATTGGATACAAGTTTTTTTTTTTAATATAATATTTATTAATAATAACATTACAGATTTGTTTAATAAAATAAAATAATCTGATGATCAGAATATAAAGCAATGAGTACGACGACTCACAGTTTTGTTCTGCTTTGTTTCCTTTTCAGTTCTCATTTTATCAGTTGTTAGAGATTTTTAGAGAGAGAGAGAGATAGAGAAAACAGAGACAGACGGAGTGTGTGTTGTGCTGTTGCTGTTGTAGTTGTAGTGTGTGTTGAAGTTGAAAGCTTTCTCCTATTCTCTCCCTCTCGAAGTTTTCGTTTTGTTGTTGATGAGTCAGATCTCGAAGATGATGTTGGCGGTGTGGGTTTATTTGATGGGATTCAAGTAATTTCATGATGTGGTGTTGTGCTGCGCCGGACGCATTTCGTTTTATTTAAGAGATTTGCAATAGATTTTGCTTTAAAGGATTTTGCTTTTGGGTTTGGAGGATCTTGGTGTGGAGATTTTGGTGTGATGGATGGATGTGTGCTATTTGGGTTTTGAGGAGACAGATTCAGAGGTCTCTGTTTTTGCTGGAATTTGTTCTGCCCAGAAAAAAAAGGTGCGATTTTTTTGTTCTAATTTTTTTTATTAAAAATTGATCATGATTTTTCTAGGCTATGTTGTCGGTGTTGAATTTTGATCCACAGTCTTTTGTTGTTCGCAGTATGGACTGAGGATCAGGCTATGAAATAGTGTCTTTTGTTTGCACTTAGTTCTTAGGGCAACCCACGTGTTTGGTGTATTGTTTCAGAGAAGGAAGGGTTCAAAAGAATAGGAGTTTTTTGTGTGTGCTAGATCTGATGGAGAGGAACTTGGATTCTCAGCTATGGCACGCCTGTGCCGGAGGGATGGTCCAGATGCCGAAAGTGAATTCTAAAGTGTTTTACTTTCCTCAAGGGCATGCTGAACATGCTCAGGCAAGCATAGATTTTGGGGTGAGTTCGAAGGCTGGGCCTTTGGTTCCTTGTAGGGTTGTTGGTATCCAATTTCTGGCTGATCCAGAGACTGATGAAGTTTACTCAAAGCTAAGATTGGTTCCGGTGGGAAATAGGGAGATGGGTTTCGATGGTGATGATGATTTAGGGCTAATGGGGAGTAAAGGGCCGGAGAGTGTGGAGAAACCTGCTTCTTTCGCGAAGACACTGACCCAATCTGATGCGAATAATGGTGGGGGGTTCTCTGTGCCTAGATATTGTGCTGAGACGATATTTCCTAGGTTGGATTACGCCGCTGATCCTCCGGTGCAGACTGTGATTGCTAAGGATGTTCATGGAGAGATATGGAAGTTCAGGCACATTTATAGGGGGACTCCGAGGAGGCATTTGTTGACTACTGGCTGGAGCACTTTTGTCAATCAGAAGAAGCTAGTTGCTGGGGATTCAATTGTCTTCCTAAGGACTGCGGTTGGAGAGTTGTGTGTAGGAATTCGCCGAGCAAAGAGAGGATATGAGCGTGACATTGGTGGTGTTGGAACTCAGAGTGGCTGGAGTGCATCACCTGGGCAGTTCATTTCTCCATATGGCGGTGGAGGGTATTCTTTGTATACGAGGGATGATGAGAATGGGTTTTTACGAAATGGGTGCAGCGATGGCGGGTTGAAATCGAACAAAAAAGTGAAAGCTGAATCTGTTATCGAGGCTGCGACTTTAGCAGCTAACGGGCAGCCGTTTGAAGTGGTTTATTACCCTCGTTCATGTACCCCTGAGTTCTGTGTGTCAGCATCTGCTGTGAAGGCAGCAATGAGGATTCAGTGGTGCCCTGGAATGAGATTTAAGATGCCATTTGAAACTGAAGATTCCTCGAGGATAAGCTGGTTTATGGGGACGGTGTCTTCAGTTCAGGTTGCTGACCCCGTGCGTTGGCCTAATTCTCCTTGGCGACTTCTACAGGTATTGTGTTCCTTTTAATTTTTTTCTTTAACGCCAACTTGTTGTTCTGCAATATTTTTTGTTTAGGAAATTTAAAAAAATTGAAGTTTCAATTTTTTTCTGTTAGTATCGATCGAGCAGTCTGCTTCGGATCATATTTCTCAATGTTGTGCGTAAAATGTTTGTGTGATTATAACAAGCCTCGGGTATGAGCTTCAACTGGTCATCTTACGCTCCTGTTATACACGTTGCCAGGTGACTTGGGACGAGCCTGATCTGCTTCAGAATGTGAATCGTGTGAGTCCATGGCTGGTTGAACTGGTAGCAAACATGCCGGTCATGAATATGTCATCTTTCTCCCCTCCTAGAAAGAAGTTGCGCTTCCCACTACATACAGACTTTCCTCTTGACGGACAGTTGCTTTCAATGTCGTCATTTTCAGGCAACACCCTTGGGCCCCGGAGCTCCTTATGTTGTTTAACCGACAACACTCCTTCAGGCATACAGGGAGCCAGGCATGCTCAATTTGGAATATCACTTTCAGATATCCATTTTAACAACAAACTAAACTCGGGGCTGTTCCCGCCAAGTCAACAGCGCATCCACCAGTTCCCGAGGCTCTTCGATAACACTTCAAGCAACGAGAGCGTGTCCTGCTTGCTTTCTATTGGGAGCTCTAATCACAACATTGAGAAACCCACGGAAAGCAGAAAGCAGCATTTTGTACTCTTCGGACAACCAATTCTCACCGAGCAAGAAATCTCTCTACGTCATTCTAGTGAATCCGCTGCAAAAACTCTGGCAATGAATAATTCATCAGATAACCATTTCGAGAAGGAAAAATTTCACTCAAATGAAATTGAATTGCTGCGAAGTCTCTCGGATACTTCCTCTTATGCAGGGTTTTCACGATTTCTCGGTTTCCCGTCTGAGGAACATAACATGGGTAGTGGACTATGTAAGGTGTACATGGAAGATGATAATGTTGGAAGAACCCTTGACCTTTCGGTGATACAGTCTTATCAAGAACTGCACCTAAAGCTGGCTGAAATGTTTGGAATCGAGAAGTCAGGTGCCCTCAATCATGTTCTTTATCGTAATGCAATGGGTGCTCTTAATCGCGTTGGCGATGAACCATTCAGGTCTGCCAAGTCCCTTTCATCTGTACCCATTGTCTTTTCTGTTCATTCCAATCAACGCAACAAAATTCACAAGTTGATCATTGTGTTTGCCCTTACAGTGACTTCAGGAAATCGGCCAAGAAGCTGATCATTACCGTCAATCCAGGAAAGTATAACGGAAGGTAAGCTTCGGAAAATCACTTTCATTGAACCTATATTTACGGCATAAGCTGATAATATCTCTTAATTCCATCTGTACGTCTTCGTAGCCTTCGTAAATTGTTCGATCCTTTGTCAACAGATTAATGGGGCTAGGGAATGCTGAAAATGGACTTTGCTCGTCCAAAACAACTGGACCTCTGAGCATACTCGCCTAACGCATCCCATGTTTGGTCCTTTGTAATCTTTATTAATGTAATGAACCTGTAGAAACATGTCTGAGAAACCCTCCTATTTATGTAACAACCTACATTTTAATTTCTGAGACTCCACTTCAAGTGGTTCTTTTTATGTAATGCTTCCATGTTCTTACTTCTTTGTTGCTAAATCTATTACTCCATGGAGGCCAAAGGGTGTGACCAGTGGTAAGGTACGCCCGCCTGGTGCCAAAGCGTTCAGATTCAAGCCCTCCCACTAACATCTAATTTCTAACCTCTAACGCCCAATCAAAAAAAAAAAAAAACTATTATTCCATGTGTTCCTGCTTAGGCCTTTTTCCCACAGGAAGTAAAAAAGAATTATTTTTTTTTTGATACAAAAGAATTTCAAAAAATAAAATCTATGTCAAATGTGACTATTTTAATTTTTTATCATACATTTCGATTTTTCTTCTGTTGTCTATTCAGAGAGTTATTGTGTGCTGCTTTTAATTTGGTATTCTAATGTGTTTTTTATTTTTTGATGATGATGGATACTATTTAAGTAGTATTTAATTATTGAGTGAGTAATTAATTAGAGGTTAGATGAAGAATATTGGGATCGAGAACGTAAAAGACTGGATCGGCACACGTGTGGGTGGTGGTTGTTTTAAGATTTGCTAACTTTTTAAGTTGTTGAAGTCATCAAAAACTAAATTAAATCCTAATCAATGTGTTCACGTGCGGTCCAAACCAAACAATGTCACATTGTTGTTCTTGTCTCAAAATTTTATTTTCTCACTTCTTCAACGATCATCTACCTATTTATTCAAAATGTATTTAACATAACTTAGTAAGATCAATAATTTTCACTCACATACGATTAAAAAAATAATCAAATCAAACTTAACTTCTAACGGCCCGAAATCCATTTTATAATAATAATAATAATAATTTTGTTTTATATTTTTTTGATTGTAAGTTTTTACATTTCATTATACAAATACATCTTTCACACATTGGAACATATGTCACTCTTGGCACCAACCCGGATTTGATACTTGATTTGTGTCCAATGAAAAACACAGGCCATAAGGCACTCTTAACGTGAACCAAATTTTGTTATTAAACATATATGTTTAGAAGTTGATGCACAAATCGGGTCAAAAGTCAATCCACAAAACTAGGGATTACCATGTAATTAATAAAGCAATAAACTAAGGGCATGACTTGTTTGAAACCTAAGCAACAATATTTATGAATCCAGATTGCAAAGCAGGATTTGAATTGGGAAAGTCATCAAATTTATTTCCTGCTCCACAAGCCACGCTTTCAAATCCCAAAACCCTCAAACAGACACAATTATCAAATATATGCATGTTTAATTACTTCAAATCCCAAAACACAAAGTTCATTAAAAATCTACATATGAGGTTCCGTCTCTTCTGAGTAACTCTTTAGCTGAATGAGAACAAGTTCAACTCTTCAAGACTATTCATTTTGCAGTCAAAATAATTATTGTAAAAATAATAGTTCAAAACTATATATAATTATAAAATTTAAAGTTCAGTGCAGCGCACCGAAGCAAAATGTTATTAATTTCGACGTAGTTTTTTATTTGTTTGAAAATTTCATTGAACACATCGATATCATTTCACAATCAAAACGATATCTTGCGAAGGTTAGACCAGCCAATAGACTTTCCCAAGCGTGGTAGTTGTTAGTGTTCATCAATTTGGTCGTAAAGTACACACTTGTGCTTCCTTCTTCATCGGCTGTTAAACATGAGTTATGAGTAAATGTTTGCATATGTTTTTGGGGTTTGGCAACCAAGACAACCAACGCAAGATCCAAAGTTTAGTTGCACGTAACAAATTAAACAGAGATACAATCCACAAGACATGCAGTAAAACCCGCGCATGGAGAAAAGACAATCCTCAATCCCCATCTATGAAACCCTTACTTTTTGCTTCACCTTTTCACCATTTTACTCAATCTCTTAAAATTTACAAATTTAAATTATTTGGTACTGAATAACCATTCATTTTTTGAAAAATGATTCGACGTAAGCGCAACCAAATGTTGCCAGTGTCGAAAAAATGTTGTTTCAAATAAAACGACATTAATTTATTATATTATAAATTTTATTTGAATCAAAATGACAATATTTTAATTGAAAAGATGTTATTTTGGCACTCGCAATATTTAACTGGATCCCATATCGTGCAACGTTCCATGAAAAAATTATTGAATGATAATTAAGTTTTATAGTTTTGTTAATAAAAAAGAAAAATTGAAAGTCTCGTGAAAGGAGTTGGGCTTGAGACAAGGAGAGTAGGCTTTATAGGGCCCAGCCTAAACCGCACGGGACGCTATATCCTGTGCAATCCCGGCCATGCGGCTGTACAAAAAGTCATAACGATGTTGACGTGTATTGTAACTTTGTTCAAATCCATCCGTGCGGTGGACCCAACATCGACGGCTGTGATGCCAGACAAAGTATGACGTGGGCGTCTGCGATTGCGTAGCGGTTACATAAAGTTACAACGAAAGTCTTCTTTGTTTTGTTGGGAATGAAAATATCGTGTCTCGCGAGAATTTGGGGATATTTCGTGTGTTTTAGCTGTTGGAATTTACTAAGCGGAGTGAAATATGATAAACAGAGTGATTGTTTGTTTATGGTTTAAAGTTGTCGTTGTAATTTGCTAAGTGAATTGACTGGTTTTATGAGGTTGGAAAATGCAGTGTGGAGATGGTGACATGTTTGGGTGGAACAAGGGAATGAGGTTAGAAACGCAGAAGAGATTTGTCTTTGCCTTGTTTTGGTTGGTTTTCTTGAGCCAACTATGTGAAGTTATTAACTATGGATACATATTTTGTCTGGTCCAACACCCAAACTTATTTCACGCCCGGACTATGTTCATTGGTAGTTTTAAAAACCATAAAGAAAACACCGGAACACAAGAGCCAGGAAGACATCACTTTGGTATTCTGAAGTAAGCCGAGAACCAGTTGGTTCGTTTGAAGTAAACGGAAAGATGAAAGTCAGGAACATAAATAACCAACAGAACAGCTAAGGTTACAGCTAATATCCACACTGTACCATCAGTCCATTCCCATAGCACAAAACTAATGTACATAGTAATGAGTGGTCCTTGCATGTGGAAGCCGTTAGCAGCTGCTGAGGGGTGGGGAGTTGGAATGTCAGATGGTCAATCCTTTGCAGACTACTTGTCAATCCCTTGTAGATTACTCGGGAACACTAACCTCTTGATCAACCTTCCAGTAGTTTGTGTCATTGAATTCTTCATTGCCCACATCATTCTCGACAGGGCTTTGCCTATCTAGTGCGTTAGGCAAGGCGCTCCTCTTCAGAGCTCCAGCTTCTCCGACTATTCCCTCTTTCAAGGCTCTTTCCATTGCCATCTCCGTGCCTTCCACTTCCACACCTACAAATTCAACATCCTCTTCAAACACAGATGGGACAGCAGTAACCCCTTGACTACTACCTGGACCTGGGACTGGATCAGAAGAGTCATCAAGGCATGCAGGTTGTTTGACCGACACAGATGCAAGCTCAGATTCCATTTCCTTGGGCTCAGCGGAGACTTCAGCAACGGAAGTAACAAAAGGATCCATGCTTGACCCATCAACCTGTGATTCACCCCATTCTGCCCAATCTGAAACTAATCCATCTTCAGACAACTTGTGTGTGTCAGGGACATTAAACTGAAAAGAGTTGTCTTCATTAGATGTGCTGACACCTCCATTTTCAAGGTCAGGATTTGGTCCACTGACTAAGCTGCTGTCCACATGCTCAATGTCAACAAGGGAACTAGGACTAGACTCCTCACCCGCATAGTGTTTGCTCTTATCCATCTCCTCATTCTCTTCCATGACTACTTCATCATCACTGTTGCTGTCTTCACCATTAGCATCTCCATTCAAGTTAACCTCATCCATTTCAAGTGACTGAGATGTGCTGACAGCAGTATTACCGAACCCATTGTCGAATGCAAACCAATTAGTATTGGTAAACAAACTGCATAACCAAAAATATATAACCGAATCAGAAGTTGAAACCATTGTCGAATGCGAACTCACTTCAATCACAATTAGCAAGAACTCAAAAAAAAAAAATGGCCCTAATCGGGCATTGAGGCCCACAGTTGCTAATGCTTGCACATTTTACTAAAAGCTGGTTAATCTTTTATTATGATCTTCTTCGTTAGCTACTTCCAGTAACTGCTAAATTCAGTTATAACGAAAGATCTGACTTCTTCACTGATTTTATCGCAAACTACAACAACATTCATGTGTGGCTATTCATACAAACAAGGTGATCATAACAAAATGCAGTCATACCCGCCCTGGTCATCACCTAGTCGAAGGGATGATATCACTACTTCAGCAGATTCATCATCAAAATAGACATCCTGCATTTTGTTCTTCCATGTTCAGTTTCCAAATCAATTAATGCTTAAGTACACTTTCAAAGAGCACAAAGGGTGTGAAATATAATTCTTTTTAGAATTACAAGTCAATGAAATTGCAACCATAAAATGTCACCTCATCGTCTCGGTTTAAGGCTGTCTGGTCCTGTTTTTAGGATAGAATAAGTAAATGATTAGGACTGAACAGAAATCAAAAATCAGACAAATGGTCTAGAAGTGTGCCAGTAAAATGAATACCTCTTCACCATCATCGTCTTCATTATTCCTATATCGAAAGGCCTGGCTCAGATTGTTTGCTAGAGCTGTTATGTCATAATCTCTGTCTTGAAGATCTTCTTCATCACTATCTCTCGTCCTATCTTGCAGTGCAGTTGGGCGTCTGATCGCAAAGGAGAAAACAACTTTGAATCATTATCAATATTGGGAACACAGTACAGCTGGGGGATTGGCATAGTCAGAACTTAGTCCATTTGAGTGTTCTTCACAAGGGGACTCGACATTATTTCAACAACAGCGATATCACCACAGGTATATCCATGAAATTAGAATGTGAAGTCCATGCTGAATATTCATAAATAATGCTAAATGCATAACACATAAAATGTGAAGAAACATACCCACAAGCCCATCTGTAAACATTTTCAGTCGCATTACGTTCTTTAAGAACGGTATCTTTCCAGTCGTTCCAGCAATTATTGTCCTAAGAAAAAAAAATCATATAGTTAAGAGTGATTGGTATCACTAGCATCTAGATAATGATGGCCGAGAAATAAAAAGCCATTACATCCCAGCTTATTTGGACAACTTTATATTGCTTAAATTATTTTAAGGTATGACACAAGCCTACGAGAAAAATACCGAAGTGCAAGGTATACCTTAAGGCATGATTGAATATGGCTGTGGCTGCTTTCCAACTGTATCGTCTTATTAGCGATTCGTGTTATGTGGCCAATATTTCCAGTACGTGGGGCCTTCTTTACATCAGCTGCTATGGTTGGCTGCAATAAAATGCAAAGATTCTTATTACACAATCTCAATTGTTTAAAAGATAGAAATATGAGCTTTCATCTGATGTCTTTTTTCTCTGTATGAATCTTTGAGAAATGAAATGCTGCGCCAAGTAGCTAATGCATTCACGGCAAGGCATCTAGACAAGTCTAACAGCATTCAGTTATCAAAGCATGACCACATGACTCCATTGATGGCACATAATTCTCTTTCATCTTGATAAAAGCATTTACCTTGTTATCATCATTGAGCAGGATGGGCTGTTTATCGGTTTGGAGAATCCTTCCAATCAGATCACAATCACTCAGGAGATGATCAACTGTGCTGATATGCTTACTTTCCAGGCATGAATTGATAATACTTTCTACATGATGATGCAGCGCATTATTGTATGGGTACCTGCAGAAAGTAACACAAAAACAAAACTTTTGTATAGGCCAGATTTAACACAAAAATAAATATGCAAGTAAAGCATGCAATCCAGTTAATTTTGTTGCAAAGTGGCAGATAGGATATTGATCTTACTCAAAGAAAAGATCAATTATTCGACGTATGGTTCCCGAGGTAACCAGTTCATTCTCAGAAACTTCATTACCAGTCTTCATTAACACTGCTATGAACTCAACAATCTGAAATAATGAGCAGTCAGAGCAGAGTATTAGTATCATAATTTTACAAAATCATTTCAATATCATGTTCTATTGAAGGTCTTGAACCATTAAGTTAATGGAGTGAGCGGAGTTTATGATATCATATTGTGTGCACCATACTCATTTAAGAAGAAACTTGCCTTCAGTCGGTGTTTACCAAGAGGCGGCCTAAGAACACCATAGGTTGTTGGCAAAACACTCTCATCAGAAGAAACATTCAAAAGAACGAGCAAGTCACCTGAACCACATAAATGGAATGTTATTACAGCAAGAACTTCAAAATATTTCCAAATCCAATGTCCACTTTTCCATTGGCTTTCTACCGTGCTTCAACAATCATCTTTGTCATAATGTGCTTATAAAATTCAACTTTTTAAATTCAACCTTTTGGCATTCTTTCATTGCTTTAAATTCTGAAGGTAGAGTTTTTTTTTTGCGCATTGCGCCTTAGTTTCAGTGGTTTATTTTCATCGGCTTTACACACTTACCCAATTTAGGCAGCATTGCATTGATAGTGTCAGGATCGGTGGGAATTTGAGACTCGTAAAATTGCTGGTTCCTAAAGGAATGGAATAGAGGCGGCAAAGCTGATCTTTTTGGATCTAGCAAAGAAATGCAAACGGACAATGAGTGTACAAGCCCAGACTTTGATTCTGAGTCTTCCAGAACATGCCCAAAAATTTTCGCAACAAAACTGCAAAATAAGTTTGAGCATTAATTAGCATTTGAATATTGCCAGAAGAAAATAAATAAATTGCGAGTGATGTAAAACCTTGGAGTGGAAAGTTTTGTTGCCAGGGCTGATGGTTGATTTCGAGATATAGTACACAATATTTCAGCAGCATTTGCATGAACTTCAGGAGGATTCTGATGCATTTAAAAGATCAATTACAGCCAGTCTCAGGGAGCAGTGTGTTAATGACAACAGATGACAGGCCAGGCACGCATCAAATTCAAAACTCTAAAAAGGCTTTAGTTAAATCAATAGCTCTTTAACAAATTTAAGCTCTGAACTCACAGATGGATGCAGCTTATCCACAATCATTTCCAACAAGTCGCTATCTGCTAACCATTGGATTACATCCAAAAAATTAGGGTACACATGGTCATCGGCACCAACCATTCGAACCAAAACCTGGTTAAAGAAAGTCATGAGGTTACTACAGAAATAACCTAGCAAAGAGAACACGCCACACCTCATAATTTAACTAAACTCAAATATGCAAATCAAAGTAACAACCTCCATGATGGATGTTATTCCAATGAGATCCACCAGCTTTCGGAAAACATCCTGATGTGCCTGTGGCAATATAATGGGAAATAGAAAATTTGGGTACCTTGTATTAATGATTGTAATTTTGAAATACCATAACAAAAACAAGAAAGTTTGTGTTCAATATAAAGACCTCGTCTTATACAAATTTTACATTAGAAGAATCCTGACAGATCAGTTTATGGGAAAAACATTGATTGAGAGAGGACAACAATACCATATTTTTAGACTTGATAACATTACTTACTTTTACATAGTTCATTAGCGGGACTGTTTTGCGCAACAGGAGGCATACAACCACCTAGAAAACCACAGCACCTCATGATGTATATGAAATACAGAAATTTCACGAGTCTCGAAGGATCCATTCATTACAAGTAGAGAAATCAAAATGGCATACCTTGCTAAAATATCCAGCCAACATTGCACTATGAGGGCGGTCTGGCTCCAAAAATGAGAAAAGCAAGTCCACCAGCTGTCACCAACGACCAAAAAGTGTGAGATGCGAGTATTGAGTAAATATTTATTAATAAAGCACCGCCATATCTTTGGAATGCTACATACCTTCTCGTCTTCAACCAAAGTTTTTAATATAACGTCGATCTCACAGGAAAAAATTTCACAGGAAACAAACGGGAACCTACAAAATAATTAAAACACTTTGTTAAATATAGGAAGCAGTGTCCAAAGGGTACTATATTGCTTCTCAAAATAGACATACTTGAATGCCCTGTTGTTATCAGCATTTTCTGGGGGTTCTTCAACAATATATTGTAACAATTGCTTCACTTGAGCTTCATCTCGCAGACTGAAAAAAATAATGGCTACTGATTAATGTGTTCATAACAGTTATGTCTCATACTCTCATGAATGGAATGAATGCCAAAGATATTTAGTAAAACAATAAGCGCAATACGAAAAAAATGTTTGCTGGTGCAAGCGACTAACTGATAAAAAATGCAGAGTAAAGAATCTTACAAATTAATAAGGCGACTATTTAGAGCCTTGCATTCCTGAATTATTTCTTCTTCATCCAGGAGCTCTTCCAAAGTAAAGCTTTCCTTGTCAAGTATTTCCTCAACCTAAAAATGAGTAGAACGTCACAAAATAATTAAATTCTTAATATAAGCTTAGTCAATCCATTATTTTATTTATACATTAGATAACGAGTAACAAACGGAAATGTATCACCACTGTCCCGTGTCAGATTCCATACAAAACCAATGGAAAACAACAAAAATATGGACGCTATTACACACAAAGCTGTGAAACTCCACACCACATAATAAGCTAGAGCAAGCTGCCAAGCCCAACGAATCATCAACAAACAGTGACCAAATTCAGTATCCATTAATTCCACCAGTCAGATAAATATAACACAAACTCTAGTCGCAGTCAGCTCCTAAAAACTGATACTGACAATCACTACGTGATTTCCGCAAGTATATATTCCATATACGTCACCACTCTACTCACGTCTCAAAACAAAAATAACATCCACCAAAATCAGCTCGATTTCACAACGCCCAAATTCCGCCGCAACACAGAAAAACGTGCTAGGAAACACTTACAGGGGAGCCAGCAGACAGCGACGGAAGCGTCCAATACATGACGGACGATACACGTGTTCGGTGCGGAAGACGACTTCGGATCTACAAAACCCTAGTACCGCAACTCCGTCGCTAAACTCCGCAACCGAAAAGCGATTACTGGAGGCGAAATCAGAAGATGAGGAGTTCAAGGAGTCGAGCTGTAAACGCCGATCGGCGGCGGAGATCGAGAGAAGACGAGAGGAAGAAGCTCACGTGAACGGAGTCGAGTTGAAGGGAGATGTGCGCTTATGATGTCAAGCGGCTTCTTTCATTTTGTGTATTGTGAAATTTATATTTTTCTTAATTATATATCTATTTTTCTTTTAGCTTTATTTTTATTGGGAAAAATCCAATACGATGATGCATATTATGAAAATTATATTTCTCTTTTTGCTTATGGTAATTTTTTTTTACCCCTTCAGGAATCGAACTCACGACTATCGGAGGTTTTACGTCTTAGTCCTGATGAGCAATTTTTTTTAATTGTTATTAAAATTCCTGGTAATTTTTTTTTACTACCCCAGGTAGGGGTGAGCAAACGGTAATTTACCGTTTTACCATTTACCGAAATACAAAATTATATTCCGTTTTCGGTAAATCGGTAAATTTCGGTAAATTTACCGATTTTACCGATTTTACCGAAATTAATTATTTTTCTAATTTTTTAAATATATATTATAAATCTTGTAAATATATATGTTGATTTTTAATATATATAAATGTTTTTTTAAAAAAATTTCTTTATAATATATATAATTTTTATTTATTTATTAATATTTTCGGTAAAACGGTAAATTTACCGATTTCAAAATTTATTCCGTTTACCGACTTATTTTTACCGTTTTACCGATTTACCGAACCGATTCGGTTCGGTAACGGTAAATTTACCGACGGTAAACGGTTATTACCGAATTTTGCTCTCCCCTAACCCCAGGATTCGAACTCACGACCACTTGGGCATCAGAGGTTTTACGTCTTAGCCCTTGATCGATTGTTCTACACCATCAATTTAATCTATTCTCTATCCCGTTTTCCACTTAGCAAATAAAATTGTGATGCTTATAAGCACAATGTAATTGTGCTCCACAGAAGAGTCAGGGCTGTCAAATGTGGGGAAGATGATGTTGAAATGGAAGCATTGCTGTTAGTAAGCTGTGTCACATATTTTCCTAAGTCAAACTAGATGGAAGGATTGGTTGGTTCTTGGTGCATGGAGAGTTTTTGTCCATTGATGAATTCATGGAACATAAATGTGCCTGTGGGGTTTTTAAACAGGGAGAGGGAGATTTTAAAATTCGGACACGAATGCATTACAATTACTCACTCAGTAGCGAATACCTGTAAAAAGAGGCGAGGAGGTTCGGTATCTGTTGCTGTTCGTGGTAGTTGCACTGCTTGAATACACCGTACTAATCATGCAAAATAGCTTACCCGTGCTGATTTACAGGAATGCAGTAATTTTACAATGGACATGGCAACAGGGATAATGCGAACAATACATACTGGTGTTTTAAGTCGGTTGAAAATTGTATTTCTTATTGCTACATAACAATACATAAGATGACCGCTGTAGAATAGGAAATACGGGTCCCTAATTATTTAAGCGGTCTTCCATGCTCTCCTGTCCTTGCTAGCTTAAGTCGTTCAAGGCCGAAAGTTGTCTCATGCTCTTGACGAGAAGCTGCGGTTTTTGGTTCAACTGCCTGAGCTGGCTGTTTATTATCAGGAATGACTGGGTCTTTGATCCTGACAGTTGAGGCAAAAACAGGGACCGTCTGTCTAAGAGCAACTGGAGCGGCAAAGTGAATCGGTGGCGGAGTAGGGTGCATCAATGGAGAGGGGAAACTGCCTGGTGGTGGCATACATGGTGAGGCGAAGCAAGGAACAGCTGTTCTGATAGACACGGAAGGTGCCATGTGATGGTAAGGCAATACAAACTGCCGAATGGGTATATATGGAGCTGCTCCTGCTGCTGGAAACTTCTGTGAATGGAAACCACGACTCTCGAGAAGAGGGGGCAAAGACCGAAATGCTGGTGAGGCCACAGGTTGTGAAGGTAGGGGATTGCTGTTTGTGGATGTCACCATATGGCACTTCTGCTGGGGACCTGTTTTGTTGGAGCATATTAAGGGTAGAATTTTTGAAGTGGAAGCTGTGGAAGACTGTGTACTAAGTGGCCTTGAATGTTGAAATGGAAACTTCTTTGGAAATGGTGGTCGGCAGTGAGGAGAAGATGCCATATCAATCCTTTCCTTGAGCCGATATTTTAATAAAGCACGTGCAACCGTGACCTGCTCTTGCTCATCTGGGTTCTCAGTCTCAGTTGGCGTAGTTTCCTTCGCCACTGCCAGCAGGGAAGAGATGTGAGTTAAGTATTTAAGTTGTGAGGTATCAGTCTCACATAATAAATAAATTTGCAAAGAAGGATATTATTGAAGACAGAGTCAGTCAAAACAAATTATACGGACTCAGTTGTTATACAACGAACAAAAAATAACCTTCGCGTGTTCCAGACTCCAAAATTTTTAAAAATGGCATGATGTGTAATCAATGAAGGAAGCCGATCTCTCAGTTGGTGTTTTATGTATGAATTTATAAGTATTTTAAGCTACATTGCTCTACTAATATAACCTTGTGGTTAACTGACTATCAGACATGAACGTAAGATCTGGCATCCTAAATAAAGTGAAGGCCTTACTAGGTTGGGCAATTCAAAATGTTATATAACACATGCCATTATGAGCACCCTAAACCTCTCAATCCAAAGGAAAAATGTATTAAGCCTTGTACGCAGGTGTTCATGAAAGGAAACAGGGACGATATCATTAGCGGAACAGCTCACAACTTACGAGACAATTATTCAACGCAGAAGTCTGGTATGAACTCACATTGTTTAAGAGCCGACCATGCTGCCATTGCTGCATTTTTTTCTGCTTGTTTCTTATTTTTTGCTGGTTCTCCAGTAAACGTGATCCCAGCTAACTCTACTGTTCCAGTGAAAACTGGTAAGTGGCCAAGACCGGTCCTATAAGTGGTATACTGTGGTAGCGGGGCTCCAACTCTTTGTGAAATTTCCTGTAAGAGGTTCTTGTACACCCCAGTTTCATCCTGTCAAAAGCAATAACTAAATGACACAACTAACCTTTACAAGGATAATAATACACATAATCCTAACTATAAAAGGCTAATCACACTACTTGGCGAGAAGACAAAAGAACTTGAAACCTCGTTTTACCGTGATAACATCACTTTTCCAATAGCCGAAAGATAAAATTGCACATTCATAAATTGGTGTGAAAAGATAGCCAAAGAAAATGTTGTTCTCAAGGCGCTAAATTCATCTAAATCCCTAAAAAGAGCCATGACGCATCTTTAGTTACTCCAACGAACATAAAAGTTAGTTTGAAATGCCATTAGAAGTATGGGTAACATGGCTTACATGAAATGAATATCACCAGTATGCCACGTGCTCACCATCACAAGTGAGCTAAAGGCCCCTTCTTTTATTTAATGAAACTGGGCTAGTTGAAACCTATAATAAACTAGTCCAACTAGAAAATAAAGATCTCTGGTGATGCAAAAGTTCCAAAGAGTACAGACACTTTATATGCATTTCCACAGATGTCTCCATTAGCATATGCTTTTAACTTTTACTGATCACTCAACAAGCTTTTTCCCTTTCCTAAATTTCCAAAACTTGCAACTCCTCAAGACCAAAATGCATTTCCGTCTTTTCAACAAAGCTGTATTTTCTGAATTCAGATATGCCCAATATTACAAGGAATGACCAGTAAGCTTCAATATCAACAACATACACCAGACACTATTAGATTCAAAGCTTCATGTGTACTAAGCGGATTCAAACACATTATGTCATTTCCTGGCATGGTAGATATGTACAGGACTCTAAAAGTATAAGCAGCAGCCAGTAACAACTGACAATAATTATCACTCACCAGAATCCTAGCCGCCAGCGAATGCGACGATCCACGGCTCGAAAGCGAATTTAGAGCAACCTCAGCAGCCGAATGCTCAGCTTGTCGCAGCGTAGAACAGAAACTCGGACTCTCAAAGATCTCTCCATTGAAGTTCACCGTCGCCTTGAACCTTGGCGCGTGATCCGGACCTTCTCTTATACACGTATACGACGGAAGATTAAAGCAGCTCCGCTGCGATAGCTCTTGCAGCTTGTTCTTATACATACTCGCTATCTCTTTCTTCAACGACCACAGCCACTTTTCGCCATCAAATCAGGCCGGAAAAGGTCCTCGCGGCCGCCGGATCGACCCCCGATCAGATCGCGACAGTTCGGAGGAAGAAAACGGCAGTGAGATTCGGAAGAGGGAGATGCGAGGAGCGGTGTGATCTAGGGTTCTGCAGTGGGAATCGGAAGAAGACGATGATGAGTCTTGCAGCGCGTTTGAGACAAAAAGTGAATTATTTATGAAGTTGAGCATTAATTTGACATTTAATGAGTTGTGGGCTTTTTGACAGTCTCTGTACTCTTTTTGTAATTTTGCAGTCAACTAAACACTAAACGGTAAATAAAAAATGTTATCCCAGCGGGCATTTAATGACTCAAGTCACTCAACTACCTGTCCCTCAGTTGAATGACAACGTCCAACGGCAACGGGGTAAGAATCAGATAAACCAAAACTACAGGGATTTTATGTAAATTAGTAAAACTTGCTTCACTTTGACTTGGGCCCTGTTCTTTAGGGATTGGGTCAATCCCATCCAATCCCGTCCAACACAATCCAATCTCATCCAATCTCACCCAATCTCACCCAACACAATCCAATCTCACCCAACACAACACAATCTAATCTAATCTCCACTCATCTAAACTACTCTCCACTCACATATTATTTCAATTATATTTACGATCACATAAATTAAACTAGGGCCCACCGACTCTCCACTCACCTAATCTCATCCAATCTCACCCAATCTCACCCAACACAACTCAATCTCACCCAACACAACCTAATCTCATCCAATCTCACTCAATCTCACCCAACACAACACAATCTAATCTAATCTCCCAACACCCCAAATCCAACCCCTAAAGAACAGGCCCTTGATAATTATACAATTTTGGGCCTTTTCACATTTCTATTATTTTTTCTTTTCGTAATTTTACGGTAAACTTAAAAAGGGCATCCGTAGCAAAGGAGCAATGAACAATAAGTAAAAATAATATTTTCTCATAAAAGTCATGTAGCAAAGCAGAGCTAAAAGCAATGAGCAAAAATGACTCTTTGCTCTATATATTTCAATGCAGCAAAAGAGCAAATAGCAAAATGCAACAAATTTTTTTTAGGGAAAATGACAAAGAGGGGGGTACGAACTATTAACCATTGACAAATCACGGGTCGAACTATAAAAATTGACAATTAAGGGCAATTTCAAAATATTTTAATCCTCATAAAACACTTAATTGCACTTAATTAACGGAATATCACTACGTCCATTAACAAAGTTAACTAAATGAATGAATTGAAAAAATATTATTGCCCTTAATTTTGAAATTGAGAAGTAAAATATTTTGAAATTGCCATTTATTGTCAATTTTCATAGTTCGGACCGTGATTTGTCAATGATTGATAGTTCATACCCACTCTTTGTCATTTTCCCATTTTTTATAGTTAATATGCAACATATTTTCAATAAATATGTTGTTTTCTAGTTGTGTTTTCTTTGTTGTAATTTATTTTCTAGTATCACCACCTACTTATTTAATTTTTCCGAAATATTTTCTAGTATTTCCAACCTACTTATTTAATTTTTTTTAGATTAAAGACTAAAGTATTTTTATTTTGTGGGTTTGAATTTGAATAATTGGACTTGTTCCAATGTTCACATTTTTATTTTTTATTTCATTCAAAACCAACAAAAAATAGTTTCCTTTTTAAACATATTTTTTCAGCAAGCATGAAAGATTCTACTGCTTGTCCTCAATTGAAAACAAAATTCTAAAAGGATTACGAATATAGCAAATCAAAACTTTAGGGAAATTTTTGTAAATAAGTAAAACTTGCCTCAGCGTTCAGCTTCCGTCTTCTTCTCCGTTCAAACTAGGGTTTACACTTATCTTCTGGTTCAGGCAGTAGGTTCAGAATAGCGTTTATGGCGGCTTCGGTGACGCTGAAATCTTCGGCGTCGTTTTCGGTCAGATTCGGCGTCTTTTTTCGGCAACCGAGTGTATGTCAGTTGAGTAGATTGACTTGTTCGTACAGTACGGTTAAGAGGAAAAAAAGTGGAGGCGCAGGAAATGGTGGACTTCGGAAGCGGAAGGATAAAAGTAAGGGGAAAATCTCTGTGATTGCGGCGAGTTCGAGAGCTGTGGAGGATGAATCTCTAAGGGAGAAGCTGAAGAGAAGGACGAGGTCGGAGAAGGAGTTCGATATAAATCGAGTGATACGGTACGGTGATGTCGGAAGTCATGTTCCCGTGATGCTCGGAGAGGTGATGGAGGTTTTCTCGCAGTCGGCTCATTTTCCAAGTCTTAGGTCGTTCGTTGATTGCACTGTTGGAGCTGCCGGACATTCGACTGCGGTTAGTTCCGCAGCTGGTTATACTCAATTTCGCAATTTGAATGCTTTTTTTTGACTCGTCTGTGAAACTCAGTTGTGGTTGATATTGATGGTCTGAAACTGTTGAGTTTGAGTTTGCAGATTATTGAAGGGCATCCAGAATTGAGGATGTATATGGGGATGGATGTTGATCCAGCAGCGCGTGAGAGGGCACAAATGCGGATCAAAGCATTGTTAAATTCCGATTTGAGAACATTTACTGTTTTAAAGAATTTCAGATATATCAAACCAGTTTTGGCTGAGATTGATGATGAGATTTTAACTGCTGGAGTTGATGGGATCTTGATGGACTTGGGCATATCATCTATGCAGGTATGCCCCTGAAGCTGTTTAAAATTGCGTAAGAGTATTTGAAGTTTTGAACTTCTTGAACTTTCATCTTTCAAGCTTTTGAGTGACAATAGGACTTGATGTGCGTTAATGGTAGAAATTCCGTTCATTCTTTCTTCCCGTTTGGTTGCAGTTGGAGAACTTGATGTTTGCAATTAAATGTGTGTTCTTAATTATTTGAATGTTTGGCTCTTGATATGTATGGATGTAGTGATTGGATTACTGTCTCTGGCATTTTCACTTTTTGTGATGTCTAGCGACCTGTAACTGACTCCACACTCGGGCAGGTGGATAATGTTCAAAGAGGGTTCAGTGTGATGGGTGATGGGCCTCTTGACATGCGGATGGATCCTCAGGTACATGTCACTAGCATCAATCACTTGTGAAAGCCATGTAGGAAGTAGGAACGCTTCGTATATGAGTGTTGTATCTCTATGAATACTTGGCTGGATATAATAGTAATAGTTCTGTGAATTGTGGAATTCAAATATGTGTTTGTCTTTGTCTCATTTAACTGATTGAAACAGGTGTATAACAGGCCAGTCTAAAAGCAGAAGATATATTGAACTCATGGCCAGACACTGAAGTGGGACGAATTTTGAGAGACTATGGGGAAGAAAGCAATTGGCGTTCTCTCCAAAAGAAGATCATCAAAGCTCGGGAGAGCGGTGGACTGCACTCTACATCTGAACTCGTGGATCTCATTCGTGGCTCAACAGCCTGGGCTAAAGGTAATTCTTCTTCCACCATATTCTTATGGATGAATCCAAAAACAAATGTATCAGTGACTTGCTGCAGTAAACGTTATTACCAAGTGCTTGATGCTTTATTCTGTAGGAGGAAGACAAGGCTGGATAAAAACAGCCACAAGGGTCTTTCAAGCTCTTAGGATAGCTGTGAACGACGAATTGAAAGTGCTGGAGGATGCCTTATATGCCTGCTTTGATTGTCTCGCACCAGGTGGCAGACTCGCTGTCATCTCGTTCCACAGTTTGGAGGACAGGATAGTAAAACAAACCTTCCTTGACATCATTAACAATCCAAGTAAAGAGGGCAGTCAATTGACCTCGGAAGCAGGATGTGGTAATTCGAGGAACAAGAAAAATGACAATGTTGAAAAAGAATCATGGGTTAAACAAATGGTTCTAGGTCAGTATGGATCGATTCTCACCAAAAGACCCATAACACCCACTGAAGAGGAAGAGGAGGTGAATAGAAGAAGCAGGAGTGCCAAGCTGAGAGTAATTCAAAAGCATTGAAGCGCAGGTAAACAGCATCTTCAATTTCAAATTTTAGTCATGCCGAAATATCTTTTTATGGTATTGTAGTTATGAAAAAGTATAATGTTATTTGCTGGTTCACTGATGCATACTAGTTTTTCAACAACGAGCCTTTTGGTCTTCGGAGTTATCATGGAACATACCAAAGTATTATTTCTGCAATTTAGTACTTTTTTTCATTTATTGCTGACTTGATAATGATATCAACTAAATACAATTTTAGTAGTGTAAAACATTTCTAAAAATTGAAAACCCATTCGTAAAGGGAATCCTAGTCCCTAACAAGATTCATACCATATAAGATCTATTTATTAGATAGGAACTTTCAACATAATGTTCTTAACAGTCATATATCGTTCCTCACATCATGAATGATATTATATCGGTTCTACCTCTAATAGCTTTCGTAGTCTCAGTCTGGATTTCCATCCTTCTCCTCCGCTACTTGATCCATAACTACGTCTTGCGAACCACAGGCTCTGGTAGCGTGCCTGACCCTAGAACTAAACAGCCAGTCCTGTCTCAATCCGAGCTGGACGCCATCCCCAAGATGTTAGGCCATGAATTACTCCTTGTGTCAGACTGTGCAATTTGTTTGAATAAAATCATGTCCAAGGAGGTGGTGAGATTGCTTCCCGGATGCAACCATGGATTTCATCTACAATGTATAGATGCTTGGCTTGTTCTTCAGCCGGTCTGCCCACTTTGTCGAGACAAAGTTGGTATTGGTGTTGAGTACGGGAATCCATGCTGACATGAAGAGTTCAGTAAACCAGCATCAGGTCTGTCGCGGTCCGAGTCGGGTCTGACTGTACTATTTATTTGAATCATGATATTCAGCCGGAGGACCCAGCTTCCTGGATGCAACCATGGCCATGGGTTCTACTTGCTCGGAAATCGTTCTGCCCGCTTTGTTCGGGAATCCATGTTGACGAGAAAATTCTTCCAAGATACTTTTTTATATTTTTATTTTAAGATAAATTACAAAAATATTACCTCGACTATCCTTCCATTTCAAATTATGTGCCAAATTTTTTTAATTTTCAATTTAACAATTTTTGTATAAATTTATATACATTTTTTTTAATTCCCCCACCTCCCATTTCAAACCCTAACCGATTTACGTGATGCTAAACGGAGCTTTTTTTCTCTCTCTCTCTGAATTACAGCCACGGCTGGATGTGGAATCTTCTGAATCACGGGTGGCCAATTAGCCAGTCACATTGTTAATCATTTTGTCTGAATGGTCAGTATGCCATCTATATTGAGTTTGAATAGTCTTCTGACGCTTTTTTCGGTGGAGTTGGATTGTCACTATCTTCGCCTCTGGCTATCATTTACTTACATTTTCACAGAGGATCTCTAGAGCTTCATTGTTGTCTGAAAATTGAGCTTCTGGGTATAGTTGTTCACAAGTTCAAATGTTGTTTAGATTAGTAAAGTTTGATTCTTGGATGAAACTTCTTTGAATTCACTTTACTTTTGAATATCAATTCAATTTTTTTTATCTGGACATGAAAATGAAAAAAATCAGAGGATGAAAAAGAAAACAAATATGGATGAATAATTGAACTTAATGTAAATCAATATAAATTATGTAACTGAAATTTATGTATTTATATGAATATAAGATGAGATATTTAAGACTTTGAGAAGAATGTGATAATTCAAACAACCATGTGGGGATCAACTAAATTCATGAACTCAATGTATTTTCAAGCATCATGTTTGCTGTGCTCGGAATACTCCCCATCGATTTCCTCAAAGTGGTCCTCACGAACATTACTCGTAACCAACCAGAGAAGCGATGTGTCAAGGGACAGGAACGCACCACCGCCGAGAAGTCCAGTCTTGGCTGTGGGACAAGTTGTTTCGAGGCTGCGGTGGACATTTTTCGTCAAGTGAAAATGCTCAGTAATGGTTGCCCACAAAAGGAAGGCAAATGCCAATCCCGCAACAGCCCTGTGAATAAAAAATCTCAATAACATCACAAATAAGAAAAGTGAAGGACCTAAGTTGTGGAAAGGTTAACAGGTTTGAACAGAATTTGCTTACTGAGCAATGTTGAAGAAGACGAAGAAATTGGTAGTAGAGAAGAGCTTCTTGTGTGGGACTGACTTTCCTTTGTAAGGGTAAAATAGAGACAGATAGCTGCAAACTGTTGATGCAATGAGAAAGAGAACCGAAACGTACCCCAGAGCAACACTCGGGTCTTTTGGGTACTTGCAGATCATCACATCCTTTCCTGGAACTGGATTTCCGGCAGCAGGCGGGATATCAACAGACGCGGAACTCAATTCTCAAAAACACCACATCCGAATTTCGAAAACCTAGATTAACCATGCACAATTTGATATATAAGTTTCTTTTTTTAATGGTAAAGACTCGACAATCCGATGCTCATACTGTAAATATGTGTAAGGCGGGGCTCGAACATTGACTTTATAAGTTTATTCAGATGTTTCACACTACTATACAACAAATCTATTGGCAGTTTCAATATTGATTTCAATCAGTGAAGTGTCAGAGAGTAGTTGGGACGCTACGCTGATTTCTTTTCTGGAGCGTAGAGGAAAAGGGAGTGTGGGGTTGGAGACAAAAGGGCATTTGGGGTTAGACTCGTGTTCACCTTGTCTTGGGGAAGAGGGTCAGGGCATCGTGCGTACACGAGTGGAGTGTGAGGAATTGGCTCTTCGTGTTCTGGTCGAGGCCGCTGCTGACGATAATATCTCCCAGGATGAGGTCTGTTCCAGGCAAACCGAAAGTGTAGAGGGTGAGTCGAAGAGGTTGGCCAACCAGAAGTCAAGCTTGGCCAGAGATTTCGTTGGTAAAGCTCAAGAATCCTTTAAAGTTATAAGAAGAAAAGAATCTAAGGAGAAGGTCGTCTTCAAGGCTCGGAGAAGGAAGAAGAGGGCAGAGTTATTTCGACTCAAGAAATCTTACGTAGAGGAGTTGGAAAAATCAAACAAGTCCTATCAGCCGTCTGTTGCAGAAAGTCAATCTGAAGTGGTAAGAGAAGGTTCAGATGAAGAAGGGAGGAATTTATTACAAAGGAAGGAAGTGGAGGCTAAAGAGAAAGAGGACATAAGATATCAAAGGAGGGAAAAGCTTCGTGCTGCGGCAGCTGAGGAAAAAGGTCCAGGCCTTGGCCTTAAGCCTCGTGTAGAGGTGTAAGAAGATGAGGAAGAAGAAAAAAGAAGGCTAGTTAGAAAAGAGGCAGAGGAAACTTACCATTTTACATCAAGGATTGGGATCAAAGGTAACTTACCTGAGGAAGAGATGATTCAGATTTTCGTGAACCTTCATAATGAAAGAAGGTAAGTAGAAGAGTCCAGTGGAGGAGGCCGGAGAGCTAGTGGTAGTCAAAGTGGCTTGGTGGGCGCAGTTCCGAGACCCTTAGTGCTCTTTCTCAGTTGCGCCTTTTCAGAGTTGCATCAAAGAGGTGAGGGTGTTTTGCTAGCTATCAAGGAGAGGAGTGTCGAGTGGTGTAAGCCCCTTTTGATCTTGTTCAGTTAAGGTAGAGGAGGCTCGTTCTGGGGAGCCTCAAGCTTAGTGTTCTGTGTTGCTGGTTTTGGTGTTTAGAGTTTTTTGGGTTTGGGGTCCTTTTCTGGTTTCCAGTGTTTTGTTTTTTCAGTGTTGCTTAGTGTTTCTTTAGTGTTTGGCCTTTGCGCCTTAGTGTATCTGGTTCCTTTTATTTCAGTGGTGAAAATCCACTAATGAATCAAAAAAAAAAGAAGAAGTTACAGTGCTGAATTGTTGCTTGAAAAGCCACATAGAAAAAGAAACATGAAAATGTATATATGATAAGAAGTGTGGAGTGAATACAAACCTTGTTGCGCTCAGCGATGATTCCAAGAAGGAAGGAGACGATACCAAACACGGACACAAGGAGAGACATCTGCTTCATGGTGACAGCCATAACACTCACACACTAAGCTAATTCCTGGAATGAAAGAAACATACAAATCATTGTAATTCTGAGAAAGACACCAATATATCAATAAAGCAACCAACTTTACACTATCTCACCACAAACCCTACTTAAATCAACCCCCCAAAACAAAGCAAACCCTAATCCCTCAAACAAATACAAAAACTCTAGCAACAAAAAAACTAAAATATCCCACTCCCTGGAAACTGAAATGCGGTTATTTCGACTTTCATCCACTACTGAATGGACTAGCAGGTTGCACTTTCTTTATAGGTTTCATTTCGAGAATCTGATGGTATCAAGGTTATGGAGACGATTCGTATTCACAATAGCTGTCCCCTGTTGAGAATCTGACTGAATTTGACTTTTTTGTGACTCGGCTATTTTTGGCATATTAAATATCACTTGCTGTTTCAGGCAGGCAAGATTCAACCTAGGCCATCGTTTCTGAAAATATTACAACTTTTTTTCTTGAATTGAAAAAAACATTTGAAAGCTGTAGAATTAAGAAACGTAGTAGACGCTCTCTCAGTTTACATAGGTAAAAAACCATTACACGTTTTCCAAACCAAAAACCTGAGGTATCATTTAGTAGTTGCTCTGGCACTCATGGACGAATGGTAGTTTGTACTGCGATTTTTCCTATATGATGAATACACATCATCGTACTGGCTCACTTCATTGGGATTTGCTGTGGCGCCCAGTCCCAATCTACCTGAACTTGTTGATCCCGGTTTTTGTTCAACAGTTCCATCAGGGTATGCGCCTGTATCTGGGTCAGCCTGCTGTAAATTAGGAGGTGGGGGAATGCACGCCCCACCTTTACGAACTGGTGATTCTCTCTTGTATTCGTAGTCATCATCGTCGTCTTTTGAGCCAGATTGTTTCAAGGGTCCTTCGGATGGGTTAACCTCTCCTATTTCTTTGAAGAATTTTGATACCCGCTCTAAGATTTCTGTTGGAGAGACATTGGATGGAGGAATGATTGTAGGAATGTCCAGGGGGCTGAGCGGCGAGTATGGCACCCCACTGCCAATCTGCATCTTCCTCACCATTCCAGGGATAAGGCCTGGTGGGAAGAGAGGATATGGAGGGGGCTTCTCGCCAATGGTGGGAGCTTGGGTTTGCAACATCGGGGGTGCGGGCTGTTGACTCGTCTGCTGTGGCAAAGACCCTATGAAAGAGCTTCCATGCATGGAAGTGGGAAGGAACTGCTGATTTGGTAAAGGTTGATGCGCTGAGAGTGCCGAGCTTCCCTGCCTACCAGACTGATCTTGGTCCAAATAAGTGGATACTGAACTTTGCTTATCCATCTGCCAATGTGGGATACTGACATTGGTTGGTTGCTGTGGCATTCCTGCAAGAGGCACAAGTCCAATATCGTTTAGTTTTTACAAATAATACACGCAGTACCATACTATTAAAAAGCTGTAAATAAGAAACATCTAAGACAAAGAAACTGTAATCGTACTACTGACTTTGAAAATAGGTTAAGATCTTAGTTTTATTACTGGCAAGTAATTAATTACCAATGGCCTAAAAACACAGCATCAGTCAATTGCTGAGAAAAGGAATAAACAAAAGAAGGAAGATAAACCTGAAATCATTGAAGATGACATACCAGAAGCTGGAGGAGCTTTTGGAAAGTTAGGCGGCGGTCCACTAATCATCTCACCTTCAAGTCCATAAACAGTATTCTGATCGTAGACTTCTTTAGAGGCCCAAAATTGCAAAATTTTCTGCAACCGTGACTGATTGTCTTCCTTGTTTTGAGGGTTATGATAAACTACTGCAAGCATGGATCCCAAAACAGGTCTGAATGCAAGAGCCTCATTATCCAGCTCATTGGGGTTCTTTCTCCGTTGCAAACTGCCAAATTGTGGGAAGTTAGGAAAGAATACCATGAATGATGAAAACTAACGACCAACAAAAATGCAGAATATTTCATCACACAATCATTTTTGGGGTTCAGAACAAGTACGCATGTGAAGATAAATCAAAGTATTGAGGGGAAATAAGAATCGTGAAGAACTGAAACAAACACACACACAAAAACAGAATCTATTAAATACCTGTCAAAGAGAATGTCGTTGACGAGATAGATTATATAAAGCTGCTTTTCAGAATCATTAACTTGAAATATCCTTTCTTTGAGTGCTTCAGCCATTGATGGTGCAAAAGATGACCTCTGCATGAACCATGTCTTGGCACCTTTTATAGACTCCTTAGTTCCATTGAGATTGTTTAGAATATTGTTCAGCTCAGCCAAAATATCAGCAGGAAGCCCGGGTAAACTTTTAAAAGGATTTGATGATTGATCATACTCAGTACCAGCTTGGGGAACAAAAGATTGTTGATGTTGATGTGGCTGCTCGTAGAATGGTGGGAAAGGATGTTGGTGCATCGGGGGCCCACCCATCATTGGACCTGGCACTGCACCGGCCGAGTTTAACATTGGAGGAGAACCCATCATGGAATTAGGAGCAGAATGCATCGTAGGCATCATAGAAGGATAAGGAGCATTGAAGGGTCCACCTGGAGGACGCGTCGAAATAAACAGCTTGTATTGATAGTAATTACAACCCTCACCACCAAACAGAAAACTATAAGCAGGATTATCACGTTGCTTTTCACGAATCATTGCTTCAAACTCGGGACCATTCTTGATGGCATATTCCAAAGTTTTCTCGATACGTTTCAGGAGTTCTGGATCAGAAGGAGGAGGGGCGGGAGGTGGAGCAGGGACATCGTAATGGCCATGAAAAGGTGGTTGGGGAAGGTGGGGGGGCACTGGAAAAGGTGGGGGAGGCTGCTGGTGATAAGCTAGATGAGGGTGTTGAGGATGAGCATGTGGATGTGGAGGGTACTGCTGAGGGTAAGGAAATTGTTGAAGAGGTGGATGAGGAGCCACAGAGGGTGGAAGACCATGTTGTGGGAATTGAGGTTGCTGTGGGGGGTACCCATACTGCTGCTGCTGAGCTGCCTGTCTCTGCTGCTGGGCATAAGCCATAGCAGAAGATGCGGCATAGTCACGCTCCATTTATTCACACAAATTGCTACTCTTCGTATAACCCCTTTATAATATTTTAAACCTGAATAAAATAAAAATCACATAAGTTACCCCAAACAAACACCAAGGATGATAAAGTAACAAAAACCACACATCTAAAGCTATCTCTACATGTCATATACCCACTCCAGGAGATCTTAAAATTTCACATAGACTCGCACACTTAATAAAATCCCAACAAAAAGTGAGGTAATATGCACTACGTAGTCCACAACACCAAATGTGATAAAACATTAAAAATTCACAACTAATTTTCAAAATTATTAATCAAGGTTGCAATATATGTACAAAAATTCCACAGAAACAGAAAAACAAGCCCTAACAATTCATTCAGTCCCTGTAACGATAACCAATAGAAAGTAAATCCGGTTCGCTACGAGAATAATCATTCAGACATGAAGCTTGTTTTCAGCTCATGCGACACTGAAACAAATGACATAGCTCCAGACATGAAGCTAACAAAACTTCATCACACAGCGAAAATAAAAATTAGGCAAAACAAACAACTCGAAGTTGACAACCAGAGGAAGATGCAATTCGTACCAAGAAAATGCTGTCAAGCAAGTATGAGAGAACAAAGTTAGCGATCGCTACCCAATCAGGCCATCGGTGGTTGCTTTGCGTTTTCTCCAGTTGAAAATTTGCTTGGCTGGACGGAGGAGAGAGACACGCCTGCCACTGCCTCGAACTGGAGTAACGACGCCGTCTGAGGCAAGGGAGTTCGTCTTAAATGGGCCGGATACCTATTCCCGGCCCAATACAATCGAAGCCCAGTGTTCTTCTCCGCCTTGGTAAGCAAGCCAGCTCTAACAGAAGAACAAAACTATACTATACTGTATACTCCGTTGATTTCATTTGCTTTTGCTCCTCTCTCTGAAAATCAATTCGACTTCGGCAACAGTGATTCAGCTCAGATGGACATGGACATGAACATGAACTTGGATTCGCCTCACTCGATGGGAACGACGATCATCGGAGTTACGTACGACGGAGGTGTCGTTCTCGGCGCCGATTCCAGGACCAGCACAGGTAACTGACTGACGGATCATTTGAATATAGTGTTCGTTATCAGTGGCGGTGTTGAGTAGCTTTTCGTTTTGAAGAGCTTGGAGAACCGATTCGAATTTCATATGTGAGAGATCGTAGTGTATTTCTTTTGGCAGATTAGGGTTTTGATGTGTTATTTGTGTATTGTAGGGGTTTATGTGGCGAATAGGGCCTCTGACAAGATTACGCAGTTGACTGAAAATGTGTATGTTTGTCGCTCTGGATCGGTATGATTCTTTCATTGAAGCTTGTGATGATGTTGTTTCTGGAATTTGGGACCATATCCGGTAGTGCCTTAAGTTGTGCTATGTATTTTGTTGTAGGCTGCAGATTCTCAAGTCGTCTCTGATTATGTGCGCTATTTTCTTCATCAGCACACGTGAGTATCTCCCTTAATTATATTGGCTGCTTTATGTTTATTCAATTTACTTCTGTTTAGTGTTATCAGATATCCTAGGCATATGTTTTTATTTGTAAGGTAATTTAGTTTCTGGCAACATGTTATAGTATACAGTTGGGCCAGCCTGCAACTGTGAAAGCTGCAGCAAACCTCGTCAGATTGCTCTCGTATAATAATAAGGTTTGGTTCTATTCTTTGGAGGCGTTTAGTAATTTTGAGGCCCTTGTGCTCAGGTTTTGTAATTCCTGTACATTTATTTAACATAGTGGGTACTTCTGTTGCAACTCTACTTTTGTCTTTTCATCATGATATATTCTTTAAGCCTCCTTTAACAAGTGGCTTGGATATGTTTGATTGTTATTGTCAGAATAACCTTCAAACTGGAATGATAGTCGGAGGGTGGGACAAGTATGAAGGTGGCAAAATTTACGGTGTTCCTCTAGGTGGCACACTCATTGAGCAACCTTTTGCTATTGGAGGTATGTGTCATCCTCCATTGAAGTTTCTGTAAAGAATAGGTTTAGCTTATTTTTTCCAGTTTAAATGAAAGTTTTCCATCTATACTGCCCTCAGTGAGTTTTTCTGGTATCCCATATCACAGACGCTGATTATGAAATCTTGAATATGAAAGAACAAAATATGAGTGTTCTGTTAGGTCGCCAATCTTTACGAGTATTAGAATTTCGCGAGAATTTTCACAATCTTTATCGTGTTCTCCTCGCAATCTATAGAAACTATACTTACTAATTTGTTTAGTTCATTTCAGGTCTTAGTTGCCTCACAAGTAATGTCCATCCAGTTTATGTTAGTACGCACGATTATCATTGAACCTTAGTCGCGTTTAATCAGTTGGTTGAAACATAATTATGTTTTCTGAAAGTGTTATTTATTTTATTTTGGGAACTTAAGTGCTTATGATTGATACACATGTTTGGTAATTGAATTAGAAGAGTTAAGAGATGGCTGAAACATAAGTGGAGGGCTCGGTTTCCTTGTGTTTTTATTCTTTGGGAGAACTTTTATCTAAGAAGAACTAAGCTTACATGGAAGCTTACAATGACAGGAAAAAAGTATGCTGGCATCTCAAATAACTTGTGTTCATTGTTAAATGTAATGCTGGAGAGCAAAAGTAAAAAAACGCTTAGAGGATATGTCTGCTTATAATATACCGTTGGTGTCTACCTATGTGGAGGAGAAATGACTCAATTATGCGAATTTTTGTTCATTTTCCAGGATCCGGCTCTAGTTACTTGTATGGTTTCTTTGATCAAGCCTGGAAAGATGGACTGACCAAAGAAGAAGCCGAGGTACTTGCACTTTGTTAATCTATGTGCACATACAATCTCACTCATGCACCGTAGCTAGGACAAGGTGTCAATGTGCCATATGTTAACTCTTTTCCGAAACTTGAATGTTGGTGGTACCGGATATTGATTTGGATGCACTTTTTATGTCAATTACAGGATCTAGTGGTAAAAGCAGTTTCTCTTGCCATTGCCAGAGATGGTGCGAGTGGAGGTGTTGTCCGCACTGTCATTGTAAGATTCATCTAAACTTCACAGACTACCTAATCTCAGCTCGTCTCTTTGCGGAATAACAGTCAGCTGACAAGTGCTTGTATATCTATCGAATCATGCAGATCAATGCAGAGGGAGTCACGAGGAACTTCTACCCCGGCGACAAGCTTCCGCTGTGGCACGAGGAGTTGGAAGGAGTAACATCCCTGCTGGACATTCTCAGTGCTTCCAGCCCTGATCCCATGAACATCTAGACACTGTTTTGAATCCCATTGCATGTACTTATACTTCTGACACTACTGAGATTATCTTCACATTCCAATGGAATGTATGGTGCTCAACTATGTTACTCATGTTTGTTCTTTTTTTCATCTCAGCTTCAATTAGGTCGAACTATGCTTAACAGTAACATGTATTTTTAGTTAGTTTTATTTGTAAACGGCGAAGAACGGATGAAACTGACTGTTCGTTAAAAAAATAATCATTTTAATATTGGATTTGTATTATTTTTGAATCTAAAAATTTTCGGCCTTTCATTCTTGGAAAATTCTTCGAACTGAAATAGAATCACAAAAAGGAACGGTACCGCTTTGTTTTTATATCATCAGGCTGATGTTAAATAGGTACATAACTCAATAATCAAATCAATCATCTCATTTCTACTAAAAAATTATTTTTATTAAAAAAATTATACTTTCATTCTCTTATTTATCATTTATTTACTGTACAGACCCACATTCACATACACTCTCCTCCATTTTTCCTCTCTCATTATCGTTTATTTACTTTTCTTAATTTCCGTGCCCACTGTCATCCTTTTGGACAAACAAAATGGGACGGAGGGAGTAACGTACTCTGCGTTGTTTGTCTGGCTCGGCGATAACGAACTATCATCGCTCCTCTGACACCCATCGAGTCGTTGACGACAATGGCGTCCATCGCCGTAAACTCATACAACCTCCAGAACGTCTTTGTCTACGGGAGCTTGATGGCCGATGAGGTCGTCCACGCTCTGCTGAATCGAGTCCCTCAGTCTTCTCCGGCAATCCTCAACAACTAGTTAGTCTCTGATCTCTCCAGTTTTATATTCTTATTACGTATTTTTATCTGCCGCAGTATCGACCTAACTCTTTCTCATTCTTGAGTTTTTTTTTTCTTGATTTGAATTAAGTAAGCAAAATCTGTAGTCTTGAGTCTTGACCTAGCTTTTCTCTGTGATCATATTTGACCTAGCAGTGTGAAGGTTTTTTTTATTTTTTTTATTTCAGTCACAGGTTCAGCATCAAAGGAAGGGTTTATCCAGCAATCCTTCCGGTAGATAGCAAGCACGTAACTGGAAGGGTTGGCCTTTACCCTCTAATCCTAACAGCATGTTTAATTTTGTTGATATTTCAGTACGAGTTGAATCGGTTATTACTATTAGACTTGTTATCTACTTTTATACCATTTATCAAATACGATATTTATGAGCGATATTCTGGATGGGAAAATTTAAACTAAGGTGATAAAAAAAAGTCACAGTACGAATACTGTAGTGCATCCCGCGGATGACCATACTATACGATCAGTTCTTAATTGTGTTGGGAATGGTTGTTTGTTTAGCGTAGTATCTGATGCTATCTTTGATCACTGCTGGTGCATTTTGACCTTCTTAAATGATTCTCACTATTGGGAAGTTGCTAGGTGGTTGTCACGTATGGAAAAGCAGAGGATGTACACATGACCATCGAGAAATTAAGAATTTTAGTCCAATTTCAGCTGCTACCCTTTTTTATATGCCTTTTTTTCGCACTTAACGCTTCCTATTTTTGTGCTGTTGATTTGATGCTCTTGTGCTTTCATGAAATTTATTTCAGGTCTTGTTGGGTATCACACCTCCCGAGCTTGAAGTTTTAGATATATTTGAAGATGTCGAGTACGAAAGAGTAGATGTTGAGGTCTCTTTAGGGGTAAGAATGTTGACCATGAAACCCCGTTAGTGATGAAATGCTGAGACAAATCCATTTCAATCGGTTATGATGTTTCACATCGTACTTGCATACATATATAAAGTGTGTCGATTGTAATTCATTGTATCTAATTTATGGTATATATCTACCTTATGATCCTGTCCTGATCTTCTGGATACATGAATTGATATTTACAATGTCAAATGGGTCATGGTTCTGATTGTTGCAGGATAGCGCTGAGAAGTTGCAAGCTTATACCTATGTCTGGGAAAACAAAAATGATCCACAGTTGTATGGAGACTGGGATTTTGAGGTAAAAATCTTTCTGTTTCTTCAACATGATCTTTTATAATATCTCGTAATTTACGCTGAGAATTTTGTATAGCTCGTGAAGCATATAAAATGTTGAGAACTTGATTCTATCGGTTGTGTTAATTGAATAGGGGATTTTAATCCCTCGATATGACCAAATTACGATCAACTCAACTCTAACATCTTGATACCTTACAACTTGCTTGACATCGAATCAATTAATAGTTCCTATTGTGCAGAACTCACCCTGAATTAAGTTCAAGATGTGAACAATTCCAACTGTTAAAGACAATTTTACGAATCAATCAGTCATATGAGATTGCTTTTATCAAAAAAAAAAAAGTTACATGAGATTGCTGACTGCATTTACTGTTGTGTACACTAGGCATGGAAACAAGTGCATATGAAGGACTTTGTCGCCATGACCATGGACTTCATGAAGGAGCTAGAGCAACCGGAGTCGAAACCAAGAGTGGCTACCTATGAGCAGTTCTACGAGCAGGATAACCAAAATCAATCCGCACTATAAACACTTGTAAGCTTCTGAGCTCTATGTATTATCTCTATCAAATCCCAGCTGTTAAATTCTTCAGAAAACAGACAATACTTTCATATATTCGTGTAATGATTCACTCAAGAACATGATCAGATTTATAAGCTCAAGGTCTCTGCAGTCTCAAATTCAAATGTGCTAACAGCTAACTGCTAAGTGACCTCCATTGCCAACAAGGTGCAGCTTAAAAGTCAAAGCCTCAGAAAAGTAATAATCTCAAACTCAAAGGATCAGTGTGAAAATACTCCAAAAAGGTCAGGGGCATTTTCGTAAAATCCACAGATGATTTGACGAGGTTGTCACAATCTATAAATAGCACATGTTCCTCCTCTTCCCACTTGCAACTTGCTGCTAAATTAGGGTTTAGAGTACGACAGCTTCAAGCGTATTCTGCAAATTGATTTTCTTCTTCGTTTGTGTAATTTATCTGTGAGATTTTCAGTTGTTGTAAGGGACTGAAGTTTGACTCTCTGGCTTCAAATACCCGTGCCTTTGAGATGAATGCAGATCCCAAAAACAACCCTTTTTCATACCTCCACTGAAAATCGATTTGGCTTTATGAAGCTTGTTGATTATAGTTGCAGGGCTGATACAGATATTGAATTGTTTTTGATTTAGCTGAATTAATTGAGTAAACATCGAGTGGTGATTCAGGCAACCCACTTGAGCTTCAATCTCAAGTGAGGTGTTTAACTGCTCGTATAACAACTCTAGCTTTTGCTCTTCAGATTTGCTGAGATGCATCTTTAATGTTATCCCTGAAGCTGGTCTAGTAAGCATCAGTACATTGCTTGATTATCTTTCAATGGAACTTTTCACAGTTTTAATCCAGTAAATTGATTGTATAAAATATTAACTAGTTATATATACCAACTTGATTTTAATCACATATTTGTTGAATAAAAATACATTCAATAATATTATGAATCAAATGAAAGTCAGATGAATAAAAATATAGACATTGCCAAAAAGTTAGTGTTCATTGATAATAGATTTGTAGAATGTACATGGGCTATAACACTAATAAGGAATGCTAGACATTGACAATGTGATTTATGAGAGATTGAGAGGCAAGAATTGAGCTCACTTGGACTTGGTACATAAAATCTACCACCAACTGACAGGGGAAGCTGTGTTTGTTGGAGATGCTTGTGGAAGTAAGCAGTGTTGAGGTTGCTGTTGTAGTCCTTCACTTGTGTTCATCGAGCATTCATCCGTATCCATCATCTCTGAATCATCATCGGCTTCCATTGGCTGGCAAGTACTTATGGGTTGTCCCTGGACCTTAGGGTCAACCCAGGGGATGACAGCCAAGTTAGATGTGGTGTTGGGAGGCTGATCATTCACCTCAGGTGTATAAGCACTGGTAATCTGATATCTATAATCTGCCAAGTGATGTAAACACTGGTTTTGTGAAAAGCATAAAAAAAGAGAGTATGAACAGAAAACATTTATCTAGTTCAGCCAATGGAGAAAAGTAGATATGAACATGAACCTTGATTGTTTACCATAATAAAAAATTAACTAAATGGACTAGTTCTGGAGCAAAAGTACCAAGGATGTGCAACACAGACGCCCTTCGACCTTACCAATATAGTTTCACAATTATATGATTTGGCCTAGCAGGCAGTGTTTAAACATCTTTTATGCATTCAAGTGTCTTTTGATCTACATGTGACCTGTAAACATATTTTTACTGCCAAAAAGTAAAGACTGGCTAAATGACTCTTACACAAGCTTGCACTAATGATATGAACGTTGATGATAAACAAACTAGAAAAACTCAAATGTGCTACAAAGACCCCATGAAGGCATGAAATACAAAATTGTAAAGGATACCACCATACTTACTTCTTAAGTCATCAACTAAGTCAGGGTGAACCTTTATTTCCAGCCTGGAGGGACTCGGAGATCTCAGCAAGTCTGCAGGCTGGAACAGGGCAAGCGCATGTTCCTCTTTAGGATTACAAGAAGGCGCCAAGTCCATGATAGGAACATCATCATCATGAACTGCTGTGCAACTTGTCACGGATTGATCCACCTGTAATCTCCTATCCACCCCCAGGTTCACCTCTGTCTCTTCATATCTTGGAGTAAACTGACAGTCCTAAATTTACCTCTTGTCAGTACACCAACATGCATCATGTCACTAAACATGAAATCTCACTGAATATGCTTACAAGGAAAAGCTGATTTGCAATAAAAGTGTCTTTTTCTGTTGAAATTAACATTAATTTTGAGAAAGTTGGGGTTTGAAATATGAACAACACAAACCCAGCAACATAATCTCTACATTAATATCCACAAATACATCCAGACCATCTTCATAAACCCTAGAAATTAACCTGTTTCCGGAATCAATACCAAAGTGAATTATTATAATAATAATAAAAACTGAGTCTGGGAAACAAAAAATACCAATCTTCGAGCTTTTCTGGGCAAGGTCTGCAAATCGAAGAGCGGGAAGTCATCGTAAACTTCTTCAAAATCCCTTCGCTTCATTCCTCGATTGATTTCGCTACACATTTGATTATGAAGTGAACAATAAAATGGCGATTCTCGGATTCTTCCAAGAAGCTTCTAGGGCTCACTTTTCTGAGAATTCATGTTCTGCTGATTTTCAATGTTACTGTACTGCAATCCAAAAATTGAACCGGTCCAATACGAATTCCAAGGTTGGTTTGGGTTGGTGGTTCGATTATTGAACCGATAAAGCCGTTGGCGTTACTGCGTTCGACCAAACTCTATCCGGTGATGAGAAGACTAACAATGGCGGGAATGACGAGCGGAGCTCTAATGGCGATGTGTGCGGCGCCTGCGAAGATCGCTTTGGTTCCAGGAATGCCGAAATATGTGCGGAGTAGTTCGTTTTCTGTGTGTTTTTCAATGCGGCCGCAGGGAGTGATGGACCAGGAGGTGAGCGTTTCCGTTTTTGATTCTCCAAAGCAGCATCAAATCGTATGAGAATTGTGGTTATTTTGGTTTGCATACATTTCGATGTTGGTTGTGAGTCGTTACATCGGTGAAAATTTAGGGTTTGCGTGCAGGAAAGTGAAATTGAAAATTGGTTTTCCTTTTTGAGATAAATGAGATGATATTTTTGAAGCCTGAGAATTCTCAGTGCAAGAAGTATTTTATGGTCCGGGGAATGTTTTTTTTTTCTTAGGTGGCTAATGTGTCAGACATTGCTGACTAGTAGGAATTTAAATGTAGGATGATCTGGGGATTGTTTGTGATCCTTGTGGTGGGAAAGGATGGATACTGTGTGATTTCTGCAATGGACAGAAGACCAATGTCAAGTCTGCGAGTAATAGGATATATCGTCGCTGCCCATCCTGTAAAGCTGTAAGTTCTTCTTTTAAGTGTCAAATTTTCAATGACCAATGATAATTGTTAGATGATATTGCCCGTGGAGGTATATAAGTATATTGGGGATTCGGCGTGTGATAACAATCTAGACAAAAATTGATAAATATTATTCACAAATATTACTTGAATAAATTCAAGATAAAGTGAACAAAACAATTAAATAATTGAACCTAAGTGCATATCAGATAGGAATGAGTCAAGCCTCGTTCGACAAGCGCCAAGGACACCTCAGGCGTCGCCTCCGAGCCCGAGGTGTGATTGTGGTAATTACTTTGTGTTGTATCATGTTAAACTATATGCTTGGATGGGGTGTTATTGTGACATTGCAGTTGAATGATTTAGCAGATAACTAGATACGTATGATACTGCAAACCTGTTATTTCATGAATGCAATATTTTGTTTTCATACTTTCAGGCGGGATGCATTCTGTGTGAGAAGTGCAAAGTATTTAAATGTGTTACATTCCCAAATTATGATGATGGAGAGGATATAAATCTTTAAGTCTCAGAGCCCACAAAATGTAATTGATAGGTTTTCCATGACACCTCTTATTGACTGTCGAACTCAAGTTCCAGAACTTCTTTCAGGTGTCACGCGTTCTTCCTGAGTGGTTTCTTGTAAATTTTCAGTGTGATTGCACATATTGTTTTTGCATTACATATGATATGTAACCTACCTAATTGTTGATCAATTATAGGAGAGTTGCTGCAAGTGACAGATGCTTGTTTATGTTAATTTTTAGCTCGACTTCTTCGATCTCTTAATGAATGGATCATAGTTATTCGCAATACATGGCTTGTAGAAAGTTAAATTTACTGCTTGCTGACTCCATAATACCTCTGGATACGTTAACCTGGATTAACCATTGCATCAACATTGAAATACTTAACCTAACATTAAATTTGTATTATAGCCTGCCAAGGTGTGTCCTAGCAGCAAGAGGAGGCGTTATAAGAATCAGCCCCCAATCCAAAGCTGGAGATAAGGATAGAATAAATTAATAAATTTAGATTGCAGTAACGTAAGTAATTGCTTACCATTTACTACTGAGGGATTCCTTTCATATTCTTGCTTACCATTTAGTCTCTGACCTGAGTCTTGTTTGTTTAAAGCCTATAATTTCTGTGAAGATGGATGTTGAGATGAAAATTGTTTAATTTGTTGAAATTTGTTTTAGAGCGTAACTGCATTGACTAATTCTTGAATCGCTAGTCAATGCTGAGATTTGTGTGTTCAATAATTGATACCTTAGGAGTTGCATCAATTGGCCCATTTAACTTAAGAGATGTCCTTGATTGTCTCCTTTAGATCAATCAGAATTTTTGTTGTTTAAATAATCAAGGCAATACTTGTATTATTTCTAGATTTTCAGGCTGGTATATAATTCAAATCCGAACCTTGATTTAGGCAACATTTACCAGATTGCAAGTTACAATTCTAAACTAATTGACTGAATTCATTGAATCTGACAATTATGATGCTATAGTTTAGTCTTAGATATGCATGTGGCTGATAAAATGGCTTATAGAAGGAAGAACTTAGAGGCCGGTTGCATTCACATAGGCTATTGAGATTATGTGTATTAGTCATACAACTTAGCTACGTCTAGCAAAATGGCTGATGATGATAATTGTTTATTGTTGTTTCTGAAGAACTCGTATCATTAAATTCTTAATTGTATATAATCACTCACTTGCAAAATTCATAGTATAGTTTTGTATGCAAAAAGTCCCCGTGAACAACATGATGCAAGAATAATTGAGATCACATTGCTCGGTGCTTCATGATGTCTCTCTCTGTACTTGAATGATTTGTTCTTAGAGTAAAGGATATTTTGTTTATGTTTTCTCTCCTTCAGCAAGTACATTTATATTACAATAATTTTGTCAAAGATAGACTAATTAATAAAAATTAAACTTATCGAATGATTATCCTACTCCGTCGGTGGATGCACCTTATAAGTTATAATATATAACTGCGTAGAATTATCAATTTACGAGGAGCGCAAAGATCTCTTAAACTTTCCTTTAGTTAGATGTAGTGGTATTATGCCTACATACGGTTAATATTGGAAGTCAAGTATGTAAATATTTGTTCAAGATTATCAGCATAAGTTCTTTATATGAAGTGTTAATAACTATCTTCAGCGGAGAAGGTCTTCATCAGGTACACGATGTTGTTGGTTGAATTTGAAATTGTGCCTTTACAGAGAAGACAGAGCATCGACAAATTTAAGGCTTCACTGAGTGGTCAATATTGGTGACATTTACCATGAACAAAAGGTGATTCAAATACCATTTCTATTGGTTGGCAATACATTTTACATATGATGCGAACATATGATAAAAACGAAATGTTCGGTGTTAATCTGAAAAAGTGATAGGTGGTAAAAATCAAAACATTGTGTTATCTGCAAGGTTGTATTTGAGCATGAGGGGGCTGTAATAACTGACTTTCTAATGAGCAGGATCTGCTGCCGTTGGATTCAGCAGTCCTGGATTCGTGCATGAGTAATGCGCCTGGTTTCTTTTGAATCACCTTCAAGGTTTCCTCAAACACGCTTTCTTCACAAGGTAATCTTAGCACACCCTCTTGCTGGAATCCAAATTCCTCTTCTGCTTCTCTCAATAGGATCTCGAATGCTTTATGACACAAATACTCTGTTGGAATGATGAACTTCTTCATATCTTTTCCAACACAAATGGCAAAGTACCCTTTTGGAACAGTACCTGATCTTGACGCCCCACTTACGTTAGAGTTGTCTGTGAGCGAGAGTGTTCGCTTTAAAAACTTGATTCTCTTATTGCTTCCCTTACTGCTATTGCTGTTGTTTTCGAATGAATCTGCAAGCTTTCTACACTTTTTAAGAATCCTCTGAAGCTTAATGATCTCTCCGATCTTGTTAAGCTTTTTTGAATCCATTTTGCTATCTGAAAGAAGGGATTGATCCATTTATAAACTCTCTTCTACTTCTCTCTGTTGCTTGCTGTTTGCTGTAGCTAACAATTCCTCTGTATTTATAGAATTTGACGTCATTGGGAGATTTTAAATTCCGGACTTTCAGCAACTGAAACAGTCTGGCTAACTATAATAATAATATTTAACATCTAAAGTCAGCCTTATCAACAGTTGTGCATGTTGCAATACATTACCCTTCTGTCTTTAGCCCATGTTCTGTTGCATTTATTTTATTGCCCAGTTGAAGCTTGATATTTAAGCTTCTCATATAGTATAATGTTAAAGTGTCTTTTTTAAATGCATCTTCAAACTATCATTACCAGTTAAATTAAGCCAAAGGCGAACAGCGCCGAAGGGATTGTATTCAATGTATGCGCAAACCCTACTTAAGCTAGAGGGGGGGGGTCATCTTATCTTATCTTTTAGCTTTAGAGTATGCTTTTGTAGTGGAATGCTCGTGTTCTTTCATGTTGATTAATGGGTGATCATCAGTTAGCGTGTGAATCTTTTGTGATCATTAGACCCTTTAATTATGTCATGTTGACTGCTTTGGTTCCAAAGGTAGCATAAAGGCTTCCCTTTAATCTTAAGCCAACTATATCTATGTGGGTGCCTTTGTGCTTTTCTCGAGCGCTTATGGCTACTGAGAGATCATTTAGCTTAAGAGCCTTTGATTATGTCAACTTGACTGTTTTGATTCCAAGATAACATAAAGGTTTTCCGGCTAATCTTTAGTTTAACTACTTTTGATGACGTCCAAGTCGGTTGTGCTTTTCTTTATAGTGCTTATGGCCCCTGAGAGTTTTTTTTCTCTGTTTGTCATCAAAGGTTAATTTCACACAGCCTGTGATCCATACGTATTTCCTGCAGGCTGTCATCAACATTTGATCATATATAACACATTAAAGTTTGTACAGACTTTGAAAGTTTCAAATGGCAAATCACATAAAATACTGCCCACACATTGATGGAATACTACAACAAAAATCCAGAAATTCGAACTAACATTCCCTGTATATTTTTCGTAAATGGAATGAGCAGTCTCATTACGGTTTGAACACTATACGTGTATCCTTATTTCTATGTGTCAGGGTAGGCCAGGTATATAAATCTGAAAGACAGAAAAATACAAGAACAAGAGTTCCGGATATGGGAGGTAAAGATAAATATTAACAAGTATGACATTGTGAACTTACTTCATCAATGGATACCCATCCAGGTTCCAGCTTTAGTTGATTAAAGGTCTTCCTTCATCAGGGCCACCTTGGAAGAATTTTGCGTAGTCATTTGGTAATGGAAGATTGAGTTCTTCGGTGACTAGTTTGATGATCTTGGCAGTGGTACTCCCAAAGGAAATCTGGTTGAGTGTCACAGCAATGGAAAATTTATTCTCTGTATCACAATATCCAGCTGATCCTCCCAAGCCATTGTGGCCGAAACCAAAAAATGATCCATCTTTAGATGCGTGTCTCTTGAACCCTAGGCCAAATGCTCCATTTTGGAGAGCAAGGTTGCTGTACTCGCCAATCCCTAGACAAGCATCATGGATTTTTGGGTTGTTGAATATGTTACGTGTGGTGGTACCGTGGCTAGATGCTGATGGGCTGTTGTTGTCTGTGGCAACATCAGTGGGGAGCTCTGTGTATGCGTCTTTGCGGTACGACTTATTATCATTATCTGGCTTAGCCTTCAGAGGAGCCTTAATAAACCCAATTTTGTTCCCTTTATGCTTTCCAGATTTTTTTTGAGAAGGGAATTTGGGAACAATTGGGTGACTACCGAGCGGCACATCATATGAGGATGAATGTGGTGGAGGGACTTTTCCACCATCAGCCATGGCTGCATAATAGCGTGCCAGTGCACGAGCAGAGCAATGCCCATTTGCAGCAGGTATAATGGCTCGGCGAACGTTAAGAGTGTTGAATAGTGCAGGAAGGCTAGTTGCCAACTGGACCGTGCCCTCGGGAACGGCAGGGACAGACACACCATGATTCTGATTTTCCAGAAACTTACTTATTTCAGCCATGTCTGGCGTAAGTGTAGCTAGTCGAGACTCAACCCCTGCAAGCCCGTCAAATGTGTTCTAAAATGATGTGTTGGATATTCATGAAAGTACAATTGCATGATTGAAACGATCCTCGAAACTATAAAGATTATATTTTGAAAAGCCATCGGGACAATAAGCATGATATGATATTACTATGAAGCACTCCGTGTACCTGGAGGGATTCCGACATATAGCTCTCCTTCAAGATTGAGTGGGCGAATGAAAGCCTCTTCAAGAATTTCTTGAAATTTCTTTCCAGAAGCATGCTGTGGTAGATAAGAACAACTGTTACTACACTTCAATAAATACATCAAAATTTTACCGATTTGACTAGTGTAGCTAATATTGATTGTTACTAAATGCGTCCTCCCGTGGGAATAATTTAGCAGGTAGTGAAACCTTTGCATGTGAACCCAGGAAGACACTGACTCAGGACGACAGTTGATACGCATACTGAGTAAAGATGTACGAAAATTGATGTCATGCATCTTACCTCCATAATCCCACCACACAGCCAGCCAAAAGAAAGAATATGATACAACTGCTCAACGCCAGGTTCCGTCTCCGGCACTGCACTGGCAATGCGATTCAGGCATGCATCCCAGTTCGTCATCAACAATGGATCCTCTCTCACTATGCCAGCTAGTGCATTGTGTAGACCAGATGTGTGATTAAGCACGTGATGGACCTAAAAAGAAACAGCAAGAAGAGCATATTACTATCACTTAAAACAGCTGACAAGTGTATGGCAACCTTCATCTTACAACAAACAATTCCTTAATTAACAGAGTAGAAAAAAACACCTTAATCTGTTCTTTATTATTGATTCTGAATTCGGGCCATATGTCCGCAATATTTTCGTCAAGCCTCAGTTTCCTACAAGTATACAAAAAGCAAAGAGAAATCATAATTGGCAAGCACCTTTCGTCATGTCGAACTGCCAAATACCAAACTGCTGAAAGCTAAAAATCATAAAACAAATCAACACCATGATATCCAGGTATAATCGTGGAAACGTGTAAACCACATGCTAGGTGTACACGGAGCTAGTGTATGGCATGCTCCTTATATGGGGGAAGAGGACAAAGTTTAATATTTTGACTGCCTCAACCAATGAAAAAGAGCTTACCCTTGATCAACCAACCAATGTAACATTCCAGCAGCAATGCCTTTTGTGACCGAAAACACAGAAAAGAGACTATCAGGTTTAACTGGGCGAGGATCATATCTTCCAAGCACTCCAGCTGAAGTATCAATTATGACCTTTCCATCTTTATAGGCACATACCTGAATAAAAACTGGTGCAAGGTGAGATACTTACTGGAATGAGCATGCATTCTAATTAACAGATATTTTATAGACTGAGCTTGCATCGCTTTCAGAATATGAGAGCATGCCTGAATTCCAAGTATCTTATTCTCATTTCCTAACTCAACTAATAGATCCCTCAACTTTGCCTCCGCACTAGAGAGAACAGGTGTTTCATAGACCCATTTAGGATTAACTGCTGGCCCATTGTTGATAGACCTGAGTAAGAAAGAGTACAATCAGAGAAGAGGCACAAAAGAGAATACTGTAATACCAAAAGCCATAAGCACTTACCCGTGCAATACAGATTCAGCAAATGGTCTCATAATATCTAAGTAAACTATACGAGCATTCATTGTTGATGAAAGCCCTGAAAACCAGCAAAGACAAGTGAGATACAATTTTTTGTCTTCAAAGACTGAAGAGGAAACTTGGCATATTGGCAAACCTCGCAGAAGATTAAGAACTCTCGCAAATATCACAATATCACCTGGAAAAGCATCAACCTGAAAAATAAGATCCTCGAATTACAAGATTCTAAATAAGCGTCATGTTCTTTTTGAGCAAGGGACTTGAAAATACAGATTACAACTTACAGGATTAAATTTTTTAACCTCCTTCTTGTTAAGGTTCAACTTGTCTTGTAAAACCTTCATGTTTTTAGTTCTTTGCTCCGACATTGTTTTCAAATTTTCCTTCACAGAATAAATAAATAGCATAGATTAATATAAGTCAATAACAAATAAGGCAATTCGTTATTATTAAATATGAATAAATCACGGGAGGAGATTAGTGTAGCATACAGAAGCTTCATTTGCAGGGGTCGAAGCACGAAAGAAGACAGTTGTTATCTCCATTGCTTGCTCTGGGATATCCAGTCGCAGCCTCAGCCCCATCTCTGCGAAGGCAGACAAAAGTGCTACTTGGTCTCCCTGTAATGAAACAACATAAGCGAGAGTTGTGTACAAAGGAACAATACAGAAAGGGCTAAAAAATCTCGACTGGAATATGTATGTTTGACATCTAACTCAGCATATACCTCAGCAGATGCAAGAAACATTTTTGCGAGTGCTTGCTTAACAGCATGTGACAATGACTTGGTAAGTCCAAAGTCAAGCAGGATTGGACGGTGCGGTGGTTCCTTGGAAATAAGAAAATTTCCTGCACAAAACGAGCCCAAGATAAATTACCATCCCTTGTAAGTAAATGTTGCCAATGTGCGCCCAGTTTAAATGTTGTCAAAATACCTGGATGAGGATCCCCATTAAAAAATCCATCAACAAATATTTGATGTGCATAGGCACGCGTGATCTCAGATATAACCTTTTGTCTATCAACGCCGTGGGTGTCAAGGGAGGCGGAGTCACTTAAGCGGATCCCATCCATATATTCTAAGATAAGAACTTTCTCTGTTGACTGCAATTGAGATGAATACAAAGACTACCAATCAGGATGATATCATTATGTTTTTCAACCTGGCATACAAAAAACATTCTGTCCTGACAAGACTGTTGAACCAAAACATCACTGAATAATTGACATGTACCTGAATAATTTCCGGAATCCTAACGTCTACTCGATTAGTCGATGTATGACCAGCAGAATCACTTCTACATCCAAGATTCTTGGCCACTTTTCTTGTGCTTTCTGAGAGTACAAAATATGAATCAATTACAGTGAAACTTGAAACTGCTTATTGTGTCTAAGAGATCAGCTACAATGGAACCGTATATATTTCTTAACAGTAAATTGCTAAGGTATAACAAGGGATGATACCAGCTTCGATATTGAAATCAAGTTCCTTCGGTTCTTCTTTGCACCACTCATCTATCATAGGGCTGAAGTTATACTGAGGTTCAGCCCACGCTATCCAGTCAACTATAGCCTTTGCATTTTTTAAATCCTGGAGTGCATTATTGTGGCACAACGTTCAAAATGTTTCAGATGCTACTTACACATAAAACCTTATTGCAAAAGCTTAATGTCAAACCTCTAATATGATGGCCTTGATGTCCTCATGCTGAACTTTGACAACCACCTCCTGCCCATCTTTAAGTGTTGCACGGTGAACCTGGGCAATCTGCATCAGAATTGGAGCATTTAACCTCATAACCTTACTGAAATTCTTCAATGTGATAAGTTATTATTTACGTAAGATAGGAGTCATTATGTTGAAGCTTTCATATATCTTTACATTGATATTGAAATCGGCAGAGCCAATTGCGTGTTTACAAGGTGTGCATTCCTCGCAATTAAACATCAAAAATAAAAATAAAAACAAGCAACGACAGCCAGACAACATAACACTATTTCACATTAGCATTTCCTTAATAATAGTTTTATTACAAGGGAATTTAAAGAAAGAAACCCATTTTATCTTCTTCAGAACTGCCCTGCCATGGAAATGGAAAGATGAGGGGGAAATAAGTACGTATACCAAATTGATAGCAGAAATACTTACTGATGCTGTCGCTAGGGGTTCTTCTACGAACTTTAAGAAGAGTTCGTTGGCGGCTTTCCCCAGCTCGTTTTGTATAGTACGATAGACCTTCAAAAAGGTAATATAGTTGAAAAACTATAATCATATGACTGGGGTTATCTATCGACAAGTTATACCAACCCACTGCTTGTCAGTTCAAGCGAAACGTTGAACTATTGAAGATTGCAGCAATGAGAGGATAACAAGCTTTAGAGTGAAGGCTGAAAAGAATACCTCTTTCAGAGGACGAGGAGGTAAAGAATCTTGTAACTGCCTAAGTAGGGTTATATATGCGTCAGGCAGTACATCAGCACGAGTAGACAAGTATTGTCCAAGTTTCACCCACAACCCTTCCAACTCAATCATCAAATTAAGAACACGCTTAGCATTACGTTCATGAGCCCTTTCCCACATAGCAGCTCTCTTACTTTTGTTGGTCCATTTCTCTCTATGCTGCAATGCCTTTAAGAACATCACACACCACAAGTGAACAACAATATCAATAAAAACTTTAACCACTTACACAAATCAAACAACTGAACTCAAACTAATAACAAATAAACAAAATCTACCTTATAATCAAGATAGATAAAAAGAGCTGCGGCAAACACTTTCATGCGCCTTTTGTATATGTTCCCCCATCCCATCGAACTGACTAATCTTCAACTGAATCAACCAAAACACCTGAACAGATAACAACCAAGTACAACTACACATTAAAACATTGTCACTCCACCAGTAAAGTAAAACAAAAACATGGACATCTCCAACTGTTGCATACAATGATCACCAAAATACTCAACCAACAACTAATTCCATGGTCTTTAAAGCCTGGATTTCTCTACTTAGCTTTAGCCTTTGTATCCAATTTCGATATAACATTTATAATCGTTGATCACAAAAACACAATCAACAGCCAAATCAGCACAACATAAGCCCTAAAACTCTAAAGAAATCAATCAATTCTGAAACCTCAATTCAGCTTTAAAACCCTATCATCTTACACAACCGAGTACCTAACTTCACCACACACAAAATGGCCGATACGAAAATTGGGATTGATGAGAATCGCAGAAGATCAAAATCTTATGGGATAAGGAAGAAAAAAAAGCCGCGCTTTGGAAATGTCGAATATCGAGTCGGATGAAGAAAATGAGGATGGGGAATGTTCTGTGAAATTTCATGGAAATTGGAATGGTGGGTAGCATTGTGAAGTCAGCATATTGACTACGTTGACTAAGCGCTAGCTACCGACGACCACGTGGCATCTACTTTTTGTATATTTTTTCAACCAAAAGAAAGTTTTTTTTTTTTCCTATCAAAAAAAAAAAGAAAGTTTTTTTTTTTTTGAATGTGGAGTGATCAGTCGAGTTTTCGACTGATTAATGGTCATATTTTACTATAGTTTTGGGTCCTTTTCGACGATATTTTGATGTCATTTGACCTCTATCTCTATATTTCAGGTAGAAAATAAGTATCCTTCAAGGTCGAAGCCGAGCAGATTGACCTTTGCAGCTTGGTTTGGACGCCCAGGGCGCATACGGTGTCCGAATTGGTTGATTCAAAGCTCGTTGAAAAGCTAACTCAAAGGGCTACAACTTTCTAGTTGACGCCAAGACCAAATTCGGACGGGAAGATCACTAAAAAGGCCTGGGAAGTTCCAGCCAACCGGCTGACTAAAGACATCAGAAGGCTTGCCCAAGCTCAATTCCCAGCCGCCCGGCTGGATCAAAAACGCAGAATTTCAGTTTCGGGGCTATAAATAGAAAGAGGACTTTTGACCTAAAGGGGGAGGTTTTTGGGGAGAAGAAGATCGGAAAAGAGGCTCATCCAAGGTCATCAATCATTAAACGACCCAACTAAGGGGAAGAAGAGAAGACCAAAGGGAGTTCAAGGATTGACAATCCTCCTTCCTCTACATTTTTTCCATTATACTTGTTGTGTGCTATAAACCCTACTCACATCATGTTGTCTTACAAGATGTGTGAGTAGTGATCTTGTATTTTGAGGGTCTTATGACTCTCCTTGGTACTCTTTGATCATGTATACACATTGAACATACAATCTATGGTGTTGATTTCATTATTTCTTGTGCTTATTCTATGACATGTTACCAAGTGTTTAATAAAATGGCTAAGTGACATGTTGGTCTTAGAATTTGATCTAAGTATCGAGAGAGCGTAGTGATGATTTGGATAAGGTGAAAATGATCATATCTAGTGTTTATGAGAGTAAATGCATGGATGTGAGGTTGAATAGAACTTAATGACTATAACATTTATTACCTTAGGAAGAGATTCCAAGGATAATAGCGCTATAGATTGAATCAATAAATTGAGAACGTGAGGTTCTAACTAGGAGAACTTGATTAGGATTAGATTCGAAAATTCGACTGATCATGTAGCAATCATTATTACAAAAAAAAGTGTAGTAATTTATCCCAAAAAAAAAAGTATCAGCTAATTAAGTTTTGGGCTTATCGGGCTTTCTTATAGGCTAACGTGTCATCTATTAAACGACATGTCACATTGTGTTTCGTTTCGCGTTTCAACTCCCCTGCTTCTGGAAATCTGGTTGCGAATGAATATTCAGCGCGGGAATTTCGAGTTTCTAAAATCGCGGGGCGATTTCTTGACCAGATTCTTCCCGCTCGATATTCGGCCACCGATGCGTCGATCGTCCCACTGAAGAAGGCGAGCGGTTTTCGATGATGAAAGTGATCGATTTAGGGAACGGCGGAAAAGAAGAACTTCACAATTTCCGGCGTTGAAATTCCTAACACGCAATAACTTCGTCTTTCACGTTGTTTGAATTTCAGAATTAGTTTCATAATTTTCGGGCGAATCTTGTATTTTCTGGATGGGGGTGAGTTCTAGGGCTTGAAGTATATGACTGTTTATTTGTAGGATAATACTAATCCTCCCAGGATCACAACAATGTGGCACACAATTCTCTAATTTGGTGTACTGTAAAGGAAGATAACAATTGATTTATTGTACTCAACGGAAATACTCTCGTACAAATAAGCTAGGGAATACAACACTCAAAGTAAATATACTCAAAGTATATACATATACTGAAGAGAGAAGATGGAGCTCGATGGATGATTTTGCTTCTTTGGACACCATCTCCTTTTATAGGAGAAGATGAGGAAAACATTTTCAACTTGATATCTTGCATGGCAGGATGATAAGAGAGACATGTGGCATGGAGTTTGCATCTTCAAAAGGTAGGCGCCGAAAATGAAATGCAAGATTAAGAGACAACACATATGGAGGTAGAAGAGGAGGTAGGCAGCACACCATAATTGAGCCCCCACGTGGATCAATTTCAACACTCCTCCTTGATCCACGATCTTGCAACTACAAGCATATATCGAAATAATTCAAACTTATCACTTGAGAGACCCTTGGTAAAGATATCTGCAACTTGCTCATCGGTCTTGCAGAACTCTAACTCAAACTCATTTATCGTCATTCTTCACTATAGTTTTGAATCGTTTCTGACGATATTTTGATGTCATTTGACCTCTATCTCTACATTTCAGGTAGAAAACAAGTTTCCCCCATGGTCAATGCCTAAATGTGAAGATTGGTTGAGTTTCGGCGCAAAAACAAGGAGTTTCGGGGCAATACCGAGCATATTGACCTTTGCAACTTGTTTTGGACGCCCAGGGCGCATACGGTGTCCGAATTGGTTGATTCAAAGCTTGTTGGAAAGCTAACTCAAAGGGATACAACTCTCTAGTTGATGCCAAGACCAAATTCGGACGGGAGGACCACCAGTCGATCGACTGGGAGTCCAGTCGATCGACTGTTTAAACAACTCAGCAGCTCCTCAGACTGTGTTCTTCGTGACCTTTGCGACTTGTTTTGGACGCCCAGGGCGCATACGGTGTCCGATTTGGTTGATTCAAAGCTTGTTGGAAAGCTAACGCAAAGGGCTACAACTCTCTAGTTGACGCCAAGACCAAATTCGGACGGGAGGACCACCAGTCGATCGACTGAAAGTCCAGTCGACCGACTCGATTGAAACTCAGGAGCTCATCATATATTGCACATCCCAGTCGACCGACTGGGAGTCAAGCAAAGCCCAGTCGACCGACTGGATGAAAAACTCAGATTTCTGCACCCAGATTTCAGCCGAATCTATAAATAGAAAGAGGGCTTTTTGACCAAAGTGTGGAGGTTTTTGGGGAGAAGAAGATTAAGAAAAGAGGTCAACCAAGGTCATCAATCATCATCCAACCAAGGAGAAGTGAAGATCAAGGGAGTTCAAGGATTAATCATCCTATTTCTATCCCTCTTCTATTCTACTTGTTGTGTAAAAACCCTACTCACACCATGTTGTCTTACATGATGTGTGAGTAGTGGATCTTGTGTTTTGAGGGTCTTATGATCCTCCTTGGTACTCATTGATCATTGTATACACATTTGAATGGATTTATTGAAGTTGATTTCATTTTACTATGCTCTTCATGTTAGACATGTCTCTAAGTGTTTGATAAAATGCCTAAGTGACATGTTTGTGTTAGAACTTTGATCTAAGTATTGAAAGAGCTTAGTGATGGTTTGGATGTAGTAAAATTGAACTTAACCAACGTTTATGAGAGTAAATGCATGGTGAGAGGTAAACTAGAACTTTATGCATGTAGCATTTATGGGAGTAAATGCTATATAGTGGATCAATACTCTTTAATTAGTGAGATCCTAGCTAAGATGGCTTGACTAGGATTAAACATGCATGGTTTGTTCAATTCTAGTCTAAGCTAGGTTTTAAACCTATCAACCTCTTAAATGATTAAACTCTTGTATACATGATCATTGGAATTTGCCAAGGAGGGGAGTAACCCCTCGAAACACCTCCTACTTATCTTTTATCCCTAATTACTCGCCACATAGGATTTAGATATACACACCCTTTTACACATTTTTGGTTTAGAATAGCCGAATGGAAACACAATCTTAAATAGTGCGTGTGCTTGGCTTGCTCCTTTGGGTTCGACCCGGTACCCTACCGGTCATTATAAATGTTTTGACTTACTACCGACCCTCTCTTCATTGATACTATTCTAGAGGTGAAAAAGAATAGTTCGTCAAATGGCGCCGTTGCCGGGGAGCAACTAGTTAGCACATCCCTAGATTAGATTGTGTGGAAGTTCCGACTATTCTTGTGAATATTTTTCTTTTTTTCTTATACTTGTATATTTTTCTTTTTCTACTCATATTCCTTACTAACTTCGTTTATCTTGTTTTGCGAGGATGGATCACTACAACCAACAAGTCATGAACAATGGAGATTATTATGAAGAGGAACAACCAAATGCCCATTGTGAAGACTATTGGATGTACAACCACAACCAACAAGTCTTTTCTAATGAGAGATACCACCAAGAGGAGGAGCACATAAATTCTTATTATCAAGAGCATGACTATCCGACAAGTTACTACACTCCGAATTGGGATGATAGCCAATGCTATGAAGTTGAAGACTCCTACCCTCCATACCCTAAACCTCCTCTACCCACAAGTGAGCCCTCCAATATAGAAGTCATGCTTGCTAAACTCCTTGCTAGCCAAAATGAGATGGGACAAGAATTGAAGGAAGTGAAGCAAACCCAACAAGATATGCATGGTCACATGGATATGCTTCAAGCCAAGTTGGCACAACAAGCCGTTAAATTTGAGAACTTAGAAGAGGAGGTATCCAAAGAAGAAGTCCTTGAATCTAATGCCTCAAGGGAAGAACGGGATCAAGAATTGGAGGATAAATTTTGGAGAGCCGCCACCGAAGCTTATTACAAGACAAGGGATGGTGAACCTTGTAATGAAGACGAGATGGAATGCAAAAGTGAAGCATCCTTCACTACTAGCACATCTCATGATCATTTGGATGAGAACGCACAAGAGTTCACCATTCCATTAACGCTCTCCGATGAGGAATTCTTCAATGATGATGCCTCTTGCATAGAGGAAACATCTTTTATTGGTGAAGAAGAACTCCTCCCTCCCGGCACAAGCAAGTTTGAATGTGAGCCCGAACTTCTTGATGAGGATAAGATAGAGGAAGAGCCTATTGAGAGAAAAGGATCTCGGGGGTATGAAGACTTTGTTGAGGTCTATATGGATCAAGCTAAAGAGTCTTCTCGCATACAAGAAAACACAAGCTTAGAAAGGGATATTGAGGAATGGGCACCCATGGACATCATTGAAAGATTAAAGGAAGGTGTGCCCATCAAGCTCGAGACAAGTTATGAAGACCCTTTCTTCACCATTTCGTCTCGAGACAAGTTTTGGAGCTTTGTGCCTTATTTTGCAAGATTTTTGGAAGGAAGCTCCCATGACCCCTTTGTTCTAAAGGGATCTTCATATTTGAAGGGGTCATGCTCCCAAAGGAAAGTCCATTGTAGGCTTGATGGGAAGAAATTCAAATGGGATTTGAAGGTGGATTGACACGACCAAACCCAAGGCCCCGCGAGAAGGGATCCTAGCAAAGGACTTCTCGACGAGTGATTCTATGGGGCGCTTTGCTACGTCTTTGCCAAGACGGGAAAAACTAGGCCCCCGCGGGAGGTAACCCGGTTTGTAAGTTGTTTCATTCTTGTTCTTTTGTATGTTCAAGTGTTTGGCATGATTTTGAGTAGCTAAGGCTCTAAAATATGGAATGTGAAATGTGTGATTAGTGGCTAAAATTTTAAGTTTGGAGTGAGGTCTACTCACTCCAATTCCACTTCACATTGCCAAGCCCTCCACTTTTCCCTTGATCTTTCTATGCTTAATGATGTTGCCCATAGTGCTCATATGCTTTATTGGTGTTTACTAGAGTGGAACTAATTTGTGATATCATACTATGACTCTAGTTTCACATTTGGGGCACTTAGGAAACCTTGTGCATGTTTTAGAGGGTGTGGATCAACTTCCTTGTTTGAATTCTATGAAAATTGTGCCATGATGTTATTATGTGACTTGTGATGCCATCTTGCTCATACATGAGTTTTACATAACCTTGTATGTCACTTGTTGCTTTTAACCTCTCATGTGTTCTTGTCATCAAGGAAGTTATTCGCATCATGCACATTCAAGCTTAGCACAATGTCATCTTTTCTATTGGTGGGGCACATCTACAAACGAGGGGAGTTCCTATGCGCCTTTATCTCATTTTCTTCATTGTTTGCGCTTAGGGACTAAGCTACCTTTTAAGTGTGGAGTGGGTAGTCGCATAGTTCACTCATATTATGCCATGCCTAGCATTGTAGAATGAGCACTTGCATTCATGTATTCTATCCCTAACATGAGAGTGTTTTCAACCACATAGGCTTGTGACTATCGGCTCTAAATCCCTATAAATCACATCTAGCCTATTATTCACATTTATTGGATCTTGAACTTAGAACCGACCTAGTCCTATGAATGTGCATTCTTGTGAATCAATATAATTGCTATCCCTTGTCTATCCAATTCTCTAAGTATTTTCGTTGAAATACCTTGGATTGAGTTTTATCAAGCACTTTTAAAATTTTCACGAAAAACTTAGACCTTTTGTTTGCTCCTTGGTGACTTGAGTTTTCTAATTTAGTGCCATGCTTATGATTGCTTCCCACACATTCCATACACTTTTTGAACATATTGTCAAGTTTTAAGTGTGGAGTCAAAAGAGGGCGAAAAATAGACCCCAACAAAAAAGTTTTTGTGGTCAAAGAGGGCAAAGCCCCGACTAAAAACTCTCTCAAAGTGCTAGAGAAGTTTCGCTTTAAAAATGATACAAATGCCGGGGGTTAGGAAGAAAAGTTCCCCCTCGAAAGCATTTGTAGGCCAAAGGCCATTTCAAAAAGAAAATAAGAAGCACTTAAAACTTGACTCTATGTTTTCCTCCATTCTTCATTTGTGCGGGATTCATCATTTGCATTGTGTGCTTGTTAGAATGACTTTTGGACGACCCATGTGCTTGCACGGGAGTTATCATTTGGTCTATGCTTGTTTATTAAGAACTCTAGTGTCGAACTCCTCTTCCCTTATGGATTATGGCTTAAGCGCCTAAAACTTGGGAATGAGTTCCATGTCGTGAGCCAATGGACTAGCCCTAGCTAGCATAGGTGAGCGGTTGACACTCTTTTGTGCAAAACTATTAACTTTGCTTCTATTGTATTGCCTTGAAAATGAGTCGACCTTTGGATGAGACATTTGATAGCTCTAGTATTGATGATCTTGAATGCACAACCTCATGGGTACTCAAATGGTTCAAAAGTTCTTTTGATGATATTGTTATGGTAGTCCTAGTTTGGGGTGAGGGATTGGTTTTGAGAAATCCTCGCCTTGGTTGAGCACTCTTGCATTCATTCTCATGGGATAGGTGCATATGGGATTTGTGAGTATTCCCTTTTCTGAAAACTCTCACGAGACTATAACTCGTCCACTAGGGTAGCCTAGGGGTTTAAAGGCTTAATGCATACGCTAAATGCATTCGTAACGCCTACGAAAAGGAGCTAGTTAGATTGTACATACTTGTCATTTACCTTTCAATAACATGATTAGGAATAATGATCGAGACCTTGTGAAATCTAGTGAGGCAAATAGACGAAAAACATAGCACCACTAGCATTTCGACATTTGCATGACCTTGACATATTCTCATACTTTGTTCGGGACGAACAAAACTTAAGTGTGGAGTGTTGATGAGTCGAGTTTTCGACTCATTTATCGTCATTCTTCACTATAGTTTTGAATCGTTTCTGACGATATTTTGATGTCATTTGACCTCTATCTCTACATTTCAGGTAGAAAACAAGTTTCCCCCATGGTCAATGCCTAAATGTGAAGATTGGTTGAGTTTCGGCGCAAAAACAAGGAGTTTCGGGGCAATACCGAGCATATTGACCTTTGCAACTTGTTTTGGACGCCCAGGGCGCATACGGTGTCCGAATTGGTTGATTCAAAGCTTGTTGGAAAGCTAACTCAAAGGGATACAACTCTCTAGTTGATGCCAAGACCAAATTCGGACGGGAGGACCACCAGTCGATCGACTGGGAGTCCAGTCGATCGACTGTTTAAACAACTCAGCAGCTCCTCAGACTGTGTTCTTCGTGACCTTTGCGACTTGTTTTGGACGCCCAGGGCGCATACGGTGTCCGATTTGGTTGATTCAAAGCTTGTTGGAAAGCTAACGCAAAGGGCTACAACTCTCTAGTTGACGCCAAGACCAAATTCGGACGGGAGGACCACCAGTCGATCGACTGAAAGTCCAGTCGACCGACTCGATTGAAACTCAGGAGCTCATCATATATTGCACATCCCAGTCGACCGACTGGGAGTCAAGCAAAGCCCAGTCGACCGACTGGATGAAAAACTCAGATTTCTGCACCCAGATTTCAGCCGAATCTATAAATAGAAAGAGGGCTTTTTGACCAAAGTGTGGAGGTTTTTGGGGAGAAGAAGATTAAGAAAAGAGGTCAACCAAGGTCATCAATCATCATCCAACCAAGGAGAAGTGAAGATCAAGGGAGTTCAAGGATTAATCATCCTATTTCTATCCCTCTTCTATTCTACTTGTTGTGTAAAAACCCTACTCACACCATGTTGTCTTACATGATGTGTGAGTAGTGGATCTTGTGTTTTGAGGGTCTTATGATCCTCCTTGGTACTCATTGATCATTGTATACACATTTGAATGGATTTATTGAAGTTGATTTCATTTTACTATGCTCTTCATGTTAGACATGTCTCTAAGTGTTTGATAAAATGCCTAAGTGACATGTTTGTGTTAGAACTTTGATCTAAGTATTGAAAGAGCTTAGTGATGGTTTGGATGTAGTAAAATTGAACTTAACCAACGTTTATGAGAGTAAATGCATGGTGAGAGGTAAACTAGAACTTTATGCATGTAGCATTTATGGGAGTAAATGCTATATAGTGGATCAATACTCTTTAATTAGTGAGATCCTAGCTAAGATGGCTTGACTAGGATTAAACATGCATGGTTTGTTCAATTCTAGTCTAAGCTAGGTTTTAAACCTATCAACCTCTTAAATGATTAAACTCTTGTATACATGATCATTGGAATTTGCCAAGGAGGGGAGTAACCCCTCGAAACACCTCCTACTTATCTTTTATCCCTAATTACTCGCCACATAGGATTTAGATATACACACCCTTTTACACATTTTTGGTTTAGAATAGCCGAATGGAAACACAATCTTAAATAGTGCGTGTGCTTGGCTTGCTCCTTTGGGTTCGACCCGGTACCCTACCGGTCATTATAAATGTTTTGACTTACTACCGACCCTCTCTTCATTGATACTATTCTAGAGGTGAAAAAGAATAGTTCGTCAAGAGACCCTTGGTAAAGATATCTGCAACTTGCTCATCGGTCTTGCAGAACTCTAACTCAATCTCAACATCTTTGACCAGCTCTTGAATATAGTGATATCTGATCCCAATATGCTTGCTCCTGCCATGAAATACTGGATTCTTGGCTAATGCTATAGCCGACTTGTTGTCACACATAATCTTCGTGGGGCCCTCCTGTTTATGTTTCAGGTCTTCCAATATCCGTCGAAGCCAGACTGCTTGACAAGCTGCGGTAGTTACTGCGATGTACTCCGCTTCAGCTGTAGAAAGAGCAACAACCTGTTGCTTCTTTGACGACCATGAAACCACTCCATCTCCAAGATAGAAAGCATAACCTGATGTACTCTTTCGAGTTTCCACATCACCGGCCCAATCACTGTCTGTATAACCTGTCAGACAGAACTCTTCTGTGTGAGAATACATAATCCCATAATCACTAGTACCACTGATATATCGGAGTATACGCTTCGCTGCTAGCAAGTGCGACTGCTGCGGTTTCTCCATGAAGCGACTGATAAGTCCAACTCCGTACACTATATCTGGTCTAGTTGATGTCAAGTATCGTAGACTTCCAACTATACTCTTGAAGTAAGTGGGATTCACAAGCTCTCCAGTACCTTCTTTCATCATCTCCATCCTTTCTACAACTGGTGTTCTGACCGCCTTCATTCCCTCAAACTTAAACCTCTTCAAAATATCATTGGCGTACTTCTTCTGTGAAATAAAGATTCCACTGTCCGCCTGCTCAACTTCGATGCCTAAAAAATAAGACATCAGTCCCATGTCAGTCATCTTAAACTGACGAGTCATCGCTTCTCTGAACTCGATGAACATCTCCTCCGAACTTCCTGTAAATATCAAGTCATCTACATACAAGCATACTATCAGCACCTGTCCTTCGGCACTCATCTTGATGTAGAGTGTGTGCTCGTAAGGACACTTCTGAAATCCGTTCTCTAGCATATACGTATCAATCCTCGCGTACCATGCTCGCGGGGCCTGCTTCAGTCCGTATAGTGCTTTCTTCAGCTTGTAGACATTGTTCTCTTTCCTTCTCTGCACATAGCCTGGTGGCTGATCAACATACACCTCCTCTTCTAGAACTCCGTTCAAGAATGCTGACTTCACGTCCATCCGGTGTATCTTCCACCTGTTCTGTGCTGCAAGTGCTATAATCATTCGAATGGTATCCATTCTAGCAACTGGTGCAAATACCTCGAAGTAATCGATACCAGGCTTCTGCCTGTATCCCTTCACTACTAGTCTTGCCTTCAACCGGTCCACCTGACCGTCAGGTTTATATTTTGTCTTGTACACTCATTTCACTCCAATCGACTTCTTACCAACTGGTAAAGGTGTCAGCTCCCATGTATCGTTCTTCTCAATAGAAGCTATCTCTGCATCCATAGCTTGAATCCACCCTTTGTCTTTTGTTGCTTCCTCAAACGTTACAGGATCACAATCTGCAAATAGACAAATGTTCACCATAGTTTCATCAGGTGTGTCTGCCTCATCATCTCGGTAGACTACATAGTCATGATATCGAACTGGTGGTCTTCTCTATCGTGGTGGTAAACTGCTAGACTTTGACTCAGTTGATTTCTCAGGTGAATCAACAACTGGCGCACGCCTATCTTCCGTAGGCTCCTCCTCAATTACGACATGAGGCTCTCTAGCATCCGTTTGAGACCAATCCCAGGCCTCATCTTCGGCAAACTGTACATCTCGGCTGATAATCAACTCTCCCGTGTCAGGATCATAACACTTATAACCCTTTGTATCAGCACTGTACCCGATGAAAATACATCGCCTACTCTTGTCGTCCAGCTTCCTCCGCCGCTGATCTGGTATGTGGGGATATGCAATACACCCAAATACTCGTAGACAAGATACATCCGGCTTCACACCACTCCAAGCTTCATCTGGAGTCTTTCCTTGAACCGCCTTCGTAGGACATCGGTTCAGTAAGAATACTGCACAAGATACCGCTTCTGCCCAATAAGGCTTCGGTAGCTCCTTGGCCTTCAACATGCTTCTGGCCATCTCAAAGATTGTGCGATTCTTCCTCTCAGCAATGCCGTTCTGCTGAGGTGTGTAGCTTGCAGTCAACTGCCGTCTGATTCCTTCGGCTCTGCAATAGCTTGAGAATTCATTTGAAGTAAATTCTCCTCCTCTATCTGATCTCAGCGTCTTCAAGGTGTAACCACTTTGTTTTTCAACAAATGACTTGAACTCCTTGAATGTCCGGAAAGCCTCTGACTTCTCTCTCAAGAAATAGACCCAAGTCTTTCTTGAAAAATCATCAACAAGTGCCATCATATATCGCTTTCCGCCAAGAGATTCTACCTCCACTAGACCACATAGATCTGTGTGAACCAGCTCCAAAGGTTGATTTGCTCGTCTCGCCTTTCCAATTGGAAACGGCTCTCTGTGTTGCTTCCCTCGCAAGCACGCCTCGCATGGTTGACTAGGAATCTGAATTGCTGGTAATCCTGTCACCATTTTCTTTGCTGCCAATAATTTCAGCCCGTTGAAATTTAAATGGCCAAATCTGAGATGCCACAGCCAACTGCTGTCTCTCACCATCGTCTGGAAGTTTACTTCAACTCCCCTTTTGAGAATCCACGGGAACATTCGATTCTTCGTCATAGGGACCTTCGCAACGATTCTCCGGTCTTTGTCTTCAATGGTGCAAAGTCCATCTCGTATAGAAATGGAATGACCTCTCTCCGACAATTGCCCCAAGCTAAGTAGATTCCAGCACAACCCTGGTACATAGTACACATTAGCAATAGTTGCATATGTACCGTCATTTGTCTGAATTTGGATGTCGCCTTTGCCCATGACTTGGATTTGCGACTTGTTTCCAAAACTGACTTCAGCACGAGCGGATTCGTCTAAGCGAGAGAATAACTCCTTTCTCCCGCTCATATGGTTGCTGCATCCGGAGTCAAGGTACCACACGTCTGTGTAACCTCCACATGTATCCTTCGTCTTGCACGCTAGAACCATATTTCCATGCGCCTCGGAAGCATAAGCTTGCTCCACTCGCTCATTTGCTAGGCATTCGGACTTGTAGTGTCCAAACTTCTGACATTTGTAACACTGGACTCTGGACTTGTCACGTCCTCCAGTATGACCGCCTCGAGCTTGCTGAATATTGCTGCTACTAGCTTGGTCTCGTCCACCGTTATAATTTCGACCTCCTCCTCGGCCTTGTCCACGTCCTCGACCTCCACGGTAACCTCCTCGAGTTCGTGCTTCGACTCGGCTTTGCAAAGCCTGCTCCTGACTAGAGCCATTCGCCTTCTGGTTCATCCGTTGCTCGTGTGAACACAGCGAACTCATGAGTCGATCCATCGACATTTTTGATATGTCGTGTCCCTCTTCAATAGCTGCCACGACATATTCAAATTTAACGGGTAACGAGCGTAATACCTTATCAACGACTCGTTGTTCCTCCAGCGCTTCCCCGTTAACTCTTAAATTGTTAACGACCGCTTGAACCCGTTCACAGTATGCCGACACGCTTTCCGAGTCATTCATTCGTAATGACTCGAAATCTCCCCTCAGTGTCTGCAGGCGCATCCGCATGACTCTTTCATCGCCTTTGTATGCGTTTTGTAAAATAGTCCATGCCTTGTGGGATGTCTCCGCCTCTGATATTTTTTCAAATATCGGTTCCTCCATAGCTTGAAAGATCGCAAACAATGCTTTCTGATCTTTCTTACGAGTGTCCGCCAACAAATCTCTATCTTCCTTTTCAAGCTCGTCAAAAGCTTTTCCGACTACTTCGGTGTAGCCTGTCTCGACCAAACTCCACAAATCTTGGGACTTGAAAAATGCCTTCAATTGGATAGACCAATTTTTGAAATTCCGCCCGTTGAATTTCGGTATCTGAAGTGGAATTGTGTTCGACATAATTGAACCACAAAAATATCGCTCCTGATATTTTGTACTCAACACTCGCTCTGAGGCCAAATGTAGGATAATACTAATCCTCCCAGGATCACAACAATGTGGCACACAATTCTCTAATTTGGTGGACTGTAAAGGAAGATAACAACTAATTTATTGTACTCAACGGAAATACTCTCGTACAAATAAGCTAGGGAATACAATACTCAAAGTAAATATACTCAAAGTATATACATATACTGAAGAGAGAAGATGGAGCTCGATGGATGATTTTGCTTCTTTGGACACCAACTCCTTTTATAGGAGAAGATGAGGAAAACATTTTCAGCTTGATATCTTGCATGGCAGGATGATAAGAGAGACATGTGGCATGGAGTTTGCATCTTCAAAAGGTAGGCGCCCGAAATGAAATGCAAGATTAAGAGACAACACATATGGAGGTAGAAGAGGAGGCAGGCAGCACACCATAATTGAGCCCCCACGTGGATCAATTTCAACATTATTTGGGCTTAATTTGGATATTCTGTATGTTATTTATGATGTATGCTCCATTTTTCTTAGATCGTTTTGATGTTTTTTGGCGATGCGTTTATGCTCGTTTTCTTGCTGTTTAACTGATCTGGTGGTACCGATGACAGTTGCTTCTTTTGATTATAACAAAAATAAAATCGAGCTGCCAAATCAATTAAGTACTTTGAATTTCTGAAACAGATATCTGAATGATAGTTGGACACTAGCCTTACTTTGGCAGCTAGGTATCTGCAAAAAGAAAAATATTGGCTCATTTTTTGGGGCTTAGTTTGAGACTAATGATAGTGATATATGAACTGTTGTTTTTTTTTTTACTGAAATCATGATGGACTGATGGAGCTTCAAATATGGGCATATTGAGTGATATTGCAAAGCACATTATGTCATTGTGTGGGTTAGATAACCTAGTATGCTACATACCTACTTGGTTTCTGATAGCAAATATCCAGTTCAATGATTCAATTATCTGCTATGGCTGTGTCAGGTACCCTGAAGTATTTGACCATGGTTTTTGACTTGCGATTCAACACCAACAATAACAACCTGAAGTGGCAGATTAAGAGTGCCCAACAGAATTGTAAATTCCTTTTTACTGGTAAACTTATATATTATGTTTACACAGCATTTGTTGTCTTCTAATGTACTGAGTCTTTGCCAACTTCTATTGAAAAACTGAGACTGATTATAAGTTATTTCTTCATCTATTCAGCTTTCTGATTCTTCGTCATATATCACTCGCTGAAACTTGTCTCCATTTGTCTAATTAGAAAGACAAATTGGCAAGTTTTTCTTCACACTCAGCAGACTGTTGTGACTTATCACTAAGATGGATGGCAACTAAGAGCAGCTCCACTTAGAACAACCTGACGTCCAATGAACTGGGATGCAGATGGTTGTTTAGTATGCTTTTACTGGGTTTCTAGTGATGGATGCATTACCATACATGTCTGAGACGTCATTCTTGTACCGAGTTAATCTTGGTGCCTTAAGTTAGCTACAGATTGAGTAAAAGAAGAACCTATTTGACTTGATATGAAGGCAATATCAGCAAATTCCCTCTTTGAGGAAGGTTGGTATATATGAGGTAAGTGTTGTTGTTGTGGCAATATATGCTTCTTAAGAAAAGATAAATGACCAGATGGCTATTTCCTTAGAGTAACAGATCATAGTGCCAAAACATCACATTGTAGTGAAGCCTTAGTTTCTTCATGAATGAAACATAAATGGTGTATAAACTACTAACTACTTAAAGCGCAATACTTTTGACATCTGTTTATAACCATATAGCTCGTTCCCACTCAGACCACCTCATTTTGATCTACTCATTGATTGAGCTTAGCCTGGAGACCTGGGCTGGCCCTGTGGAGCACAGCTGCAGTCATCCATACAATATGGTATGATAATTGATTACTAGTTTTGGTAGGGAAATTATAGTCCATTTTTCTATGTAAAGCATGCATTATAAATGGACTGTAGCTCTTATCATTTTGCATGCATATGTAAAATCACATTTACTGGCTCGGTTCTGTTTCTTCCGCAACTTGACTATTAATTTCCTCCCAGATTCGTTGTTTATCATTAACAAGTTTAGCTCGTTTATTCAAAGCCAGATTGTATCCTTAGAGCATCTGCACCGGTTAATTTCCTCCCAGATTCGTTGTTTATCATTAACAAGGTCATTCTTCAACTCTCTTCTTGTCTGAAACATAAAACTAAATGCTTCCGGGCTAGCTATCTCCATCTATAGAATTCCAGAAAATGACTTCACTTTTGGTTTTGATATGGGCTGGAACTGCACAATCAGTGTACTAAATGTTGTATTTAAATCTGTTCTGAAGCTGTGGCATGCATGTCTTTGACATGTTTCATTCAATCTCTGCAGCAAATCAAGCCAAGCTATCTCTGAAGAGCCGGCTAGCGAAATCAGCGAGGGGTTCATCTGATAGAGATAAAGTGGAAGGCTGCAGTTGCTAAAAATGGAGTAGTCTTTTTCCCTCATGGACAGGGCACGTGTGCTGCCTATCCATTGGCCGTATCAGAGCAGCACACGTGGCTGCCTGACTCTCACTGCGGCTGAGCATACATCTGTGCATTGCGCAATTGGAGAACAGCCGTCTGATGACGACCCATCACATCTACAACATGTATCATATCCATCAGTCCTTGATGCCAGGCGGTTCATTTTCAAGTAGGCTGGGAAATTGAAGAAGTTAGATTTTTATAATACAAAAGACCCAGACCTTGTTGGTGGGACTACTCTGCAGCAAACAGCAGTAAGTTTTTTCCATTTAATTTCATATACAGATATATCTTACAGAAATCAGTTAGGTGGGTATCCAGTTAGACCTTCATCACTATCATTAACATTCTATTAGTGTAAAAACCAATTTCAGAGACTTATTCAAATAGTAGTGATCCCAAATGGAATCACTTTGATTAGTCTGCATGGTAGTTATTGCTAAATTGGTTGAATTTATTTACACTGAGGAGTCGTTTTTAGGGACCTTACGCAGTTGCCCTTTCTGACTTCTTGGCTTAGGAAGAAAAAGAAAGAGGACCATCTGGGCAATAATAGTGGGACTGTGGCTAAGTTTCACAGCTGCGGTCGAATCACAATCCTCCTTTCTTTCCCTTCGGTAGTCTCTTGTTTTATCTATTAATGGATATTCACTTCAGTTATTTACATCCTGATGTGAACCAGTTTTTAAATTATTTACTAGTGAACAGGTAAAGAAAGGATGAATCAATCCTTATATGGACTGTTCCATTCCAAAAAAAAAATAAAAAAAAATCCTTATATGGACTGTTCTTCAATCATTTGAATATTACATCATATGCTAAATGCAGTGCAGGGTTTGGAAAGAACCTTAATCCATTAGGCCAAAAGTCCACTGAAAACTTCAGGGTTGAGTGATTGGCCGGGAGTCGTGATTCTTATCAGAAGAGCGCCAATGGGACTTTGATGTACATTTGCTCGTCAGTCTTCTTTGTCTAATTCCAGACTCTCAGGCCAGCATCTCTAGCCTTCCTCTCTCTCAGTTTCATCAATTTATTTTATTACTTGGCCCTTGGGGAATCTCACATGCCACAATTAACATGCTTTTGATAATCTTTATATCATGGGACATTTCTGTCTTTTAGCTGATGTCCTGACGAAAGGGTCCAAAGTTCTTTGTTTGGCCAACAGCATCCTATCATTTCAAGCATTAATTTTTAAGAAGAAAAATGCTAGGGTCTCCTTTTTTCTTTATTAAAAAATTTTGTGGTCGCAAGGTTAGTTACAATAATTTATGATTCTTTAGGTCAGCCTTCATGGAACCTTGCTGATTATTTATTAGAGTCTGGTCCAACTGTAGCTGCATTAAGCTAGTAGAGAGGTAGATTTTCAGACAGTAAAAGTTGTATGCCTGCCATTGACAGGTCTATTGGACCAATTCAAACTAGTAATATTTTACAGTGTAAGAAATGACAAGAGGTAAAGACTTAGAGCATCCCCACCATGCTTTTTTGGAGCATAGAAAGTGAGCATGAGAGATGATCAAAAAAATCATGCATCCTCACCATGATTTTTTTGATCATAAAAAAGATCATCACATGGTTTTTAAAAAAAATGAGCATCTCATGCTCTTTTTTTGTGTTTTGAGCATGAGAATGAGTCAATCGCAACGCGACACGTGTCCTGTGTAAGAAATAATACAGTTTTTATTTTGATCTTGCAACGAATATATCTTCTAAATTACAAATTAAAAAAATCAAAACAAATACCAATATTCATAATTTTTTGAGCTCTATAAAACGAGATACACTTTGATATATTTTTATTAATCTTAACATTTATGAGCTATAATTTATGTAGTGATAAGAGAGATTGATGATAAACTTTTTTTTGGATCATGGTGGGGTGCATGTGATTGAAAAAATCATGAGGGATGATTAGATGAGAGAGATGGATGTTATAATGATCATGGTGGTGGGGATGATCTTAAAAGAGTCTTCTGGGAAATGAAGGAGTTAAATGAGATATTTTATGATTGTTAAAATTCTGGAATGGTAGAGGATGAGGATAACAAACCAGATTGCTTTATTTGACTGCATCCTTATCTCAGACCATATAAGGCAAGCCGGCAAGGTAGGGAAATCCGTTAGTTTTGCTTAAACAGGCTAAATGCCAAATGTGTCATTTGTATTAATTTATAGGGAATATAAAATTCCTCTTACACATTTGTTTATATAAATTAATAAACAAGAATAACGGAGTTAACGGCGCGTTTGATGGAGTTAACGGCGCGTTGGACGGAATTGGACGGAGTTAACGGCGTGTTTGGCCGTGCCCCTTCTTTGGAAAGACTAACCAAAGTTCGCCCCCTCTTTAGAACTTTTTATAGTTCGGCCCACACATTGGAATTAGGTGATAGTTCAGGTTTGACTGTGCCCCTTCTTTGGAAAGACTAACCAAAGTTCGCCCCATCTTTGGAACTTTTTATAGTTAGGCCCACACATTGGAATTAGGCGATAGTTCAGGTACCCTTTATGTACTTTTCCCTTAATTAAACACTTCTTTCTGTTTTAGCTACTCTTATTTAAGTATATAGCACTCCCCATACTGTCATGTCCTCAATGTGTACTTCTTTGCTTACAAGAAGATGTTTACCATGATTTTCTCTCTACCTTTTATCACCTCAATTTCATATTTTTCTCATGCTTCAACAGGGATATACTGAGCTTTTGGTAAATGGTTAGATCTTCAACAAAAGTTGTCATCACAAAGAAGGATCAAGTAATTATGGATAGAGAAGCACCTGACCTCTCTGGGGTTTATATGCGTAGCCTTGTTAAGAAGATGTCTTCATCAAAAGTCAGGAACCAGGAGCCAGCTAGTGGTTTCTGTCAAGGTGGAATTCATGTTAAAGGTAGTCAAGAATCCTCTCAGAATCAGCAAACATCACCACTACTCCAGCAGCAGCAGCAGCAGCACAAGAAAAAAGTCAGGAGGAGGTTGCACACCAGCAGACCTTATCAGGAAAGGCTTCTTAATATGGCTGAAGCGCGGCGAGAAATTGTAACTGCTCTCAAGTTTCACAGAGCATCTATGAAACAGAAACAACAAAAACAACAACAACAACAAGAGCCTCTGCAGATTCTATCACATGCATCTCCTGATTTGGAAGCAAAAGTAGAGATGAATTCATCATCAAAAAGACCTATGATCTATCGATCGGATGGTTTCATTGACTCTGTAGCTGAGTTTCACCAGTCACCTTCATATGATCATATGTTCTATTCTAATGCCACTGTTCCATCAGTTTCGGCTTGTGACAATTCCAGATTCAGTTTCTCCCTGCCCAGCCAGACCTTAGGCCTCAATCTCAACTTCAGAGACTTCAGCAATTTGAGCACCTCCCCTTTCCAAAACAATCCATCTTTGTTCACATCACCTTCATCTTCCTCTTCATCCCCAGCCCTGTCATCCACCACAGAAGAAATTCACTCAGCGGCTGAAGATTGTCATAACGGGGCAGGAGGAATATTACCATATCCAGCAATGGACAGTGAGGTGATGAAGGAAATCAAGTCAATGGGAGACTGCTACGACATGGTCTGGAATGATACAATGAATTCATTGACATCTGCTTGGTGGCACAAATTCTCAACGGCAACAGAAACCAGTCCCCAAGAGTTGAAACAGGCCGGGGATGACCATCTGTTTACTCAACTGACTGAACTTCCATCTTGGTTGAATCCCACTGATTCTTACTTGCAACCACATCTCAATATTACCTTCCCTGACGGTTCCTCTCCAGACCCAGCCTTGCCTTGGTAAATAAATCTCTCTTAATCTTTGTTTTCGTTCCTTGTAAATTAAGAAATGTTGTCCTTTCCTTGTTTTCCCAATATGGTATATAGATGCTTCTCCCAGCAGTTAGAGCTAGATTTTTACTGTCATGCATGTCAATTATACATGAGTTAATTTGACTAAAACATCTTCTTTGATCCTGTTATTGTGAATACAGCATGGACATTGGTGGAGAGTTTGAAGGCATAGATGGAGACTGGTTCGCCTGAGATGACAATTGATTATGCTTTTTTGTTGATCATATTTCCAGTCCAGGCCTGCCCTATCTTTTTATACATAGATTTGAATGATAATTATAAGAGCCGGTTTATTGAAAGTTTCTTTCGTTTAGATTTCAACTGAAATTCATCAGCCCTATTTATTGTTTTAAAAAATATATTATTAATACATTCCTCAAGTCCAGCCCACTTCAACTGGGCTACATATCAAAATTCTTACCCAAATATAAAAACGAAATCGCCCACCGTGGGGCTCGAACCCACGACCACAAGGTTAAGAGCCTTGCGCTCTACCAACTGAGCTAGACGGGCTTTGTTGAAGTTATCATATAATAATTGAATACAATATGTAACATAATTGTGAATTGCATTTTACGTCTACCTTGGACACGCAATTTCTTTCTTGTCTGATATAATTTTTTTACAAACAAGCCGTGACTCTAAAGTCTACCCATCATTTAATTCGTTCAGTCCTCCACGTTTATACTGAAAATAAATTCCGTTGAAAAATCGCTAATTGTACATATTTCAGAAGAAAAAAAGTTTTTTGTTTTGTTTGATGATGGGGTACAACAATATAATACATTTCAATACATATCATTTAGTACATATATGTTGCATGTTTTACAGATTCTGAAATTATTGGAACATACATATCCGCCGCTTGAAGCACATGTCAAGTTTGGCACCTTTATCATGGATTCGCTCACATCTACCACGTAGTCGCTGGTACATTTCTCTGATACATTTCTCGACATTTGAAGCATTGGCCACATTGACACTTTTACCATTGCAAGCTCGTCAATCATGACGGACGCTTACAACCTCCACACTGGAGGAACAACATCCACGCGGGAGGCATGGAAGAGGAAGGCATCCGCGAGGGATGAAGGGAGCATCCACGCGCGAGACGGGGCGAGGAAAAGGAAGAAAATTGGTGACCCAATTTTCGAACTCAGGGTATAAGTATACAATTACAATCATCTTTAGATGGACACCATAACCAACATGACATCACCCCTGTTGACGGAAGAATAAAAAAGTTTAAGTGAAATATACTTTCATAAAAAGTGTTAACTTATATGGTTATTGATTGTAAAAAATTTCATCACTTACATCTTGATTTTTCATTATCAATTAGAAAATAATCACTTACTCTTGTCCATACTGATTAAAAATATATGCGTAAAATTTGGAATTTAATAATAAACAAAAATAATGATTGGAAACTTAACTGAAAGGCAGCCACAATTTGAAGCATTCTTTGTAGCAATATTTGAGAGTAGTAAATAAGTTAAAGAATTACGGAAAAATCAGGACCAAAAGTTGATTTTTTTTGTTAAAAAATATAAATAAATCATAGTCCTTGATATTGTGATTTGGATGGATGAAATTAAATTCTGATTTTTTTGTGCATTTTCTCGGTGACGAATTATATGGAAAATGATGAACTATATCGTCTTTTTTGTTTTTCGACGACAAACTATAGATCGATTTTGATGAACTTTATCGTTTCAACATTTTACCTAATCTTAAGCCAAAAAATCAAACAAGCAATAACTCACACGCAAAATGGTTAATGGCTCAATAACGTTTAATCAACGCTAAATTAATATGTAGGTCCCACACATTCAAACACTCAACTGATAACTATAAAACAACGGACAACATTAAATTCATCTCCTTCACCCGATTCTTCCCCATTCCTCCATCACCACCTCGTCATCTTCATTTCACCAATCTCTCTTTCTTTCCTCAATGTCGGACAATAATGTCGCGTCAGCAGCCTCCTGCTTCAGCGTCACGCCATTCCTCGGCAGCTATATCCGCCGCTCATTCATCGCGGCCGGGCTAGAATTCAAATCCATGGATATAGATGACCTCACCACCTTCGAATTTTGGGCACCTAAAAACCCTAACCCCGACAAACCCAACCTCCTCCTCGTACACGGCTTTGGCCCTGTCGCTATGTGGCAATGGCGCCGCCAAGCAGTTCACTTCGCGCCTCGTTTCAACGTCTACGCCCCCAACATCCTCTTCTTCGGTAACTCCTTCACCAAGTCATCTGAACGGTCTGAGGCGTTCCAGGCTAGGTAACTGTTTTGATCATATAAATTTTTCATAATGTTGGATCGTTAGGTTAGCCAACTATGTGAGGGAGATCCCAGAGCGGTATCCCTCAGACAGATGGCAGCGGAAATTTACTTTAACACAGGAAATCGTACGGAAAGTAAGAACTCACAGAATTATAGTGGAAACCTTACTGCAACCTTTGCAGCAGGCTGAAAACCACTTTGCCTTCTGGACAATTCCAGAAGGGCTTCAAGATCAATGTTATTGATGAAAAGAGTGTGCTTGTAGATTGTTACACTTTGTCTCACTCAGGGACAGCTAACAATTCTACTCAACTCAAAGTATCAACTAACACGATCTGTCTCGTCCGCACACAGCAGCACTTCGTCAGCTCCGGTATTGATTGATCTTCAATATTCGATTCGTTCTCTCCAAAAGCCGAACATCACTCTGAAGACTCCTCCTCTATTTATACTGGTCTTCAAGTCGGCTGAGTCTATCTCCATCAGAGATCCGATAGTTATTTCGCAGATATGATACAGTCAAGATATTTCCATATCTTGACCCTGTCACATATATGCTTACCAAATCTGGCTTCAATCTTCCTATCGAATATTCAGACATCTCCTCGTGTATTTATTTGACATGTATCCGTATATATCCTTCCATCAATGATTCTCGTCATATATTGTGCGTATATCCCCGTGCATCTTTGATATGTATCTGCGATATATTTTCCCAGATTCGATCTGGTCACATGTCGGTTTTTCTCTCTCGGACAGATCGTATCTCTCTCGCAGCTTTGCTCTCTCCCAGGGATGTCCAGTAAGCTTGCCTGTCAGACAGTGATTTCTGCACACTCAAATGGATTATTAGTTAAGTGTTTGTTATCATCAAAACACAAAGGGTCCAACAAATTCCCCCTTTTTGATGATGACAAACACTTCTTCACAAATGAGAAATCACACGTAGCTATGGCATGGGATTATCATATTCATTTCCCTAGGACAGCTAACTGCTTCTGAGTAAATTTTATTTTATCGTCTAGCAGGGCGTAGTTCCCCCTCAGATAGACATCCGCTCAAACTTCGATACCGGTTATTCCCCCTTAGTGTAATGCTCATATAGTTCTTCCCCCTTTTGGCATCATCAAAAAGATAGTCAAATAAGAACACAGAGTAACGGAAAGAAGACCATTTCATTCATGCCGGCAATTTCAAAAGCGTGTCATGTTGACACCACACATGCAGCAGAGAGTTCAGAAAGCATAGAGAGCTGAAAACATGAAATTCAAAGAAACATAGCAATAAAAGCAGGGAGAGTGGGGGGACGGTTGGCAAAGAGGGGGGACCCGTGAGACTACTCAGACTGGGCAACACTCTGTATTGGAACCTTCAACTGTTCCACAATCTCTGTGGCAAGGCTCTTGATCTGCGCAGGAAACCCTTCAACAGCAGTCGACACGGCACCCGACTCAACTTCCATTGCGACCTCTAGGGCAACCAATTTCTCCTTCACCGCCGTCAATTCAGACTTAACAGTTTGTAGCTCAGACAGAACCTCTTTCAATAATGCCAGCGTCTCACACGAACCGGAAGTGGGAAAACGGACTTCTTCACCCACAGGTTCCACAGCAGGTGTCATCTCAACAACATCCTCTTCCACAGGCTCTTCATCAACAGCTGGGACAATCCACCCGACTCCCGCAGAGTACTCTAGGCCAAGCTTGACAAGCTGATCATCACCAAGGGCGGACGATAACATTTTCTCAGAGGTGGGGCAATAGATCTCCCAGTATTGCAGGATTTGCTTTACGAACTGAGGATAGGGCAGTCTATTCGAGGGATTGTCCTTGTTGTTGTCCATGTGGCGCATCACCTGAGCCGGCAGACTGACTGGCTTTCCCTGCAGGAGCTGATCTACGAGCAACATGTCCTGAAACACGACCACATTGTGTTTCTGCTTCCTTGGGGTGATGTTGGATACTAAGATCCGGTGGAGGATCCTTGGTAGCACATTCATAGCAGCGTTTTCCCTTATCCCCTTAGCATTAGGGTCCAACCCCAGCCGGGCAAACACATCGAGCTTAGCCACTGAGCTCGGCCAAGTGCCCTTGGTGTACTCGGCGTACCCTGCCCTAGGCACCTTCAGAATGGAGGACAGCTCCCTTAGATTTAATGTGAACACTTCACCCTTCATGGTTACGCAAATCTCCAGCTTGTCTTTGTTTATCTCCTCCAGCTTGAACTTTGAATAGAACTCTTTTACCAGCCTTTCGTCTACCAGGACTGGCTTCCTGAACAAGTCACCCCAACCTTGGGCGACCAGCAGCTCCACAACCTCTCCCAGCCTGTATTCGACTAGCCACTCGTGGTCGAGCACTAACTCCTGAGCGAAACCCTTAACCGCCTCTTCTGATTCCCCTGCACTCCCGTCCGACTCACCATCCACGTCGACCAGCACAGCAGATGAACGAGCAGATCTGCGACTTTTCTTGGACGAGGGAGGGGCAGATTTCCTTGCTCGCTTGCCAGCGGACCGCTCAGCAATCGAGGACTCCCTTTTGATACGGCGCTGGGAATGGGAATCATCTCGATGTTCCTCGAGCATAGCAAGATCCCTTGCAACCTCAGAGTCCGTCGGAGTGGAGATAGGTGGCGTAACGGACTGGAGGATAGTCTCCAAACTGAGAGGAGTGACGCCCCTAGCAATCAACTGGGCAGCAAGATCTGCGGCGGCCGCAGGTGAGAGACCGGATTTAGGGTTTGAGGAAGCCATTCGAAGCTTTCGGAACTTTGATTTTGATGAGAGAGACACGGATTGCTTTTTGCTTTGACTTGGGCACAGCACACGGTCTTCTCCCTACTTATATATTTCTCGAAACCCTAGAACATGTTCTCGAAGCATCGCACCCCTTCCTTTGAGAAATAAACCGCCCATAGTAATTTGCCATAATTTTCTTCTTGCCAAAAACGGATCTGCATTAATTACTTGCCAATTTCTCTTCAGCCGAAAAAGCCACCAGCCAACTGTTGGCACACCCGTCTGCAGCAGGGACCGTACGTCCCTCTATTTAGACTTGCGTCGTCCCAAGGCAGTGTCAAGTTACTGGAGAGCACACATCAACAATTGCCATACGGATTGTGGTCCAGTCAAGGTCGAACTTTCCAAGGTGATAGCTCAGTCTGATTGTCTCAAGGGTACACAAGGTTTTGGTATGGTGTGCTAGCATTACCCAAATGGTACAAATAACACCACACGCAGTTGAGCACAAATAAATGAAAATCATCCAAACATAGCATATTGTCTTCGTACCTCATGTGGAATAACTCCAGAAGAAGAGGCATATCGACAGGCTCATAGGAGCATTCCACATGAAGAGAGGCTAAGGTGGGTCTAGAGTACCTCCTGGGCTTATAGTGTGGGGTCAACTGTGGAGGTCTCTTTTGGGCAGAAAGAAAACCGAATTTCATGTTTTTGGGTCCCTACTGCCGTCATCAATCACATAGCAAGCATGTATGGATACATTATGAACACAGCTTAATTTTTTCACTAGCATAAAATAGCATGTTAAACTCACCATCAGTCGTGACTCATATGCATCTTGTCTAGCCAATCATCGAGGGAGTAACGTGTAAGCATTGCACTAAGGAAGAGAAACCATACCTAGTTCGAGCCTCAGCTTCTCGTAGGGTTCTCTATGCAATGCCTTTGTGAATATATCAGCAATTTGTTCCTCTGTTCTGCAATATTCCATCTCAATTGTTCCCTTTTCCACACAGTCTCGTAGGAAGTGATATCGAATTTCAATGTGCTTAGTGCGTGAGAACTGTACTGGATTTTTAGAGATGTTAATAGCACTAGTGTTATCACACAGAATCTTAGCACAATTAGTAATAACACCGTAATCACTTAGCTGTTGCCTGATCCACAGTAGCTGCGCACAGCAAGCAGCGGCGGCAATATATTCTGCCTCTGCGGTGGAGAGAGCAATTGAGGATTGCTTCTTTGAAGCCCAAGAGATGAGACATGGTCCAAGATATTGAGCCATCCCTGAGGTGGACTTCCTGTCTGTCTTGCACCCAGCATAGTCTGCGTCAGTATATGCTTCCAGGCGCAATTCTCCTCCTCTTGGATAGAACAAGCACAAGTCATCTGTTCCTTTTAGATATCGTAATATCCTCTTTACAGCTTTCACGTGGGTCTCCCTGGGGTCAGCCTGAAACCTAGCACACAGACAAACACTGAATAAGATATCGGGTCTGCTAGCAGTGAGATAGAGTAGTGAGCCGATCATTCCCCTATACAGAGTTGGATCCACTCTAATTGAGGATTCGTCCTTTGTCATGGCATCGTTTGGGGACATCGGTGTGGCACATGTCTTGGCGGATTCCATCCCAAATTTCTTCAGGATTTCCCTTACGTACTTCTGCTGATGGATTCGGGTTCCATCCTCCTTTTGAGAGACTTGAAGTCCAAGGAAGTACTTGAGCTCTCCTACCATGCTCATCTCGAACTCGCTTGACATCAAATCTGTAAACTTCTTGACAAGTTTAGGGTTAGTTGAACCAAAAATGATATCATCTACATATACCTGCACCACCAGAGTGTCCTTCCCTTCCTTCAGAAGGAAGAGAGTTTTGTCTACCTCTCCTCTGATATATCCGTGAGATAGTAGGAACTGTGACAGTCTCTCATACCAGGCGCGAGGGGCTTGCTTCAGTCCGTACAGCGCCTTCTCGAGGATATGGACATGATCTGGGTGAGTGTGATCCTCGAATCCTGGTGTCTGACTTACGTATACCTCTTCCTTTAGGACTCCGTTCAAGAAAGCCGTTTTCACATCCATTTGCTGTAGAACAAAGCCATGGTAAGTCGAATACGCAATTAGTAACCTGATTGCTTCTAACCTTGCAACTGGGGCGAAGGTTTCATCGTAATCTATCCCTTCTTGTTGGTTGTATCCCTTGACTACCAGGCGGGCTTTGTTTCTTACAACGACTCCCTTATCGTCCATCTTGTTGCGAAAGACCCACTTCGTTCCAATCACATTCTTGTCCTTTGGCCTAGGGACCAGGCGCCATACCTTATTCCTCTCGAACTGGTGAAGTTCTTCTTGCATGGCATTTACCCATTCCGGATCCTTCAATGCTTCAGCAATTGTCCTTGGTTCTGTAACGGAGACAAAGGATGCAAATTCACAGAAATGACATAGGGCATCTAGACTTACTTGATCCTGCGATGTATAGCATTGGTAGTCCCTCATCCTGGACGAGGGCTGGACGACTCTTCCGCTCCTTGTAGTTCTGGGTTCCACCGCTGTATCTGTAGGCGGGAGATTATTGTCAGTCACCTCTTCGTTGTGAGTCTCAGCAGCGATGTCTGTTACAGGGACATCAGGACCAGGTCCTTGAGCGGGTAACTCGGCTTGATCATCAGTGAGTTCCTGGCCGGCTCCCTGAGCAGTTCCTTGAACTTGTTCCATGTTCTCATTTTGAGGAGGTTCCCAGTCGGGGTCATCCCTGTCGGTGAACTGAAGTTCTCCATCGTCCTGTGAAGAAGGATCACTCACTTTGTGACCTGTCATAGAGTTCTCATCAAAGGTTATGTGGATGCTCTCCTCCACTCGTTCCATCCTCAGGTTGTACACCTTATAAGCTCTGCTGTGGCTTGAGTATCCGACAAACACACCTTCATCGCTCCTTGGATCGAACTTTCCCAAGTTGTCCTTTCCGTTGTTATGAACGTAGCACCTGCAGCCAAAAACTTTCAAATGGGCAACGTTAGGTTTTCTGCCTCGCAGCAGTTCATACGGTGTCTTCCCTATCAGAAATCGCAGAGATGCCCGGTTCAGGATGTAGCTGGCCGCATGCACAGCCTCTGCCCAGAACCCTTTGGGAACGCCACTGGCTATCAGCATTGTTCTGGACATGTCTTCCAGCGTCCTATTCTTTCTTTCTACCACTCCGTTCTGCTGAGGAGTACGTGGTGCTGAAAAGTTGTGATCAATTCCTGCAGTTCTGCACAGCGAGAGAAACTGGGAATTCCGGAACTCGGTTCCGTTGTCAGTACGAATGGATACTAGCTTCTTACTCAGCTTGTTCTCAGTTAATTTCAGCCATGAAACAAATTCAGAGTATGTTTCATCTTTAGAGCATAGGAAAATTGTCCAAGTGTACCTGGAGTAATCGTCTACAATGACTAGTAAATACCTGTTACCTCCGCGGCTGACGACGTTCACTGGACCGCAGAGATCCATGTGGATCATGTCCAGAGGACCTGACGTACTCACTGATTGTTTTGATTTAAACGAAGTGCGTACTTGCTTGCCCATGGTACATGCGCTGCACACTTGATCAATCGAGTTCTCTATATTGGGTAATCCATCCACTAGCTCATTCTGATGAAGCTTATGAATCAGTTTCGTGCTTGCATGTCCAAATCTTTTGTGCCACAGCAGTGTGTTGGCAGCTAAGCTGGCCAGGCACAGTTCTCCCTCAGGAACAAACTCTGGGTCCACTGTATAGATTTGGTTTTCACGAATGCCTCTGAGAATTACCTGTCCTGTCTCAATGCACTTCACAAAGCAGTCATTAGAATTGAACATCACTTGATTTTTACCATGCTGACACAACTGTGATATGCTCAATAGATTGTAATTTAGATTCTCAACAAGACTGACTTGTCGAACTTTGATTGTTTCGGAAATTCGTACCTCTCCTGTTGCAACGACCTTACCTGTACTCTTGTTTCCGAAGATAATGCTTCCTCCGGAGTAGGCTTGGAGTGAGATGAACCATCCTGGATCTCCTGTCATGTGTTTGGAGCATCCGCTGTCCAGATACCATGGCTTGCTCCTCACTCCGTCCTGCAAGAGAGAAATCAGTTTTTACGAACCCAGACAAGCTTGGGCTTACTGGGCTTTGGTGCAGTTTTGACAGTAGAAGGAAACTTTAGAGAGTGTGAATCGTTATCATTTGTGAGATCGATTTTCTTCCTAGGAGTTCTCCTGGGTCGTCCGTGGGTTGCTGTGTTATGATAAGGGCGACCCAGTTTACCCCTGTCGTCCTTGCTGTGAGAGGGAACTTCCTTCTGATAACGGTAATTCCTCTCGTAGGAGTTTTCAAGTTCCCTGCAGTTTGATTTGTAGTGGCCAGTGTGACCACAGTGCCAGCAGACTCGATAGTAGAGGGCACCAGTTTTCCTTCTCCTTTCTAAGGGAGTGGGTCTCCTATCTCTTTTGGCATGAGGGTCAAGAGTGAGTGGTTGAGGGTTGGAGCTCATCTTCTTCCAGATTTCAAAGGCTTTGCCAGCCTTGAAAGCCACGGAGTCTCTGTCAAGGAGATGGCTCTCTTCTGGGAATGTCGCCGCTTTCTCCGACTGTCTGGTGGCTTCCAGCTTTTTCTCCTGGTGCGAGCTCTCGCCGACTTCAGTCGTCACTCCCTTTCCTTTGGCAATCCTTCTGTTTTCCTCTTCTTTGTTGGTCACATCAATATACCCGAGTCCAGGTCTGACAAACTTCCTTTCGTAGTCCTGTCTTACTTCGTTCGCCTTCTTAGCTTCTAGCTCTCTTAGCCAGATTTTCTTTCTTTCAGTCTCCTTTTGTCTGAGATCTGCGACTGTCTGACGGAGTTCCTCGTTGTCTAACTGGATCCTGACAGATTCTTCAATTGAGCCTGCTGTCTTAGTTCTGATCTCTGTCGGCCTGGTATCGTCAATCTTCATGCACTTCAGATCGTTGCTCAACCTGTCCATTTGTGTGTCTCCGACGTCGCAAGTATGGCATCTGCAGATGTGTTCCTTTGCTTCTTTCTCGAGGCGCATAGCTTTAGTTGACCAGAGGCGGTTGTTTTCCATATCATCTTCATGTTCTTCCTTCATGATTTCAAGCTGTTCCTTAAGGCTCGTGATCTTCTTCAGTAGTTCGGCAATGGTTTCTGCAAAATCAGATTCACTAAAGACTTCATTGACAAAGGAATCAGAATCATTTACCTCATCGTTCGTGGATCTTGCCATCAGACATGGCTCCTTGGCTCGCTTCCCATCACTGTGTTCCTCGTCTGAGTCCCCCCAGGCAGCGAACATGGCTTGAGCTTCCTTTGGGGCAGGAGGTTCACCCTTCTTCTTACTGTAGCAGTCTTTAGCAAGATGTCCCTTCTTCTGGCAGTGATAGCAGGTTCTCTCCTCCTTTGTTCCTGCCTTTGTTTTACTTTCCTCTGAGGTAGTTCCCTTGTTCCCCCTTTGGTTATTTCTTCCTCCCCCAGAGCCACCTCTGTTTTGGAATCTGCCTGTGGTTGCCATCTTGAAGGCTTTTGAAAGAAGAGCTATCTCCTCGTCCTCTCCTTTGGATGGTACACTTACTTGAGCTATGTCCAAGGCTTTCTCCACTTTCAGTGCTATAGCTTGAGATTTTCCAGCTTGTCTTCTGGCCATCTTTCTCTCTGATATTCCAGCTTGACTCTGCAGATTTGCCACCAGCTCTTCCAGAGTGATGTCTTTGATACCCTTTTGAGCCTGGAGGGCTGTAGTTACAGTATCCCATCTGGGGCTGAGCGCTTGCATGAACTGATGAGTTATCTTCCACTGTGGAAGTTTCTCATCCAGGGAGTTCAGCTGAGCGATGATTACTTGGAATCTGGTATAGAAGTCCTCCAGCGATTCGTCCTTTCGTTGCTCAACTGTTTCATAGTCCTTTGTGGCAGCCAGGATTCTGTTTCTCTTTATGTCTTCGTTTCCCTCATACAGTCTAGCGAGTCCGTCCCACTGTTCCTTCGCAGTCTTATACACAGCCATCTTCACCTGATCTCCTGGAGAGAGGGCCATGTACAGGACCTTCTTAGCTCTGGCATTTTGCTGGAGAGCTTTGTAGTCAGCATCTGTGTACTTGTCTTTCTCCTTCTCTTTCGGATTGGCAGGATCTGTCACATCCAGAATAGGGAAGTTCCCTTTTTCGAATACCTGCCACAGCTTCCCATCCAGAGAACACACATGAGCTTCGAACTGATCCTTCCACCAGTCATACTCTCCCGAACTGAGCACCGGCGGCTTCCAAAACGAATCGCTTCCGTTAGACATGATTTCCTGCAAAGGCTAACACACAATCTAGAGCCTGGCTCTGATACCAATTGTTGGATCGTTAGGTTAGCCAACTATGTGAGGGAGATCCCAGAGCGGTATCCCTCAGACAGATGGCAGCGGAAATTTACTTTAACACAGGAAATCGTACGGAAAGTAAGAACTCACAGAATTATAGTGGAAACCTTACTGCAACCTTTGCAGCAGGCTGAAAACCACTTTGCCTTCTGGACAATTCCAGAAGGGCTTCAAGATCAATGTTATTGATGAAAAGAGTGTGCTTGTAGATTGTTACACTTTGTCTCACTCAGGGACAGCTAACAATTCTACTCAACTCAAAGTATCAACTAACACGATCTGTCTCGTCCGCACACAGCAGCACTTCGTCAGCTCCGGTATTGATTGATCTTCAATATTCGATTCGTTCTCTCCAAAAGCCGAACATCACTCTGAAGACTCCTCCTCTATTTATACTGGTCTTCAAGTCGGCTGAGTCTATCTCCATCAGAGATCCGATAGTTATTTCGCAGATATGATACAGTCAAGATATTTCCATATCTTGACCCTGTCACATATATGCTTACCAAATCTGGCTTCAATCTTCCTATCGAATATTCAGACATCTCCTCGTGTATTTATTTGACATGTATCCGTATATATCCTTCCATCAATGATTCTCGTCATATATTGTGCGTATATCCCCGTGCATCTTTGATATGTATCTGCGATATATTTTCCCAGATCCGATCTGGTCACATGTCGGTTTTTCTCTCTCGGACAGATCGTATCTCTCTCGCAGCTTTGCTCTCTCCCAGGGATGTCCAGTAAGCTTGCCTGTCAGACAGTGATTTCTGCACACTCAAATGGATTATTAGTTAAGTGTTTGTTATCATCAAAACACAAAGGGTCCAACACATAATTAAAAGTTACCATACTAAAATAATATCGTTTTAGCACTCACAACATTTGACTGATATTTTTCCGGTACCCTAACATTGAACATTTATTGCCCGATCAACCGTCTGGGAAAGAGACTGTGATTTTAAAAAAAAAGGAAGAGACCATACGATACACATTTGGTCTCATTGAAATAGGGCAAATGTGAAACTAAAAACTCATATGTCATGAAACAAAAAAACTAAAAATGATCATTTTTCACCGAAATTAATAACATTCGTTGAAATTTTTCCCTTGCTAGTTCGGCAGATCATGTGTGGATGTCTATTTAAACACTTAATTTTTTTTTATTTTTTTTGATTAAGAAACACTTAATTAATTTGAGTTGAGACTTTTTGGCCTGGAAGTCAAATATTAGTGTCAAATACTTAAACTAAAGTCATCAAGTTAAGTTTGTCAATTCACTTCTCCTATTTAAATCAAGTTAGATTTTTCAATTCGGCTGAGTTTCAATTCAAGTAACAAAAATGCTTAATTTGATAATAACATTAATAAATATCAATCATTATTCATTCATTGTGCTTGGTATTTTCCTATATGAAATTCTTTTTTCTGGAATCATTTTGAATATATTTAAACTTTATTCTCCCTTCGTGGCCAGGTCGGTAGCCAAGCTGCTGGAAAAACTCGGAGTTGAGAAATTCTCAGCAATGGGAACGAGCTATGGTGGATTTGTGTCATACAATTTAGCCCTGATGTTTCCGGAGAGGGTGGAGAAGGTGGTGATAGCTAGCTCGGCTTTAAATATGATCAAGGGCGATAATGCAGAGTTAGCCAAGAGGGCTAAGGTCGAGAATGTGCAAGATCTTATGCTTCCGGCCACCGCAGCTAATTTCAGGAAGCTGGTGACTCTGGTTGTCTACAGGTTTCCTAAGGCTACTCCCAACTTTTTCCTCAATGACATGTTGAGGGTAAGTATTTGAAAATTTCAGTCTCAACAATAATTAAAATTTTATTTGATTAGTGTATTTATAAATACTTATTAATCAAGCTAAAAATTGGATTTACGAAAAAAAGATTTGTTGCAACACTGTCAAATACTGTGAGTTCCAAAAAGTCATCGTTTCAATAAAAATGGCATTGGTTCGGTAGATATCTTTTTTGAAATATAACAATTATTTACTGCTCGAATGGCGAATTCAGAATTTATATTCGGAGTACAGAAAGGAGAAAATGGAGTTGTTGAATGGGCTGAGCTTGGTACACAATGAAATTCCACAAGTGTCTCCTATTGAAAAGGCATGTCTTAATTTTGGCAATGTGATTTACCACTAAGCTCTATACATTGATCATTTGGAAAATGCAGGATGTGTTGCTGGTTTGGGGCAACCAGGACGGCATATTCCCCTTGCCTAAAGCCTTCGAACTTCAAAAGTAAGTACCAGACGTTGCGCGGCCTTGAGCTATAATGTGGACTGTTGATTTGTGGAAGTATTGATTGGTTTTTATTTTTGTTGATTGGTTGCAGACTTCTTGGGGGCAAGACGAAGTTGGAGGTGATCAAGAATGCAGGACATATGCCGCAGGTGGAGAAGTATGATGAGTTTAATAAGATTGTGTCCAAGTTTTTATTAGGAGAATCCTCTTGAGTCGCAAACTGCTGCTTCATATATGTATCCTTTTGATATATAGTACAGAAGGGTCGGGATCAGGTGCAAACCTGATTTTATGCGTAGACTATAAACCACTAAATTATTGTGAACTTATGAACATTGTCGTAATTTGATGAACTTTTTATATTGAAAATTTCGCTAAACTCGAGTGAATTTTAGGAAATTTTTAGGAAATAATAAGGGTTGTTAGATGGGCAATACGAGGATTAAGATTGATTTATACAACGAAACATTGTATATATTATCTTGATTTTTTTTATAAACTGCACTTTGCAGATATAAAGCGAAATAGAGGACTTAAAGCTAGAAACAAATCCAATCGGGAACAGGTCGACAATATAAACCTACGTAAAAGATAAGAAGAACCCTACTCCGCTTGGCCTCATGCCCTCACTACGTGGACCCACTATCTTTTGACTTACCACATGGAAATCGAACGAAAAAATCAACAGGCGTATATACATCAAGAAAAAACATCCTAAAAACACCCCAAAAAGTGAATCGCAAAGCCTTCTCCTCTCCCTTCCTCCGCCCCAAACTGCCTCCTACTGCCAACAACCACCGCAAACCTCTCGATTTGGCCGCCACCACCACCAAACCTGTGACCCATCATGCCTCCCGATGAAACCTCAGCAAGCTCAATCTCCAACGAATGGCCTCAGCATCTCAGATTCCGACCGACAGCCTCATCGAGCTCCACCTCCACCAAATCTGTGTCCCTCCTCTAGATCTAACCAATACCTGAGAAGGAGAAGCACATGTTGGCGTTCGATCGGTCGCTAGGAGATGAAGAGATCCGGCCGAAAATCCAATCCAAAAACTGCTGGAGAAAAAACCCTTCTAAGCGGGTAACCGCTTAAAGGGAAGGAAGAGAATTTCTATACAAACTACCCAGTTTCAAACTCAAATCTCTAATCTGTACCGCCAAAAACTCAAATATCTGGATTACCCAATTTTAGTTATTCTCGATTCCTGAGGAATCGGTATCCTTCATTTTTTTTACATTATCGGTAGTACTACAGAACCTGATAATGTCGATTTGAGCTAATACCGGTTTTCCAGGAACCGGTATTAGTAAAATTGCTGATGTGACCCGATTTGTGGCCTATGAGGAGTAGCCGAACCTCATCAGTGCCAGCATGACATCCAACTCGAATACAAGTTCCATAGGAATTAACTGCGAATATGTTCACACCGGTCGATTTTAATTTAAGTGAATCCCGGTACGCCAAGAACCGGAATTATAATAATATCGGTTCCTGAGGAACCGGTATTGAGTGTATGCCACGTCTCCTTCAATATCCTCCCACCTGGTCTACGTAGGCCCCAAATCGAGCCACATAAACAAATTTTAATCTTACCGGTTCCACATAAACCGGCAACCATTGAATTCTACCTACCCGATTTTACGGGTACCGGCAATGTAAAAAAATGAAAGATACCGACTCCTCAGGAATCGGGAATAACAAAAATGGAGTAATCTAGATATTTGAGTTTTGGGCGATACGAATTGGAGATTTGAGTACAATTTTTTTGATGGGAAACCTAAGAAACAACAAAACAAACAAACACAGCACCTAAAACATGGAAAAACAAGAATATCACCACATCTACTAGGCCATGACTAGGACTACCAAGGCAAGACTACAGTCTACAGCTACAAGAGACCAACTATGAATTACAATCCGAACACACAACTCTTGGGAATGCATCTAGTCGCCTCCATCCCCACTTTTGAACTCTCGCGTAGTTTGCCAGCCAGTCAACTGTCTTGTTGTCTTTTCGCATCACATCCTCCAGGCTCCAAGAGATCTATTGGCTTGTAACAAAGCAGTGCACTTATCCACCCAATTGTGCTCCACTCCAACCATCCTTCTTCCCTTCATATAATAGCTAGAATCGCTTCAAGGCCATCATATTTGAAAACCGCCCTCCCGAATTTCCCTCGAGCCGTCACAGCTTCCATACAATTAAAGACAGCTACTAGTTGTATAATGCGTCACTCCAACAAGACCGTTTATAAGATGGCTTTTTATTTATTTATTTTTTTATAAAGAAGACGGGCCACCTTACACTTACAGCAACATTATTATTGTTACACTGCGTAATAAAAATCAGTGTCACTACACCAGTTGGTCATTTATGTAACATAGTTAGTGTCAGTGACATAAGCATCAGTCGCATAAGTATCCTTAGGCGACTGAGAAAAACAAGTGAGTCGCTTAAGATTACTTATGTGACCGGTACTTATGCAGCTGACCGAAGTAAGTGACATAAGTGTCCTTATGCGACAACGTCTTATGTAGCTGACCGAAGTTTGTGCCATAAGTGTCCTTATGCGACAACGTCTTATGTAACTGACACTAACTTCGCCACATAAGTGTCCTTTATAAAATGCCACGTCATTTGTAAAATTTGAAATCATTGACTAATTTTCGAATGATCAGTTAACTTTTGCATTAAAGGTGATTGGTACAACAAGAACCTACTTACGCACAAGTATAAGGAAAGTGTATCGCATAAGCTCAAGATGCATTTAATAAACAAACATACACTTCTACACCGTCTTTCTTCCTCCTTCACTTCTGGTTTTCTCTCCCACGGCTTAATACATACTCAACAGCTCATCCATTGCGAAAAGTCAGGTAAATAAGGTATGATACATATTTTTTTTAGTTAATATTTATTAGTTGCATACCATCATACATCGATTTCGTTGAAAAAGATGAGTTTCATGTGTTCCAAATTCTCGTTATATAGCTTGTATGGCAGAAATTCATCCGAATTTCATAGATACATCAGTTTTGTAACTTGTGTTGTGTCCACACACACATTACCCTCACAAATAGTTTAGTCGAAAGCTCGATTTCGACATTAATCCGATGGCCATCCAGTCCGTACTGTTTATCGTTCGATTTCTCAGCGCGTTTATAGAGAAGTGGAGAGCCCTAGCGTCGACGTCGAAGAAACTGTGTCTGGTTTGATCAAGAATGAGAAGCTACTCACCCTTGGGTGGGAGTATTTGGGGTAAATAACCAAATTGCCCCCTTTTCAAACTCAAATAACTCATTTGCACCAGTTGAAACTCAAATAACCAGATTACCCAATTTATAATAATTTTGGTTCCTCAGGAACTGTACTCTTCATTTTTTTATAATTCAAGGTTACCAGGAATCGTTATTAATAAAATTTGCTGATGTGGCTTATTTGGGACCTATGTGGACCAATTGGAACAAAATCCAATCTAGCGTACACGTCAAATGCCGGTTCGTGAGGAACCGGTGTCCTTATGATACCGGTAACTGATGCATCGGTATCATCTGCATGCCCGTGCAACTCATAATTACAACACCCAGAGACCAGTGCTGCAAACATAGGCATCTCTATCACCTCTAGCAATCCAAGAATCTCACAGCTACCAGCTCAACAGGCCATCCCCACATACATACATAATCCAGCCACAGCATATGTTAGCAACTCAGCCACCCCAACAAGTCCAAGAACGTCAAGACCGCAGCAACTTCATGTCATCATATCAACCTCAAACATACATGTCACAGCAGCGACAGTTGCATTACAGTCCATCGAATAATGTGATAGAAAAAGATTACATTCAGCCTCTTGCAGCAAACACACCTTACAATCGCATGGGTCGATACTATGATGACTACAGCAATTACACACCTCTGGCTATAGCATTCAGTCGATGTAGACACACCTCTTGCAGCATTCAGCCTCTGCATGCTGCGAAGAAACAGCCCTCGGTGCGGCGGAGTTCGGATAAGTAGACGGAGTCGATGTCGCCGGAGCCAAGGCGAAGGAATCTGAGGTCGGAGAAGGCGAGAGGGCGTGGTGGAGTTTGGGATATGGTGAGGGAGTGGATGGCGTCCCAGCAGGGGTTAGGAGTGGAAGAGGAGGAGGATGAGCGGTGGGTGGTTGTCGAAGCGGAGTAGTAGTTACTGCAACTGGGTCTAGTGGTGGTGATGGAGTTGAGGGAGGAGCCGAGAGTGGAGGAGGAAGCTGTGAAAGTGGCTTCGGAGCTGGAGCTTGTGGTGCGATGGATGACGTCCGTGGTGGTGGCGAAGTTGAAGCTCATGATGATGTTTATACGCATGCAGATGATACCAGTGCTTCAGCTACCGGTATCATAAGGATATCAATTCCTCTCAAACCGGTATTTTACGTGTACGTCAGATTGGCTTGAATTGTGTTCCATTTGGTCATTTTATTAATACCGGTTACTGGGAAACCGAGATTATAAAAAAAATAAAGAGTACTGATTTCTTAGGAACCGAAATTATTAAAAAAAGGTAATCTGGTTATTTAAGTTTCAACTGATGCAAATGAGTTATTTGAGTTTGAAAAGGGGGCAGTTTAGTTATTAACTCGAGTATTTGTCGAGATTCAGTTTTGATTTGTCGATATTTATGCATTTGACGGTGACGTCGTTCTACACATTTCTGTCGATCACTTACCTCGATCGACTTCTGTCCGCTCGCCGGTTTCCGGTAAGTATTGGAGTCTGTTTTGTATTTTGTTTGATTGCTCAATGTCATAATCAGAACTCAACAATTTCAAAACCTAGGATTGTCCTCAACAATTTCAAAACCTAGGGTTGTCCTTGTCCAGATGATTTGATTTTTGATTTTGACGTTTTATATGTTTCAAACATATCTGCTGCATTTCTGAGTTGTGAAATCCCCAATTGAGAAAGCGATTTCATGTTACGGTGAATTGCAGATTTCAGAGCCATTCAATTCCTTGTTGGTTGGATTTGTGATTTCACATTTTGGTGGATTGGGAGGATCAGATTTTGGAGGAAACTACGCCTGTGGTTGGATTTGTGAGAATGATTCTTCATTCTAATAAGTAGGTTTTGACTTTCTTGTATGGATGATGTTCAAATTATTCCAGCACTGTCATAAGTGATGTCTAATGTCGGTGTATGATTTGTTGAGATTATGAATGAAAATGAATTTTTTTATGCTCCAAATTGAATGTATAAGCGGTTAAATATGTGTTGCGAAAAAAATACTCCACATTAAAGCGCTGTTTATTGTCAACAAAAAACGATGTCTTATGTCTTTGCTATTTTTTAGACAATGTTTATCCATTCGATTAATAATGGTATGATGAAGAGTTACGATACATGGACATCACATGATGAAAAGAGTAATGAACCATTTGCAAACATGTTGAGACAACAATGGGTTGTAGAGATGTATGGGGAAACAAGTAGTGGTGTGATGCATCACCAATGAAACCCAACCATAGAGATTCTTCAAGATAAATTTCACTTTCGACATATGCATGAAGAGGATTATCTGAATGGCTTATGAAAAGTATAACAATCTTTTAGGCGAAGTTCGGACTCCAAAGTGCATGGATGCATATTTTACTATAAAGAGTACAAAGATCTTCTTAGATGCTCCGAGTGTCGCGAGGCAACATACGTCCATTAATTTATGTTTATTCATTCACATCTTGCACCGACTAATGTAGAAGAGTAGAAAAGACAAATCATACATGTTACATTCTAGTTATTGATCCATTTCTTCAAACTCTTTCGTAAATAAGCATCTATCATGTATCATATTTTAACCTGAAGGATATGTTAAAAGTTATTGATCTATTTCTCCAAACTCCTCAACTTGTCCATTGATGAGCTCCTGGACAAAATTATTAAGGGGTCTTACTCCAGCTTTGTCAAAATTTGACAGCCGACATCGATGGCGGTGAACCAACTTTCTCGCTTTCAGAATCGATTTATTCACGGCTAACTTCAAATCTCCTTCTCCGATCTCTTCTATATCACCGATATAACACTTTCGAACCTAAATCTAGGGTTCCAGTCAGCGTTTGGTGGTGGTCGGCGTAAGTTTTAGCTTGGCCAGCCTTTGTTGTTGAAAAGTCAGCTACTGATACTTCCTGGTAACCAACAATTAGTCCTACTACTCTTTTTGTTGTGCGTTTCTCGATTCTTATTTTATTATTTTGTTTCAGGATTAATTTGACATTCTGGGATGATGTTGCTCGTATTGCATCTCAACAAGGCTAATCACATGTAATTGAGCAGGGAGTAACTTGATACCCGTAAGACTGCCCTGACAAGGAGACACGAGATAAAGGAAATGTATGCTTGAAGGTAATATATATATCCTCTCTTTTACATACTTAGTACAATAACTATGATTCAACCTACTTGACTTCTAAAAAAAATTGTACAACATAATTTACTATTATCTTATTTTCTCTTTTTTTTTACAGCATTAGAGGTACGGTAAAGACCAGCAACCTAATAACAGAAAATACATCAAGGAAATGGTTGCTGGGAGCACTACAACCAAGCAAGAGCTGATTAAGGAGGCCTCCTCGCCCTAGAGGCGGGACATCTAACCATGTGCTTCGGATGATGCTTTAAGACATGTGGGCAATGTTTCGAATGCTGTTTCATTTGGTTTGGAATTTGAATACTTTGTGACTTGGGTGCAGCTTCACTTTTCAATAACTTTATGCTTAACTTTTCAATAACTTTGATGCTTAACTTTTGAATACATCTTTGATGTGTTGTGTAATGTGTACTAAATATTGAACTTGTTGAACTCTTTGAACTTGTTGGTGGACTGTTTCCGGTAGTTTATGAATAAGCTTAAAATCAGGGAATTTTTTAATGTGCTAGATTTAATTACAATATTGATAGTTATTGGTGTCTTATGCGACTACCAGCCAATACAAAATGACACAAAAATAAACTTATGTGACACATTAAAACACAGATACTGAACTTAGACGGCTAAAAATGGCCACAAATCAGACTTATGTGTTTGAGTTTACTTAGACATTAATTTTACGACACTGTAAAAATTTACCTACGCGTCAAACCAAATTGGTAAAAATGAAGTTTAACGAGAGGACATAGATCTCCTAAAGCGACTAACGTGTCTACTAACGCGGCTAAAGTCAGTCTGTCACTCAAGGACTCTTATGCGACATATGTCCATTAGTCAGTCGCAAAACACCTTATGTCACACCCTTTATGCGACTGGTCCTTATGTCACTGACCGCAGTCGCATAAGACCTTATGCGACTGAAAATGTCCTTACGCGACATTTTTTGGTCAGTGACAAAAGTGACCAACTAGTGTGTCATCAGCTGTCCAACTAATTCAGACACTCCCAAACATTATGGATCCATCCCCATCCAGCAGCCAGTCTTCATCAGCAACCGACCGATCAAACAACGATGAGAAACACGGGAAATCATCAGACTCATAATTATGCTCTTTATCCCCTGATAGTAAATTGCACTCCAAAATTGGACCAAAGTTGATGTTTTCATCATCTGTGTTCCTCGAATTAGCTCCGCCGGCAATGTCGTTGTTAACATAAGTACTGCCGAGTTCTGCAAAGTCGCCGAGGTTGAACTCCATCGTATCTAATTCATCCTCGTTGAAATTCCATGAATAATCCTCCTCCTCCTCATTGCTGCTAGATTTTGTGTTGACGAATCTTGATGTGCTGTAGTGTGTGTTTATCATGTAGCTGCTTGACTTCATCTGATCTGCTGCTTTCCCAGCTGCCAATGATGATTTTTCCGCCATGACCGCCTGGGTGGAAGACTTTGGAGCTACTGCAAGAAATGGAGGCTGCGGTTGCTTATTGACGATGTTGTTGATCTTGTTCAATGATATGAGCTTTTTCGATAGAGTAGTATTCCAGTAATTCTTGATTTCATTGTCTGTTCGTCCAGGTAGCCTTCCCGCTATCAGCGACCATCTGTTTCAAAACGATATAATTAATATATTATTATTCAGTCTCAGCTTTGGAGTTGACCCTCTATATATATATCACAGAATCGCTTCAAAGGTATATGTATATCTAAGAGATCGATGAACCTATTGCCGAGAAGCCTGTGAAGTCTAACAATAAGATCTTCCTCGTCTGGCGAGATGTTGCCTCTCTTGATGTCCGGCCTCAAGTAGTTTAACCACCGGAGCCTGCAGCTCTTTCCGCATCTTTTCAATCCTGCACCAAATCACAAAATTTCAATTATTGTACTTTGTGTTAGCTAGCTAGTACCAGCCATATATTTCTTGAAATGTGACATTAAGAGAAGACACTTTTAACTTTATATATCCGTACATACCTGCTGCTTTATGGACGTTTCCCCATTTCCCCTCCCCGTGCGCCTCCACATATTCCACCAGCCGCCGGTCCTCCACCGCCGTCCACGCCCCCTTGTTCAATCCTTCCTTTTCACAACACGGCCTCCTACCCATTTTTCGTCCGTTAATATTTTTCTGTAACTATATATATCGAGATATGGATGCGACTATTGCTAAGTGTGAGTGAGTGATCCAAGAGAGATTGAGATTTCTATATATATATAGATAGGCTCTATATGGAATTGAGAATTACAAGGGCAAAGTACGTAGCTAGATAACAATAATAACGCTGTAACGTGTTTCGAAGAACACATGTGACAAATTTGACAATTGAGTGGCTACTTTCCATTTTTTGTAAATTAATAAAACAGTAGTGATAATGTTTCTAGATCTACACACCGTGCATCGCACGTCCAAGCGCGCGCGGCTGCATATGGTGGCCGTTGAGATCAGGGCGGCGCGGTTAGTGTGCACGCTCTGATTAAGACCGCGTTTTAGGCAGCCTCAAATGAGTTTTATTTTTTCTTTAATAATTAAGAAATACGACCTAACTTTCTTATGGTCAACCAAATTACAGTTCGTGCGCTTATATATGTTTAGAGAGAGAGAGAGAGAGAGAGAGAGAGAGAGAGAGAGAGAGAGAGAGAGAGAGAGAGAGAGAGAGAGAGAGAGAGAGAGAGAGAGAGAGAGAGAGAGAGAGAGAGAGAGAGAGAGAGAGAGAGAGAGAGAGAGAGAGAGAGAGAGAGAGAGAGAGAGAGAGAGAGAGATCTAACTGTCGTTCATGGCTGTCTTTGTGTATTTAGAAAGGTTGTTGCTTGCTATGTATGTGTTGGTTGAAATTATTTGAATGGGGAATAGAATAAAGAGTACTCTTTATTCTTTATGCAATAATAATGATGTAGGAGCGTTTAGGGTGATGCATGGCAGATTGAGGATCAGATGGTGCGCAAAAAAGATACTGTCGGAAAAATACAGATTTGGCGTTCGGCGTCTAGAAATCCGCCGTGAGACCTTATTTCGAGTGGAAACGGGCCAACAAACGCAACTCACACCTAGAGCTGGGATATCTGAGCTTTTTAGGCCTTCCGGGCTCGTTTATGAGGCCGAATCAGCATATTTATCTTTTAGCATCATTATCTTTTTTAGCAGCATAACATTATCTTTTAGATTTGTGTTTTCCTATTTAAACTCACCTTAGGGTTATTGTTATTCATCTTTTATCGTATCAATAAACACTCGTTTTTCGTTTTTTGGTGGATTCCAAGCTTTCTTGGTGGATACCAAGCTTATCACGAATTCATTGCTGGTGAATTCGTTTATCCTATTTGTCACGCTGCGAACTGACGATATATGTCCGCGTTGACCCTCTCACAATCTGCTCTGGGTACGTGTTGATCTGCCATCTGATCAAGTTAGAAGAGAGAGAGGGAAAGACCTGCTTCTGATACCAACTGACGCAGCGTGACAAACCGGATAAACGAATTCACCAGCAATGAATTCGTGGATAGCTTGGAATCTACCAAGAAAACTTAAAATCCATCTAGAAAGTTTTGGAATCCACCAAAAATGAAAAACGAGTGTTTATTGATACGATAAAAGATGAATAACAATAACCCTAAGGTGAGTTTAAATAGGAAAACACAAATCTAAAAGATAATGCTATGCTACTAAAAACTATAATGCTGATAAAAAGATAATGCTGCTAAAAGATAATGCTGCTAAAAGATAAATATGCTGATTCGGCCTGATAAATGAGCCCGGAAGGTCTAAAAAGCCCAGATATCGCAGCTTAAGTTGTGGGTTGCGTTTGTTGGCCCGTTTCCACTCGAAATAAGGTCTCACGGCGGATTTCTAGACGCCGAACACCAAATCAGTATTTTCCCGACCGTGCCATTTTTGCGCGCCATCTGATCCTCAATCTGCCCTGCATCACCCTAAACGCTCCTACATCAAAATTCGTTTATCCTATTTGTCACGCTGAGTCAAATACTATTTTTTTGATATATTGTTAATTGTTAAAGTTAGTATCTGTTAGAGGGACTTGAACCCGGGAACTGTGTCACCGGGGGAGTGCCCTTTCCAGTGGGTCACTCTCTTCGCCCTCCGGGTCAAATAATGTTGGGGTTCAATTATTATAAAAGAATTATTGAAAAAAGGTTTTTTTTTTCTGATACATATGTAGAGAATATATGTTCAATCATAATTTATACTCATTATTATTGAACACTACTAATTTGGATCCTAACGGAAAAAAAAAAAGAATACTTTGGAAAAATGCTCATAGAGCTTGTAACTCTCCTGCTGAGATCAGAATCGGTTTCCTCAAGGCTCAAATGTACGTATAAGATTAAAGGAGGTGTGATAAGTACTTGGATTGAATCCTGAGTTACTCAATTTTTTTTATTAAAAAAAACATTTTGGAAAAGGGCAAGGCATCTTGAGTCCTCATCTAATCATCTTTAGGCATGATTTTCCTTTTTCCCTGATAGGGACACACACCCAAATGCAAGAGAGTATCTAGTGGACACCAGTTCGATTTATTGCGTGTGTACTTTTAATATGTGGGACACATGCCCAGATCAATCAGACGGGCGCAATTTTTTTTTATTACTGGGACTGAAAGTTTTATATTGATTGTTATTATTGCGGTGATGAAAACGATAAGTGCATTGGAATTTATGGGCCTATCTTCACTCTATATCTTACTAAAAGCGTCAAATTCTGAGCGCCTGATTCAAAAAAAAAACGGAAATCAAATGATGTTTTGAAAAATAAATATAAATTCAAGTGTTAAATCAATGAGTACTGATGATGGTTCTATCAACAAAAAAAAATCAATGAGTGATGGTGATTCTGCTACTGCTACTGCTACTGCACTGCATCCCATTATTGTGAATTCGATAACCATGGTGTTTGACATTACTCTATTACTTTTGATATGACATGAGGGCTAAACATTTTCCTCTTGTTATATTTAATTGTAGATCTTTGACTTTTTATTCCGTCACTTTCAAATTTTTTGAGTAAGCGTTACTCGAAAGTCGAAATATACTTACATTTCTCCCAGAAAAAAAAATAACAATATATAATTATCCCTACAATAATAGGAAAAACTAGTGTTGCTGAATGGTCAGCTTTGACTATCTAAGATCTCGGATCTGATACGATTAAATAAAGTATTTTATTATAATTAAGAGTTTGAATTTATGTTAATCATGTGTGTGTATTTTTAAAAATAAAAAGAAAAAGAAAAATATTTGTCGTTCCCAAAACTAGGGTTCCGAATTGGGCCGGAGGATAGTCTCGAGCCGCAGCGAATCGTTAGATCAGGTAACCTTTCACACTCAGCGTTTTCAATCGCATTGCTCTATGCTTTTAGTATAATATCTCCAAGTTAGAGTAACTTTTCTATGCTGTGTTGGTTTAAGCGGCTGGTGGGTGGGAATATTGTGAGGAGGGAATTGAGAATCTTTGCGGGGGAAATTGGAGACTCGTTGAATTTGAAGATTTATTGGCTTTTGGTGTGTGGATTAGTTGATGGCGTTTTTCTTTCAGTTTCTTGTAGGTCTTTCCTTGATTTAGGGTTCTGAAATTTAATTGGAAATTTGTGTGAAAGGTAAGAGCTTTCAGTTCTAAGGGTGTGCTTCCCTGGATGCAGTGAATGTGAAACATTGGTGTGTAGTTGGTTGTCATCTGGGATGGATTTGAGGTTGATTAAGTTTTGGTTTCGCATCATTGGATCACAATTGATGGCTTTTCTTTGAATTACAGTTCTGATCTAGGTTTAGAATAATATTTGCTGGATTAGAGCTCAGATGGGCCTCTGAGGTTGAATTTTCTCTTGGAGTGATAAAATTGACTTTTAATTGAGGGCATATCCCAATCTAATGCAAATGATGACTCTTTTAGTTGAAACCAAAGTAAGAAAATCAGAATTATGTTATGTCTATAGTTGTACTATATTTTTCTTATATATGGATGGATTTAATTCTTCTGTTTCACCATTGGTGTATAAAATTCAAGTAATTTTTTCCTAAAACTAAATTGTTTTTCTCAGACTCGAAATTGGGCAGTATTAATAATTTTTATTCTACCCCAGTTATAAACTGCAAATCGCAGACTGGGTAGATACATTAGCACTGAAATGGTGGACATGGACCTGATGACATGGCTTAGCACTGTTATAATCGGAGCTGGGTGCCTTGCCTTTGGATTCTACATTGGCAAGTGTTGTCCAAACATTTTGTTATCAATTAAGTCAACAGCTAAAGTAGCAGCAGCAGCTGCTGCTGCTGCTGATACAAAGAAGAAGAATAAATCAAAAGTGCCCCTTGAGATTGAAAAGCTTGCGGATATTATTGAAGACTTTAAAATGGTCAGACCTCTACCTCATAACTCTATTTTTTCTCTCTCGCTCTCTTCATGTTTCTTTACCATGGCGCGTCTTCATACACTGATGTATGTGTTAATCGTGTCATCCTGGAAAGTATACAGGCATGGCAATGTAAGTGATATTGCACATTTAAATTTTGCAGGTCTTAGTTGTTAGAAATGACCTGAAAATGGGTAAAGGAAAGATTGCTGCCCAATGCAGGTTTCTACTTCAGCATTATCATCCTGATTGTAATGTTCTGTGCAATGCATGATTTTAAATCTTACACACTTGACGAAAACCTAATCTAATCTGTTGACAAGAAAAATGCTTTTGTCAAATCAACATCATCTGGAAAGTTGTCCTGGGGAAATTATATTGTTTTAGTGTTGTTTCAATATCTAGTCCGTGAATAGCAATTCATATGATAGTTAGTGTATCTAAAATATCCACCTGGCTAGGGCAGCTACAATGCGATTATACCAAGTAGAATTGTCACCGTGTGCTTAGGTAGATGATCGCTCGTTTACTTTTTTTCTTGGCTTTTATTCCTTTTTCTGGTCATGTGTGCTTTAGTTATCTGATGACCTAAAACTATGTTCAATAGCCATGCTACCTTGGGTCTCTACAAGAAGATACTTCACCGGGCACCCAAGGCATTGCAAAGGTTGGTGTTTAAACTCTATTAAATGATAAATCTTGATAATAATGGAATCATGTACCCTCTAATATGTGTCCACAGGTGGGAAATGTGTGGTCAGGTTAAGGTGGTTGTGAAAATTGAAAGTGAGGAAGACTTGTTAGTTCTACAAGTGAGTTTAATTGTTATTTGGATTGTTATGTAAATGAGAGCCATTTTCAATATCTTGTTAGTTGGCATTGCATATTTTTTTTCCCTTTGGTAATCAGTGTTACTTCATCATCTTATTACTAAAAATTGATGTTTGCACATACTTTAATCATGATAGGAAAGAGCGAAATCTCTCCACTTACCAACCCATGTGACGATTGATGCAGGGAGAACACAGATTGCCCCTAGTAAGTTTGTCAAATGGTTCTTATTTTGTTGAACATTTTGTATTTCTGCACAGACATTCTTGTCCCAAGGAAAATCAAATGGTTGACATAAAAAACCAGTGGAGGAGCAAGTTTATCTTTGTCTTGCCATTTACTTAGTATTTTTCTTTTTCCTGATTTGGGCTGCAGACTCCAGGACTGTGATGGCTGTCCTCGGTAAGTTGTCATTTTTCAGACCCAATTCTTTTGTCCCATTCCATTAGTTGTGACGCTACTTGAGATAACACTTTGGCATGTTCAGGGCCTGCTGATTTGGTTGACGATGTAACTGGAGGGTTGAAACTCTTGTAAAATTAATTGAGGGGCGGCCAGCATTACAAGCCAAGTTCTGATACCTTGAGGCCCACATGACTTATTTATAACGTTGTGATAGCTTGCCCAAGATTTAACGACTCTTTCTCCAAAATGTTTGGCACCCCCCGACTTACGGTCCGATTCCATTCTGCAGAATTCTCTGCATCTGTATCATTTCTATTTAAATATCTGGAAGAATATCTTCATCTGGTATCTTTTGGCATCCTGCATAGTGTCTACCCTTACAAACAATATGCAAGTATATCCAACAATCTTAATTCAGGAGATGGTATTTATGAGACTTCATTTTGATTTTTCCTGGACACTTGGGCTTCTCTCATTTACAACTTACTTTCTTGACAAAAGGAAGAGAAATTAATTAGATGTCCTTTTAACACACAGGGCTTGGTGTACAAAGAGTCCCTTTTAAAATGGAATTAGACAAAGCCATATACTAGACGTTCCTGGAAATGTAGTACACGTCACAAACAGCACAAGCTTCATACACGTTCCCTGTATAAATGTGTCCATTGTTCATCTGCAGGGAGGCAATACTGCTGAAAGGTTGCTCAGAAGTACTTCCTGATGTAAAAGATCATATTTGATTCCCAACTCTTCAAAAATCCTTTTCAGCTCAAGTATCAGCTCCGTCTTCCGCTTCACTTTCTCTCCATATTCCTGAAAATTCATAGTATGGTTGAAGAATAACGCCACCTTTATCTTGTTAACATTGTCTATCTCCTTCACCACTAGGTTGAAGTTTGGATGCCAATGCTGCGGATTTCGCTCCAGGTACCTGATAAACATAATAGCAGGAATTTCAGGTAAGACAGCAGCGAGTAACTATGAGGGATTGTTGACTCGAGCTTACTTCTTGATTTTTTCCTTCATAGCGTTGAACTTGTCCAACGGAGTCTTAAAATCGATGTTAAACTCTGTGTTGTCGCCCATGTCAGGGCTGCGAAAGAAATTACTGATGGGCTTGGTTGACAGGACTGAATTCGGGTAGAAAATCTTTTCATTGTCGTATCTCAAGAAAACTGTTGTCAGAATATTCATTTCTTCAACTATCATCTGTTCACATGTAAAAACATAGTACATATGATCACATTTTATGAAGAAAAAACTAATGAGGCATGTTTGAGCAAGTTGGTTACCTGGACTCCATCTATGACACAACGGTCGCCCACATCGAATGGATGCATAACGAACACGAAAATAATGGACTCAAATATGGTTTTGCACGTGTTTCCAAACATGAATGCAGCCACTACAAGTTGCGATGAAAGGAGCACCAGCACCTTTGTTGTGGCAATTTCCATCAAAAGAAGCCATATGACAAATATCACAATGTATAGGACTCCGGTAACAAGCTTGTTCAATTGCTTGACAGCGGTTTTTGTGTCATTCAATGCGTGAGCTAGAGCTTTCCGGCCTTGGTAAACCTTCACCTACACGAACAATTAAGATTTCAGCGACAATAATCTCAGGATAGTAACATCATCCTTATGTTTCAGACCGATAAATTTGCGGCAAATTTATACACAACTAAAAAGCCTTACCACCCAGTTAGTGAGAGCCTTTCTATCAATGCGACCAGTCTCTGCTCCCTCAAACAAAGGAAACACTAGATCAACCTCTTCCTTGATCATGAATCTCATGAGGTCTTCCTCGTCGATGTACCTAGTCATGTAACGTACAATCCCAAATTGAGTAAGCTGCACGATACAATTATACAAAGTTCTAACAAGGCAAAATCAACGATCAATAAGCTCGAATTAGGGTAGTTCGGAAACTCTCACTTGGAATTATATGGTGCGACATTTCTGAAAATGTGATAGGCAGCAGCAATGGCCTCCATCTCATCAGTTATCTCCTTGTCTTCCCTCTCCGCAGCAGCGTCGTCGAAAGAATCGAGGGTGTTCGAAATCGTTGACAAGCCTGAAGTCGAAATAACATCAACCAGCACTTTCATAGTCCAAGCGGAAACTTTCTCCTTTTTCATCTGATGAAGCTTTCCCATATCTATTAATTCTTTCTTCGCCTTCTTATCCTTGCCCTTCTTTCCGCTTGTGAAGCTCAGTTGTCCGGTGCTTGGTATTCTCCCAACTTTCTCCGCCATTTCAAGAAGCGGAGGCCCTGACAATGTCCGAAGAACATACTGATGGAATACGGATTCTTGAATCCGGTCAAAAAACGTATTGACATTGAAAGACGACGCCAATAATTTCAATAGTAAGGTTTTCAAAAACCATAAAAATGACCCGATTAGCAATGTGACCATAGACCAAGTAATCGAGTTCAGAACTTTAGTAGCGAACTCTGATCTTTCTACGCCTTGTTTAAACAGTAAGACCCATGTGAGAAGAACCAGTGCTAACCATATAAAAACCTGAACGCTTTTCTTCAGTCCATGAACGAAATATAAGACCTTCTTCTTGAGCAAGAAATTCTGTTCGATCAAGAAGACTAAGATATGCATGAACCAGCGAGTGCACAGCATGCCGCAGAATATAACTAGTACGAGCACACACCATTTCCAGACCTCCAAACTCCAAATTTTGAAATGCTGCGCTTGGTGAATAGTTAAGCTCGCAATCAAACACCCCATAAGAAAAACAAAGGCCGTGCATTCAACCAAAACTAATGCCTTAACCCTTTTAGATTTCTTGTCGCCCAATCGGCTGTTCACCCTCTTGTAAATCTCCTCATCCTCATCTATTCCTCCAGGAGACGCCATTAGGGGCGTCTTGGGAGTAATGGGTGCATTTCGAGCAGGGGATGGCCTATTCGACGAAGGCCTCAATGGTGAACTCACGGCTTGCTCGTGGCTAATTTTTTCATCATAAGCATGCAAATCAATCGCAGGCTGCTCCCCGAACCTGGACTTTGGTTTTGAATAAAGCGACCTATTGAACGTCCTGTTTCGAATCATGTTATCCGAATTGGGTGCTCTAGGAGGCCTATTATGAGAAGGAGTCATCAATGTTTCAGGAGATGAAGAGCTGAGAGTTGGAACCTGCTTGGGATTTGATGAGGTTGTTTCCTTGGAACCTCTTACATCCTTACTTGAGCCTGTTTTGGAAGCTCCCTCTTCAGATATAACCACAACTACTTCACTACCATTCATATCACTTTTCTTCTTCTCAGACATCCCAATTTCACCTCCTCTTTTTGGTGAATTTGTGCTCAATTCCATCTCCAAAACCCTAACTCATAAACAGGCCTTACAAAATACAGTTTCCAAGTTTCAATCTTTCAACCAAACCCAGTTGAAATCCCTAATTTTACAAACACCCAGTTCAAGAAACAGCAAAAACTACACAAAATTACAGCTGCAATCACATAAAGGTAGCTTCTTGAACGGTCATACCAGGAGCAAGATGGACCCTCCAGTAGCTGAAGACAGCCGCCCCAGATAGATTTGAGAGCCAAAATCTGAGAAGAGTAGACACCGAAACCAGTTTCAATCTGAAAACTGAGACTATTAATTAAATGGGTTTTATGAAGATGGATCTGAAAAGGAGGTTTGCTTGGGTCACTAGACAAGCAAATATTCCAAATTGCTAAAAAACAGTTCACTGACCAGTGAGGAGTGTCATCATTTTGTGAGTTGTGTTTTTCATTCTTTTGTCATTTTGTGTGTGAAATGTGACAACATGTTCCATGTTCTACCACAGAATCAAAGGTGACCATAATCATCAAAAGTTTGACACTACTTCTTGTTGTTTGCTGACATTTTGACAGCCTTCACCCACATGTTAAATAATTGATGTTGCAGAAGCCCACATTTCAAGAAAGTGAGTTTCAGACTTCAGTAGATAAGACGCCATTCATTTTTCACACCATTTACCAAATGATCAATTTTGAACACATAAAGCTTGCAAATTTGAATCTCTCATTGAACATAGCTAAGCGGTTTCTGTTGAAACAAGATTCTTAAGAATGTTTTTCAGGATAGGAGTGATTGTCCTAAATGATGGTCTGATTGACTCATCTGAATCCCAACATTGGCTGATCAGATCTACTACTTCTCCAACCTCATTCTTGCTGTTTTCTGGCAGTGTTGGTCTCAGTTCTCCAGAAGCCACTCCAGTAGCTATCTGCCAAAACCCCAAAACTTTCACACATTGTCAAAATTCCAAATGCGCGCAACAAACTGCAAAAATTGTTTCAATTGGTATGTTTGTACCTGATATGGTCCCAAATTCCTGTCGATGTAAGGGTAGTCCCCTGTAACAAGCTCGTTCAAAATGACGCCGAAGCTGAAAACATCACATTTTTCGTCGTAAGGTTTCGACAAGAATACCTCAGGAGCCATGTATACATAAGTTCCTGCAAAGGGTAATGTGAAAATGTTTAATTTATGCATTTCTCCATTTTTTGATTCTGGGGCAATTTTTTTTTTTTAAGGCATGAACTTGCCTGTTTCCCCTGTTAAGGCCTTCTCGCAGTCGCCTAACAATGTCGCATGCCCAAAGTCTGCGACCCTGACGTGACCTGAATCATCCAAAAATATGTTACTAGGCTTCAAGTCGCGATGGACAAGCATTGGCTTGCGCTCATGCAAGTACTGCACTGCTTGAGAGATCTCTAAAGCCTTGGTGACTCTATCTTTTAACGGTGGAAGCTCAGTGATCCTCTCTTTTCTCCGGCTCCCTGGCCCATGCAGCCACTCGGTCAACGTCATTTCTAGATACTCGGTCACGACCCAACCATGGTCAGGTGGATTAAGGCAGGCTCCCATCAATTGTAACACGAAAGGATGTCTTTGCACCGAGAGTGTTAAAAGCTCCTGAACGAAAAACGACAGGCCATTTTTATTTCCGGTGAAGAAATCGGGGTTTATGCACTTCACCGCCACGTCTAGTCCTCTCCATACCGCTTTGTGCACCGTGGCGGTGGAGCCTTCGGCCACTTTTTCCTTGAACTCAATCTGAGAGGTTTCATCACATAAGCCAAATTACTATAATGATCTCTTTAGGACATCTATGACTTACACATTAAGCCTAAATATGGTTGTAACTCGACGCAGCGTCTGATGGCTCACCTCGGTAGGGTCGATGAACCAGCCGTTAGCCTTGGCTGTGGAAACCAGTAGACTGAGATCATCCTCCTCTTCCGGATGTGGCACTGTTTTGTTGATGTCTTCTTCTTCAACAATTTGAATTTGATGCAAGGGACTTGCATGCTCTTGCTGCCTCTCCAAATTGATGTTCACCATTGGGCTGGGCTCCACTTGAAATTGGGCTTCTCCCGCCCGGTGTTTAACCTGCAGGAAAGCCCAAACATTGAAAAAGTTGATTCTTATGACGTGTTTTTGTTATGATTGTGTATGACTTAATCGTACGAATAAATATTTCAAAATGCGAAACACTTACATTTGCTTGTGATTTTCTAGACGTATGTTGTTGCTCGACAACGGGCGAATGCATCGTCGTACAATCCCAAAACGGCATCCAACAACTAGTGTAAAGGGCGAAAGAATCAGGCTTCGGTTGAGGCAGAACATGAGATGTCTTCTTTTGGATTCTACGAGTTGTTGCCATGGCGATAGCGCGCTCTACACTACACTACACTATAGGTTGTAAAAGAGAGGGAAAGATTAGTGGCATCTAATGATGTGATTAAATACTAAGCCAATATTTTGTCTTGTAGGAAAATGGATATTGGATTAGGGCGGATAAGTCGATGGGCTTATATAAACAAATTTATATAACAAGAGGATGAGGAGCGTTCAAATGAGGCAAGCCAAATAAGAATGAGGCAGTGAGGCACAATCTCAACCACACATCTAACCCCCCCGTGCATTTGTGGCGCGCCACGTGTCCCAAATAGTAACCCCCACTAACTTTTGAAAAGTCAACAATTGCAGCTGTGATTGTGGGCGCGACACGTGTCACAATGAGTGGCCCAGATCGTGCCTCACGTGCCTCATTCTTACAACCTTGCCTCAACCGAGTGCTCCCCACAAGAGGATAACCATTTAGAGACAAGTTTCTTGTTTTAGTACAAAGGTCGCATCTTTTACTCTAAACAATCTTCCATGTATATTTTTTTCCAGTTTTTACTTGATAACTTTGTAAATGTTTCTTAGTGAATTTTAATAGCAATATATATTTATGTAGGACGGAATTATGGCGACATTTTTGAGGTTCAATATGTTAGAGGTGTGTGTGATCTTCCTTAACTTAATAGTTCGACTACATTTGACATAAGATTTTTTTATTATAATGATGGGTGGGTAATATGATTCATAAAATTTTAATAGATATTGCGATATCCTTATCATTTAGTACATATATTGATCTTCGAAACTTTATTTTGGCATCTTGACCATATCATAAATTTTATAAAAAGTATGTATAAAGTAAACCTTATTAGTAGTTTGCTAAACAGTTAATTACTAGCGTTGTCGTATACTAATAAGTAATCTCTATAAGAACAGTAATTGAAACAACTAGTGCTAGTTTCATGTGATTAGTATTTAACCGATGATGCTAAACCATTTGGACATTGTATTGTTTAAACTTTATTTGATTCACTTTGTTTTTCTTTTGAGCTCCATAATACATACTAATCATTTGATATCATGGTTGAGAATTGACTATCAAGCCACGACAAAGATTTTATTCCACCCTACTAACACTTTCTAATCTATTGAGTTCCACAATTCTATTGCATTTTTTGCATGCTTGTTTGTTCATCCCCTAGAGCTACCTTTTCTTTTATACATTTCTTTCCTCAAAATCCTACCCTATACCTATCCTCAAACCCCAACTAAATCCTTCTTTGCCATGTGCACATTACGATTTTGCCATGGAGAGAAAAAAAAGGAACTAAAGATATTAGGAGATAGAGAAGTGCTCAAATGAAAACTTTTTATTTTTTCGAGTACTTGAGACTCCAATCTTCACCATCCAAAATGCATCATCAAGTCATTTTGGTAGTGACACGTGTCACATGTACATTTTACAAGATGCATTTAATGCAACGTCAAAGCCACCTTTTTTGACTTTGCATTTTGGACATGTGTCACATGCAGATTTAAAGATGCATCATGATCTAATGGTGAGATTTGAGTTCTCAAGTTCTCGAATTTTTAAGGATTCTCAACCGAGCGCTCCCCTTAGGAAATATCAGGAAAAGAAAAGACCAAATATAGCGCAGTAAAGTGTTTAAACAACGTCATTTTGATTTTGATTTTAAATATTAAATGATACCAATTTGATCGAAATGAAGGTATTTTGATACTTGCAATATTTTGACGGAGATATGAATTGAAGATACTAAACTCAATGTTTAAGCAAAGGACAAGACAAATTTTCCAAAGCAACAAGAAATCATCAAAATTCAAAAAAGCAAAAAGAAAAAGGAAAATATTTACTTTCTCTTCTCCCATGGCGGAACGATCGATCCCATAGAGAGCCGAGCTTCTTCTCCTACCACTCCCACTTGGCTCTGTTCTGCTTTATTCTGTCGTTTTGTCATCACTCACTCTCTCTCTCTCTCTGCTTTCATGCTTTGGATCGTGCATGATCGTGTCCCGATCGATCCATCTTCTTTTATTTCTCATCAGTCTTAATTCCATCCCACCACCAAAACCAGCTTTTCCCTTTTTCTTTTCGAAATTGAAATCGCAGAATGGATTTTGTGGTTTCTGGAAATTTGAGTTTTAACGATGAAATCAAGAAACGAGAGCACAACTGAATTGCTGACAGTGTAGACAAAATGTGATTCATGGATTGAGAATGTTTTACATGTTTAATCATTTGATCCCTACACGACTATGATTCGACGTCGTCGTTTCGTAAACCGGGAGCTCGTCAGAGTATCGGCCATTACCATTATTACTGAGTTTCCTATGATCGATTTCGAACAGATCCTCACTGCAATCGCTCGCTCCGCAATCCTCATCCTCAGCTACTCCTTTTGACGCAGCGATCGGTTTGAGAAACTCTGTTTTCAAACTGGTTTTTGACAATGCTCTGTTTTTCTCGATCGGATGGATTTGATGTTGCTTCGGCTTTTCCTGGTCAACGCGAGTCAACGTTCGGCTTTGAACTGGCTTTGCCTCTGCTTCGATCACGACGTTGAATCCGACGGACCGTTTGACGGAATTGGATCTGTTTGACGACGTCGTCTGTTGGTTTAAACACGACGACCTCCTGAACGACGAAGCCGAAGAACACATCGGCTTAGGCGTCGTCGAGCTCTTCGAGGCTGCTTTCTTCGAGTTGGACATAATCGAATTTATAAAAGCGGTGAGCTTCACGCCTGGCGAGATCGGCTGCTTCATCTTCTTCAAATGCGCATACAGCTTCAAAGCTCGAGACTTGGCGCTCGCCGGAACTTCGTCATGCTCTTTTTTATCTCCGGTCGGTTTCTCAGACTTCCCACTCGTCCGAATCGGCTTCGGCTTCGGCGGGAGGAAGCACGAAGGTCTGGTGTTCGTCGTCGTCGGAATCGGTTCGTGATCTGAGAACAAACTCGAGTTGGTGTCCGACGAGTTCGATCCGGAGCTGAAAAACAGAGGATCGTTTTCCACGTAGTGAAGTTTCTTATCCAGCTCCATTTTTACCGGCTTCTTCGTCCGAATCTCAGCCAATTTCTTCTTCTCGATCCAATTCTCCACCAGCCGCGTTCTCTCCGTCCTGCGATCTTCCCGCGCTGTGCCGTCGTCGATCGACCTGTAAATCTCGTCCAGCAGCGTCGACGAAAAGGACGGGCCTTTCCGATCCATGCTGAGCTCTCTCTCCCGCACTGATGTATTTCTGCTGTACATTTTCGTAGATGTCACCTTAGCAGAAAATCTGTCTTTTCTGGGGAATGGAAAAAATGGAGAGAGAGAGAGAGAGAAAACAGAGTAGCAACTAGCACGCTTGTAGAAGAAGAGTGATGGTGATGAACAGAGACACAACTTATACATGATCAACAGTGCATGCGTCTCATTGCCACGTCATTTTCATGCGTCGATCAATTTTCCCAACGTGGCAACTACTTAAAAGATGTAAATTAATTAAAATATGTGTTAAGCGATCAAATGAGACACCAAAATTAGAATGAATCACGTGAATCACGATTTGAGCCACACATCTAATCCTCGTGCTTTGTGGGCGCGCCACGTGTCCAAATAGTAAAACCCACTACTCCCTCCGTCCCATTTTGTTTGTCCAAAAGGACAGTGGGCACGAGAATTAAGAAAAGCAAATAAAGGACAATGAGAGAGGAAAAGTGGAGGAGAGTGTATGTGAAGGTGGGTCCCGTATAGTAAATAAATGATAAATAAGAGAAGGAAAGTGGAGGAAAGTACAATTTTTTTAGTAAAAATAATTTTTTAATAGGAAAGAGATGAGTGATTTGATTATTGAGTTATGTATATAAAAGGAAAGTGGACAAACATTAGGGGACACCCAAAAAGGAAAGTGGACAAACAAAATGGGACGGAGGGAGTACTTCGTAGTATGAACGCAAATGGCGGCTCAACTCACGTGGCTTCGCCACGTGTCACAATGAGTGGCCCAGATCTTGCCTCACGTGCCTCATTCTATCAACTCTACCTCAACCGAGTGCTCCCTGTACTTCAAATAAAAAATATATTTGGGAATTATTCAACGAATGTGGAGAAACAAAGGTAGTGTTTGAGTTGAGTTATTTAGGCAAACCTATAAATTAATTAGTGCTCTCAATTACCAGTTTTTTTAATTTATAGTCTAAATTAGTAAAAAAATAAAATATATATTGATAAATTTATACATTAAGAGTTTATGATGAAATCGTCGGATTATTTTTAGCGGCATTCACAAATTTGAATAAAAAATTTTATCACTGTATAATTACAATATTAAAAAAATTCCAACAGCTTTTTTTTTGCTTGCTACCAAATAAAAATTTTAATAATTTGAAAAAAAGTAACTCCAGACATGAATGCATATTTTTCATACTATTATTTAAGGTGTATGACTTTCAACAAAATTGAGCAACCACAATAGTATATATATTTGGATTTGGATCTTTGACGAAAACATTGGAAACGAAATCAATCGAAGTAGTAGCAAATGTGATGGTTTGATGGAGACAACATGTTTTTATTTGATTGTTGTCGTTATGTAAATATTTTGACTTTGTTAAATGGTGTCTTGTCTTTGCACATACTTATAGTCGTTGGAAATAAAGAGCACCTCAACCATTGTCATAAAAGTGTTTGATTCATGGAATCCGATCTTGGTCCCATTTGGTCGGAGGTCGGGGTATGACTTCATAGTCACCTTCCCGCATCTCAATCATTCAATTGTACGATTCGACCATGTAAAAAACCAAAAACTTCTCTATTTAAGCTTGCTCCATACTTGATTTTATAATAACATCTCAACTTTGTTTTGAAGCACAATATGTGACATAGTTAGGCCCTGTCCACTTTGACTCTATTTTTTGATTTTTAAGTTAAGATAAGTTAATATCAGTTAAGATAAGTTAATATCAGTTAAGATAAGTTATGTTAAGTTTCAGTTAAGATAAGTTACTTTTAACATACTATTCATCATCATCATACCATCATCATCATCATACTATTCATCATACCATCATCATCATCATCATCATCATCATCATACCGTCATCATCATCATACCATCATCATACTATTCATCATACCATCATCATCATCATACTATTCATCATACCATCATACTATTCATCATACCATCATCATCATACCATCACCATCATACTATTCATCACACCATCATCATCATACCATCATACTATTCATCATACCATCATCATACCATCACACTATTCATCATCATACCATCATCATCATACTATTCATCATACCATCATCATCATCATACCATCATACTATTCATCATACCATCATCATCATCATACCATCACACTATTCATCATCATCATCATACCATCATCATCATCATACTATTCATCATACCATCATACTATTCATCATACCATCATCATCATCATCATACCATCATACTATTCATCATCATCATCATACGATCATACTATTCATCATCATACCATCATCATCATCATACCATCATACTATTCATCATCATCATCATACCATCATCATCATCATCATACCATCATACTATTCATCATACCTTCATCATCATAATATTACTATTCATCATCATCATCATAAAATTACTATTCATCATCATCATAAAATTACTATTCATCATCATCATCACCCCCATCATCATCAACAGTATATTACTATTCATCATCATAAAATTACTATTCATTATCATCATAAAATTACTATTCATCATCATCATCATCACAACCATCATCATCATAAAATTACTATTCATCATCATCATAATATTACTATTCATCATCATCATCATCATAAAATAATACTATTCATCAGTCAATATAAGTTTCAGTTAAGTTAAGATAAGTTAAGATCAGTTAAGATAAGTTAAGACCAGTTAAGATAAGTTAAATTCAGTTAAGATAAGTTAAATTCAGTTAAGATAAGTTTAAGTTAGTAAAATAGAGTCAAAGTGGACGGGCCCTTAATCTTGAATGTTGTTGTTATCAACGATCGAAACTTATTATCAATTAGAGATCAGCATATGTGTAGAATGTAGTGAGAGGAATGCTAAGAGGAGGTACTGTCAGTTTAAGCTTATTTTTGTTTGTAAGCTCATTTCTAATATGTTACGCACTTATTTCACCATTAGTAACTTTGGTAAATATTTTCGAACAAATTTAAAAGGATGTTCATAAAAACAAGGGCTAAAATATAGTGGTAGAGGAATATGATATCTAAAATTTGAGTCTCGAGGATGCTAAGTTCGTATCGGGAAGGAGGGAAAAGTTGGTTTCCTTTCCTGTAACGGAGATTAGAGATGATATAAAAAAATGCATCATAGGTAGTGGTCTATCGGTCACAGTCTTGGTCATTCGACCAAGAGGTCTACGATTCGAACTCCCTCGGATGCACGACATGAGTTTCAGACTTGTCTATTCTTTGCTTATAATAGTGAAATTTATTTGTAAAAAAAGAGAGGATATAAAAATATGTAATTAATCATAAATCTTAACAATAAATATAAATTCGAAGAAAAAAAATCATATTTAAACATCATAAAAATCAATCAATAAATGGAACTCCTTTTTACCAAATGTGTATTAACGTTTGATTGGTTGGTTGTGTAGCAACATGTTCCTTATCACTAGACTTTAGTTTTACACCAACACCACCAGTTGTTGTCTTGCTCTTATACATCTAGACTATGGTAACCTAATCTTAATGGGCCATCCTGTGGGCCCAAAATGTCGAACGAGGCCCACACCCATAACCACTGGTTTCTTTCCATGCACGTGATATCCGCATGCTCTGTCTGTTCATCTCATTATGCCAGTTTTCTCATGTCCTGTCCACTGCCTTCCTGATCGTGATTGTTCTTTCTTGTACATTTAAAATCCAATCATAAAAAAAACAACACGGAAGAAAAGGAATCAATGTTCATTTATCATCATTCATTCATTTTTCTTTTAGTTTATTTAACATAATTTCAAAATTGCTAATTTATTATCCTATTTCATGACCATATTGTTTTGAGTCAATTTCAAATTATTTCTCTATTATTCTAGGTACTTTCGATCGACAAATATTCAAAGCTAGGTGAGTTTCGAGTGCTTGTGACTTCCGACCCTGTTATTGTAATCAGACCAGGTTGTTGGGGATTTTAGGGTTTGAGTTAGCATGCTGATTCGTGAGAATTGCACTCAAAGAAGATATTAAGAGGTTTGATTGCATAGGCAACATTAAGCCCAATATGCTAATGTGTAAATAGAACGCGACAATAAAGTCGCTTGCAGGCGCGCGACTGTTTGACAGCATGCGCGTTTCTTCGTCAGGTCACAACTCTTGCTCATTCCGATTGATTTCCTATAAATTGGAGATCGTAATCACTAATTCTCATGCAAGGGACTTCAAAATACACAGAGAAAATTACTCTTGCAATTGTGAGAATTTCCAACGTCCATCTGCGTTTCCAAAACACCTCAAACCCTAAGCCTGCTGTTCTATCTAATGCCTGGAATAACAGTGTTTCTCAATTGGATTATCCCACTTCGAATTTCCTGTAACCCGAGACAACTTATACGATGGTGGAAATATCAATTTCGGAAAGCGAATTTACGCGATCTAACATATCCAAGCGACCCTTTTACTGCTACTGAATTTTACGGCTTTCGAAAGATTTCAAGAACGAAGATGAAACTGTCATCATCACCCTACTGTCTTCCGCTGACTTACTGCAAGAGAAAGACGACCCAGAACCTACTCACGCTCTTGATAGACAATCGGCATTATAATTCTATTAAGAAGAGCTTGTTTACAATTAATTATTACATGTTTTCAAGTATGAATCCATTTCGATTTGATTATAGAGAGACGGACAATAGGACGTGTCGTGATTCTTAAAGTGAAGCTACTCCTTGTCTTTGCAACATGTCTCTTTTCCCGACAAGGCAACAGTGTGATCCATTCCTCTCCTTTTTGCTTCCCTCGTGCAATCGATGTGCTGGAAAACACGAAAACGACGCAGTTCCATAATTGGGCCTCAATACCTCACGAGCTGGTTCTTTAGCCCAAATCGTTACGACATATGACCACAAGCCCAAAATAAGGCCCATTAAGTTCCACCCGCCATTCTCGCAACGGTCATCAACTGCAAATAAAGTCTTCCCCAAATTCAAAAATTCACAAACGTCCTCTGCAACTTGCTCTGTAGAATTTCCCAAAGCGTCGCCGCCGCAGATTTCTTCTTCTTCATCCGCGCCATGGACGGAGACCCGTACTCCGTCATGGCGGATCACGAATTGGACGACTTGCTCATCTTCAACCCTGAAGAGTTTGACATTAACGCGCTTATAAACTATGACCCTTTAGCGCAGCAACCTCCAAACCATCAACAATTTCAAGAAGACACGATCGGAGACACAATTGATCCGATGGACGATCCGTTCATTCAAAGCCTCTTCGACGATCACACTGGGTTAAACAAGGCTTCTGGGTCAGGGACTGACGATCGAAACATGGGTCAAAATGAGACCTTTTATGTTTCTGATGATTTTGAGTTTTGGCCGCTGCCGGCCGCTTCGATATCGTGTAGCTTCTGCCAAGTTTTAAGGGAAATCGTTCATACAAATGGTAAATGGGTGTCACTTGGTTACAATTTGATTACTTGACTTGCAAGAAAATTTGAGGATTTGAATTGATGCTCACAGTTGTTTGCAGGGATTTATTCGACGAAACTTGAGATACACGGAAGAGTAGGGATGATTTGCCATGCGATTTTAGTGACCCAGGACAGCTCTGGAAATCAAACACATCAAATGCTCGAGTTAGTTTACCCAATTCCATACTTGTCTTGGGTTACAAGTTATTTTAAGAGTTGCTTTGGTTCCATACTTCTATTGTTAGTTTTGCAGTTACTTGGATCACAAGATTCTTATGGAATGTCGGATCATTTTGTTGTTGTAGTCTTTCCAAGAAGAGCATTGAGAGTGTGAAGTTGTTCCTGCTCCAGTACTGCGACAGCCGAAAACAAGGCGGGTTTGTTCTCGTTTATGATCCCATGGCGCCATTTTATGAGGCCTTGTGCGTTGGCATGGACCTGAGTGACTACGACTATGGAAACTCGGACGATGAATCAGACCCTCCTTCAGGTGAATATCCAGAACATTCTGCACAAATATGTGCAGAGAAAACTTAACCAAGTTTATGTTTCATGTCAGGTCCTTCAAACAGTCATCTTCAGTTAGACATAATGGAGGCAAATCCTGTCAGCCAAGTTCCAGTCAGTCAAGTTCCCAAGACTAGGTATCAGAAACAGGTAGTCCTTTAAATACAATAATTGTGTCCATTAGTTCAAACATGTTTATTGATCACCGCTGCTAGTGAAGTTTTAATCGAGAGACCGTTGAAAATTATATTCTAAAAACTGTTAGAGAATTTTTTTTAAAAAAAAAGACTCGCACAAATATAAACATAATCTGTTTGAAGTGTACGTTGGGTTTATGGCAGAGAGATAGAGCAGCAAATCTGACAGTGGAGGAAGTTTCGGGCTACTTTTATCTAACCTTGACCAAGGCGGCAACGAAATTGGGTATCTGCGCGACCGCTGTGAAGAAATTCTGTCGAAGACACGGAATGCCAAGGTGGCCTTTCAGGAAGGTGTTGGAATTTATCCTCGTCCTATTTCCACCAATTTTTAAGCAGACTAGGGTAGGGGGTTTCTTCATTGGTTGCTTGGGAAGCAAGTTATTTAAGTATCCTTTATTTTTCTGACAGATTAGAAGCTTTGAGACGAGAATAGCAGATTTGACTGGAGCCATGAACCGAGCAGTCTGTGTTAGCCAGCGGAAGCAAATCGAAGCTGAGATTAATAGGGTGCGACGTGAGATCGATGAGATTTATATACATTTTCGAGCATCTTAAATGCCAAGGGTTTTAGGAGTGAGGACTGCACACAGTATCCATTTGGGTTCAAATTTGTTGTAGAATTCATGTATGTAAGTGTCAATGGCAAGGAGATGAGTTTAGACCTGAAATTATAGACCTCAAATGTATTAAAGCAAAAAGAGATTGTAAATCTGGAGTGCAAAAAGATAATAAAATGACATGTCTCGAGGTGTGATTTTGTAAGCTAAGCCAAATGTTTAAGATCATTTACAAGATCTATATGCTGTTGTTATCAAGTTATATTGATCAGAATGGTTACCTGGGGATTACATCACTTGGAGAAGATGACGTCAGGATTTCGAATGAACGAATTCGAAGGGCGAATGTGATTCAAATTGGTAGCTGTTTGAGGCACTGAATAAGAAATGCTCCAGAGTTTATGTGCGAGGTTTGTCCTGTTCATGGTTGGAGGGGTGTATCTTACTAATTCCTTTGAAAAATTTCGGGAGTGCTTCGTCTTGGATGGCTTATTCATGCCGCTGGACATTAACCAGCGAGTACCATACTGCTGTTGAAATGTTGATGCCCACAGTTGTTTCTTGTGAGCGTTGCTGTTTAAGCCTGCAACATGGACCTCTGTGATCCTAAACTCTGGCACAGTTTCACCGTACCCCCATTTGCGGTTGCTCATCACGCCTTTAGAGCGCTTCGAATCGATGCCAACACTCTCTGCATTCGTTCCAAGCACTAGTGTGTTAGTTCTAGGCTCCTGGGATACATAAACCCTGTTCACATGAATCATAACGAGCATTGGGCCACCAACTGTTTCAAAATGTCTGAATGGGTCTCTTAGCTGCACCCTGAGAGCTATCATTAAACTATTCCCCAGCAAGCCACTCTGATCGACACATGTCTTTCCTGAGTCTATGCACGTGGCGTGATGTGCAGCAAGTAATTTGGAGTTGTGTTCAGCTCTAAGATCTTCGCTACTTGTAATCCGAGCATCAAGTCTAAACCACCCATCAAGTGGTAAAGAAAAACTCAACAATTCATCATCATCATCATCATCATCATCATCAAGGAGGGTGAACGGTTGCAAACTTGTACCCTCTTCAGAGCTGACCAAGCCACGGCATGTAGCCTTTTCAGAGGGACATGAGGGAATGCTTGAAGGTGCTTCCTCAGATGGCATGTTGGACTGGATTCTCAACCCTTCAATAAGCAGAGCTTCAACATTATCCATTGCCAGTGGAGCAAGTTCTTCCAGAGATGCATATTCTGAAGAAACTACAATTACAAATTTTGCGTTTAGAGTTGCTCCGGCCTCCAATCATAATAAGCATTCAAAAAAAACATCAATGTACTTCACTCACCATTTAACTCATGGTCAGAAGCTGAGTTGCCAGTCAATGAAGCCATCCTGCAATAGAGAAGCTCTTATTACACAATGGCATAGATATTAAAGTACAATTTTACGGAACACATAAATTTCTGTACACAAACACCTGTCAAGTCCATTCAACTCATCAATTAAAGCCGATTCCCATGCTACTTGCTGCATTGTCTTTCCAGTAATATTTTCCAGTGGCAGTAACTTGTTTGTTTGGGCACAAAACTTCTCTACTCCAAGGAATGCTAAATGTTGCAAAATTTCAACTACACCAGAACCCAATTCTGCAGGTAGCACCTTTTGGCTAGTTACTTGCATAATCAAGCTGGAATTGTTCCTAGCAGCTTTGAAAATGGAAGGGCTTATAGACCTCAAAAATCCCCCATTATTTGTTTGGATAATTGGACCAAAGCCATCTGCAAGTGAAGGCAAGTCTGTTGTCTCCTCATCTGAACAATAGATCGGACTTCCAAATCCTCCAGACTTACGATGTGGGGAATAAACAAAGGTCGTCTCATTTAACCCCCATTTCTTCATCAAGTCTTCAGTTTCTAGTTCTTCGACTGCTTTAGCTTTTCTCCTACTTATCAAAGAAGGGACCCGGCTCATGTTCTTTTTTGGTGCTTGGCAAACAGTTAATCGAAAATCTTCAAGATAATCATGTGTGCCATATTCTTTGGCATTGCTACAACTAGCTTCTGTCTCCATATCATTTGCATCAGCACCGAAAATAAAGTTTCCAGAAGCTGTAGCCTCCATCTCAAACTGTCTCAAAAGGCGCTCTCGAGGAGATCCAGGCTCACTGTCCGAATTTGAAGCATAAGGGCTATTATCAGCTCCCAGCATGTTTAAGAAATCATCGGCCACCACTTCAGCAAGATCATCCAAACTAAATGACCTTACTAATTTATGTGATTTGAAGCTCGACGAACCAAGATCTTTGAGGTTTCCAACGGCAGGGTACAAACCATTGGTATTCAAATTATCAAAATCAAATGAAAGCACCGGAGCATCAAACTCAGACTTGTGGTCTTCATTTGCTGCATTTAGCTCTTTACCTTTGTCACGGTCTGTCATCACTTGCTCTTCGTGACCACATGTGTTTTCCGCCATATCACGGTTTGTTTCAATCTCAATAGATTTTTGTTCATTTTCGGGAGCATGGTTTTCCTCCGCAGCAAGAGAATCAACTGAAGGTCCTGAGTTGTCTATTAGTTTCAGCTGATCATTTGCATAAGTTTCTATACCTTGGTCAACCACAGTGAAATCTAAGTCAATATTTTCATTGTGAAGATGCTCATCGGAGGAAGCAGAAGACACCCTGTGCTGTACTTTGGAGACATGGTCGTCTTCTGAATGACAATCAAACTCTTTGGAAACGTCCAGCTTCACTTCATTGGGTTTCTTATAAAGATATCTTATTGACCTCGAGAGTTCCAGTTTAGGATCTCTAACATGATGGGGGCCACTGGGACCTACAGATTCTGAGTGGCGGCGAAAACGATGATTTGTTTGGTCAGGATACCTTTTTGCGCCGGTAAGCATTTCATGCCTGTCACCTGCATCAATATTAGCAACTTCAGATAAAACAGATGGGCTTGTTCTCATTGTACTTGTGAACATGTGTACATCCTGAGTGTCATTGAACGGAGCTGAAGAACTTCCCATCAAAGAGTATCCAAAGCTGACATTTAGCGTAGCTCCCCTGGCTCTGCCACTGAGTCTAAATGTAGTTGTCCACTTGCCTGAGCTTTTTTCATCTTCCAACTCCTCTAAAGTAGGTGGAAGCAATCTTGTAAGATCAACCCAGTGCTTGCCGACATCAAGACCAGGAGCCCCAACAACAGATACATACAGTAAAAAAAGTCTCTCTTCGTATTTGGCAAAATGGTGAGGGCCATTCCTTTGCCCATAGACTGTACACTTATGAATTAACGTCTCCTCGAAGTCAGCAACCCCGTGACACACCTTTGACGGGGGAGTACGAAACAAATTGTTCTTCCTCCTCCAATGCACATGCAAGCTAGTTCCATCAAAATTCAATGGCATACCTTCCACAGAATGTACATGAAGGTAAAAGGTACAGCTGAACTTCCGATTTCTAATATGCGTCAAGGCCTTCAACGGCTTCTTCCAGTTCCAGATTGACGATTTCTTTTCCTTATACATCATTTCATTTTCAAGCAGATTTCTTTCCGAATTCGATTGCACATTACGAGATTTGCCAACTGATTTGGACCGGTTACTAGATTGGGAAGTCAAACTTTCAGGGGAGATTCTAGGCAAGTACAAAGCTTTACTAATTGCCTTGATATCCAGCAACAACTGTCCATTATTTACATCTCCGTTGCCCTCCATTTTCTCAAATTAAATCTCCTTCGAGATAGTAATCAAATTCAAAAACCTACAAAGACACAAAAATACATCAGAAAATTAATAATCAAAGCAAGCCAAACCTATCTGAATGCTTTTACTAGCACATCCCTAAACCTAAACCCGAAACAACTTCAATTAAAGCCTACCAAGTAGAACTTTAGCACTATCATTAACAAGCAATCGAAGTACCAACATCACAAATCACACACATAAGTCTCCACGAAATCATGAAACGAATCAAACTAGTTCAATCCAAATCAAACCTACTCCACTCTCCACCTGCCCAACCAGTCAACCACACCACATTTTCACCATCAAACAAAACCTCAAAATCAACCACGCAGCTCCTAACAAAACCAAACACCAAAACGTCCTAAATTTCTGTCGACAAACACCAAATCACCAAAGTAAGCAAAAACTCACCGACGCCACCAAACTCCGAGTCAACCCGATCTTTCCGATTCCAATCTCCGCACGAGCAGCCTCGAGATTGAAGCTGCTTCACCGCCGCTTCGGCTGAAGCCAGTCGATCGGCGCCGCACCGAATTTTACTCGGACAAATTTCTGAGGATTCCCAGGGATGATGTTTCCGAAGACTCGGAACTCGGAAGACGCAGATGATATTTCTTTATTTAATTATTTTATACTTCGAATAAACAAATTGAAAAAAATGCAAAAAAGACTGATAATGTCAGAGAACTATCTAACTCTAACAGGGAACAGTATATTTTGCGACGGCATCTCCGTCGCTAATATTAGTATTTGATGTGGCAGATCTAGACTTTTCCTTGGCATTGCTGATTTGAAAAATAGACGTAAGGAGGCAGATGAGACAATAACAAAAATCACGCCAAGACCGTGTTTGGAAAGTCAATTATTTGCTTTTCCATTTCACACTACAAAGCCCATTTTGGCACCTGCTTTCGGCCCAGTAAGTGGGGCCCAAAACAGCGATGGAGATTGGAGAGGAATGGAAAGGAGATGAAGATGGAGATGAAGTTGATGATATTGTCTCTGCATTTATAGGAAGGTGAGAACAGCAGAGAGACGACATCGACGACAGTCGAGTGGACACTGAGAGGTCGAGAAATGGAGTCGTTGTTGCAGCTTCCGTATGACGTCACGGTCCGGATGATGCTGACATCGCTTGAGCGCAATTTGTTGCCGGACGCTGTCGTCAGGAGGCTGACGCGGTTACTGTTGGCTAGCCGCTTGCGGTATGGATACAGATCGTCTGCGGACTTGCAGGTGTCTGATTTGGTGCAGTTTGTGAAATGTACGTGTTTTCTTTTTATCTTCTTTCTTTTAATTCTTGAGGTACGAGTACGAATATGGTGACGATTTGGTTGAAGTGAGCGTGAGTTGAGTAAACTAGGGTTTGGAACTGAGGAGAAGGATTTATGGAGTAATAAAATGTTTGAAAGACTTTTTATGGAGTAAGAAAATGAGTTGATCTGTGTGGATGAAATGGCTAATTTTGTTGGTTGATTGGATGCTTATGCAATTTGGTGCTGGATCTGTAGCTTTGAGAGAGATGCCTATAGCAATCAAGACTGATGAGCCCAAGGTGCAGCACTATGAGCTGCCAACATCATTTTTCAAGTTGGTGCTTGGAAAACATCTCAAATACAGGTTGGATGATGTTTTCTGAATTCTTTCTAGTTCTTTTGGCTGAGGCTATTTTTTGAGACGTGAATGAATATCTCCGTGGGTTTAATTTGTGTAGTTGTTGTTACTTTGAAGACAAATCAAGCACACTGGACGATGCGGAGAAAGCCATGTTGGAGATTTATTGCGAGAGAGCTCAATTGAAGGATGGGCATAATGTCCTTGATGTTGGATGTGGATGGGGTTCCCTCTCACTGTATATTGCGCAGAAATATAGTAATTGCAAGGTGACTGGGATTTGTAACTCAACAACCCAGAAAGCACATATTGAGGATCAATGCAGGTCTGCTGCTCTTAATCTTGTACCCCCTCTTCAATTGATAACTAGATAATGGTAATCGCGCATGTTTGTCATATATAACTAATATAAGCACATATATTCTTGCTCGTAGGAATCTGCAACTTGAGAATGTAACGATCATAGTAGCAGATATTAGCACTTTTGACATGGAAGCTTCCTTTGATAGAGTCTTCTCCATTGAAATGTTTGAGGTATGTGTTCATTTTACTTACTATGTCAATCATATGTGTAATTTAACCGATCAGTGTTGTTCGTGATCACAGCACATGAAGAACTACAAGGAACTTCTGAAGAAGATTTCAAACTGGATGAAAGAGGACAGCCTTCTGTTTGTTCACTATTTTTGCCACAAAGCATTTGCATACCACTTTGAGGTACCGTCTGATGCTTCTCTTGGTAAAGTGATAAGCTACTATGCTCAGTTAAAATTTCTGGTACAAAATACAGAGCGCATCAACACCCAATTTACTGTACTGAGCAATGTTATGGCAGGATTTAAGTGACGATGATTGGATAACTCGTTACTTCTTCACTGGTGGTACAATGCCTTCCGCAAATCTACTTCTTTACTTTCAGGTAAAATGTTATCTCTCATTCTGAGCCATTTACTGTGTGTGGTTGCCTTCGTTAAACGAGTTTTAAATCTGACCACATGAAATGGAAGGTTTAAAATATGCACTATTGAATTATTAAAATGATGATGATTGCCCCACCCAGACAGACTTGAATCTAACCATCTAGACTAGTAGTAGTAATATGTAACATGCACAGACCAGTGTTTTTATATGGTTCATGGTTGACGTAGCCTCATTGTGCTTCACTAGATGCTCAGTTATTTTATAACAATAATAAAATGAAATATGGAAGGCTCGTGTGACATCGACAATGGTTGAGATATGGAAGGCTAGGAACTCCATTTTTAGAGGCGAAGGCCTAATACAGGAAAACATTACTAGAACCATTATATGGGGATCGAAAGTGAGGCTAGCTAGTTTAGGCAGTACATATTCTAGCCTAAATGATAGAGCTTGGTTGATTAGCATGGGGTTCAAAGAGTAGCGCCTCTTTTTGTTAGGCACTGTGGGATCCTTTAGTTAGGCGGTTACATGGATACTTTGTACTTGTTTTTTTATTAATGATATGATCATTCTTTCAACAAAAAAATTAATAAAATGAAATACAGGAGTATGTGTCGATAGTTGACCACTGGCTGGTGAATGGGAGGCATTATTCTCAAACCAGGTGAGGAGATTGCGATACCTGAGTAAAATTTCCACTCCGTCCCTCAGAAACAATTTTCTCATAACTTATCAATGACAGTCTAATTTGATAAGCAAATAACTTGGTTGTCCTGCAGCGAAGAGTGGCTCAAAAAGATGGACCAGAATTTGGCTGTCATAAAGCCAATTATGATAGCAACTTACGGCAAGGATGAATCTGTCAAATGGACTGTCTACTGGAGGACATTTTTCATCTCAGTCGCAGAACTTTTTGGATACAACAACGGTGAAGAATGGATGGTTGCTCATTTTCTGTTCAAGAAGACATGAGAAGGTAACAATATGAGACATAAGAAATGCGTCTTTAGACAATAATGTATCATTTATCAGCATTGTGTAATAAAAGTACCTGATTTGCAATAATTATTATGATGCTGTTTAGCACGGAGTGTAAGCTGTCAAATGATTAGTAATAATTTGGGCTCCGAGTGATTGGGCCGTAAAAATATTATTGTGCCTACGTCTGTGGCCATTATTATGCTTCACTATTAATTATCAAAAAATTTAGACATTAACAAATTGGTAATTTAATTTTTTATAAACATAAATAATAATGAATCCCACTTATGTAAAGAAAACATAAACAAACCACCTTACCTTCTTGAGGTTCACTCGACACAGATCAATGAATGAATGGATCAAAAGAAAGCAAAATCAGAACACGTCCGAGAAAGAAAGCACATTGGCTGCCAACATTGAAAACGGGTGCATAACAACAAAATAACAAACTCAATCAAACATGGTCCCGGAAAGCTCTAAGAAACCCACTCCACTGCCCAAGAAGGCAAGAACTTCCTTATCCTTCTCAATGATTACCAGCCCAAGGGATTAGCTTATCTGAAGGACTTGTTCTGATTAGGGAGTGGTTTCTGAAAGGAGAAGATCAGGAGAATGGGAGGTTCATTAGCCGGGGGGTTGGTGATTGGGTTGATGTTAATTTGTATGTGTGTCGGAGATGAGGAGCAGCTGAGGCTTCCCAAGTTTGCTGTTCCTAAGCATTACAGTATGAGGCTCCAGCCTGACTTGGTTAATCTCAAGTTCAGTGGCTCAGTTGAGATTCAAGTGGAGATAGTTCAGAACACGGACAGGTTGATACTCAATGCTGTCGGGCTAGACGTTCCCAATAGCTCCATTTACTTTCATGGCAAAAACAAGGTATGTAAAGAAATGACAAGAACTGATCAATTTGTTTTTTTGTGTAATGGGATTTTTATTGATGGTTAAGTTCTTTTTAACAGCTGCTTCTTAGGCCCGTCAAGATGGGCATGGATGCGGAAAGTGAGAGAATTGTGTTGGAATTTGGCGAGGGACTTCCCATTGGGGTAGGAGTTCTTGAGATGATTTTCAACGGCAATGTCAGTCATGATATGCAAGGGCTTTTTAGACGGTAAGAGTTGTATAAATTCCGTTTGAGTCCACCCTGTCCATGCTTAAAGTGTTTGTTTTATTTCAGTACTTATACAGTGAATGGAGAGGAAAGGAATATGTTAGCGACACAGTTTGAGTCTATACATGCGAGGAGGTGTTTCCCTTGCTGGGATGAACCAGCCTTCAAGGTGTGATACTCGAATACTCTCAACAAAATCCTTTTTGGTTATGCATCTAACCGATATAATCTGATCAGGCTACCTTCACAGTGACATTGGACGTACCCCCTCATCTGACAGCCCTCTCGAATATGCCTGTCATTGAGGAGAAAAATAACAGTCTTTTTAAAACTGTATATTTTCAAAAGTCACCTTTGATGTCTACTTATCTAGTGGCCATTGTCATCGGACAGTTTGATCATGTTGAAGGGCATACTTCGGATGGTAATACTTCTAACTAATATCCTCAGTTGTTTAAAAAAAATGTGTTTTTATGTATTGTTGTAAGGAAATAAATGAAGGCTGTATTTTTGTTTCCATTGATAGGAATCAAAGTACGAGTATACTGTCCAATGGGCAGGAAAAGTGAAGGGGTCTTTGCTTTGAATGTTGGTGTTCGGACACTCGATTTTTATAAAGAGTGAGTTAACTACTTTCAAGTTTAAGTCCATGATATGTAAGAGAATTATTGTATTTTAAGACTTTGAAAAATAAATGCTTTCTTGCAACTGAAACTCATAGGTACTTGTCAAAGCCTTTTGCTTTACCGAAATTGGATATGATTGCAATACCTGACTTTCCTCAGGGAATGGAGAACTACGGTTTAGTTATATTCGGTGAATCTCTGCTACTCTTTGATAATCATAGTTCTAAAGTTGAGATGCAACAACAAGTAATACGCGTTCTTGACTTAACTTAATTACCGTTATTCTTTGACGGTGTTTAACATCTTGCAGCTATTTCTCATCATTTTCTCTGAATTAGGTTGCGGAATATGTGACACATGAATTAGCCCACCAATGGTTTGGCAATCTTGTGACGTTGGAATGGTGGACTGATACTTGGCTGAATGAGGGGTTCGCAACATGGGTTAGATATTCACTCTGATACATATAAATACTTGCTGTCCTTTTTTACTTACATAGTTACATTGATGGTTGTAAGAAATCTGATTGTATCAACTTTTTGTTGGTTATGCTGCGATCAGCTTAGCTGCACGGCAATGGACAGCTTATTTCCAGAGCGGAACATGTGGTTCACTTTCGTTACTCGCTCAGAGTCAGCTCTATTGGAGGATGCCTCGGTTGAAACTCATCCTGTTGTGGTACATTAGATGCCAATTTATTTATTGCAGTATGTTCATAAGTAATTACCGATCGGAAATTTTATTTATAGCCATTCTTATTCAAATTTAATTAAAAAATGTAGGCAAAGATTGATAATTTGAGTGGGATTGACAGTCTCTTCGACGATATCATATACGAGAAAGGTTCACATATTGTTCGCATGTTGAATGCCTACCTTGGACCCAAAACATTCCAGGTTGGTTGGTGCATAGGATTTGCTTGCTATCGCTTGTCGTCTCATACTCCAGTACTGTATTGCAGCATACTGTCAGTATAGCATGGCTTTTTGTCCCGTTATTAACGCAAATACTCAATTTAACGAATTTTACAATCCTATTGAGACATGCCAAATATCCATACAGCCTTCCTATAATCATGCAAGTTGAAATCCTAAGGTATTAACATTTGTACTGAAATTATATTTCATGTTTAGTGTTGCATACACATTTCTTTGTGGGGTTTTTTGTTTTGAAGATTCATTTGTGCAATTATCTGTCTCAGCATTCACTGGCAGTATACATACAGAAGTATGCTTGGTCAAACACGAGGACTGATGACCTGTGGACTGTTCTTGGGGAAGTATCAGGTCTTCCGGTGAAATATGTGATGGATTCCTGGACGACAATGAAGGGATTTCCAATAGTATATGTTAAAGCAAAACTTCACATGTTAGAACTTGGGCAGGTTAGAATTTCTTTCTCTTATCTTTTCCGTCGGTACTTTTTTGTGAATTGTGAAAAACAATAAAATAATTTTTGCTTGTTAATATTTTGGCAGTCCCAGTCAAGGGCCTATGATGGGGATCAGCAGTGGATTGTTCCTGTCAAACTATGCTGCGGTACCTATATGGCATGCCATAACATTATATTACAGCGGAAAAATGAATTATTTGATCTGAGGAAACTTGAAGGCTGCTCTTGTACATACGAAACTGGACGAAAGGAGACATGCCCTTGGATAAAGCTAAATGTAAACCGAACAGGTTTTTATAGGGTCGTTTATGAGGATACCCTTGTTTCTAGACTGCAACATGCTGTTAAGTCCAAGCAATTTTCGGCATCTGATAGATACGGTGGGCAAGCTTTTCTGTCTATTTTTGTATAAGCGGCTAGTTATTTGAATACAGTTTGATTTCTTTTCAATATAGCCCTTTTGGCTGATAGTTACCAGCTCGGAAAGGCTCCTAAACAGAAGTTGACCTCTTTGCTTAGCCTTCTGAGTGCATACAGCGAGGAGGACAATAGAGATATCGTGGACCAGTTAACATCGGTAATGTCCGCTTCTACACCCATTTTTGAGTTTTCTCATATTCAATCCAGTTAGTTACATATTTCTAATTTTTCTTGTATAGAGAAGTGAAGACATTATTAAAGTTACATCTGATGCAACTCCTCAGCTAGTGGACTGCTTAAAACAGATTTTCATTGAAATTTTTGAGAACTACGCGAAGTATGCTTCCTGCTTTTTTCCCTTATGAAATATCTCTTCGATATGTTGTTATGCTGCTGTCGTACGTCTCAAGGCATTTTGAGGAATTAAATTTATAAATACCCGACAAAATATCTTTAAAGTTCACTAGTTAATGATTATTATATACTGTATCATTCGATTTTCTGTATTTTATTCTTGCAGGACCAGGAATGTTGGCTGGGAGGCAACACAAAATGAGAGTTACAAAGACAGATCAGTAAAGAAGAAAGTATTATATGCTCTTGCAATGTTGGGGCACAAAAGAACACTAAATGAAGCAAGGAGGCGGTTTCATGCTTACTTAATAGACAGAAATACCTCACTTTTCCCATTTGAAATGAGACAGGTATGCATCAAAATTGAAGTTTGTGGTTATTTCTTGGAATCAATTTTGTGATACTGTTTGTCTTTGTTTTATAACAATGCACATAAATAGGTAGGATACATGACCGTTGTAATTGTTGGTTGTCACCTACTTAAGGATTTATGATGATGGTATAAAGGATTTGCAGGTGCTTGAATAGGCCAGTATGGCCTGGAGGAGCTGAAGAACAAATGAGTCAGTTTGTTTGAAGTTAAGGTTAAACGGCGTCGTTATGCGTATGCGGGAATGGATGTCAGCCGAGTGGATGCCCGATCGGATGCCCGAGTGGATGCCCGATCGGTTGCCCGAGTGGATGCCCGATCGGGGGTGCTTGTTAGCCGAGCGGATACCCGATCGGTTGGCCGGTCGGCTGCCCGATCGGCTGGGCGCGAATGTCGGTTATGTTCGTTGGAATGGAGCGGCGTCGTTTGGAACCAAAGGAGTGCACGCCTGAGGTTTATTGGAACGACTTCGTTTTGTGGACAGCATCGAACGAGACGCAGCGCTTTAGTCGGTCTTCGAATCCAACGGATATATACTGAGTCAACTCGTCCGAGACTCACACTGCTTCTTCTCCAAATTACCAGAAAGCAAAACTAGGGTTCTTGGAGTGTTTGATTCGATTTTGCGATTGAAGTCAAATTGAGTGACAAGATTCGATAAGTAGTTTCGTGAGTGTAATTCCTCTATTGTACCATCATCGATTTGATCAATAAAGAGCCGCCCCTCTTCTCGACTGGAGTAGGATCATCCGGATCCGAACCAGTATAAATTCTGTGTCAATTGTCGTTGCTTCGTTTTCATTTCATTAGTTGCAAGATTAGCTGCGTTAATCTCTACAAATTGGTATCTAGAGCCTGGTTGCAACGATGGTGTCAACGAAGGTGGAACTCGAGAGGTTCGACGGCAAGGGCGATTTTGCTTTGTGGAAGCAAAGAATGAAGGCGATCTTGGTACAAATGAAAGTGGCGAAGGCACTGGTCGTCGATGGCATTCCTGCTACTGTGTCCGCAACAGATAGAGAGGAGATGCAAGAGATGGCCTATTCAACCTTGATTTTGCATCTTGGAGACAAGGTGCTGAGGGAAGTCTCGAAGGAGAAGTCAGCTGCTGCTGTATGGCTCAAGCTGGAATCCTTGTATATGACTGCTACTCTCACAAATCGGATCTACTTGAAGGGTAAGCTTTTCGGTTTCAAAATGGATGGAAGTAAATCAATAGAAGAGCATCTTGATGACTTTGCAAAAATAGTAATTGATCTGGAGAATATTGATGAGAAGATAGGAGATGAGGATCAGGCTATTATGGTTCTTAATGCCCTTCCTCCTTCATATTCTACTTTTGTTGATACAATGAAATACTCAAGAGAGACACTGTCCATGGAGGATGTGTTGGCTGCCCTTAAACAAAAACAAATGGAGCAGAAGCCTAAGAAAGAAGTGGCTGATGGCTTGGTTGCTCATGGAGGGTTTCAGAAAAGGAACTTCCAAAAGAAGTCTGGTTCTCAGAAATCCAAGGAAAAACAAGGGTCTAACAATCCTCAACAATCTGATCAGAAGAAGTTCAAGTGCTTCTTTTGTCACAAGACTGGGCATTGGAGAAAGGACTGTCCTGAGAGGAAGAAGAACCTGGGCCAGAAGGAACCGGAAAAGGGAGATGCTGCCATGGCTGAGGAAGCTTATGGGAATGCAGAGGCTCTGGTTGTGGCTCAGACTCATCCTACCAGTAGATGGATCCTTGATAGTGGTTGTTCATATCACATGACACCACACAAAGAGTGGCTCATGGAGTATGTTGAAAAGGATCAAGGTACTGTGCATTTGGGAAATAACAAAGCTTGCAAGATGGTGGGAATTGGCACTATCTGGATCAAGGTGACTGAGGGACCTGAGTTCAAACTCTCAGGTGTGAGGTATGTGCCTGACCTGAAAAGAAATTTAATTTCTTTGGGCATGTTAGAAGCACATGGCTGTAACTTTAAGGCTGAAAATGGTTTGATAAAAGTCTTTAAAGGGAATGTGTTGAAGTTAAGTGGAAATAGACAAAATGGGATTTATGTGTTAGAAGGAAATACCATGAGTCTGGATGATGTGAACTATGGTGAATCTGAGAAAGATAGAACAGTTTTGTGGCACTTAAGACTAGGACACTTAGGTCAGTTAGGCCTACAAAAACTGCATGATCAAGGTTGTTTTGGAAAGGATCATGTAAGCAAAATTGAATTTTGTGAAAACTGTGTTTTAGGAAAGTCCACTAAGTTGAGTTTTGGTAGAGGTAAGCATGTTACTAAGGCTAAACTTGACTATATCCACTCTGATCTTTGGGGACCAACTAGAGTTCAATCCCATGGTGGTAAAAGATACTTTATGTCTTTAATTGATGATTTTACCAGAAGATCTTGGGTATATTTTTTAGCACAGAAATCTGAAGCTTTTGAGACATTCAAGAACTGGAAAATGATGGTTGAGAACCTATCTGGTCTGAAGGTAAAATATCTGAGGACTGATAATGGACTGGAGTATTTGGACAGTGCATTTCTGGACTTTTGTAAGGAAAATGGCATTGTGAAACATCACACAGCACCAGGTAATCCTCAACAGAATGGTTTGGCTGAGAGGTTCAATAGAACACTCTTGGAGAGGGTAAGATGTATGCTAATTCAATCTGGTTTATCAAAAACTTTTTGGGCTGAAGCTGCCCACACAGCATGTTACTTAATAAATAGAAGTCCTTCATCTGTTTTGAGCTTTAAAACTCCTATGCAAATGTGGACTGACCATTTAGATGAGTATGATAGGCTTAGGATTTTTGGTTGTGCTGCTTATGCAACAGTGAAGCAGAGTAAACTAGAACCTAGGGCTTTAAAATGTGTGTTTATTGGATATCCTGATGGAACCAAGGCATATAAACTGTGGTGCTTGGAGGATGGTTATAAAAGAGTCATTATTAGTAAAGATGTAAGGTTTGATGAGTCTAAGTTTCCATTTAAGAAAAATGTAAATCAGGTGGAGCTAAATCTGGAAACAGATGAAAATGACTTGGTAACTAGAACTGAAGATGTTGAATCTGAGGTGGAGCTTGAACATGATAATATTCCTGCTGAAATAACTGACACTCAGAATATTGATGATGAAACAAATGATAATATTGACCATACTGAAAGTAATGATTATTGGCTTACTAGAGATAGGCCTAGAAGAAATGCTAGAGTACCTGTTAGGTATGGCTTTGAGGATATGATCAATTATGCATGTAGTGTTGCAGAAAATATTTCTAATCATGAACCTGAGAATGTACAAGATGCAGTGAATGGTGCTGAAGGAAAGCAGTGGCTTAAGGCAATGCATGATGAGATGGATTCTCTAAAGAAGAACAAAACTTGGGAAATAGTGGATAGGCCTGCTAAGACCAGACTTGTGGGAAGTAAGTGGATTTTCACAAGGAAAGAAGGCATACCAGGGGTAGAACCTCCCAGATTAAAGGCAAGGTTAGTGGCAAGAGGTTTCACACAAAAGGAAGGTATAGACTTTACTGAAATATTTTCCCCTGTTGTGAAACATAGGTCTATTAGGATCATGTTGTCTCTAGTGGCTTATTTTGATTATGAACTAGAACAACTTGATGTTAAAACAGCATTCTTGCATGGTAATCTTGATGAGACAATCTATATGAGGCAGCCTGAAGGTTTTGTAGTAGGTGATCCTGAAAAACAAGTTTGTTTGCTTAAAAGATCCTTATATGGCCTTAAACAATCACCTAGACTGTGGTATAGAAGATTTGATGAGTTCATGCTTAACTGTGGCTTTAAGAGATCAGATTATGATTGGTGTATATATTACAAACATGAAAAAGGAAAATCTGTTATTTATCTGCTGTTATATGTGGATGACATGCTTATAGCTAGCCATGATATTGCTGCTATTAATGATCTTAAAGTGCAGTTAAGTACTAACTTTGAAATGAAGGATTTTGGAAATGCCAAGAAAATACTGGGTATGCAGATCAAGAGGGATAGAAAACAGAAAAGGCTATTTCTATGTCAGACTGAGTATCTAGCAAAAGTGGTGGAGAAGTTTGATATGAAGGATGCTAAACCAGTGGCTATTCCTGTGGCAAGTCACTTCAAACTCAGCAAGGATCAAGAGCCAGAATCAAAGGAAGAAAAGGCTTACATGGAGAATGTCCCATACTCAAATGCAGTAGGATGTCTGATGTATGCAATGGTTTGCACAAGGCCTGATATTGCTCATGGAGTTAGCTTGGTGAGCAGACATATGGCAAATCCTGGAAAATATCACTGGCAAGCAGTAAAATGGTTGTTGAGATACATAAAAGGAACTTTGGGAAAAGGACTGATTTATGGGAAAGGGCAAGTCAGTGCTGATCTTATTCAAGGCTTTGTGGATTCAGATTATGCTGGAAATGTGGATACAAGAAAATCACAGACTGGGTTAGTTTTCACATTGCTGGGAACTGCTGTTTCTTGGAAAGCAAATCTGCAAAAGGTGGTAGCTCTCTCAACAACTGAAGCTGAGTTCATGGCAATTACTGAGGCAGTCAAGGAGGCTCTTTGGATGAAGGGTCTGATGACAGAGTTAGGACATGGACAGAGCTGTGTTAAGGTCCACAGTGACAGTCAAGGAGCTATACATCTTTCAAAACATCATGTCTTCCATGAGAGATCCAAGCATATTGATGTGAGGATGCATTTTGTAAGGGATGTTGCTGATTCTGGAGTTGTTCAAGTGGTAAAGATTGGAACCAAGGATAACCCTGCTGATATGTTGACAAAATCAGTGCCAAGTGATAAATTTGAATATTGCTTGGAGCTGGTGGGGTTGATGGATGAACCCTAGAGCAGGATGAGAGGAGAGGGGCAAAAGGGCTGAATAAGTAGTTAACAACCAAGGTGGAGATTTGTAATTGTTGGTTGTCACCTACTTAAGGATTTATGATGATGGTATAAAGGATTTGCAGGTGCTTGAATAGGCCAGTATGGCCTGGAGGAGCTGAAGAACAAATGAGTCAGTTTGTTTGAAGTTAAGGTTAAACGGCGTCGTTATGCGTATGCGGGAATGGATGTCAGCCGAGTGGATGCCCGATCGGATGCCCGAGTGGATGCCCGATCGGTTGCCCGAGTGGATGCCCGATCGGGGGTGCTTGTTAGCCGAGCGGATACCCGATCGGTTGGCCGGTCGGCTGCCCGATCGGCTGGGCGCGAATGTCGGTTATGTTCGTTGGAATGGAGCGGCGTCGTTTGGAACCAAAGGAGTGCACGCCTGAGGTTTATTGGAACGACTTCGTTTTGTGGACAGCATCGAACGAGACGCAGCGCTTTAGTCGGTCTTCGAATCCAACGGATATATACTGAGTCAACTCGTCCGAGACTCACACTGCTTCTTCTCCAAATTACCAGAAAGCAAAACTAGGGTTCTTGGAGTGTTTGATTCGATTTTGCGATTGAAGTCAAATTGAGTGACAAGATTCGATAAGTAGTTTCGTGAGTGTAATTCCTCTATTGTACCATCATCGATTTGATCAATAAAGAGCCGCCCCTCTTCTCGACTGGAGTAGGATCATCCGGATCCGAACCAGTATAAATTCTGTGTCAATTGTCGTTGCTTCGTTTTCATTTCATTAGTTGCAAGATTAGCTGCGTTAATCTCTACAACCGTCATGCAGACAGTTACCTCGTCTAAGAGATCAGATTTCAACTCTCTTTTGAACTTATTGAAGGGGGTAAATGATAATGACTGGGAAAACAAATTTGAGATTCGAGGTATTTAAAATTGCACTTCAGTTGCCGAAACTGTCAATGTTGTACTTCTCTATAAATGAAAATTAATGAATACATAGAAGAGTAACACTAACCTTAATAATGATTGACATTTGCAGAATCCTTAACTTCTTGTCCAGATCCTGTTATCGTACTCGAAGCTCTCAACTTCTTGTTCTCCCCCAAGGTAACTTTTGTCTAGCATTCATTTCAGAAATGTGTGCAGGCCTGAAGATGACATGTGTTTCACCTTGGAGTAGGTAATGAATCAAATAGGTCCTCCTGAAGAACTCGCCATCAGCTGGGAAGGACGTGAAGTAGCTTGGACCTGGTTTAAGGCAAGTTTCCTTCGCCCATCATGATCGGGGTGACACACACCTATTTATATGAATAATCAAGATATGCAAGAATATGTAGCAAGTTGCATATCTCGAGTAAAATGGCATATGTATGGATGTCGTTGTAACTGTATTATCATGAACATATATTTCTTCTCGTGTATTATTTTGTTGCCGGGAATCATATCATCGGATTTCCCGTTTTCTGGCTTGAAATTTCATGTGTTATGACAGGACAATTGGGGATACCTTATGCAAAAGTTTGGTTCCAAAGCATCCATGACTAGCTATTTCGAAGCCATCGTCTCCCCGGTCTCATTTCTTATGCCAACTATAAAAATTGCCATACCTTTTATTTTTTCCATTTCAGTTTGGTTCTTATACTGTGCTTGCAGTGCAGGTAACTAATATTTTTTTATGTTTACACTTCAGTTTGCTTCCACTGAGAAAGAAAGAGAAGTAAAAAGTTTCTTCTCACACCGTCAGATTTCTCCAGTTAACCAACAATCTCTCAGGGAGAGCATATATAAAATACACGAGCGTGCCAAATGGGTCATGGAGATTCAAAAAGAAAGCAATTTACCCAGCCTGGTGAACGAATTGTTGAAGGGAAAGTGCATAGACACCGTAACTTAGTCACGGTGCAAAACAGTGTTCCAAGTCCGCATATGCTACACTACATCGAGTGCTAATTATGCGTGACGTCTGAAAAGAACTTTCGTACACAATGGAATAAAAGGAAAAACCATGGTATAGTCTTTTACAGAGTTATCAGTATATCTTATATGAAGCTCATGATTAGAGAAATGCTATGAGAGAACTTTCTCACCTAGCATTACTACAAACAAAGCACAAAAAATGTAAGAAGTTCTCTCACACATCCTCAAGGAGCATTTGTGAGAGAACTTTCTACCTTTTTTGTGATTTGTTTGAAAGAAATGCTAAGTGAGAAAGTTCTCTCATAGCATTTCCTAAGTCATGGGTGCATATGCCCTTATCACCTCAGTGAAGCATTTGTAGAAGCAAGTAAGAAATATTGCCCATAACTTTTCGATAATAGCGAAAGAAAAAAAAAGCATGTATCCCTATGATGGGCACTCTAACAACACCTGCTATATGCTATCCCTATCCTCTACAAAGATTTACATACCTGCTGCATCGGTGCAGGTGGACAGAATATATGTAAGAGAGTTTCTGATTCTGACTCATTTTGCTTGTATGGCAGTTACAGAAGAATCGTGATCTGACCATGTCTGTGGTTTTTATTTATGGTTTGGTTTTGAACTTCCGTTGAGACTTCAGGTCAATGACAATAACAGAAATATTGTCCTTGCTGCCTTTTTGGAGAGCTCGGTTTGAGAGGTGTTCAGCTGCATACTGAGCTGCAGGGTCTATGCCATTACCACCTCTTTCTGCGGACAGCAGGGGGCCGTTCTTTTTATGCCACATGAGGATCCGTCGTCGAGCTATGTCACAGGCCTCCTCATTTGACATGACATCCCATAGCCCATCACTGGCTAAGATAAGGCATTCATCGTCTTTTGCCCGAGGAATGAACGTCACTTCTGGATCTGGAATGATTGGCGGCTTCAGATAAATGTCGCCTGCAGATCACGAAATATGGCATTTCAACATTTTAGGATTATAACCAGATACAGACCTCGATAATTCTGATAGTTCAGCATTAATTCTTTGAAGGGACTGCTATGAGCGAGTATAAGCACACCGATTGATCTCGACATTGTGAGAACACCAAAAACACGATAACCGTTCCACTGTATGACCTTGTTGCCACCGGCTGCTTCGATCCTTGCATACTCGTCCTCCCGATCAGGCTGCAAGGAAAAGAAATATTATTACATAAACGTCGAGGAAATACTACAAAATAGTTTACAGGAGAGATTATTATTGATCCCCACCTTATGATCTACGGACAAGGCCATAGGCTCCTTTCCGCGACAGAGCACTGCTCTAGAGTCACCGCAGTTAGCCACAATGATATGAGACGAGCAGATAAGCGAAACACCAGAAGTCGAGCCAACTGTTTCTGGAGCAACAGGTGTATTTCCCGCCTTTCCTCCAATAATCTCATCGTCAACCTTGACAAAGCAATTTGCGAAAACCTTTTTCCACCTATCATGGCAATTACTCTTAATAGTTCCTATGGTCTTATTCTCGAGCTCCTCGAGTAGTGCCAAATGCATCCGATCACGACAATAGTCAGCAACCTGATAAGGAACCAATGAGTTTACACTTTTCATCAAATGTGAAAAGAAAAAGAAAAGAGGATTGTGTAAATACTACCAGCTGAGAGCCTCCGTGGCCATCGTAGACTCCGAAAAAGTGGGTAGTCAAGCAGTTGTTCGAGCCTTCTAATGCTTGGTCTTCTATGAGCATGTCAATAGGAAGTTTAACAAACTGCGGAGTGGTGGCTAGAGCATCCTCCATTTCAGACCTCCTGGATGTGAAACCCCAGAGTGGGACACAATCGATTTCAAAGACACTACGGATTATCTCACTGCTTGCTCCTCCCTTCTGCGACTGAGCGGATAAATTGCTCAACGTACCCATTTGCAAGTTCTTCGCTGGCAAAGTTGTTAGAGATAATTTTGATATCGCCATATTTTATTTGAAACTCAACAGAACTAGGAATTCCGATCTCAAAAACAAAAAGGTCATCTCCACAAATGCTGCTATTTTCACACACACCTGAAACGCTAAATGCGTTATCAAGAACCATATCACCTACCATCAAAATGGAATAATCTTCCTCGCTTTGATGAACTATACAATCACTGTCAAGAACGCAACTGCTCTTACTCGCCTCATCCAACGACACTGTAACAACACTTATTTTTCAGTCTGCAGATTGCAATCCTTGTCCCAACTGAGATACATGGGCTTAGAGACCAACAGATTTTGCGAATATTCATTCGGGTAACAATATTAATATCTATGCAGTAAGTTATCACCGACTGAATTACCTAAACTATATGGCACTGGAACCGGCAGAGATATCTCCCCCATCAAAATTATTATCAAAGTGTACACCTTTTGTCAACAAGCACCATCTATCGGCTCAACTTCAACCTCATAAACTAATTGAAACGCTAAACCATAAAGTACTGAAAAGCAAATTAAAACGACTTGAGCTACCAATCAGAGAGTACTAGAAAGACTTTATAGTCAGGATCTGGCAAGAAACGAATGACCGAAACTTCCATTTGTATTATCAGTTCGATCAGAGACCTGAACGGGTCTTTATCAGCTTCTTGTATAGACTCTTCTTTATCCACCTCCATCAACTACAATGGCGGAAAAATATCAAACACTATAAGATCCTCATTTGTCAAAGACACCAAAAAAAACATCAACTTTATAGCAAATAAATCAGACCCAAAAAGGTCGAGTTTTTTTTGTTTTGAAAATGACCTAAAATGAGTTTCAAATATAAGAAATGACCGACGCGAGTTTGCTCTTTCAAAAATGATCCATTTTTAATAAAACCGGATTCCCAGGAACCGATTTGTTAAGATTTCCCAAAAACCGGATCCGCAGGAACCGGTTTTATGGAGATGTAGATGATGTGGATGAAGGTCGAATACGTGGATTCCACGTAACACCGGAACCCGGCGATCCGGTTTTTGGCCAAAAAATTTTGTTTTGTTGTTTTGCCCCTTATTACGGGCTGGATTAAAAATAATTAAATATAGCAGTTTGGAAATCATTCAAAGTTGGACATTAGAAACAAAGTTGAACTAAAATAAAAGTGAACAACAAGAGTACTATGGGTACTCGGATATTGGGTTTAGCTCGCATTGGTGAATGGACAAGACCTCCTGGTATGGCCAGTTTGCTGGCATAATTTGAAGTTTTTTTAAAAAAATGACCCAAACGAGTTTGGGCATTTCAAAACTGACCCACGCGAGTTTCACATTTCAAAACTGACCCATTTTTAATGAAACCGGATCCCCAGGATCCGGTTTTCTGTATTTTTGAAACACCAGATCCCCAGGATCCGGTGTTATGTGCAAACTCAACACGTGGAGTTCTCTCATTCGAACGCGCACATAACACCGGATCCTGAGGATCCGGTTTTGTAAAAAATACAGAAAACCGGATCCTGGGGATTCGATTTCATTAAAAATGTGTCAGTTTTGAATTGTGAAACTCGCGTGTGTCAGTTTTGAAATGCCCAAACTCGTTTGGGTCATTTTTAAAAAAAACTCCATAATTTGCATCTTTGAATTCTGCATGTGGGTTGTGATGATGAAGCCTCTCCTTGAGTACTGAATTGACCGACATCCCTCTGGTCCATCTCAGTACGCCTTCGCCTAGTCGGATATCTACCGACTTTTGTACGTTTGAAGTTAGGATTTGGCCTATGAGGAAGTCCATCATAGGGTTCCCAAAAGTCAGCATGAGGTAATGGACTGAAATGGTAACTCTAGGTCATGTTGTAAGCTTCAAGTGTATACTCATGAGGCACAAAGTCGCTGAATTCCAAGCGCGCGAACTTACAAGCTGCAATTGCATGACTGCAGGGAATATGAAGTGTCGTCCATTTTCCACAAGCTTCAAGGTGCTCATTCGTAAACGCTATAGGAGCAGGTGGAATGATCTGCTTCCATCCAAACTGTCTCATAACACGAATCGGATGATGCCACTCAATGATGTTGAAGCAAATAAGTGTCACATCAGCCGTCCATAATTCCCGTGATTCGAGACATACGGGATTGATGGGACGTAGGTGGATTAAATCGAAAATCGGACGGGATGGAAATCAAATCGGACGAATACGGACGGAGACAATAGAGGAAGAAGGGTTTCGAATGCTGGAGAGAATGAGGGAGAAAGAAGCTGCGGCGGAATTTCAATGTCGCTATAAACCGGATCGCCGTGATCCGGTTTTTATAATGAAACCGGATCTCCGGGTTCCGGTGTTACGTGGAATCCACGTATTCGACCTCCATCCATATCATCTACATCTCCATAAAACCGGATCATCGTAACAAACCGGTTCCTGGGAATCCGGTTTTATTTAAGATGAGTCCATTTTTGAAAGAGCAAACTCGCGTGGGTCGTTTCTAATATTTGAAACTCATTTTGGGTCATTTTCAAAAAAAAACTCAAAAAGTCACAATAAGAAATCACATACAGCAAAGTGACAAACCCTAAAACAAAACAACAAAAAAGCTGAAAAATCACTTTACACAATTAAAACTCGGAATGCCCTGGATCTGAAGCAAACAATCTCATCCAATTGAAGCCAAAGTTCACATTTTTATCATCCGCTTCCCATTAATTTCCACCAGCAACTAACTAATCAAATATGCTTGTAACCCTAAAAACAAGACAAAGACCTGGTGTCCGGGTACGAGATAGGTAAATTTGATGATGTTCTTACCATCTGCAAACAAGGACCTCAAATCAACCTGATGAGTGTTGGATTGTACATTTCTTCTTCTGATGAGAAACTTGAAGAATGTGAAACATTATTCTGTATATATATACTACAGGTATAAAGCATCTCTATTTTTTCCAGTTTTATTAAAAATATATTATCTAATAATGTGTACTGAAATTCTTTAAGTCCATGTCAAACATCAATTTCCCAACAAGATTGAATTATCCAATAATCCTCCAGTTCCGTATGAGCAATCAGATTCTTTTTTTTTGTTTTGTTGATGTTAGGAGTTAGTATCTGTTAGAGCAGGAACTTGAACTCGGATGCTTTGACACCGGGGGAGTGCCCTTCCAATGGAGTCACTCACTTCGCCCTAAAAAAACGGCAATCAGATTCTGATGTGTAATGAAACTTGTTTTCCAGCTCTCATTGGTGGGACTTATCTCACCAAAGTGCACAACTTTCTTTACTCATCTGCAAATTGAAATCTTGGGTCATGTTAAAGATTTCATCTTTACAAATCAAAACATTACAAATCAGCAAAAAAGATACATCTTGATCAATCACTGCTAATAACTTATTGAAACACAAGTGGAATGGGATAAAGATTTTGTTGACAAAATGGAAAAGTGATTATTACATATGAATTTCTGTTGTTGCTGTTGGATTGGATTAAGGATAGGTTGAAGTGTGGGGGATGGCAGATTCTTGTCAGGAGCTGTTTGTGGCCTTTGTGCAATGTACTTACTACTAGAAGCTTCTGTTTTGGTTCTTATCAACAATTGAAGTAACATATGAGGAGGACAACAATTTTGGAATGGAACCTAAGTGGCGTGGGAACATGAGACAAGCTAGTTATGGGGAGTTTTTAGTGGATTTTTACATGTCTACTGGGAATGATGAAAGACTGGGATCACTTTGAATGAGTTACGAAGTTTAAATAAAAATTATTACGAAATGATATCAAATTAATTTAATTATTAGACTGATCAGACTCGAAAGTTGATAAAATATAGTCAATTCGTGTGCTTATCAAGTTTGCATACACTTGATTCTACTTGACGTTGGCCAGAGAAGGATGGAATTTGGGTTGTTACATTATAAACGGTTAAACTTTTGATCTTGTAAATTAATTGTTACAAAAATTTACCTTTGATTTTATCTTCAACCTTAATAATCATATATTTGATGAATTGTTTGTCACTATACTATAGTTGAGATTAATGAAATTTAACTAAAAATGTGTGAGAATGATATAGATATCAAATTTGACAAATTGTCAAGAGTTCAAGGGTTCGACTCATCCGAGTAGCATATTTCTCCTCACTTTTGTGTACGAAAATGTTATTCCTCCTCGGCGCGGACGTGCTATTCCGATGTACTTGTGTGAATTGAGATGTATAAATTGAGTTATATGAGATGTAAAAACTTACCATAAAAAAAAATAGATATCAAAGTTGAACTAAGAAATAAAATCAATTTATAATGAAAAGAACACATCCGAAATTGAAATTATGTATAATAAACTAACAGAATGTTTTTTTTTTGATACATAAACTAACAGAATGTTGAGAAACAAAAATTCTCAAATTCCTAATGGTATCAAACGGCGTCGTTTCTCATGTATAACGAGTTGAAACTAGAGAGCTCTGTCATCCGCAAACCCAGAAACCTCGCAAAAATCTGCCGAGTTGATTTTCGATTCGAGAGGAGCGAGGTTGCATAGAGGAGTTTGAGCAGTGAGTTGTCGAGCTGGGTTTTCGTCCTGATGGCTGATGCGTACTGGAGGAGATACAGTGTTACTCAAGATGCAGGTTGTTGTTAGTTGAGATCCCTAATTCTAAAAATCCGAACTTTTGTTCGAAATTTCTGTGCTTTATTGAATTGGGGTGTGGCTTCTATCAATTCTTTACATGTGGTGTCACTTTGTCAGTGGAATGACGTGATAGAAGTTTCTGCATGTGGGTTTTTGTTATACTGAAGATGGTGTTGATGTCGGAATTTGAAACCCTTAATTTTATCATTTAAATGTTAAGAGTTGATAATGTTAGACAAGCATATGCATCTGATAAATGTAGTGATTTTATAGCGCTGCTAGATTGCTTCTGGGGCTTATTTTTGTTGCGAGATGAATTTCAACAATACACTGATGGTATTTTTGAGAGATGGGAACAATAGTAGATTGAAAAAGGGTGTCCCTTTGGTTGTTGAGCTTCAATGCAGTGCTTCATCGCTGGACTCTGGTCTTTTGTGAATTTTGATGTGGTTGACTTTTGACTGTGACTCCTTGTATTTTTATTGTATCATCTTGGCCAGGTGGTTCAGGTAGTGTCCCAAGGCCCAGTAGCATTCCTGGATACTACCCTTCTGTAACACCGTCGCTTGGTACTCATGTGATGCAAAGTTCTAGTGGTTTGGGACCTTCGTCTACTGATTATCTTCAGAAGGATGTATGTCTGTCTTAATTCTTGAATTCGTTATTTAATCTATAATGTAGCATCCTCTCTGGACTAGAATTTTGATTCTGTGCGTTTATTTTGCTCTTAGATATTACCGTTGAGATCCAATGCTCATGATTTAGACAGTTTTAAAGGCATTGGAGTCCATCCTGAACCTGTAATCGGTGGGTTGGCAACAACACCAACACCAAACATCTATAGTTACTCAACTGCTTTAGATAGACGAGATGCTTCTTTCGGTACCAATTCAGCTGCTCCAGACCTCATTCGTGAGAGGCCTGACTCCTTACGGAAGGCTAATGGTCCCTCTGCTCCTGGAGAATCAAATATTTTGTTTGTGGATGGCCTTCCAAAGGACTGTACCCGAAGAGAAGTAGGCCGTATCCTTTTCTATGGGCAATTTCAGTCTTATATTCTAATCTCATGACACTGATTAGTCATGATTTTTTGTTATCCATTATTATATAATTTATATAGTTAACTCAATAAATTGTACTGGTTTCCCGAGTTATCTTACTATATGCATTTGTATGCTTGAAATATATTTAGTGATGCTTAATAGAGTAAGCAGCCTCCGGGTAATTCAGTTAATCAACTCTCACAGCTTTGTTGATCCTGACTTACTTATATAGATCTTTTTCGCCCATTCATTGGATTCAAAGAGATCAGAGTTGTCCATAAGGAGGCTAGACGAGTAGGTCTTCTTTTAACACTCTCATTTCAAGTTTTGTATCATGCAAAGACACATTTCTCTACATTGTAAATATTCAGTTGCCCACCTGTTGGGTTTCCATGTATTACTTACTCTTAACTCAATCACATTCTTGAATGTATTTATTTATTTTGCATAATTTATATACATGCTTTATTGAGATTGGCACTGCATTTTTGTTACAGCATATTTAATCGAACCTCGTCAAGTGCACAATATTTTTGTCTCTAAGAACCTAAACCGAAGTGTCATTAGGAAGGAAAGTGTTTTGTAACTTCGCTGAAATCGTGTCTTTTGGCAACTTATTGTAGAGTGGAGATAAAGCTATGGTTTTGTGTTTTGTGGAATTCGATGATTCAAAATGTGCTTTGACTGCTATGGAAGCCCTCCAAGGTAAATGTTCGCTAGCATCTGTTTATTCGCGAATGGAGTGCCTTATACTTTCTATAGCACCCTATTCGATTACTAAAATGTCTCAAATAATATTGTCTATGTGTATGTCATCTAGAGACTTAGAGAATTCATGTCTTCATGGAGCTCAGTTCCATATGATAAGTAATTATTGTAAATGTGATATGGCAACTTGAGATATTATTTTCTTTTTATTATATGGCATTTATCAAGTTCGTAACATTCACCTGAATATGAAAAATGGTTAACTTGCAGGTTACAAGTTTGATGACAGGAAACCGAATTCCCCTAATTTGAGAATACACTTTGCAAATTTTCCCTTTCGGCTACCGTAGCACAATATTTTGCAGAGGTCGTCATGGCATGGCACTTGTGATTGTGAGGGATGACTATGTCACCCGCTGATAAACGAACCAAGAGAGTTGATCTTTGGACATGCTTTCTAAATTGCTCATGCACCAATGTTTTGAAAGACTTCGGTTACTCAGGTGTATCTTGGCTGTGGTTTCGAATGACATCAGCTTTCCTTACAGAATGATGACTACTTATTTGCATATCCCGGACTCGCTCCTGTAAATCCAGAATCTTTTTTTTTCTAATTATGACCAATGCGTATTATGTAAATATCCTTAGTTTAAAACACATAACCTTTCTGAAAAATTCTTCGGAGAAAATGAATAAGGAGAGAGAACTGTAAACATCCTTAGTTTAAAACATATAACCTTTCTGAAAAATTCTTGGGAGAAAATGAATAAGGAGAGAGAACTGTCGATTTTTAGTTGGATTATATGCAACTGCTTTTGGTGTCTTGCTGCAGCCATGCTGCCTGGTGTCTAGCTTGAGAGAGAAAAAAAACTGACAATCAGACTCCATCAAAAAAAAAAAAATTAAAGTCACTGAGAAACAAAAACCTAATCAAAGAAACATCAAGCAACTCCTGCATTAAGGAACTAAGCCATTCATAAATATACAAATGGTGATAATTGAAAATATGTGAGCAAAATAACAGAGGGAAAGGGATAGGTGACAGATAGAGAGTAAGCACACATAGGTTCATACATGAAATTATGTAGGAAAACCACCATGTGTGCTCACTCTCTTCTGTCACCGCTCAGTTTTACCTACGCATTTATGCCATCCTTGCAGAGATAAAATTAGCTACACAACGGAAACTAGTAACTTCCAGCTGCAGACAACTACAGTACTGTTCCATTTATATGGAACACCCTATATAAGACTTTGAAACCGTAATTATGTTCTATATGTTTTTGAGATGAGATGAGATGTACTCATGGACAGTTTGGCTTTTATAGACTTCAAAAGAGGCACAATGCGTCAGCGTCACCTTCACCTCCAAATTCCCGCTCTCAGTATTCCATGTCACTTGCTAAAGGTACACCACCGTGCTGTAAAAGATTAAAATACACGTTAAAGAGTGAACGTATAAGACATGTAACAGTGATAATCACTACTACAAACGATGCACTATGCATCGGTTTTTTTTAACATTATGCAACGGTTTCTTCGAAAAACCGTTGCATAATCCTTCAAAAAAAATTGACAGATTTAGCTTTACAAAAGCTCAAATCCACCTGAAAATAAACATAAAAAATATACCATGTTGTTCCAATTTTTAAATACAATGCAGCTTACATTCAGAACATCATTTCACTGATTCTGCAATACAATCATTCATACACATATATTTGTCTTTGGTACAATTGACAATATGCCACAAAATATTACATAACAACTGTGTCTAAGTTAATGTCCTATACCGCGAAATGATTGGTCACATAGTCACGTAGGTAGCTGGAGATTTCATCCCGAACTTCAAGAATCTTGTCGTGTTCGTATGACTCTACTCCATTAGGAAAGCAGTACTACAAAAAACCCCATCAGTAGAAAGGTCAAGGCGTAAATTTCTAGACTCTGCTCCAAACACTTGGAATGTGTTGTCTACTTTAGCCCATTGTAGTGAATCGGCAGGATGACGCATTTTCGTATCAGCAACACGTTTCTGCAAAATATTAGCATACTTGATTGTTAATGGATTACAATTGCAAAATAACCCTAACTATTACATACTAAAATTTCACAACCGGAGCCCTAACTTGTTGATACGGAGGCGAGTGGAGGAATGAGCCCCGTTGCAAGCGGCGACAATGAGCGAAGTTAGCCGACGGAGACGAGTGCGACAGCCAATAAGCGATGGCAATGAGCGGCGTCGAACGAGTGGCGAGGAGGAGGAGCAATGGCGACGGAGACGACTGGCGACGGACATTGAGCGATTTTGAAGTCGACGGACAATGAGCGGCGTCGAACGAAGCCGGGGAGCGAGCAAGTGAGACGGAGTTCGAAAATCAAACTGCAACGAAAAACCTAAGTTGATTTTTTGAATTGTCTTATGCATCGGTTTAGCCAAAATCGATGCTTAAAGCCTCACATTATGCATCGGTTCACAGGGGAACCGATGCATAATGTGTATGTTATGGATCGGTTCAAAGGGGAACCGATCCATAATGCCATTTATCGAACCGATGCATTTGTAGTAGTGAATGGTGCATGGTCCCCAAGCTAGTCATGTTGTATTCCACTTTCAAAAAATTTATTGTCTTGTCTAAACATCGGCCAATTGCATATCGACAAGGCATCAGTTCAGGCGAGCAAAACTAAATCTTTAAGTGAAGCAAAGTGAGCTAAAGTAGATTTACTTTATGATGCACATTACAGAAATAATTAACACAGAAATAAACGAATGTCTACCACTTGTTACTTTAACCAATCAGTACAGAAATTCGTTATTCAGGGAATTTCAGGCGACAGAAAATTCCTATGGCATAAATTTTTTCATGATTAGAGAAAGGAGAGCTTTGTATACTCTCACAGTTAAACATCAAAGGTGCATCTGAAGTTTGCGCTTTGTATGCAGCATGACAGTAGGCATGAACCTAAGCCCGAGAGAGAAGAGTTCACCACAAAAGATTAGGATTGTAACAGTAGGATACTTGAGATAATAAAAAAACTGCTAAAATAGTTGTTATTACGGGAAGCTAATGCTATTCATGCCTCCAATATGATTTAATGGAGAAGTGCTAAATAAGTTGCCGTATATAGATCATACCTAATATTTTCCCTTTTCAGAAATAATTCATCATATACGACAAAAAAAGAAGCTTAATTAATCTTTTCTTAATATTATAAAAACACGCGTTAAGAAAATCCTACTTTTGAGAAACATGACCAGAAAAGGAAAGCAAGAAATTTCATGACAGATTTAACAAGTTGAGCAAATACAGAAGATTCTAGAGCGCGTCAGAAGCAAGTACCAGCATCTAGCGGTCCTGTACACACCATACTGGGGTGGGATCTTTCGTAGCATATTTCCCCCCCCCCCCCCCTAACTTTCGGCAAATGTGGGGAAGGAAAAGACAACAGAAGCATGTGGGAGCTTCCTGTGTCACCAAGTGGCTTCCCCAGGGTAATAAAAATTTCATATGGTCCAGCATCTAACCATTCTAGTGCTCAAAAGGCGCAAAAGTTGTGACTACTTTTTCTTCTTTTGACTTGTGTGTAATTGGACGAACCAATGAACTGTTCATAAATCGGGTATTTTCTTATCTTCGCAAAATTTGTCCATTTTGGGCATGAGCAGTGGCGGATCCATAGCTTCGTGTGAGGAGGGTCCCAAATTTTTTTTTGATGAATAAAGGTATATATGTTGTATTCGGAAATTTTTTTTTCTATATATATTCCTTATATTTGATGATATAAGCTATTTTCTAATAAAATTCAAAGTTTGAATTCATATAAAGTTCATTGACGATCTAACTTTGAGAGGTCATAGAAGACACGTCGATTACCCTATAAGATCGAGATATATATCATTGGAGAGATAATTTGACGGCCTACGACTCTTCAATTGATATCCAGATATCAATCAGACGTTTAAGCAACCAAAAACATAAGTAAAGTAAGAACGCATAACAAGTGTACATAGTCAATCACATGTAACCTTAACAACTTTAACATATAACAGGTAGACTGAGCACCACTTGAGAAATCAATCACTTTGCGCATGAAGCTGACGATAAGGGCTACAATTTCTATTCTTACATCTAGACACAAGTCTAATGTTAAGGTGACTTAAAACTAAGTCGAAACATGCCATATGTTTGAAGTCCGCTAATGATTAGCCAATCTTTTGAAGCTCATAGAGACATCATCCGGTGTCCGTTGAAGATGATCTATATATTGATAGAAAGCTAATTGAATTTTCTATAACTTTCATGTTTAATGCAAGATAAATTTCGGAGGTTAAGATGATAAAAACAACGATCAAAGATAGATGATTAGTTGAAATTTGCCGAAATTGAGGGGATTCGAGCCAATCTTCTGAAGCTCATAGAGGCGCGATCTGGTGTCCGTTGAACATGATCCAAATATGTATAGAAACCTGATAGAATGTTCTATAACTTTCATGTTTACTTAAAGATGAATTTTGGAGTTTAAGCTGTTAAAAACGGCGACCAAAACTAGATGTTTGATTGAAGTTTGCCGAAATCAAGGGGGTCCGAGCCAACTTTCGGAAGCTCATAGAGGCGTTATGCATTGTCGGTTGAAGATGATCTATATATGGATAGAAAGCTTATTGAATGTTCTATAACTTTCATGTTTACTCCGAGATGAAATTAGAAGGTTAAGCTTAGAAAAAGAACAACCAAAGATAGGTGTTTAATCAAAAAAATTCAAAAAAAAAATTTGTTCAAAGTTGAGAGGGGTCCTGGGACCCCCCAGGACCCGGCTGCATCCGCCACTGGGCATGAGCGGGCAAGTATCGCTCCGAATTTGAAAATCGTCCGCACCTAAATGTGTATTTGGTTAATCGCACCGCAAAACTAATTTGTTAAAAATCGTACTGCAATCGAGTATAGCAGTACGGAAGCGGTTCCCTATCTCAAAACACCTGTTTTAAACAGCGCATCGCATATATAAATAAATAATTCAAAATTTAAAGTTATTATAAAAAATAACAAAAATAATCTATTGTTGCTTGTTAGTAGTTACGTCGTTTCTCTTTCTCTTCGTTCGTTCTTTATTCGTTACAATTGCACATCAAAATTTCGTTTTCCCCTAGCTGCCAAGGCACGAGAGTCTCTATCGTTATTGTTTGGTCTTATCTTCGTTCTTGAATTATAGAAATCCGTAAGTTTTTTAGTTCAAAAATTTCTTGTTGATGGTTACATAAGTTAGACCTTCGTCTCTTTGCTGAATTTTATCATTGTGTTGATCCAAACTCTGCTTTCAATCTCTTCAAATTTAAACTTCAATTTATCTTTATAAAAAATGAAGTCTCTATTGTGCAACTTCAATTTTTTCAACTTTGAAAATCGATTTTTGACCCAAACCGTACTGCACTGCACTACATATTTGGTTTGGATTTTTCAAGTGCGGTTTGCAAAATTTACAAATCAGTTAATATGGTGTGATTGTAGATCTACTCTTAAACCATACCAAACCGCACCGCTCCCACCCCTAATTTTGTGAACCACACAGCTTTACTTATTCTGTATAGAATAAATGCAGAGGTGCATCGCCATTTAAAAGCCTCGCTATGGTACCAGCCATTTTCTCAGCCCAGTGAACCCTCTCACAATGCTCTATCTTATGAGGCTATGATTAAAATACCGGCCCATCAAAAAAATCAAATGCTCAGGAATTCGCTGTTCGCTATTTTATATTGAAAGTACTATAACTAATGAGCATCATATATACTTCCAACTCATTTATCATGAGATGCAACCAATTAGTCACAGTTCAAGGTTATCGATGAGTTCTTTTTCAGCTATAACTTAATTTGAGAACTTGAGTTGTCTCTCAGAAAAAAACTAGCTGAAATAAAAATCAGCCTATCTTCCTTCAGTGGAGATTGGAGTATAGGTCGAGATCTATCGAGAAGGTAGAGAGGTGGAGAGAGTCTTCAATGAGAAGGAAGCCTATCGTTTCAAGAGGTCTTCAAGAAGGGGAAGTGTCCCTAGTGGTCGAGAGAGTTCTATTGAGTTTTAAAGAGGGTTGCGCTAGAGTTTATAGCAAGAGAGTTTTTTGCAGTGTTTTCTTTTTAGTGTTGGTCCTATGGACCGCAGTGGGTTTTTTAGTGTTTTGGTTCATGGACCTCAGTGTATTGAACCTTCACGGTTCTGTTTTTTGGTGACTAAATCCCACTTATGAATCAAAAAAAAATAAAAATCAACCGAAAAGAACACTTCCCGAGTTATGATGGGAAGCTCGTCTGTTTTTTATGAATTAATAAAGAGACCAGCAAAGGATTTGGAATGGCATTATTCAAGTAGCCAATACAAGACAAAAAAAAGTAACCAAGTTGAGAAGCGAACTTCTCAGGGCTTGTAAAAGAACTATACAGTTGATGGCTTTCCAGGTATTTAAGTACTCGGTCAATTCAGGTGATACGCTGAAATTATTCTTTTTTTTTTTTTTGGACGCAGTGGGGTTGGTCTAGTGATTAGCCATCCACTACCAAGGATCAAAGGTACCGGATTCGAGTCACTCTGAGGGTAGGAGTGAAAATCCTTAGATCCCCATTTAAAAATGAAGAATAAAAAAAAAGGCTGAAACCAGAAGACCCCAGCTGGTAAATATACCGCACTAAGAACCTGTGGATGATCTACACGGTCCAAATCACACGTACACATGGATAGTTATACTAAGCAATCACTGAACCTTTTTTTATCGCCCACAGTGAATTTGAGTAATGTTTTGTCTTAGGGTTTTTTTTATTATAAAGAAATGCCAGAACAGCTACAAACAGGACTAGCTGCCCACGAAAGGCATCACGTCCAAAAAGGACACGACAAAACAAGCTGGCCGACCGACCGCAGTGGTCGACACTACATAACCAATTGAAACACCACTGTGCCCTTCGACGAAAGCAGGAGTCTAACTCCTGAAACCTAAAAAATTAAAACAGCTACAGCTCAGACCATAGCGTCAAAAACGTAACTTATAAACTGAGCTTGGAGTTAATAATTTTCTATTTCCCAGCAACCTAATTAGTTCTTAATAGTCAGCACCACCTAATTTTGAGGAGCCTTAAACTTAGGAGGGGGGCGCAAAAATCTTAAGCAATTGCGAGTTTTTTTTTTAAACGTTATTAGTCGGTCTCCGTTTTATTCTGGAAATATTGGCAGTTGGCAAACTAACTGCAGTTTCAAACAGCCTAACAAATCAACCAGAAAAGTTACATGTGCAGTAGATAATATGATACTTATGAGTAATTTCCACTTCATATAGGATACCCCAGTGCTGCAAGGGAATATATACTATTCACATGTGAAATATTGTCTAGGGAATGTCTAACAAATGGGGTTCACAAGGCTTTGGACAAAATGATTTGGACTACCTTTTAAAATCTTGTTCCAATAAAATAAAGGACTCGAACAAGCACAAATCGACAGTGCCTTAAAAAAAGTTTGTGATACAGGAATTTACATCTTAAACTACCACAGAAGGTTAATTACGTGGCGTAGGGAATATACTCACAAGAGTTACTTCCCAAACACAAATGAAGATAACAACAATATGACTGAAATTGGGATTTTTTGACTAATTTCCTTCTGTTGAAAATTGTCTTCCCTGAGTGAATACCAAATTTGATCTAGTTAACAATGTGATCTACGGGGAGCGCTCCGTTGAGGACACGTGAATAGTGTTAGGACCGTAAGGACACATCTCAGCAGTTGGATGAGTTCATCCAATGGCTCCACGATGTGCCACGTGTCACAGCCGCCATTTGCGTTCACACTACAAAGTATTGTGAACGCGTCGTGACACGTGACGCGCCCACAATGCACGGAAGTTAGATATGTGGCATGAGATGTGTCCCTACGACCCTCACACTATTCACGTGTCCTCAACGGAGCGCTCCTCTATGACTTACAATGTCATGTGTATTAAAAAACACCAATCATGCTGTTGATGACGGCTATGACTTTCCGCAAAGGGTATCTTGGAAGAGGATTATTTGACTACATAATAGTTTTAGTTTGAATATCAACATCAGTGGACAAACTTGCTTTTGTTTTATTCAGTTCGATACAATGCATACCAAAGGCTACAGAGTTGGTTGAAAGGCTAATTCAATGTGTTTTAAATCTATTCATTAGTTTAGTACAGCGTGAAAACCAGAAGTCCTCTTTTTGACTCATAGAGCAAAATAATGTGCGTAAAGATATCAAAATATATGTATGTTCCACAAATATATTTAAACTAAAAAAATTAATTAAGATTGCGGAGTACCAAAATGCAAGATACATAGTTCAAATAAATGACGAATCACACTAAAATAAATTAGCAGATGAGACCTGCCATCAGTTGCTTCACTCTGAACTTTGCTTCCCTGGATAATCACCCAATTTTGTCATCTGCCAAGTTTCATGTGGAGCTACATGGGTATGAGAAGGTGTGTATTGCTGCAAACAAGCAGAATATTCATATCATTTACTGTAGCAATTGGTTGCGAAAAAATAATTAATACTACAGCCACCTGTTTCACTTTTGCCAAGCCAGAATCACTCCTGAATAATTCAAAGTGTAATACATAATTGAATGCTAAGACTATTCTTTGTTTTGTATTTTACGACAGAGTAAGCTTAAGATTGTCTTTACTGAATGGTGCATTGCAATCAATGACGGCGAATGGACAAAACTTCTGTTAACACAACAACTATTAGGTAGCTGGCCTACAAAAGTTTCCTAATCAAGTGTGTTCCCTTCTCGTTCATTTCAGTCAGACTACAAAGTAAAATAATATAACACGTACTGTTTCACTACAGGCATACCTCCAATTTTTCTAAGAGTTCCTTGGCTGTTGAAGCAGATAAAACAATATCACGAGCACCTGGTTTGATGAAACCTTCCTTGACACCATTGTCAAATAATGCAAGCAATGAGTTATAATAACCATCAACATTAAGAAGCCCAACCTGCATACAGCATAAAAATTTGTCAGGATTGTTGCGTAGTTCCAACTCCGAGAGTATTTGAAAAACAAATTATATTACCGGTTTTTTATGTATTCCAAGTTGGGCCCAGGTGATCATTTCCAATAGCTCTTCCATGGTTCCATATCCTCCTACAAACCACACTCTTAATTGTATAAAAGCAAGAGCTAACCACTTTTCTAAAATTCACGGACTACTAACAAAAAAAATGAAAGAAACAGGTCGTGGAATTACCAGGGAGAGCGATAAAAGCATTTGATTCTTGAGCCATTTTTGCCTTACGTTCATGCATATCTGCCACTGCTAGGACTTCTCCAACACTTTCACCGGATATCTATTGAAAACATTGTTAGTGTCAAATATACATCTTATAAAATGGCTCCAATCAGAAACAGAAGATGACTGCTTAACCGTGCAAGTCATAAGAGACTGCACTACATCGAACTCAAATGTTCAAATACAGGTAATGAAGAGATCAGGGAATAATGCCGTCTTGGACCAATCAATATGATGTAAGGCAACATCGGCGGAAACGAAATTTGGACTTGGATTGAAAGAAAAGCTACCTCAAGCGGCATGAGTGCCTTTGGAATGACCCTGTACACCAAGATCAATAAAGACTATCAGGGACGACGAAACACAGTTAACAAATTGTATACACCTTACAACAGACAATCTTGCAGACAAAGAATTCGAGGAAAATTACCCTAAGACATGGCAACCACCTTCATACACTGTCCGCGATATCAGACCCATTAGTCCAACACTTCCTCCTCCATAAACCAAATCAATCTTCCTACTCACCTGCAGTAACCTCTCAATTATCAAATAGACATATACTAAGAACTCATAACGATTAATGAAAATCACCTGAAATTTTGAACCATAACCAGTCACAAGAAATCAAAGATATTCAAAAGCCAGTTCAGATAGTCTAATCTCATGGCAGGAAAGAACTGCAAAACTATGAAACACTCCACAGATGAAAGCAGAAGAAAGAAGAAATCATGAAAGCAACCATAAAAATAAAAGCAAAGCAATATAGGGCAACAGAAAGACATGACATGACAGACCATCTCATTCCCCAAATCAAGGGCAGCATCACTGAATACGTCTCTATTCCCAGAATTGCTTCCACAGAACACACAAATCTTCTTGAACTTGCTCATTGAGTCAATCTCTCCTCCACTACCGCTCATTCTGCTACAACCCAATACAACATCTATCAATCCAAAAGAACCGATTTTTACTTCAACCCACTTATTAAAATCACCAAAACCAAACTTAGTTGTATAAACTAATCCAATAAAATCAAAGTGGAGATACGATAAGGCTCAAGAGACAGGACTTTTTTTTTTTGGGATAGAAAGAGACAGACTTGAGCCAAGGATGATGAAGCGGACTGGGTTTATATTTGTGGGTGCAGTGTAGATGTTGAAGAAGAAGAAGAAGATGGCTCACCAATCCAAATCCAACATGTCCCTGTCGACAGGAATAAAAGAAAAGAAACGTGCATTGGTGAGACCCTACCATATATGAGAGAAATTATTGGGTCAACATATGATTAAAACAGCAATTAATGTTATAAAACTAATGATAAACATGTACAATAGGATCTGCTTTGCTGATGATTAGTGTCGCATTAGCAAGCCAAAGAAAAGATAAAGCTTGAAGTCAATAGGATTAAGCAATAAGCACTATCACGCCAAATGGGGACTTTATAGTAGCAACTAATTTTGAATATTTTGAAGAAAAGTATGTATACTGGAATCTCAAGTTGGTGGTAGCTTTGTTCCGGTTGCGCTGTAGTTTACTCAAAATTCATCCACAAGGGAATTGATTCACTGAAAGTCAACGTGGGTCAATTTCATTATAACATAAATGTCGAGCAGGTATTTGCCAAAATGACAAGATAGCTAGATGCTAGTGAATAAGAATTGTAAAGATTTGACACTCATACATGATCATAAAAGTATCCATAAGGGAAAGCATCTTTGCTACCAACAAGACAGAGAGAGCGAACAAAGTGGAGAGCCGAGTGGTGGGGTGGATACACTACAAGACATTATTGTGCGGCGAAGTGATGGCTAGAAAACAGCATGTACAATGGGTGACATAGTAAAGTTACAGAAATTGGCTGGAAACATGAGCCAGAATTGCTGGGAGGGAAGTGCAAACTGTTCAGTTCTCCTGGTTGTAGCGTGCATTCTTCCTTGCACACTCTAGTATTGTTTTATCAGCTGTGATGAAGTACGCGGCGATGGAAGCTGCAAATGACAAAAATAACTTAGTTTAGCATAGTCCACACGTCTTCCGTTTATATTTCATTAGTTAACTAACTAACAATCATGCTTATGTGAAACAAGGTTCAAGTCTCCATTTATGCCAGAAAGAATACTATCTGTCAACTGTCTTTAGGACCTCCCGTTCTAGGCCACTTCATCCAAGACCGAACATCCTCCAATTTAACTCTTTTATTAAACTTTCTTGAACGGACATACTCTGATACAACCCAATATATACTGAATAAACAGCCTTGAACTTGTCATACCTGCTGATATGATGAGTGCCTGAGCTGTATAGTTGAGGTTTGCTTTTGCCCAAGGAAACACACGAACAGCAGTCAGCTGAAACATGGAAGAAAAAGAGTCATGGAACTCACACCTCACCATAAAGGAGAAAAATAGCTCCATACATACTGTTTATTATATTGAAACTGTTTCAAAAGCTTTGGACATATGAAAAATCCGCAAAGTGTTTCACATTTTCAACTCCATCATACATTTTATTGTTGCAATTTACATTCACCAGGGTTCACTTGGACAATTCATACATTGATTTAAGAAGCTCACATCTTTCACTACATGGCTTATATACTATAAAAAAATAATCAATTACATTCTAAAATTCACAACACCAACTAGAGCAGCCTAGTTCTTTAGTGCCTATGCCGGTACAGACTAGCTACTACGCCGCAAGTCTTGACAACATTAAAACTAATCCAATATTCGGGAAATCACAAAACGAGAACATCTTAAATTCTCCTCCATCCAAACAATCACCAAGAAACATGAGTAAATAGTTTAACATCAGATACTACCCATCAAGATTCAACATTTAGAATAAATAATTAAAAGCTAGAAAAATGCAAGATGCAACACCCTGTAAGATCATGACATACAGTAGGTACAGCACTAACAACACAAGCAACAGCAGCCGCCTTGGCTCCTTCGCGAACTCCAGCTGCGAAAAGAAGATCAAATTCAGGATCAAATAAGAATCAAGTTAAACAAATTATCATCATCGCGGTGCCCTAATTGTAGCCAGATATCATCAAATTGTTCCGTAATTGAAGTTATAAATCCGACACGCATACCGACCTTGAGTGCACTCCTGGGCGCGGATTCTCTTGTCTTCGATCGGCGACGGAACGACGAACGGTGACTTCATGCTTGTCGGCGACTCAGAACCTGGTATGGTACGCGTCCTCAAAATTCTCACTTTTACTTTCTGATTTCTGAACAAATATTTAATTATTTTTAAAACAAAATTCACTAAAAATAGGAAAAATAAAAAAGCAAAAAGAAGGTTGTAGAACGAACCGCAGCTGCAACGGATTTGATAAAAATCAAACCCGCCACACCACCTCCGGTTTTCACCTCTGGTTTTCTCTCTCGAGATCGCTCGCTACTTACGCCTTGTTCGATTTCCGCATCCACACTCGCCGACCGCGATTCAGCGACACAGTTACCAAGGCGGCGTTGAACACGTCTTTATTGTTTTATTCTTTAGATTCCGGAAATGGCGAATAATTCGCAGATGAAGGTGGAAGCCGGCGAAGCCGGCTACGTGCTTGAGGACGTCCCGCACTTGACCGATTACATCCCTCAGCTTACAGTACGTGTCTTTTCCCTTTCCTTAATCCCATTTTTCGTTTTCCTGTTTGTGACTTCGTACGTACGTACTTAGGTAGGTCGTTGTTTGGTTTTTTGGTTCTTGTTTGTCGTTGTGTTTCTGATCTGCGTGTTTGTTAATTTCATGTGGAAATGTTTTTTTTTCTTCAAGATCTGGTTGGAAGCGTTTTTGGTGAAATTAGGATGTGATGCGAATTAGAAGCCTATTGTAGTTCACTTATACTGTGAATTTTTGTGTGGCTGGCAGACATTTCCCAACCCGTTGCAGTTCAATCCTGCTTATGCAGTGGTTAAGTAAGTAAATCAGTTCCAATTTCATGCTGGTAAATTTGTTTAACGTCGTTATATAGCATGATGACCCTGTGATGTTTTAATTTTCATCAGACAATATTTTGTGAACGTGGACGACACTGTTGCCCAAAAGGTGAGTTTTTTCTGTTATTTTCTCGATGCCTTTTTCTCTACTCACCTTCTATAAATGGCTTATTTTAATTGTGGTAATGTGTATTCATTCTGTAGTTTATCCTTGTTTTTACTACATCTTTATTTGAACATAGTTGTTCGCTATTGATTTGATGTTCATGTGAGGAACCTATTATTCACTAGGACTCATATTATTTACATTGTGGTTTTGAATCATGTTCAGATTGTTGTCCACAAAGACAGTCCAAGAGGCACCCATTTTCGTCGTGCAGGACCTCGTCAAAAGGTAGAGCATTGCTTTACCTATTTTCTCCAGGATGTATTTGTGCAGTAGTTGCTCAGACATGTTTACAATGTTTTGTGTGCTCAGGTGTACTTTGAATCAGATGAAGTGCATGCATGTATTGTCACGTGTGGCGGTCTGTGTCCGGGGCTCAACACTGTGATCAGGGAAATCGTTTGTGGCCTAAATTACATGTATGGTGTCACCAGGATTCTTGGAATAGATGTAAGTATTTCAGTTGTCATTACCTTGCAGTTTATATTTAATAAAGAGATTTTACTTCTCTACGATAGTTATTGACTCGAATCGAATTTTCTTCTTCTTATTTCTCCCTAGTGCGGGAGATTCACACCACATCCCTAGCCGATTACTAGATTTAATTTGTATTATTTTCTTAAATAAAAACTTGATTTTGGGAATTTGCAGGGAGGATACAGAGGCTTTTATGCTAAAAATACAATCCCCTTAACACCAAAGGTTGTGAACGACATCCACAAACGTGGTGGTACCATCATTGGAACATCGCGTGGGGGACATGATACTTTAAAGATAGTTGACAGCATTCAGGACCGTGCAATCAATCAGGTATTTGAGTGAGTTAATATAAATTGTTTGATGATCTTTCACTACGAATTAGTAGTTTGACAATATTTGTCCCACTCTTGCAGGTTTACATAATTGGAGGTGATGGAACTCAGAAAGGAGCTGCTGCTATTTATGAAGTAATTTCCTGTTCTGTGGCCAGAAAAGCTTAAATAAAGCTGCACCTGTTATTTTTAAAAGTTGTCAATATAATGAGCTTTCTTTCACATTAAATTTGATATGATTTGAAATTCCAATGATTAATATTGACATTGGTAGCCGCTGTGCAGAAAGGTTGATAGATACTCCATCGTAGATTTTTCTTTCAGACTCTTACGCTTTTTGCATCAATGCTTTTACATGTTCTTTTCTCTAAATTTGTCTTGTACAACCCAGGAAATCAGGCGGCGCGGTCTTAAAGTTGCTGTTGCTGGAATCCCTAAAACTATTGATAATGACATTGCGGTAACTTTTCACCTGTATATTGGTCCAGTTTAAGGGTGTGCTTCCCTTTTTCTCTCTCTAAATATTGAGTGGTAAACACTTGCCAGGTCATTGATAAATCATTTGGTTTTGATTCTGCTGTTGAGGAGGCTCAGCGTGCCATTAATGCGGCACATGTTGAAGCTGAAAGCATAGAAAATGGAATTGGGGTTGTGAAGCTCATGGGACGGTACAGCGGTGAGTTCGTTGTGAATTGACATATATTTGTCCTGCTAATCTACGGATGTTGAAGTGTGTGAACAAGCTCAAAGTTGTTTGCAGAAACATGACCATTATTATTATGAATATTATTCACATGACGGCAAATTCAACTTGTAGGATTTACCGTCTCTCTCTCTCTCTCCATTATATTTGTCTTGTATATCTCATATAGACTGCTACAAATACGAGAAACCTATATTTGGCATAGTTTTGAATCATTTGTTCAATGTATTTCACATTTTTATCAGTTAATAGCAGTTTGTGTAATTGTGGTAACAAGTTCTGCATGGTGATTGTAAACTCGCAGGGTTCATTGCAATGTATGCTACTCTTGCCAGCCGTGATGTGGACTGTTGTTTGATACCAGAGTCGCCTTTTTTCTTAGAAGGAAGTGGTGGACTCTACGAATATTTGGAAAGAAGACTGAAGGAGAATGGCCACTTTGTTCTGGTGATAGCTGAAGGCGCAGGTCAGGATCTTCTCGCGGATGAATTACAAGCCATGAATGAGAAAGATCCTTCAGGAAACAAGTTACTTCAAGATGTGGGCCTATGGATATCTCACAAAATTAAGGTATTTGATTACTGTTTGCTCATTATGTTATTTTAGCTTTCGGCCTATTCCCAGTGTAAGTAGTTGAAAAGAAAACTGATACAGAAACAGCACTTCTCACTAAAATTTAATCAGTTTGTGTTGTTTAATGTAATATTAACTGCACTTGTCTAATTTCCACTGTTGTGATTGTGAAGGTTTCTGTTCTGCGTTTATTGTTGAAGGCAATAAAACCTTTGATTTCCGCATCTTTACGCCAAGTATATTATCATCATACACTTACATAATTTGTGACAACTCTGCGAGCTAAAGAGGCTAGGCTAACTCGTTACGATTGCAATGCTTTGTAAATGCATTTGATGTTGAGCATCATGAATTCTGAATGCTTTTGGTTTGTTTTTTGTAGGATTATTTTGCAGAGACACAAAGACTGCATATCACCCTGAAATACATAGGTCAGAGATGATCGTCATGCATTTTACAAAAAAGAAGCAGAATGCTTGTGTGCAAGTAGTTTATCCAGCAGAGGTTCTAACATTGTGATTTTTGTTTCTCAGATCCCACTTACATGGTCAGAGCAATACCTAGTAATGCTTCGGACAATGTCTACTGCACACTCCTAGCTCAAAGTGCAGTTCATGGTGCCATGGCAGGGTACACAGGCTTCACAGTCGGACCTGTCAATGGGAGACATGCTTACATCCCTTTCAACGTAAGCTATAAAATCTTCTTCTGTGTATAAGGATCCATTAGAGTCTAATTTGTAGTTTATATGGATGACACATTGATTTTTTTTTCACAGCGTATAACTGAGACTCAAAACAAAGTGGTGATCACTGATCGAATGTGGGCTCGGCTCCTATCCTCTACCAATCAGCCCAGCTTCCTAACCACGAAAGAGGTTGTAGAAGCGAAAAAGGAAGATCAACCTCCAACTCAGTTACTTGATGGTGAGAATTGCAAGGACTCCAAAAGATGCTGATTCTCAGTTACCACCACAATCGTATAAACGGAATAAATAAAAATACACCACAAATTTTGTGCTACCCCCCGCTACCAATACTCATGTAGTAGTAATATTGTATTATTTATGATGTTAGGTTGCTTTTAGGCCCTCAGTGCCTTCTTTATTCCTTTGGTGAGTATGATATCGACTGTTATTTTTATTTATTTGATATGACCAGACCATCTGGTTGAACCAAGGTAACATCATGTATGTATCCATGTGAATGATAGACTTTTTAGACATGTATAAGATTAAAATGGAACTGTCAAGGAGGCAACAGCCTGAAACCAAAGGTAGCAAGGCACAATTGTTTTACAAGGATGTACACACAACACATTAGTACATTGTTGTTTTCACAAGTGATGACACTTATTTTCAGAAGTGAAACATTTTCAACTAGCAGCTCACTTCGCACTCTAACTCTTTTTTTCTTTTTGTAACTTTTAATCTAATCTATGGGATGTTGGTAGCTCAGTCTTGTTGTTATACAAGTAAATAGCGCACACACAAGGGAAATGTGAATCCTGATTGTGAATTGTATTTGCATAGCTTAGCTGGTGGATGTGCTTGGACTCATGACTGCCAGAACAGCTCGTAGTCGCTGCTGTACAGTGAGCGATCCTGAATCTCTAGGTTTGCCACATGCCAGTTTATGAGCAGGGATTGTATGCTTTTACAGAATATTAGCGCACCAGGAAAGATCCACCATTCACTTCCATCCCTGCACAAATAGTGTTCTTTGTTAACATAGTAAATATGCATGGCCAACTAAGGTGCTCGCTTTTATTAGTAAAAAAGATTTTATGACTTCACAGGAGCAAATGCCCGACAACAAAATTCTGTAAGCACACTTACATGTTAATATTCCATGGCGGCAAGTTGGGGAGTTTTTTACTCGGTTGAGAGCTATAGTGAACATACCCACAAATAAATGCAACTACCTGCAATGCAATTATCATTAGAAGCTGGCTATGTATGATTCGAGCTCTAAAATGGCACTGATCAATGACTTACAATGTTAACTAATGATGTTAAGTTCCACAGGGCGTATAAACGCGCAAGACCTGCAGATCGTCTGGGGCCATGACTGAACAACGCATTGATCCCAGCTGGAAGCGGTAGTATGATACCAAGTGGTAAAATGAACAAAACAAGAAGCACGTCTGCTAGTGAAATTGAGTACATCTGTAGCAGGGTGAGTAACGCTAAGCTAAAGTCTCCTAATAGCAACATGCAGATCACCAAACCAACAAGATCCTGCAGTACACAGAGGGTGACAGTTGAGTAAGATTTCATCGGCCGATACCCGTCAGATTCATATTACTGATTATTTAACAGTGAGCAAGTGAGAGTTACCTGGTGACCCACGGGTTTAGTATTATGCAGAATGAAAGAGAGTGGATAAAATATGTATCTCTCCTCGTCAAGTGTTCGCAAACTACTAATATCGAGAATTTCTCCAGAACTCCTTTTCTGCCTAACCAGTTTCTCTCTATCACCATTATTAGTACTGAGAAGCACCTCATCCTTCAAACTGCTTAGAAAAGGGAGATGCTCTCTAGAAGTGTTGCTCGCGCTGCCAAACAGAGACAATAAAATAAAAAGTCAGTTTCTGTTAATACAAAATGAATTGTACATAAGAGTCGAGCGACTTCTGAACCGAAAGTGGTACATAAGTAGATGGAAGAACAAATGTTACGCACTTAGATTGTTGTCGACGTAGCGTCCCGTTCAATGTTCTTGGAGAAGTGAGCACAACTTCAGAAGTGGGCGCAACTTCGGTCTCCAAAGCTGTTACTGAAAGACCGTACTGGCTGTGACCATTGGCTGTAGCTTGAAATTTAACAAGATCAATTCGTAAGCCATGACTCTTCAAAGCAGGATTAGCATGTGTTTCAAGCCAACCAAGGAAAGGCCGAAACGTTGACCTCAAGCGTCCACGACAAACTAAACGCAATTGTGCATTTAGACCAGCCACCAACCGATACCATGTAGTGGGTGGCACAGCCTGACTCATTAGGCTTGTAAGTATGTTATCATTGTGAAGCGAGAAAGGGGCCATATAACTTCCATCGCCTCCAAATACAAGAGATAAAGGGAACCTCTGATGTAGGCGTGGAGGAAGATCTGCTCTCTTTTCATCTCCACCAAGAAAGAAGTCTACAAAGGCTAGCATGAGATCCGACGTAGCAGCCACCTACAAAACAAACAAAACCATGGTTAACAAGGACATTCCAAAACGAACCAACCTTCAAAACATAATGACGACATTCTCGGTATATTTAGGCAAAGCAGAACAAAGACAGACCTTGATCCCTTCATAAAGAGCACGTGAGCGGCAAGAGCGCAAGCAAGCATGATCATATTCTGATCTCACAAATTCACGTAGACGCTGAAGTTTAAGCCTTCGGCGCCACTGCAGCCAGGACCAAGCAAGGGGATATGCAAGAATCGACAGAATGCTATACATCGATCCCTCCCACCATTGATAGGCAGCCAATGCGTTGATCTCATCCACAAATCTATTGAAAGCTCCTTCATATCTGTCATTGCAGATAACAATCATCAAACATACAAAACCTAAGCTGAAACCCTCTCATGAAAGGCAACTGATTGAATATAGTAACATCGACAAATAGAGATGTGTTTGATGACACAAAAAGAATAAATGTGTCTAATTAATAACAATATAAAAGACTTACACTATCTCTTGCACTTGATCTGGTGGAGAATGAGGAAGATGCCACGGATCGCGGAAGGTATTGAGGCCCATAAAATACATCCGGTGAACATGGCTCTGAGATTCCTCCATTCTGTTTGTTTCCAACACCTAAAAGATAAATGTAATACCACCATATCACTCCTGGTGTCGCAAACATTTATACAAGGCAGGAAAAAAGGGAAAGTAGTCATGTACAAACCTCATTGAGTGACTCTAAGAATGGGAATGAATGATCAATGTGTGACCCGGGATGTGTGGGTGCTGTGCTCGATAATTCATCAACACCCACATATTTCATTCTGGCCACACTTAGCACCAGAGCTAGAAGTATGAGAGCACCAACGAGAAGAAGAGAAAAAAACCAAGGGCCACCAAATGTGTAAATCAACTCCTCGAGTGTTGTATAACAGTGGGGCATATGATACCTTTCTGAGACGCATTTGTAAGGACAAGGTGTTTCAGCAATACCACCTGTTACCATGGCAGTGAATTGATAAACTCAATACCAAACAAATAAAATTGCCGATAGACCAGTGTAAGACTTATATACACCTAAGTTAAGGTCGTAAGGATATGCTACCTCGGACGGTGATATATGAGGCTCGACGAGGAAGCTCATTAGCAGGACATTGGCGACAAAGAGATTGGTCTGAACCGGTGACATTCTTGTACGTACCAGGTGGACACTCCTACAAGGTGGAAGCACGTTAACGATGGACTTCAAATTGATTAAAGCTACAAAGCAATCAATGTAGAACGAAAGAGCTTTCATGGCATGGCTTCCAAGTGGTTATAATTTATAATAGAAATTAGAAACACAAACTGCGACAGGATAATTTCAAAGGCACAGTCTAAGTTGTTAGCGTCAAGGGGAGAGGCAATCAGAAGGTGCACAGAAAACAAAGAGGCGTTATGATATTCAGGATCCTCAATATTTTCAGTAGTGTTTTTTTTTCCTTCGATTTTTCTTCTGATCTTATCGATTGAAAGATGTCCTGACTACAGTTGGGAACATAAAGAAATGGACAAAAGCACGATCAGAATGAAACACACCTCACAAAATACCCCATAAAGACCTTTGGGACAAGCCCTACCAGTCACGGATCCAGATTCACCCGAAAATCCCTCTCCTTTTCCCAATCCTCCGCTACAAAAGAAATATTATAATTTAGGTGTTTTGACAGAAAATAATTGTGTATCATAATGTCAACTAGCATACATTTTCAATACCAATAAACTATACCAAGACTGTAAAGTGAAATCATGATATGTTCTAGGCATCAAACCAATACGTACTTTGCATGGATGGTTCCTCTCACACTGGCTATTGGCTGATAAACATCTCCTGTGGGAATATCTGACCAATGGAAGTGGATCCTTCCGCCACCCCCTCCGCCACTACCGTGCGGACCACCATGCCCTCCTGCACTAGCGAGCACAGCAGACTCTCCCAGGTCAAGGGACCGCAAAAATAGAAGAACAGTTCCCCCAGATCCACCTCCAGTTGAATTTAGGCCGCTGGAGATAGCAGCATGTTGCACCAGGGAGTTGATTGAGGAACTTTTTCCATTTACCTCAACTAAGCCATCAACGGACAAGCTTGACAAAGGATGTTCCATAGAACCCACCACTGCTCGCATGCGACACATCCAAATGAGAACACTTACATATATCTTATTATTTCAATATGCAAATACCATATAATTAGACACCTAACACAACTGAACATATATATAAATGAACAGTTTACTTCTAAGATGAGTATCCAAACTGGCAAAATTCAGATGAAAAAAGATAACTTGAAGCCTGAAAACCACATTGTAAGTGATTTGCTGCCAATAACAGTGAATGGTGCCGTTATGAACTATAAAATTATAGTTAACCGAATTAAAATTACTCGAGAGCTATCAGCATATGATGGCATATATTCCTACGAATAAGCAAAAAACTATTGTCCCAATAAAGTTACCTATAATACCACCACCGGCAGTGGAGCCATAACTGTCGTCTTCTCCACTTCCACTGCCAAGCTCACAAGGCAAAGCAGCCTGACCATAGGCAATACCACCATCAACACAAGTTCCATTGTAACAACCACTGCCACCTTTGCCACCATGCCCAGCCCCACTACCGATACCACTGATTGACATATTCCCTTTTCCAATACCACCAACGCACCCTGAAACAAAAATGTAAAGAACAAATGATGTCTGATCCCCGAAGTATACTGATATACCTCTAACATATCAAAGTTGCATAAAGTATACCCATCCCAGATGCACTCAAAGCTCCGGAAGATTGGACAGCAATAGTTCTTGCCCTATGAAAGTGCACAACGGATCCTTTAATGAGGCCTTCAACAGTGACATCTTCAACTCGACAGATCTAATATAAACCAAAGGGGAGAGTTGCACAATTCAGCAATATAATTATTTGATCTTGTCATTATCTCTGTTCAATGATTACCTGAAGTGTGAAGGATAAAGATGAGTTCACATTGCAGTCCTCGGGGGGATGAAGTAGCTCGATAGGGCAATCTTGTCTCTCACAGTTGAGTCTTGGGGTGCTAAAAATAAAATACATAATCAATTTTATCAAGAAGACTAAGCACTAGTCAGTTAACAGATAACTAAAACTACTCCCTCACTACTTACACGTCGTCGATGGTTGCATTCTCCAAGGGACCACGAAGAACAGATCCAGGTCCAACCTTAGTAACAAAATATATAAAAACGTATTCATGAAATGACTGAATACGAGAAAAAAGGAAGAAAATGGAAAGGGAGATTAAAAAGGATAGTTGCTCACATGGATGCTATAAAATAAGGATAAAACCAGACGTTGTGCCTCAATAAGATCCCCTGGCCCCGATAAGTTCAGCAGCCCTTGTCCATGAAGCCCCAGATTGGCATTAGATTGAATGACAGATGATCCCTAACAGGCGGAATTCCAAATAAACTCGAATTAACCACACACTGTAATGGCTAGGAAATGATGGCGAGATGGGTAAATAAAGTATGACATGTCAGGTACTGGTTAGCTAAGACAGTGTTTAACTGAAAGATATCCACCAGAGGTACAACAAATTCCAAAGCACAAATGCATTACATGGTTATTTGCCGCACATCTTTTTAGGTACTTGAAACAAATCAATTTCAATTAGTTTGTTGGTGTTATTTTAGCAAATTGCGAACTGGTGCACGTCACAATATAAAAGGAAACGAATAGACTGAGGGAAGGAACAGAAATTTAGAAGACGAAAATATCCACCAAGGCATCCTCATTACTCTGAACAGTATAAAATGAGCTCACAAGTACAGCCTCGCAACAGTATGGATGCTCAGAGCTGACTGATGAGTCGGAAGATATACCTTGAGGACAACCAAGTTGCTTCCCTCAAGTAATGATGTTGCAACACTTGAGTCTCCACCGCCATTAATAATCATTTTAGAATTCAACATCAAGAACATCTTAACAGACATGCGCAAGGCCCCATATACCTGAAGAATGAATAGGAGGCAAGTGAATGAGTGTAAAGCTTCTCCTTGTACCATTTTATAATTTGAATTCTTTCTCTTTGAGACACTAAGTATACTAGATTATTGAAAGCTTTCAATGGCTACAACACGGAATATTCTTTTCATATACAACTCAACAAGGCAGATACACAGCTCAATTGTGCATCAAAATTTTGTTGTTCCACATTTTTCTTAGGGTGTGTTCTTTTTAGCTTAAGTTGAGTTGAACTTCACTTAGCTGAACTTACCGTAATTTAAGATTTCTGAGAAGCAAAAAAAAAGTTAGACTTAATTGAACTTAACTCTAAAACAAATACTCAAGGCAAAGTTAAGTTAGAAAGAACACACCCTAATATAGACAAAATAAAAGCATATGAGAACAAAACGCAACTCAAGTCACACAAATTAAGCTCCAAAGATACTAGAATTGTATTTCCATTGCGTTAGCAGCATGTGGTGAGATATGTTTTCCAAAATATATACAAATGCACGTGATTAACTTCTGCCCTGGAGAAAGAATTGAAGGCCATCATTTACCAGTACTATCAAACCAGTTGAAAGTCAGACTCAGAAAGCACAAACCTTGATTACAGAGTCACTCATCAACAGTTCTTCTGCCAACAACTCAAACTCAGACAATGCATAATGTGCCAGGCCAAAGCTTAACATGCCGCCAGACTCTAACTTAATCTGTCCTTGAACCTGAACAATCAATTACTGATGAAGTCAAATAATAAAGACTAAATCAGCATCTTAATGTTGCAACATGAACGAAAAACAATAAAGGATGAATAAATGGCACTTCTTGTCATCGGGAACTGGTAACACTAAAAATGAATCGCTTTTCGCCTACCATTTACTAAATCATGCAATCTAGACCATGTACCATCGACAAAGAATCCACACTGGTATGAACTCACTAACCGTTGGTATACCAGTTATTCACGAGAAGGTTAGTTTCTGAACCACAATTTGTGCTGTATCTAATCTAAATTCCGATACCACCCTCAGTATCGAGGAAGGAACGAAAGGCGAGAGCCAGATAAATGAGATGACTTGCAAAACAGGGTTGGACAGTTGCAGAGGGATGAATGTGCAACTTCATCCAACCGAAAGATCCCACACATATCCACAATTCGACACCACACTAAACTGTAAAAGATGAACCGCCTTTGGTGTGGATCAATAGGCAACGCCATCCCACGAAGATCCACACCAGATAAGGGCGGGAAAATCAATGTAGTTAAACCATAACATCCATAACTGACCTGTACACGACTCCAGAGCAACGGGACAGAAGCCTTGGCCTTATTCTGAACGTACACGTTAGTCAGAAGTGGCTGATAAGGAAACTCCATCAATAGTGTGTCTGTATCTGTTGACCTATTGTGGTTGCTGACAATGAGACTCCGGGGAACAGCGTCATAAAATGTACCAGCAGCTCCAGCATTTTCTGGACAGCCAAAGCTGCTTCCACCTGAAAAAATTCTAATTAATCTTGGAAGCCATTTCATGAGAACTTAGTGTTCCACCACTTTTCGTAAACAAATGAGCGCACCGCAACTCACCATGAGCAAATAACCCGGGGTCATCATGTCTACTGTATATGTCAACAGCAACCCTCCCGCCGCCGCCACCTGCAAAGCCATCACCTCCGCAAGCATTGAAGCTCCCACTCCCTGTCCTGTAAGATTACATTTGAAGTCATAATCACAAGTTACAATCCCAAGCATATTCATCTCATATACCTCGACACGTAATCCGAAGTCCACTTAGAGGCATTAACAATACAGCTGCGAGGCTGACCACTATAACTAATCTAGCAGAAATGGACAATATCATACTTCCACTATCAAACCTTAACCATTAGATTCATGTTTAAATACAAGGCCAGTTTTAGATTAGGTGAATTTCTCAAACCAAAATGGCAATCCAAACAGTAACGAAAGGGAACCATATATCAATGAATGCAGTGCAACCGACTTACAACTTATAAGCCTTCACGTAAATGCTGCCACCAGACCCACCTCCACCTTTGTTCCCTCCGCCACTACCACCGTCAGCCAAAATACTTCCATTAACATCAAGAAGCTTCTCAATAACCATCTTCACCCTGCCGCCTCCTTTTCCACCATAATCAATCTCCCTACTAGTACTTCCGCCTTGACTTCCATAGCTCCAAGGCTTCTGCAAACTAGACCAGGAATAAGCATCCCCACCCCACACATCATCAGGAGACTTACTCTTATCAATCAGACAGCACGCCCCTCTTCCACCATGCCCACCTCCAGCTCCATCCACCCCTTGTGGTGTCCCACTAGTCTGAGCCGGCGGGTCTCCAGCCAACCCAGTCGTGTTCACCACCGACCCATCTCCAAAACTTGCATTACCAGCCGCCAGTTGAAATGTTCCAGCCACAATCGAAGCATTGGCGCCCAAGCTGAAATTGCCAGAAATGTTGACTACAACCTCACACCCTTCAATCGCACAATCCAATCTCACTCCCGGCAGCACAAAAAAGTTCCCTTCACCGGCAATATACACATCATTCTGAAGCTCCAAATCATTGACCAGTTTGCACGACGTGTCCAGCGTCCCAATCCCACCTAAATCATCGACACACGAGACCGACGGCGGGTGAGGCGGAGGAGGAGGCGGCGCCGGTGGAGCGTAGTCGTTATGATAGACCTCAAATCCCACATCAAAATCATCAATTTCCTTCGCCAAACCACAATCAACAACACGAAACACCCCAGCAGCAGCAATCAACAATAACAGCCACCACTGCGCGCTCCAACAAAACAACGATGCAGAGCGACGACTAGCCATTGACTAAAAATCCAAGTCATAACCTCGCACCGAAGTTAGGGTTTCCAGCCACCCCAAGTTTCATCTGGGTTAATTAAAAAGCACAACAAGACTCAATTTTGACATTCAGATGTGAGCGAGCTACAAGCTATGACCTTTTCCCCTGCGGTTGAACAAAAGTGTGATACGTTGCTTCTCTGAAAACCCTAAAAAAATTGGTGATGGGTTGAAGAAATAGGAAAGGTGGAGAGAGAGAAAGCGACGTGCGCAGAGGGACAGGTGGGAAGGAGAGAGGTGATGATCGAATGCGGGAGAGACAGAGTGGCGAGGAGAGAGAAAACGTTACTGCGGTCTGCGTGTCTCGCTAGTTGCAGCTTCAACTCATATCTTCGCTTAATTACTGTTAAGTTCACTTTTATTCACAACAAGCCCTTCAACTTTTCATTCCCTTATAAAAATAAAAATAAACTTTTTATTTCTTCACCTAGAAGGAAAAATCGAAAAATCTTCTTCTAATTTTTAAGTTACAAAAGTTGTAAATAAAATGAATGAGTTTCCTGATGACTCATTCTCTTTTGACCATATCAATTCTCTTTATAAGTTCATCATTTCAGTTAATTTTATTTGTTTTGTTGTTATTTTTATTGTATATGTTTGATCCATATATTTTTTATTCGCTTATATGTAGGTATGCCTCCTCATGATTTTGATGGTGATAGTGGAAGTTTGAACCTGTACATTTCGGACTTTGATACATTGTTGAAGTATATTTTTTTGCATGAGTATAGGAGTTCAATATGAGAAACTTATGCGTCAATTGACTAGAATATATATTTTAAATGCTTATATGTATCAATTTTATACCGAATTGTATGAAACTTATCAATCAAAAAACATGAATAATTATCAAATGCAAAAAAAGATAATCACGAAAATTTAAAAAAAATTGATTTTTATGGTGCACTGAAATTATTTTTATTTTTGGGTGCAATAAAATAAGGGGATAGTTTAAGGGGTGAGAAGTAATTATTGAACAATATATTGTAAGTGAGGATCAGATCAGATGCGTCGGAGTGCAGTATAAGAGTCTAACACCGATATTTGACTGGTTGATGGCTGGATTATGTAGCGAAACGGGCTGTGGATTGATGACGGGAGTCAAATCAACGGCTATTAATTGCCAGGCAAATAAAAACACAAAGCTTATTTTAAACGCTATTAAGAATTTAATACTGGTCATTAAATATTGTATTTAAACTTTCACAAATTTCATGTGGAATTAAAATATTATTCCTCTAATTAGAATCTTTACTTTTATGTTTAAAAGAAATTTTTTTTGTTTTGCGCCAATTTGAATTATGATGTCAGATGCCAGATCTGGTGCAAAGTAAATTTTTGGTACAAAATATAAAATCTGTCAAAATGATTTATAATTCGTCAGTTTATTTTATAATTCGTCAAAATTCGAGCCGAAAAACCAAAAGACGACATAATTCGTCAGGTTTATTTTATAATTCGTCACACACAAAAAAATCAAAAAATCAAGATTTAATCTCATCCATTCAATCACAAGATCAAGGGCTATGATTAGTTTGTATTTTGTACAAAAATATCAACTTTGTACCTGATCCTTTTCCTATGATGTCACACAAATGCGAGTAATCTTGTGCTCTTAACGAGAAGTATAAGATAAAATGCAAGTTTTTTTACCTAATCTCTTATTGATTTTTTCTTCTTTTTTTGTTTATACTAATAAAACTAGGTATGATTACATGGTTTTACTTTTTGAGTGCGGTTCAGGTACAAAACTATTTATATATAAAAACTAAAAATTCAATTTCAAACTGACATGTGTCCCATTTAGTCGAAATCCCGAACAAAACACGGGGAGTATTATAGTCATTCCACATATCCTAATAATTTTATTTTCAATTTAGTTCTCGAGTTGTTAATGATCAGACTAAAAAAACAATGATCAGACTTAAAAAAAACAATGATCAGACTTAAAAAACAATGCCCAGACTTAAACAATTAATGATCAGAATTAAAAACAATGATCAGACTTTAAAAAATACAATGATCAGACTTAAAAAAAATAATGATCAGACTTAAACAGTTAATGATAAGACTTGAAAAATAATGATCAGACTTAAAAACAATGATCAGACTTAAAAAAACAATGATCAGACTTAAACCAGTAATGATCAGACTTAAAAACAATGATCAGACTTAAAAAACAATGATCAGACTTAAACCAGTAATGATCAGACTTAAACAGTTAATGATCAGACTTAAAAAACAATGATCAGACTTAAACAGTTAATGATCAGACTTAAAAAACAATGATCAGCCTTAAACCAGTAATGATCAGACTTAAAAAAACAATGATCAGACTTAAACCAGTAATTATCAGACTTAAAACTATTATGATCAGACTTAAACAACAATGATCAGACTTAAAAAACAATGATCAGACTTAAACCAGTAATGAACAGACTTAAAACAACAATGATCAGACTTAAACAACAATGATCAGACTAAAACCAGTAATGATCAGACTTAAACCAGTAATGATCAGACTTAAAACTTGACAATGATCAGTCGAAATCGACGTTCTTTCCTCTCCCAGTCCTCATAAGTCGATTTTCTGTGTTTTTAGTCGACATATGAACAATAAACGGGTTGTCGCGCGTCCAGTCTTAACATTAGCACCGCGCCGAGTGTAGACATTAATGTCTGAACTGGGCGCGGCGCGCTAATGTTAAGGCTGGGCGCGCGGACCAAAATGATCAGACTTAAGCGCATGATGATCAGACTTAAAACAAATTGTAGGACGATTATACCCCTCGTTTATTTTATGTATTTTTAAATAAGTATGCTTATTTTTTTATTTACAAAAAGTACCCCGAACGCGATGAATTTTGATTGGTCGAAATTTACACGTGTCAATATTTTATTGGGTTTTTAGTTTTTAATTTTTATTTATAATTATGGTTTGTATTTGATCCGAACTCTTACTTTTTTTATTAATAACTTTTACAATTGTTTTATAAATAATATAACTTTGATTTTTTCTTCTTCTTTTTTTGTTTATACTAATAAAGCTAGGTATGATTACATGGTTTTACTTTTTTTATTAATAACTTTTACAATTGTTTTATAAATAATATAACTTTTACAATTGATAAATATATCTTCACATAAAAAGATTATCATTCATCATCATATAACAATGTATAAGACGAGGAGCGTTCAAATGCATCCAAATGTGCATTTATGAAACCTCACACGCACATTTAGATCAGGTGATTTAAAGGCTTTACATAGTTTAATTCTTTTTTCTTCTACCTATAAAGCATAAAATGCAACTCGTTTATTTTTTATATATCTAAAATCAGATAAATGTAAAATCTTAAATCCAATTTTATTAACTAAATCTAAGCATTTGAATCACTTGATCGAAATGTTCAAAATGAAATTCTGATTTAAATATAACATGAATGCATGATCTCGTATTAGGTTATATGTATAAAAAGCTTTAAAATGGGAAATGATTAAGAGATGACGTGCAAGTTATGAACATGCCATTATTAGATCGAAACATTGACTAGGATTGCTGATGTTCCAATTTTCGAACTCGGCTTGGCATTGTGCATTTTTTTATGATCCATTGTACACGCACTCCTTTAAATATGACTTCATGTTGTTATCAATCGGTGATCTTAATTCTTACGTGTAATTATCAATCATATATGGATATGATTATGCCCTAGACCCAGACCGGCTATCGAGTTTTATAAATATAAGTTTGAGATGCATTCAAGGCTACTAGGTAGGATAAATGGAATTAATATCTCTAGACATGGACCAAGTTTTTAACACTTATTATTTGCGGATGATAGTATTTTCTTTACAAGGCAAATAGAAATGAGGCTGCAGTGATGAAGGAAATATTAAATTCTTATGCTTCCATTTCTGGACAGTTGATTAATTTGCAAAAGTCCGAAATAGTATTCAGTCCTAATGTGAATGATATACTGAGAAATTAGATAAGCACCATTTTTGGAGTGAAGATGGTAGTAAGTCATGGGACTTTCATTGGTGGTTGGACGTTGGTCAGAAAAAATCAAATATTTTTACAGCATTTACTGAACAAGTTTTGGAAATATTGCAATGATTGGAAACAGAGGAACTTAAGTCTTGCTGGAAAATAAGTTTTAATTAAAGCAATTCTTCAAGCTTTTCTGCAGTACATTATGTCTGTTTATGCTTTTCCCAAAAAGACTATTGCTGAAATGGATAGAGCTGTAATGAGCTTTTGGTGGTCTTGCAACAAGAAGAAAAGCATTCATTGGATCAACAAAAATTACCTTACATGGGTTAAACTAGAAGGTACGGTGTGATTTGCGATTTAAAGATTTTGTTGTTTCAATGATGCATTTTTGGCGGTAAGCTGAAGATGTGGAGTCTTAGATCTTTAATCGAAGAGTTGATGCACAAACAGGTTGAGAAATCTAGAACCGTTTAGCTTGGAAATTGGGAGGCTAGATATTTGTCGGAACTCCAATTACACTATGCTGCACTAGACGCATATATGCTTCTTGGTCTATACACCAGGTACTAGACGGCTTACCCGATGCTCCTGGCGACGACAATGCAGAAGAACTGAATGTCTCTTCATAATAAATTTCAAGTAACCACTACTACAACAACAGGTTCCTGAGACTGACCGTATACCCTGCAGCAATGTACACAGTGTCTGATTACATTAGTACGTCACTTCAGCGAGTATATCTCAGAATCAAACAGCTCTTGAGTGGGAAGAAAGCTGAGAGCAGCCCATTTTTTGCTGAGTCGAGAAACTGTCATTTGTTTGGCTGGCTCAAGAAGTCATCCAGAAAACATGTGTAAACAAAGGAATGGTTTTGTTTTGCCTCAACCAACCAGGAAGTTATTTTACACATCTCTTCACTTTTGCTCTTAATGCTGCCTTATCATTAACACATTGATGGTGATGGTGATGGTGATGGTGATGGTGATGGTGATGGTGATGGTGATGGTGATGGTGATGGTGATGATGATGATGATGATGATGATGGTGATGATGATGATTGCAAACACATTGTAATTCTCCCGACATGCTACTGGGAATCTACAACATATTTATTCAAAAAAAAAATGATGCATTTTTGCTTAAACAGGTGCTGGAGAGTTTTAAAATATCCGGAATTACCTATGAGCAGATTGGTGCTTAGCAAATATTGCATGAGAAATTATTTTTTAACGGCAAGACTGAGGAATAGATAGACCGTCACAATTTTGGAGAGGTCTTTTTAAGGTGAAGCACTTACTAAATTGTGGCACTGTTTGGTCAACCGATAATAATACTTGTAGCTGGAATTTTACAAGCTCGGGGAGTTTTCTGTTAAATCTGCATATATTATGATTAAGTCTATGTGTGGCAGAGACAAAGGAAGTATGGGTGAATCATCTAACAGAAGTCAATGACAATTTTTTTGGAAAGATATTTTGAGATTACATATTCCATGTAAGATCAAATTGTTTATTTGGAAAATCTATCACGATATCTTACCCGTGGCGAGAAACTTATTACATAAACGAATGGATGTGGAAAATACATGTAAAGTGTGCGGTTATGGAAATAAAACTGTACTATATATTCTGAAAGATTGCAGCGTTGGAAAAGCTTTAGGTTAGGGGCTAAATCTTCCAACAATGAATTGTCCGGCAGATTGGTTGTGGTGGTTAGCCTCAAATTTGATGCTGAAATCTTCAAGAAAGTTATGATTACAGCTTGGTTTTGTTGGATAAATAGAAATAATCACTTGTTTGAAGATGAGTGTAATGGGATATGTCAAGATTGGAGAGATTATGTGCAATTCTATGTTATCATTATTAAATACATCTATTGACAGTTTATCTGAAGATGGTATCAATGCTAAAAAAAATGGAGACCAACAGCAGTGGGAATATTAAAAGTTAATTGTGATGCCTCTGTTGATAGTGTTCTAAGGTGTGCAGGGACTGGAGTTGTAGTAAGGGACTGCAATGGCACTATATGGGGTATGTTTCTTTTGTGAATGAGGCTGAAGGTAAAGCTTTATTATTGGGCATGCATTTATGTATGGATATTGAGCAAAACAAGATGTACTTGAAATAGATTCGTCTGAGATATCTTCAAAGCTGTAGTGTATGACAATGAATATATTATGGAAGAAGATGTTCCTGAATTTCTGAATGTTACTATCTTCTTTATCAAAACCTTGGTTACGAGAAATGCGAATTCTATGGCTGATGGTATTGCTAAGAAAGCAAGGATGGACTTTTTGAGATGGAAATATATAGAAGCTATTCCTGTTATGCTTTCTTCTTTCTTTGATTATGCCCATATATAAATTTAGGCCTCATTTGTGTACTGAAAGGTTTTAGATTATTGTTTGATGCTTTGTGTAGCTCATGTAAAGCAGGATGTTGTATTACCTTTCTTATAGGCACTGATCATTTATATAAATTAAAAAAAGTTTGAGATGCATTTTATATCTGTACGTTCCATCTGGAATGGGACTTTGAGAGTGGGCTGAGGCCCGAGACTGGCTAACAGATCGGCCCAAGTCCTTTTACTACTTCGGCGAGGCTACTGTAAAATCCGTAGACAAATAGCGAGGATTCTCAACTGTCGCTAAATGTATTCGATCAAAATGGAAATGCTGAATGTCAAAAAGAAAATGTGCGTCCTTCACTTTCCTGTGTATAAAAATTTCTCGCGTCTTTTTCGAGTTTCCAACTCCCGAAATAATCTTAAACTGATCTCTCTCTCTCACTCCCGCCTCAATTTCCCCCTTTCGCATAAACAATGTCCAACTTCGGAATAGTTACTTCCTCGCTGGCGATGATGTTAATTCATCGTCGCCGCCGTCGTTCGCGGTTGCTTTTTGCGATTCTGTCATTGCAGCTCTGCTCTCCCGAACTCTCATATGATTACACGAAGAGAGAGAGAGAGAGAGGCTACGCTAGCTGGTATGAATTTCTCCATTTGATTTAACTTTATTTGTTTTTTTTATCTGAGGTTTAATAATTTCATAAATGTTGTTTGTATCAGAATATCACTAGATGTTGAACTGAGTTTTAAACAAGTAAAATGCAGTATTGGAAAGAGTTTTCGTTTGTCAAAAATTTGTATGATTTCAAATCATGTGAATTTCCTTTCAGATATATGTTGGTGTTTAATTTTCCTGAACTGGAATATAGTTTTATTTGAGCCAATTAATTGTTTGAACTTCCAGTAAAAATTTATAACAAAAAACTTTGACTCCAAAGAACGAGCTTAATCTATTTGTTTAAGAAATTACTATCTTCATCAGAGTAAAGATCAAGTGCAAAACATATTTTTGGTGCATACTGCAAAATTGTCAAAAGTGATTTATAATTCGTCCTCGAAAAATCATTCACACGACGAGACTTAATTCCATCCGTCCAAAGACAAATTTAAAGGCTGTAATTAGTTTTTTTTTTACAAAAATATGCGGTTTGCACCTAATCATTTTTAATCTTCACCAATAAAATGTATTCATGAATTTTAATATGAATGAGCCCACGCCCACAAATGATTTAATTACAAGTTACAAACATATTCAAATCCAGCACTTATTTTCTGATGATTTGTCTAATGAGCTTTAAAATTAGGGAAAAGTACACATTGGTGTCATGAACTACCGGTATTTTTCGATTGAAGGTCCAAACTATTGATTTTTCCAATCGAGCACCATAGCTACACCGTGATTAAATTGCGAACTCAATCATATGAACCCGTTAAAAATAATTCGATGATCTCATAATAAAACTCTTAACGTATTAAATCAATCTTTCTTTTTTTAACACCAATAGACCTTTTTGTTGAGTCGTTATTAACGGGGTTCATATGATTGAGTTAGTAATTTAATCATGGTGTAGCTATGATGCTAGGCGTTCGAAAATTTATTAATTTATTTTGCCCTTGATTGAAAAAATTGATAGTTTGGACCTTCAATTGAAAAATGATGATAGTTCGGGACGTCTGTACTTTTCACTTGAAATTATGTTCAAAGTGTGACTAATTTATAAGTAAGTATACGTTTTCCAAGTGTATTTTTTTGGCAAACTACATGGTTAAAACATGGGGAGATGTTTATGAGAAAAAACATAGCGATGAGAACATTATTTTTCTTCTTCTGCAAGTAAAATATATCGTTCATTCGCATAATTTTACAACTCTCATTCATGTCTCCTTTTATCTATTTAACCTTTCTTTCACGGTCGCGATAACTACTAAGAAGCATCTCTAGTCGTGCTGCTCTGAGTCGGAGTCCTTGTTCCCCATGGCCTTCAGCCCTCTCGGCCTCTGCTGGCCATTTAAACAGTAAACACACAAAGACACATTAAGCTAAATAGCTAATGGGATGAGTCTTTTAGAATGATCATAATGAGGTTCAACCCTACCTTTTTGGAGGTCTTTTTTTCCCTCACATCATATCGGTCCAAAGTCAAGTCGCACAGCCACGCTCCTGGGCTTACCGCCTGCGTCATTATCATTAAAACAAGCAAGAGCTTCATTCATTAATACACACTTATTAAACAGTCAAAATGAAAATAGTTCTAACTGGTAAAGTTCGAGGGGAATACAAACTTTACGAAATTGCCACTCAAGTTTCGGATCACAATTAACAAAAGTTCAAACAACGGGTACAAAGAAAGCATGCGAACTAGTGCTGATGCGGTCCAATTCGCACATCAACTGAACCTTCAAAGTAAATAAATCCTACACCATTATAAACTTGTATACCACGACAAAACAAGGAAATGCGGGGGCATGGGATTCCCCACGCCAAATGCTGTCCACATGCCTTGTGGCTCTCCCTATCAATGACTCACTTTTGAACTTTTCGACCTTCTAGATAAGGTATTTGATAAAGAAATCCCATCACTCAATACACATGACAAGTTGAACACTAAAACTATGACTCAGTTGAATATCTTTCAACATGTTTTCATTAGTTGAATCAATAGGTTTGTTAACCTAATCAATATCCACAAATGATCGCGGAAAAAGTTTTTTTTTTTTTAAATAAAGAAACTAACAACCAAGTTAGAGGGTGTCCTTAAACCTTGTACAAAAAGCCAACAACCCAAATTCACGTGAAACTATATGGTCAATTGCGAACACTAGATGAAAAAAAGTAAGCTAAACACGTCAAGGAGGGAGATATTGCCAATTTTAAATCAACAAATAAGCAATAGAGAACATTTATACGGTACATATATGTATTTGAAGCTTCTTACATTGAGTGTACGTTGAATCAGCTTAGTGCGCTTCTTAGGTCTCTGAGGAAGCTTGGAGCCCTTAATAGCCATGAAATCCTCTTCCTTCTCCTTATTACTCAACGCAATAACAAACTTTGGTGGCCAATTGGCCAGCACAGCATCACTCTCTGATGAAGACCCTCCTCCTAATTTCTTGCAGTCATGATCATATGAACCTCCATTCTTCTCATTGCTATTCTTGTAAGGGCTTACAGCCGCCCCCTTGTGACCTCCTCCTCCTCCCCCGCCCTTTGATTGCTGCACTCTCATCGTCTCAGAATTCCTGCAAAAATGAAAGTGCCCAAAAACTGCAACTCAGTAAAATAATTTCAGATGATCAAATCACATAATGAATGCTGGAAAAGAATTTGAAAGCAATTTACGAGGATAACCTTGGAAATGGGATCTGAGGATTTTCAGAATTGAACAAATTTAGGGATTGGATCGATGAAGGTTTATGTTGTCGTTGTTTGATTGTTGAAATTGAAGTCAGTCTCCTTTTTTTCCTTTTTATGATTAATTAAATAAAAATGGAAGTGTACTAAATCAGGGAATTTGTCAGCAGCTGTTTCTCGAACGTGGTTTAAACCGTTGATTGGTCGGTTTGATTTTCCTGATCTTTCGCCACGTGTCGGGCTTATGTACACTTATCACACTGTAAGGGGTTTCTCACCCATCTACAAACTCAAAACACCCATTTGCTTCCTTTTGAAACTCAAATAATCAGAATGTTCTTTTTTTTACATTCTAACCGAGAACAATGGAACATGCTTTCAAAAAGGATTCTGGTTTGGGGAAAACCGGGACCTTTTCCAACAAAAGATATCGGCATTACCATGTTCCCGATTCCCCAGAAATCGGTATTATAATTATTCTGGTTCCTGCACGACCGGTATTATTATACTATAAAATTTACTTCGATTTCTTCATTTTCAACACACAATTCAACCGGCGGGGCGACGCGGCGGCGGTTGGCGGCGGGGAGGGAGAAGTGTTGCTTCGACGGAATGAAGAAACCCTCGATTTTTAATCTGATTGTTCCCGGCTCCTGCAAAACCGAGATCATAATCATCCCGATTCTTGGAAAACTGGGATCAAACGTGGATGCCACTTTTCATCCTTTTCGTCTACGTATGCCCCAAACCGGGCCATGTAATCATTTATTAAATTCCCGGTATGTGGAAATCGGGAATAATAAAAATTTGACATTTCCGATTTTCGGAAAACCGGAAACGTAACAAAAAGGGACATTCTGATTAATTGAATTTCAAAGAGGACAAATGGGCGTTTGGAGTTTGCAGAAGGGGCAGATGGGTGAGAAACCCCACCCCACTGTGGTAGGGTTCTCATGTGCATTTAATTTATAGAAATATATTAAATTTAAATAAATGTATAAATATCTATTCTGGCAAGTTTAACAACAGCCATAACACCAGGTTACTTAAGGCTTCTGAACTAGGTCCTGAATGACATTTTGGAAGTATCATTCTGCACTGTTTACAATATGGCGAAAAAATGGTGCGACGAACAATCTGCTCTGTTTGCACCGACTACGTGCCTCGTCGAAACTCTAGTTCCTTTGTGTTTTCCTGTAGTACCTGCCAATCAGTGATGGGTTATTACTAACCCAGTGAGATACTGATATTTATCTTGTAAAGATAGCCTGATCTAGATCCTATATCGTAAAACTTGACTATGACGAACAAACAGTAAAAGGAAAACAATTATTCGAATTGGGGAATCTGATGAATTATTTTGTTAGAAGAAAATGGAAAAATATCTTACTTCTCGAATGTAATTTGCTATCGCTTTGCAGCCTTCGGTTGCTAGTTGCATAACAGTTTCAAAGGTATCAATTGGTAACTTGGCATCCATCTGCACAACAAGATGACTTTGTATGAGTATTGGTAATGCAGTCAACAAATCATTCAAATTAAATGCATGGTTTCAAAAAATACTGTGGGTGCACAAACAGCCGAGTGACCGGGAATGGAAGTTATACAATAACTCAAAAACAATACTAAACAAGTGGTGTCTAGAAGTGGAAACACATCAGTCTCACATTTTAGCTCAACCAAATAATCAAAAGGGCTAAAAATAAAAGACCTGGAGAAGAGTCACTTTGTCAAGCTTTGGGAGAATCCCAACAGTGACATCAGGGCCACCAGCACTGTCTTCAACATAGTTCAGATCTGTTCATACAAATCAATACATCGAGGCTGTCTTAATATGTAAAGGTTCGAGTGAAAAACATCGGATTTCACAATTACCAAGAAGCGGAGTGTTATTGAGGTATCCAGCAGCACAAGATGTCACAAGGTCAGACATAGGAATTCCAGCATCAGCCAATGCCAAAGTTGCTGCGTTGATGCATGCTGATCTTGTCCCTGCATCAGATTGATTTTAACGAATGCAATTTGTTTATGGCCACTTGGTTAAAATTTGGATTTCATCACATTAGAGAGGGGAAAATAAATTGCACTTACCCCCATCTGCTTGGAGAACTTGCACAAAGATGTCTATCTACAAGAAAGAAAAATTAAATATTGGCATTTCATCTAACGACTATACGAAACTATATAAAAAAACCAAGATGCTAGTTAACCTGGGACCGAGGCATCAAGTGTGTCATTATGCACGCTTCCATTGTCTGACGGATAACAAGTGATATCTCTGTAGAACGCCTGCGCATATTGTGAAAGTGGTTAATCCCAATGTATGTGCACTGATAATTCGACTTTCGAATACTAAACAATAACATCAAGCAGTGAAGACATTCATGTTCATGTAAACTGGAAAAACGATAAGAGGAAGACGGTTGTTGGCAACAAAAAAAAGGATAGACTGGTCAACCTGTCACCCTTGGGTTTTCTCATACGATCTCCAGTGCTGAAATTTGACATGGTATACTCGCACCGCACCTTATAAAAATTAAATGGGCATAAGTAAAAGGCAAATCAATCACTATCCATCCTTTGACGCTAAAGAAATTGATGGAAAGAGTCTCTAGTACCAGAGCATGATCATTCAGTTGTTGACTTCTATTCTGAACCTGGAAAAGAATGTCATAACAATTATAAAACATCATCACATTGCACCCCCAACATGATAAAAATCAATTTGGCTTGCATGATTTAGGCGGCACTGGTAGGCTTAACGCAACTTCAAAATACCTCTCTAGGTCCATAAACTGCAGCGATGACTTTGGTGTTACCCATCTCAAAAACTGCAGAACTATCAACCAAAGCACAGTGCCAACATCATAGAAAATTAATAAGTAAAAACATCAAAAACATAAGTTCAACCACAATTTCACCATCTTAAGTTACAAAAGTAGCAGCAGCAGTAGAATATGAAACAAGTAAGACACAGAAAATAAAGTACCCATCAGCTCTAGAGACAGCGCCAAGCTCAGCTCGAATTTGCCTCATCTACAAAAACACATAACCACAACAGCTAATTTTTTTTTACTGAAGAGCTAATTCATATGTAATTGTACACAATAGTTACCTCCATGGGTCGTCGTCCGTCCAATCTCAGTCCTTCAGGACTCACATACTCCATCTCTAACCTAGAAAATTCAAATCAGAAAATAAAATCGTTCAAAAATCCAACAAAAAAATTGAAACAGTAGTAAATCGAAATGCTAATACTGAACGTGTGCAATCAAAAGGATAAAAACATGAAATGTTCCTGCCACAATCGAAGCATTGGCGCCCAAGCTGAAATTGCCAGAAATGTTGACTACAACCTCACACCCTTCAATCGCACAATCCAATCTCACTCCCGGCAGCACAAAAAAGTTTACTCCACCGACAATATACACATCATTCTGAAGCTCCAAATCATTGACCAGTTTGCACGCCATGTCCAGCGTCCCAATCCCGCCTAAATCATTGACACACGAGACCGACGGCGGGTGAGGCGGAGGAGGAGGCGGCGCCGGTGGAGCATAGTCTTTATGATAGACCTCAAATCCCAAATCAAAATCATCAATTTCCTTCGCCAAACCACAATCAACAACACGAAACACCCCAGCAGCAGCAATTAACAACAACAGCCACCACTGCGCGTGACGACTAGCCATTGACTAAAAATCCAAGTCATAACCTCGCACCGAAGTTTTTTTTCAAACAAATTTCTGGAGTAGATTGACAAGGTTCCAAACAATAGGAAAAGAATAATCTGTTTTCACAATACAATGACTTGAGAGTATGGGTCGGTCATCTGTACATAGTTTGTATTGCTTCCATTGAGAGTTGCTACGATTGTTATAGGTAACCCTGATAGCTAATTTAAGGAGCAGGAGAGACACTGGTAGATTCAGATGGCTCCATCCGTAACTCCTTGACGACAGCAGCCAATGCCTTGGGATTTAACCCATGGTCACACATAGCAATGTTGAGAAAGAGCGTGTGGCGATCAAGGCCTGTTTCGAGAATATTTGACATATGGAAAGCAAGATCTAGAGATTCGTTGTCAGTGCGAGCAACTTCTGGATCCATTATTAGAGGAGACAGCAAACAAGATACTTGGAGAATATTGAGTGTGCAACTGAGTTTTGATGCACACACTGACTCTGCAGATGCGGTCGGCGGAGGAGGGAACGATTCATATACTGAAGTTAGGGTGTCCAGCCACCCCAAGTTTCATCTGAGTCAATTAAAAAACACAACAAGACTCAAATTTGACACTCAGATGTGAGCGAGCTACAAGCTAATATTACCTTTCCCCTGCGGTTGAGCAAAAGTGAGATACGTTGCTTCTCGAAAACCCTAAAAAAATTGGTGATGGGTTGAAGAAATAGGAAAGATGGAGAATGAGGTGCGCAGAGGGACAGGTGAGAAATCAATTACGCACCCTGAAGTTTTTGTTATACGAATACCATCTCTTTATTATTACTTTATTTAAAAATAGGCCCTATAGTATTGGTATTTTATTCGGTTGGGGTGTATCTTCTTATTATTACACCTTGTTGGTTAATGTTTATAGTATGGTCTACCAACTTTTGTTTGACCCACTAAGGTATTTTTATGTACAACTAGGACTCCTATGTTTATATTAGGACAACTGATAGGTACAAATTCAAACTGCAGTCCGTTAGGCGTTAACCCCTTCATCCCCAAATTCTCCCACATTTTCAGGCTTTAGAAAATTTAGGGTTTGAAATTTGCTCAGAGCAGAGGAGTCGAAAATTCGTTACCGGAGCGTATTATGGACGCTCGGCATCCTCGGGAGCCGTTCGAGCTCATGCTAAGTGATTCAATTCAACGATTTCATTCCGATAGGCGTTCCGGCGTGTCAAATTTCGCCGTCTTCAGCTCAATTTTCTCCCGGGTTATCCAGACAACGCCAGACCCGCCGCTTGAGGTTCTGTGGTTCTACTCGGCTGTGAGTTTTCGGAGTGAGAATTTGGAGGTGGTGAAGCGGGTTTTGTTGGTGAAGGAGCTTTTAGGGTTTATGGTTTCGTGCAGTAGATGCGGTAATGGGTTGAAGAAGGTTGCTGCTTTGGCTCCGGTGGTTTACGAGCTTCACCGGTTAGTAGGTGATGTAATGTTTTGGTTTTCGGAAGTTAGGGATGATGTGAGCTGTTTGATTGAGAAAGTTGTTAGCTATGTGAGTATGTGTTGCTATGAGAATGAGCCAGGTTTAAGTGAAATGCCTGAGTTTAGTCCTTTGTTGATGGATGTGGTAAGTGTGTGGTTAGCTGATAAGGCTGAAGGGAATAGAGATCATGTTCACGATTTGAGGTTGTTTTTCCCTATGGTTAGTGATGAGGTTCGGGCAAGAATTAGCAGCGCCAGAGAGATCGATTTCTTAGCTGGGAGTGTCATGTGTGAAGTTTTCCTGTTGAGCTTGAGCTTGAAACGTTGTTCGGAGGCTCCAAGACAGGATTTGCAGAAGGACTTGCATCAACAGGCAGTACAGGTTATAGCTGGTTTTCGAGATCTGAACTTTTTTGGTAAGCTTTCTTGCTTTTATCAGTAGAATACCTGGAGTAGCTCATGGATGGTGTGTTTCATGTTTTTAACTGTTCTTCCCTATTTATTTGTTACTAGATGTTGTGTGTCAATTGTTCTAACCTGATAGCAGGCTAACCGATGGTTACTCGTCTTTTGCTTACTTTTCATGTGCCTTGTTAGCCTTCACTCATTACTTGACATATGTTCTTCGACCATCATCTTCTTTTTAATTAAGCTGCGTACTCGTGAATCGCAGACACTCTTCTCGGGATGTTGTTGGAGCCAACACTGCAAGTGACCCATCTAGTGGTTTGTGTGTTTACCTTACTACCACATAACTCAATATTTGAGTTCATTCAACCCACTGTTTTCCTTAATATTGGTTTCCTACTTACCGTATGCTACCCATTAGTTTTGTTAATTTCTTCAGATTAATATTTACTGTAATTGGAAATCGTTACGAAAAGGTCATAGTGTGTAGTCATATGAGCATGAGGTTTCAGTTGAAAACATCATCATCACTTGAGGAATCATTTCATCTAACATTCCTTCTCATTGACATACAGAGATGCAGTTGTTTTTTTGCTCAGTTGACCGATCTTTTGATCATAACATATCTTCCTCAGTTCTCAAAAATAATTAGTTTGTGTTATGCAATTGTAAATAACCTACTTGTACCTCTTTAGTACTTCTGAGGAGTACTATTTCTTAGAATGCGCTGCTCAAACAGAATATCTGGCTGAGTTCATTTATTATAGGGGTATGCAGGTGAAAGTCTCCTGAGGGAAGTTTTATATGATGTTGCAATGACAGTACAGTACCCATTCCTCGTCCCTGTAAATAGTTATCAGTTACCTGGACGTTCAACAAAGGTTGCTTTGAGATGGTTATTGGTTGCTGAAAAAGCTGTTCAGTTTTTAAGGTAGTTCGAGCAAAATTTTCCTTGGGGTTGTTTGTAATGGAAATTAAAATTTGAATCAATTTTTTATATTTGCTAAACTTCAGAGCCAGTGGAGATGGTACAAAATCCTTTTCTTATGTGAATGCCTTCGTTGAGTCTTGCATACCTGGCCAGCTGATTGAGTGGGTGATTTGCAAGACTGGCGCAAGTAGGCCAGTTCTCTCCACTCCAGCAGCTCTTATTGGCAAGTCTAGCTGTCTCAATTGAATATAAAACCAGTCTTACAGCTTGTGCAGTATTTAACGAAATAATACTCATACAGGTTGGTGTCTAGCTATTGAACAGCGTGGACTGAAGATATTCAATGATGAAGTCCTACGTGCACAAGTGCAAAGTGTTCCTTTTAATTCTGCGTTTGGGCTTGATTCTGAGACCAGCGACATAAAAACAGCTGAAGGTAATAGCATTTTAGACCAGGAAATGGCAGACTCTTCAGCCTCTGCACCCGTTCTCAACGGACAAAGAAAGCGAAAAGAAGACAGACAAGACAATGCATACCTCCAAGCTAAGTTCATCAAGGTTCACTGTCACCATAACCATGTAAAAGAGAAGTTTCTAGCACAGTGGTAACAACAGGCACCCTGGAGAACACCAGACATAAATAGGAACCTATTTCGGCTAACATTACTTACTGGCTATGCCCGGGGCAACATTTTGTGACAACACAACATTGAGGCAATATTTTGTACCAAAACGTGGAAATGTTCTTCTCCTAGATGTAATTGGGACGCTGCTATTCACACGTTTTTCTAGTTATGGTTCTAAAGACAAAACATTAAGAAGTCACAATTACGAAAGTGTTGTTTTTATGTCATTGCTGGCGAAAGGTCTGGTCAGATTATTTGCGACAAAAACAGATGGTTAGCTCACCATGCACGTCAATATTGAACATTTGAACTTTTAGTGCATTTTGCACATTGGCATCTTCTTGAAAGATCGCTAGAAACTTGTAATAGATGGTTTAGCGATCACAGTCTTACTAAAATGATCAGGGAGGTTTAGACATCGTTGTCCTTTCATTTTTTTCATAGTAAATATTAAAAACGAAAACATATTAAAAGAAAATGACACGTCGAGATTACATCTATACCCTTTAGAAGTTTGACAATACCCAACCAAAGCTTCAATTAATACAATGGTAATTTGGTCATTTAAATAATTGTTAGTCATCTACATCTGCGTCTCATCACTTTCCTTTGCCGCAGATGCTGCCGTCGCCTCATTCGACTCCATGAATTCACCGATCGCCACCTCCGCCGACCCCAAGCCGTTCATCTCGTCCAAAAGCTCCCGCATTACCTTCTCCACCATTTCCTCTCCGAACTGATCCATCTCCACATCATCGTCAGAAATTGAGAAAAGCTTCGCCAGCACGGCCGCGACTTCGTCGGAATATTCCAACCCCGCCGGAGCTCCTTCTTCCATTTTCTCCATACCAAAACAAGTATAAAGAAAATCAGTGAAGACTGATGCAGACGAGTAGGATGGAAACAGAGCACAGTGGGCTCTGCATTTTTATAGCTAGGGATGACGCTGACGTGGCAAATAGTTTCCCAAGTAGGACGACGGTGACTTGGAAAATAACGTCTACCGAGACATGCAGCGGTACGTTTTAGTTTTTTTGTCGTTTTGTGAATTTCGGGAATTAGGTTGGTTTGTCTTTACTTGGTAGTTGGTTGGGGACCGTTGGATTGGTGAAAAAGGAAGCTGATCTGACCGTCCATATTTTTGTATAGGTTTGACTGGCTGTGAAAATTGCGTTGACTAACAAAAATAGAGCATGAAAGAGCCATCCTTGTTACTCCTGATCCAAAAGTTGCTTTCAGCTTTAGAGTGCATAGCACAAAAAATGTGACAACTGAGGTCCTTAAATTTTTGATGTTATTGGTTTGGTAGACATGTCCTAAAACGTGCTCTCCCCGTTCTATTTTTAAGATGATGCGCTACAACTAATCTTTTTTCCTTACAAAGATAATGATTAAACTGAATTTTGAGATGCACACACAATTAGTGGATCATATCTTCGGGGGCAGTTTGTTCTTGTTTTATGAAAGTTGAACTTTGATCCAAAAAAAAAAAATATGATGAAACTGAAACACTTGTAGTATTTGATTCAGTCGATTGGAACAAATTATCTGATAAATCAGTTAGGACCAGATAGCAAGAGCAGACATTAAACCAGCTCCAAGGAAGAGAGCAAAATATGACATAATTTGGAGCCTGACATTGCAGCTCATTCTTTTGCTCAAGAAGTCAGCAGCAATAAGATCAACCAAAGCCATATAGACTAGAATTCCAGCAGATACAGAATCCAAACTACCTTCCACCAAAAGAGCTCTAGCGCTTTGCGAATTGTAGAAGGAAGACACTCCTATACCAATTGCGATCCCTGTTGGTGTTGTGATGGCGAAGAAACAAGCCATTAATGTGGCTGAGAAATTTCTGTATTGGGCCTGGGAAATGCACCCTCCAAGTGCAAATCCTTCGAAGAACTGGTGGAACGATAGGGCTGCAATCAATGGTCTGATCGTGCATGGACTGTTTGAAACTCCTAAAGATAGGCCTATTATAATTGAGTGTGATACAATGCCCAGCTCCAATATCTGCAACAAAAAATTCATACGATGTGTATAAGTAACATGCCAACTTTAGTATCTCAACAAACAAACAATCAATCAATCCTGTATAAGCAACAATGAAGACTAGCATGAAACAAATAATTAACCAGGAAAAGTTCATATGTGAAAAATTAGTCAGTCTGAATTCGTCTAAGATGCTGCCTTGCAAGTGCTGACCTACAAAATTAGCTTGCTGTAAGGTGTTAATAGCACCAAATATTTTCAAAATATTATCACTAACATATTTCAGTACACTAATAGATCAGATCTCCATTAAGTGAAAAAAAAAAAAAAAAGCATACCTTCAAAACATAGAAACTAAAACAAGAATCGATATTTTACATGCTGGTTGACAAATGAAACTACTAAGAACAAATTCAATATACTATGGATAGAACATATGGCCATTACGCAAGGATTACAAGCAACATGTAAATCTATTAATGTTTAACTAATGAGATGAGGCAGGTGCGAGAAGGATGCATTTACCTGTGCAACTACTACGTGCCTCACACCATCGTGTCCCCCATCGTCACCACCATGTGAGTGACTGTGAGAATGTCCATGGCCTACAGGCTCGTACACATTTCCTTCACAGGCCTCCTTCCCATGAGCATGACTGTGTCTATGATGTGCAGCATGCGCATGAATCCCAACGATATGCATCCCACCACCTTTCTCTTCTCCAAAAACTTTTCCATCGGTACAGCCATCTACCTCCACAATCCCCGACTCAGAATCAGACTCCAAGGCCTCCACTCTGCCTGTCTGTGCTTGCTCCTGTTTCCTCTCGTAATACTGCGTCCCCATAAAGTCAACAAGCAATGTTCCCAGCGCAGACATCATAGCAAAAAATCCTGAAAATGGAAATTTTTGCCACGGAGAGGCTGGCAAACATGGGTCGGTCAAAGCTTTGGTAGCATCTGGGAGCATATGAACAAACCCGGTAGCCAGAATTACGCCAGCAGCAAAGGCCTTAGCGGAAAAGAACAGGTTCCCATCGGTTCTAAGTATCCGGCAGTTTCTACCAACCAGAGGAATGGCAATGCCGCACACTCCAGCAATGAGAATGCAAGCCATTGCTCCAAGCTTGAGATTGAATGCGGCTGAGTCATCTCGGCAGTCATCAGATTCATCACTTACACCGCACCTGGTGTTAGAAATGGAACTCGAAATGCTTTCAAAAGCAGCATCTGTGAGTTCAAGAATCCCAAATACAATCAACACAGTTGTAAGAAGAGAACCCTAATTGATTTCCTCAGTCCAATCACATGCAAATTGCAATACGTCAACTTTTCTATCAAACTGACACTAAATTCACTAAAAATCAACTCGATTCATCTAAAAAAAATCCAGCCGTTTTCATCACAAAATCATGAAACAACTTACCAGTGACGAGGCGTAAAGACGAATCGAATCCATCTTTATACATTCCAGGCAGCACACCCTGCGAAGTCCACAATCCAAAAAATCAAACCCAATCACCAACAAAACACTGAAACCCTAATCTTAATAAACAAAACCGCAAATCCAACCTCGAACAACACCATAGCACAATCAACAAGTTCCAAGCAACCCGAAAACGCAAGATAAGAACTTTAAGCACTAAATTCGACACCGACTTCCGTAGTATTTATAAAGGCACCGATTCAACCGCACGAAATCGCTGATGTCGATGCAAAGTAGTAATTGAAAATTGGGGCTTTGGAGAAAACAGGGAAGGAAGTACAGCGTGGGATCGCGCGTATGGAGAACCAAAGGCGGAAAGATTCGTCGCGAGACGAGAGCAGGAACAGGAAGATGATGGTGAATGAATGTCGACATGTTGACGAAATGAGAGGTTTGAGATTCAAATGGCGATTGGATTGGTGCGACTCTGGTTCAGAAATGAGCGCCATAATGTCGACACCACCCCACCCCCAACAATTTGCTTTTTATTTTATTTCGAAAATATTATTTATATAATAATTAATATTACTTTACTGTTTAGTCTTTATAAGCTTTTTTTTTTTTTTTTTTTTGATTAAAACTGTGAATTACAAAGACGACGGCGAACCGAGGTCTTAAAGCTGGGACAAGTTAACCAGCTGGGAACAGTACAGACAAAAACAGATAAAACATGAATAACAGGAGTCCGCTGCTCCACTTCGCCTCAGGCTTGAGCACGTCGTCCCGTCATTCACAGCTGGAAGAAGGCAGGACCACTCATGAGAGCATCCACGCAACGTCCGCCTGCCGAAGACACCGGCCGAAGACCGGTGAAGAAGAAACATATCTACACAAAAATCGTGTCCAAAACAGACACGACGGAAAAAAACTCAGACCGAAACGGCTGAGATCAAAAAGCTCCCACTTCGCAACCGAACGCCACCCCCACCACCGGCCACCAAGTCGAACCACCAAGCCGCCTAAGTTGCCCTTCCATCAACCAGCAACCCTACGCCACCCCAGCAGCAAATCTGAACATTAGTCTTTATAAGCTTGATTCTTATTAGACACCTATATCGATCAAAACCTCTCGACACATGCATATATTTATCATTGAAACACGAGGCCAATTCGCTTCGATATATATCCACTAAATTCGAATCACCTTTTTCATGATTATAAGTTTCGGATTTATATTTTATGCAGTCAAACAAAAAATAGTAATTTGAAATCGACGTAATTTAAATAAAAAAAATCAAAAATACGTCACGATAAGTTGAAAACTAAATATTTTTCAAAACTTGGCAGTATTACTCTAAAACCTACAAAATTACATCGTTTATGTTTTGACAGCACATTACTACTAAGCCAATTGACCAATTTCTCTTACAAATATTATGTGAAGATATTTTTTTGAATAATAATTTTGTATGTGGGCTTAACGGCCTGTTGGAACATCATACCTAAGCCCGTGGGCTTGATAAGCCCAAAACTATCATTACATCAATTACACAAAATCAATTCGTTGTCGTTGGAAATAATCCCGTTATAGCCTTCTTCTCTCTCAGTCTCTCACTTTGACTATAAATATCAACAGCTGCGTTGCTTCTCTCTCCTCACTGACTCGCCTCCGCGCGAATCATCAATACACAGCTACCGACCTGCATTCCCGAAATGGCGCCGAGAGTAGATCTGGACGGAAATCCGATCAATCCCATCACCATTTGCATGATCGGCGCAGGTGGATTCATCGGATCTCACCTCTGCGAGAAGCTCATGTCCGAAACGCCGCATACCGTTTTAGCTGTCGACGTTTATGATGATAAGATCAGGCATCTGCTCCAGCCTGAGGGATCTCATCCTTGGTCTGGCAGAATTGAGTTTCATCGGATTAATATTAAGAACGATTCCAGGCTTGAAGGTCTTATCAAGCTCGCAGATCTGGTGCGTCGTTACCTCTTCTTTTTTTAATAATTATTATTTTAAATTGTGATTCTGCTGTGCAAGATCTTGATTTAGGATCCAGATCGAGCAGGAATTGAGTAGCAAGATTGTTTTTATTTTGGGTGATTGTTTAGTGTCTTGATAGAGTGGGATGTGTTGCAGACTATAAATCTTGCGGCAATATGTACTCCGGCTGATTACAACACACGTCCTCTTGACACGATTTACAGCAATTTTATTGATGCGCTGCCAGTGGTAATGATACTCTATTTTGGCCTAATTTGATTTGGTATTGATTTTGATATTATAGTGAGGTTTGATACTGATAGTTGAGTGAGTGAATGCGGATTTGAGCAGGTTAAATACTGTTCGGAGAATGACAAGCGGCTAATTCACTTCTCTACTTGTGAAGTCTATGGAAAAACAATAGGATGTTTTCTTCCCAAGGACAGTCCTCTCAGGCAGGTGAGTGTCGTTTCATGGTTGTGTGTATCTGTTGCATATATTTGTAGACATTATATTATGAATCCTGACAGGTCTTGCAAAACAGTTTGTGCATTTTTTTAACGCTTTATAGAATATTTTGCTGCAGTATTAACAGTTCTCATAGACACTGTAATGTTATCAGTGGGATCAAGTTGCATATATTGGAGAATGCTGTTCATCAATGGTTAATATGTCAAGAAATGATGTTAGGTGCTTGTCTTTATTATATGTAGTATGAGCCTGAGTACATAAATAAGCTTGTGGTTGTTATTAGTGTTTACGGTGTTGAATACTTTGGTTGGATAACTAAGTCTATAGCTCTCTTATCGGGTGCTTCCTGGTTATTGTTGATTACTTGGTACATGTCAAATGGATAATTAAGGCTTTAAAATGTTTTATGAAACCTGAAATGAACCACACGAGAAGTAAATTGTTCTAATTTTATTGATTGTGTAGCGATTGCAAGTTCATGTGGACTATGCTAATTATAATGTTCTTTGAATAGGACCCTGCTTATTATGTCCTCAAAGAAGACGAGTCTCCCTGTATCTTTGGTCCTATTGAAAAGCAAAGGTGGTCATATGCTTGTGCGAAACAGTTAGTTGAGAGGCTTATTTATGGTGAGAAAAATTAGTGACTACCTTATCCATTTAAGGATTCCGTAAGCCTAATCTCACACCTTGTTTGAATACCCCAGCCGAGGGGGCAGAAAACGGTCTCGAGTTTACCATTGTTAGACCCTTCAACTGGATTGGTCCTCGGATGGATTTCATACCCGGCATTGATGGCCCAAGCGAGGGAGTTCCAAGAGTTTTAGCTTGCTTCAGTAATGTGAGAAATCATTTGTGTTTTATAGTTAACAATACTTGACCTTCAATGTTAATGTTGAAATGTTTCAGCATTGTTTAATCCATTTTGGCCACAGAATCTCCTGCGACGTGAACCACTTAAACTCGTGGATGGTGGGGAGTCTCAAAGAACTTTTGTGTATATAAAGGATGCCATTGAAGCTGTTCTGTTGATGATTGTGAGTGAACCAACTTTCTCATCATGGACAATTATAGTTTCTGTAAATCTCAATTCACTGATGCTCATGTCTTCCATCAGGAAAACCCTGCCAGGGCTAATGGCCATATTTTCAATGTGGGCAATCCCAACAATGAAGTTACTGTGAGGCAGCTTGCAGAAATGATGACCGAGGTAAACCTAAAACATAATATATGTAATTATACAGTTATATGAACTAGTGAACTAATCGTACTACACATTTCATGTAGGTATACTCCAAAGTAAGCGGAGAACCATCTGTAGAAACACCTACAATTGATGTCAGTTCTAAAGAATTTTACGGGGAAGGATATGACGACAGTGACAAGAGAATTCCTGACATGACAATTATCAACAAACAACTCGGTAATGTGCCTGTATTCACATGGTTATACTAGGGGTATGGTATAGCAAGGTTGATATCTGATTCCAATATTACCTTGTGAACTCCTATCGCAGGATGGAATCCGAAGACATCTCTATGGGACTTATTAGAATCTACCTTGACATACCAACACAAGACCTACGCTGAAGCTATAAAAAAAGCAATATCAAAACCTGCTGCCACAAACTGAAGATATGGCGAACCTCAATAAAGACTGAACTGTTGACACTTGCACTCCCTCCCACAGTGGTACTTTTACAAACATCATGTAATAGTCATTATTGTAATTTCAATTGTCTACACCAAATCATATGGAGTATTTTTTAGTTTCAGTAAAAGAACAGACAGGTTACCTTTGAAACAAACAAAAATATATGCAGTACAAGTTAATATATAACTTTATGAGAGCTGACATGGGTTGCTTTGCTATTAATGGTAGCTGAAATTGTGATCTATGGAAACTTTGAAAAGAAAATCTTGATGAAATACATTTTACACTTCAATGCGTCATGATACATAAAAGGGAAACAATCATCACACTCATGAGATCAAAAGTGAAACAATCATCACACATTGTCGTCTTGAAGTGTGTCTTGAAGTGGACTGCAGAGTTGCTTCTTCAGTTTGGCCGATTTGGCATGGATTGACTTTGGAGTTTCAAGGAGTGCAGATCACGTCTCAGCGACTAACTCGCCTAACATGGCATGAAATGTGGTTTAGTGTTTAGATGTTCTGTTTGTGTTTCTGATAGTCGTTCAGTTTGCTGTTGTTTTTTTATCCTGTTCTCTGAGTCTTTGTATGTCTTTTCTTTTATCAAAAAAAAAAAAAAAAAGTGAAACATCCAGTTCCAAATATAAAAATTTCTTTATAATCCGAGCAAATAATTTTCTAATTTATTTTCCAGCGAAACAAAGACGGTGAAGGAGAGCGTGTTTAAAAGACAGTTCAACGCACCAGCCACCAGCAGAGCGGCGGCAACTCATACATCTTTGAAGTTGGTTAAACTTATAGTACAGGAAAACCAAAAGAAATCACATCCAGAAGACAGACAATAAGCATCTAATCAGAAGAAAAAAATACTACTACTTTCCCAAAGCAGTCGCACATTCCAATCTTAATCTGCACGTCTCCACGCTTCTGTGCCACTTCAAGAAATTCCGCTTCTTAAATGAAGGGTTTAAGAGTGTATACCGACATTGTCGTTTCAGGCAGGAGCAACTCCTTGGGACTTGGCTGCTGAAGCTGCGGCGGCTGCAGCTGCAGCAGCTGCTGCCGCAGCAGAGGCAGCTGGGTTTGGAGGCGAAGGTGGCAGTGGGGTCGACTGTGGTCCATTTTGAGGTACTACTACTGGTTGATGCCGAGGCTGCTGTGGAGAGTTGACCTGGGCTAGCAAAGTCTTGATCTGAGTCCCTGTTAAAGTTTCTTTCTCTAGCAAGGCATTTGCTAAGGCATGATGCTCCTTGCTGTGTGTGATAAGGATGTTTTTGGCGTTGTTATAAGCCTTCTCAAGAAGTTCCCGAACTTCTTTCTCAATGAGAAGCCTTGTCTCCGTGCTCATGCTCTTTCCGTTGTCGTCGTAGTTGTGAGTGACGACCCCAACTTCTTTGCTCATGCCATACTTGGTGACCATTGCTCTTGCGAGGTTAGTTGCCTGCTGCAGATCTGATGATGCTCCTGATGTGACTTCGTTTTCTCCGAAGATGAGCTCTTCGGCTACTCTACCACCCATGCAGACATCTAGCCGAGCAAGCATTTGTTTACGAGAGACACTTGTTTCATCCTTGTCAGGCAATTGAGCAACCATACCAAGAGCCATCCCTCGTGGAACTATAGTTGCCTTATGAACAGGGTGAGCACCATCAGTGTGAATTGCCACGAGGGCGTGTCCTCCTTCGTGATACGCAGTTAACTTTCGAGATTCCTCAGAGATGACAGCCGATTTGCGCTCGCTTCCCATCATGATCCTGTCCTTTGCATACTCTAGATCAGCCATGCTTACCGCCTTGGCCCCATCCATTGCAGCTTTGAGTGCAGCGACATTGACCAAGTTTGCGAGGTCAGCGCCGGAGAAACCGGGAGTCCCCCGAGCAATGATGCTCAAATCAACATCATCTGCCTTCAGAACCTGTCAAGAACAAAGAATTAATAGCATGACAAAATGAAACCATCAAAGTAAAAACAAACGAATTAGCCCTAACACAACTAAACTATTATTTTCATAACATACCTTCGACATATGCACCTCCATGATCTGCCGTCGCCCCTCCACGTCTGGATTTGGAACAACAATGTGTCTGTCAAACCTTCCAGGTCTAACCAGAGCCTTATCCAGCGATTCCGGGAAGTTAGTAGCAGCAATCACAATAATCCCTTCATTTTGCTTGAAGCCATCCAATTCAACAAGCATCTGATTTAAAGTCATCTTCATGTACTGCTGGTCCTTCGGATTACGGCTTCCTCCGATGGCATCAATCTCATCAATGAAGATAATACAGGGAGAGCGTTTCTTGGCAGCCGAGAAAAGGTCTCTCACTCTGCGTGCACCGACCCCAACAAACATCTCTTCGAACTCACTGCCACTGCATGAAAAGAATGGTACTCCAGCTTCGCCAGCTATTGCTCTCGCTAACATAGTTTTTCCAGTGCCAGGTGGACCAACAAGTAACACGCCTTTTGGGAGTTTTCCACCCAAGCGAGTAAAGCGCTGAAACAAGTAAACCACAAGCTACCCGTAAATAAAAGCCATAACATGTTTTACTTCGAAAGCGACAGACTGAAGCTTTGGATCCAACGCAAATAGGATCAACCACTGATAAAGTTCCGAATGCCTCAAAAGAAAAAAACTGTGAACACGCATTCTTCTTAGTTACTAAGTTAATGGGAGCTACACAACCAAATACCAATATCAGTAGACACCACCTTGCTCAGGAATGCTATAGAACTAAAGCACTGACCTTGGGATCTCGAAGGTAATGAACAATCTCTTCCAACTCAGCTTTAGCCTCGTCGACGCCTTTCACATCATTAAATTTAGTACTGGAATCCATGCTCGGTTGCACCTCTTCAGTAAGACCAAGTCCTGGAAATAAACAAAAGTCGATATAAAAATGGATACAGCTTTACTTCGGGTGTATGCGTATCTGAAAACTACAAGCTACCTTTAGTAATTCCTTTATCTTCAATAAGAGCCCCGATTCCTGATATTAGCAAAAATGCTAAGGCAATTGCCCGGAAGGTGCGCCAAAGCTGCTCTTTAAAACTGCCTCCTTCGGCAGTCACCATATGGATTGGAGCAGCTGAAGTTCCTAGGATACCATTTTTCGTATGTTTGCCAACATTCTTTAATGCTGATATGCTGCCAAAATTTTCCTCCTCCCGTGCTGTGTTAGAGGACATACCTGCATTATTGTACATGAATAGTTAGCAGTAAGATGAGCAACAAACCATATAAAATACCGGGAAGCAGAATGAATAAAGCAGGATAATTTTACGCGACAAGTAATTGGGGTTGAAAATGCCCATTAAAAACAATATATTTTCATCATTGAACACAATTTTGCGAACTTCAAATACTAAATTAATATCATCACACACACGAAGAACTAACATATCATAAAGCATTTTAAGTTTTCACTAGCACAGAGCCACAGACAGACCAAGCAAAACACCCACCTCTTTGCAGTGTTTTCAGCAGTTCACTGTCGTCCAATCTGTCAACTTTAACTAAAGCTTTCACATACTCAGACAGCGCAGAGGGGTTAGAGTGTAAAGAAGGTTGGCTTTCAAACAATCTTATAACTGCTTCAGGATCATTTCGAAGGTACAGCTCTCTGAGGTGGGAGACCTCATTTGCCTCATCAGAATCACGCATTCTACGACTCATAGTTCCAAGGTAACTGGACATATATCGCTCTTGAGCTTTGAAATACCCAGTTCCTGAAATGAAAAACTATGCATGTAAAACATACAAAAACTCGCAAATTGATCTATTCATGTTAAGAATCAAAGAGTGATGAACGACCTCCGCTGACTACAGACTTCTGCGCAGGTCGATAAGTCCTGACGTAAATATTTCTTATTTGTGCAAGCTCTACTCGCTGCCGTGAGACCTGATATTTAAGAAAAAATCAAAAAGCATCAAGCTTGTGTATAATATGAATCCCGCAAGACAATCAATAGCTAGTTAGCCACCCCTTCACTAGTTCCACATTCCCTTGGACAACCAAACCCTGAACCATCAACGCGCTTAAAAATCTAACTCCAATAGATTCACACGATTTTTACTAGCAGCTACCAGTTCCTCCCCACCTGAACATTCCCTAATATCTCCTCAAATCTAAAGTGCTAACTAAGCCACCAATCTTCACAACACACCCCAACTTTTAATTGCCATTTGCCACAACCACTAGGACCCCATAACAAAATCTGTCAAGAACTACAATATAATAACCCTAAACACTCGAATACCCCAAATAAAAATTAGGGCTTTTCACAGGTACCGTCGAATTGAAGATAATTTACAATAAAGATCACACATTTCGACAAATAAGGATAAGAGAACACAACCACGTACCTGCGTCAAAAGCTGCCTCCACGCCATGCCCGTCTAGCCTATCCTTGACCAAGTTTTACAATCAATTGGTTCGATGGAAGAAGAAGAAGAACAACAGGATGATCCAATTGGGAAATTGCTGAAATGAAATCTCGAAGCGAACGAGTCGGGTGGAATTGAAGGAAGAGAGTGGATAAAAGTCGCAAATCGAGTCGATCGAAAACGCAAAGATTGGATTTTTATTGTTGTTCAGGAAACGTCCGATCGAGGATCGACGAGCCTTGGGCTTGCAAAAACTTGTCTCGCGCACGGCCGCACAGTGCTTTATTGCTCTTCACCGCACCTGAAATATATCTCTCCATTTTCTTATTATTTTTATATTAATTAAGTGGAATGAGATGGCTTAATCAGTAGTTTTGTTTTATAATAAACGATTTATATTTTATTATGTAGGTTTATAAATGTCCAGTTAAGGCCCAAAGAACCGGCAGGCTCGGCCCAATACAACATCATTGTAATCATAGCCCATCTTACTTGAACAAATTTGCCGAGGATGTCATTTTACTTTCTTTTCTTTTTTTGATAAAGAGGAACGTCATAAAGATTACAACACCAGGACTATCGCCTACAAGGCACAACATAAAGCTGGCTGGCGAAAGACGCCGACTCTCAATTCACAGGTAAAAGACCAATATGCCCAGCTCAAGTCCTTGAGAACCACCACTACACCCGGAGTTACCCGGCCTACAGTACAACCCGGTGTTACGCGGTATACAGTACAACCCGGTTTTACCCGGCCAAACTACAACTTAAACACACAAATATGTACAAAACCCGGTCTACCCGGCCAAAAAACAACCACCACTAGCGACGCGCAAAAGCCACCAATCAAAAGCTGTACCGTCAAATGCCGCCGACAAAAAACGAACCGCAAAGCACCATGGATACCCATCACGCAGCCATCGAGGATGTCATTTTACTTGAACCAAAGTAGAAATAACAACTTTGAAACCAATTAGGCACAAAGCGGAAGAAAAAAAAGAAGCTAAAGCGTCAATCATAAAACCCATTTTATTGATGCATATCATGCATGCAAACAAAAGATGAAAAGGGTTTTAAAGCAGCAGGGAATTCGATGACTTCACCACCCACTAGAATTTAAAGCCGCTCATAAAGCTGACTCTTTTAATTTTCGGTACTCTGCATCATCAAAAAAACACTACTCCACTCTTACGTAACTTAAATAGTGGCATAAAGAGAAAATTTGTGATCGAGGACGACAACCGATTATTGATTTAATATATAAATTAATTTTTTATATATAATGAGTACAATAATTCGGAACATTACAATGTATATTACTAAAACTTTATCATCTAGCACACATATATATTTCTTTTTTTAAAGATCTAGCAAGACATCTTGATCGGATACGAAATCATTTGATATATCTCTCTACTTTTTGAAGCGCTGATCATGTTTGATACATTTATCATGGATCCGCACATCCTCACTTGGAGCTAAGACCACCTTGGCACATTTACCGTTGTAAGACACCTGCACAAGGGATGTAGGACGCTCTACGCGCGAGGTGGAGCGAGTAAGAGAGAAAAAAAGAAAAATTCGATTCCAAGATTCAAATCCGCGATGTAAAAGTCAATGACGAACACCTTAACCAACATGCACCACCTTCTTTAGTACTACATAAATTATTTGAAAAACATCACTTTACATTTATATAATTAATAAATATTCGCTTGTGTTTTGAATTTTTGATTCCATCGTTTTTCGTGTTCAAACTTTTAATTATAATTACTGTATAACCCTAGTGACATCGAAAATTCATTTCACAGAAAAATTATAAGATTGAACTGAATAAGATTATTTTTCATTAGTTATAAGATTATTTTGGCAGAATTAAGAAGCCTTGTGAGGAATAATATTAAACTAATATTTAATAAAATCCAATTCTTTTAGTTATTATAGTACAACCCTTACAGTACCAAACTATGACAAAAGATATCGCAATTCGATCGTACGTTGCAGTTAGCTCCATTTTCAAAGAGCACCAGCCTCAATGAGTGTCGGCACCAACCGGCCACTCAGATGCATCCCGACCAACCTCTCCAACCCGCCAACTCTCTCGCCACCAACATAAACTGCCGCCGTTTCTCCTTCCGGCAGGGCTTTAATCTCCACTTTGTCATCAAACTCGATTACGGTCGGATGTGCTCCGATCGTTGACAGCAAGTTCCTCATGACGTGGCACATGTAGCAAGCTGGTCGAGCGAAGATCACAACCGGGTGCTCCGAGATCAATCTGAGGATCCGACTCTCGGACGACTCTAAAACGTCGGTGGCCGTCGTCAGCTGAAGGCGCGTGCCGTCGTTTTGCGCGGAATGGTACCGTTTCAGGCTCTGCATCGCTTCGAGATTAGGCTGCGTTTGGCGGAGATAAGTTAGGATTAGAGCTGGCTTGGTTTGGTTGTAGTTTGAGGAACTTATTTGGGGGGCGGGGGGGGGGGGTTTATAATGAATTTTTTTTTTTCGATAGGAATAATGATTTTTTTTTTTTGTTGGGCTATTATTGAAAAAAAGGTTATGCGAATGCGACGATAGATGTGGCGTTTGCTGACGTAATAAAGTTTCCCAACTTGCCTATAACTACAAGCAAAGACGTAGCGTTAAAAGTCACGTGACGTCATAGCTAAACTCCAGCTTCGTTGTCGTGGTGGTCGGGTCAGAAGTAGGGGTATTCCAATTGTTCAAACGGCCCGAAATGTCTGTGGACGGTTCGAGGTCAATAATTTGGTGTAGTGCCATCAGCTTACGTCATCCAACATGTCAGCTGGGGTCGTCGTGACGTGGTGATGTCGTAAGCTCTGTCAGTTTTAAATTGGTGACCGTAATGACCCAGGTCCAGCTCATGAAACTCACATATCAAATTAAAATTATTCAATGCTGATCACTTTCAAAAGTTAAAATATTGAAAGTGAATTAGTTGGGCCGAGTAATGAAGCCGAGTTATAAGCCCAATTATCCAATTAAAACCGAAGCCCTAATAGCGCAATGCATTTCCGTTTCAGCGCAATTGGTTGATAAATGTATAGTCTATTGTTTAAAGTTATTATTTAAAATTCACGAGCTTGAGCTTTCATTCAAATTTCCCACGACCCATAAATCGGGGCTGTTTAATCTGTCGTCAAATGATTTTAGCTCCTTCACATATTGGGCCGCCGTAGGTTGACCCAATCATTCAATTCATCAGTTTTCTAATGATCAGTCCTTTTAGTAATGATCCTTCTATTATCACGAAAAATTTCCCAATTTACTCAAAAATCAAAATTTGATTCCCTTTTTACTCAAACTTGAAATTACATTCGCAACTTACTCACGTTTTTTAAGGCGCTGTTGCCAACGGCGCCTTAGAATTAAGCCGCTCTTGTAGACGTCGGTTTAAGTCTAGTGGCATATATATGCCAAAAAATAAAGTTGATTGGACACAAATTGTCATGTAAGCTTAAACCGCTGTTGGCCACAGCGTCTAATACTTAGCCGCTGTCAACAACAGCGCCTTAATAAGAAGCTCAAATATTAAGAATTTAAGACGGTGGTTTACGTGTGTTAAGCCGCAGTCATCATCCTCCACCTCTGCAAATCCCTTCTCTGTTTCAATCTCAATCTCTGCTCTGTTTCAACGTTGCTTGGATACTCGACAATATTCCTCCTCTGCCTCTCACGAAGGTATAGGGCAGTGAGGAGGCAAGATGAAGCTTTGCGGCAGGATACGGCCGATCCAAATGGCTGGATCGATTTTGCTGGACAATGCGGATGGGATACAAAGCGAGAAGGACGCAGCACTAAACGCTAACTCTGCGGACGGCGCTGCGACTGAGCACTGGTGTTTGGTCGTGAATGCTCCGATGGCGAACACTATGACGGCGGCTGAGCATGCGATTGCGTTGCTGACTTCCATGGCGCGAAACGTCTCTCGAGTTGTGTCCCAATCAAATGCACAAGCTATGTTTAATCTCGGATACATGCATGAGCATGGGGAAGGGCTCCCTCTTGATCTTCATCTTGCAAAACGTTACTATGATGAAGCACTAGAACTTGATTATGGTCCAATATACAGAAGTTTGCTGCCTCAACGGAACTGTGTGATTCTCGTTGTGTTGGAGGTGTAAGTTTGCACTGTTCTTGGCTCTCAAGGCGTGACTGAGGCATACCAAGATCCAGCTTACTGTAAAAAAAAGGTACAAAAAACACTTGTGGCTCTTGGTAAACATAGTTAAACAGGTCATGCACAACTCTGCAAGTTGTTATTAGGCTTCTAAGGTTTTGTAATCTGCTATTTATCACTATATAAGGTTAGACTTGATTTCCGTGGACAATTTAAGTTTCTGCTCCAGCCATTTGGATCGGCTGTATCCTGCCGCAAAGCTTCATCTTGCCTCCTCACTGCCCTATACCTTCGTGAGAGGCAGAGGAGGAATATTGTCGAGTATCCAAGCAGCGTTGAAACAGAGCAGAGATTGAGATTGAAACAGAGAAGGGATTTGCAGAGGTGGAGGATGATGACTGCGGCTTAACACACGGAAACCACCGCCTTAAATTCTTAATATTTGAGCTTCTTATTAAGGCGTTGTTGTTGACAGCGTCTAAGTATTGGACGCTGTGGGCAACAGCGGTTTAAGCTTACATGACAATTTGTGTCCAATCAATTTTATTTTTGGGCGTATATATGCCACTAGACTTAAACCGCCGTCTACAACGCCTTAGAAAACGTGAGTAAATTGGGAATGTAATTTCAAGTTTGAGTAGAAAGGGAATCAAATTTTGATTTTTGAGTAAATTGGGAAATTTTTCTATTATCACTCATTGTATTATTATAGTTTTCAAATTGTATTTCATATTTTATGGAAAACTTTTCTATGATGTCAAAATTAGATCCACGGATGACGTCAGCTAGAATGATTAAAACAATCATGATAAAAAATATCTTGTAACGCTTTATTTCCTCTGAAATCATACCTGAATAAAAAATACAAATGAAATCCGACGAAGATCAAATAAGGGGTCGGCTTCTTAATCATCTGTTTAAACAAAGTAGAAGTGGTTTTAATAATGTGGCATATTATTAAATGCGTTCTTAATCCTTGAAGGTTACAAATTGTTTCTGTTAAGTTCGAGGACCTATTTTTCAATTTCATGTTCTTAAACCAAACAACGAAAACGGAGTTTTAACTCGTAAAATCGTTTTAGAATTCTACATGTCCATTTCGTGTCAAATCGTAGTTGGAAACATTTTTTGTTAAAATCGGAGGGGAAAACGATTTTACAAGCATTAAAATCGGTAAAATCGTTTATAGTCGTACGAGTGTAAGTTTCGGCTTATTTTTTTACCATGCCCAATAAGAGAAATAAAAAATTGATAATGAAACCCTAATCGCTAATTCTACTAAAAATTGACGACAAAATCCGTGTCTCTTTTGTTCATCGATTTCTTCTCTTCTCACCGACGAAATTGACGCAAGCTGGAGAGCAAATTTCAAAAGAAAAATTTAATTGCGAGGTTTGGAGGCGTCATTTTAATATAATGGTAAGTAAGTTTCTATGTAAATATTAGTAGAAGGTTTATGTAAAGATTAGTAGAAGGTTTAGAGACTATTTAAACTTGACAAAGCGAAGCTATATTCGAACTTCGAAGATGGATGAAGACTTTTTTGATAAGAAAAGACATGCAGCAGTTGTTGCCAAACGTTTTTTGAATTGAATGCCCCATTTGATCTTTTTTGGCGAAGCTAGAAACGACAAATGCGGGTTCGGTCCGGGCTATTTGATATTTTATAGTTCATACAATCGGGTCGAACTAAATCCGTCCATTGTATCGGATCGGATTACCCATCGGACCAAGTCACTACAAATATGTGTCGATACACATTTAAATTTCATGTATAACTTGAATAAAAATACATAACTTCTCTGCATAGAAACAGTACAATCCTGATGAGTAATGATGTATCATAATAGATTAATCCAAAACATCAACAAATATTGATCTATGAATCAAAATGTGCCTGAAAGACTCACAATGTAAAACATTCACCACCACATTGATGCAAAACATAAATAAAAAATAAACAAAACAGTCCCTAATGTGTAGGATGTAGCAGCTGCCTGTTTTTTAATGCTCTGGTTAGTATTTATGGAGGAACACTCGATTGAGGCAGGGTTGTAAGAATGAGGCAGTGATGCACGATCCGATGATCGACTCGATCACGTGTCCCACTCACTTTGGCGCGTTCACACTTTTTTGTCAAAAGTAGTGTGAACGCGTCTCTTTGACACGTGTCGCTTTCAGGTGCGTTTGACGGCTGAGATGAGTGGACGAGATCATGTCTCACTTCCTCATTTTCATGGGGACTGCCTCATTTGAACGCTACTCGTATCTATGGTATGTAAGAAGTTCTATCTACTTAAAAGTTGAAATTTTTGTAACTTGTGAATATTTTTGTTTCTAGTATGCACCCTTTGTTATTCGAGGGATGAGATGAAGATAGGTATTATATTTGTGGGGAGCACTCGGTTGAGGCAGGGTTGTAAGAATGAGGCAGTGAGGCACGATCTCGGCCGTCTGTGGAGTTGATCGGACGCACGTGGCGAAGCCAAGTGGCACGAGCCGCCGTTTGCGTTCACACTACTTTGTAGTGTGAACGCATCTCGCCACGTGGCGCGCCCTGATTGCACGGGGGGTTTGATGATTGGCTCACGTTGTGCCTCACTGCCTCATTCTTATTTTGTGTGCCTCATTTGAACGCTCCTCTTATATTTGTTATTCGGAATTATTTTTTTGATGTGTGTTATTTGGAAGTTAGAACATAGCATAGTTATATATCATATGCATATAAATTTTAATATTATTTTAATGGTAGGTAAATTCGACGATTTTACGAGTCGAGTTTCCGTTTCGATTCCACCTAGGTAAAACGAGTCATGTTAAATTCGATTCTGACAACCTTACTGCCAACCATTGTCGTGACAAAACGTCATGTTAGGTGTCGTTTTGTGAAGGTCCTTTTGTTTCCTTCGCGCCTACAACAAAACTACACATTGGTCCACGTGGCCCAAAGAAAATAATCCCGATCGTGACATTTTCGGATTCATATCCGATGCAGTCAAGTCAAAAACAATCAATAAAAAACGATGCAGTTTTGATAAAACAATATCAAAACTAAATAATTTCATTAATATAACTCATAAATTGACCGCACCTCACCGCGTCCTCCCCCCTCCTCCTCCTTTTCTACTCGGCCACCAGCGACGGTGGGGTTGATTGGAGGTTTGGGTCGGAGTTTGGTGCGATGTTGGTGGTTGGGTGGTGGGCGCAGCCATGGGTGGGTTTCGGCCGTGGTGGTTTGTGGTTGTGAGGATATGGTTCCTTGGGACGGTTGGGTGGCTTGGTGGGGTTGTGGTGGATGTTTTGGTTAAATTGTTGTTTTGATTGCGGTGGTTATGCAGTTTCAATAGTCTGTTTTGATGTTTATAGGTTCCTCGTTTCTCCTTTGCTCAGTCGAGGTGTCTGGGACTATCGACTTGCGTTGTATAGTCGTTTGTGGTTGTTTTAGGGCTTAGGTAGTTGACTGCACTTGTTGCATTTGATGTTTTCTGTCGTCGGTGGTTTGGTCATCTTCCTTGGTGTGAGGCGAAGTGGAGCATCGCACTGCTCTTAGCTAGTTAACTTGGTCTAGCTCTTAAGTCCTCATTGATGCCGTTTATGGAGCTCATGTGACGTGCTACCTTTGGCAGGAAGCCGGTTTATGAAGATCACTTGTGCAGTTTTGTCCAGTATTCAAGGAAATTTGACCAGCACTTCATTGTCATCTCGAAGTTGACTGCGGAGTCACTTCTTTTATTTGGTCAGTTTGGCATCGCTTGGATCTTGAAGCGTGTTCTGTGTGAAGATCACTCTGTAGCGAGCCAGCGGCTGATTGACGAACTTTGCCTGAATTAGTTTTAATGGTTGATGTGGTGTTCCAGTATTAGTTGGTCGATTGTCTTGCTGTTGTTATTTTTTATCATGTCTTGTATGCCATTTTTTCTAAATTGATTGTTTTGAACTTTTGCGGACGAGATTTTATTCCAGACATTTACTGAATTCAAATCTGAAACGTGGCAACAATTCCCGATGCCGACAATCGCTTTCAGTAACATATATTTACGCCTTGTGGGCCGCTAGGACCATTATTACAAAATGGTCCACTTATTTTGTAATATTGCAAGACTCTACATTTACTAACAAATTTATAATCATTGAATTAATTTATCAGTCAGTCTATAAAAAATAATAAATTATCAGCATCATTGAATTATAATTGAATTTATCCCGACATTTTGTTGGTCAATCAACTTTTGTTTAAGAAAAACGAGTGGAATATCTGCAGTAAAATGTGATTTGGGGTGTTCACAATTCATCAGAAAGATTCTATAGTCTACTGAATCTAACAAGGCCATTAGACATTAATGGATCACTAGGAGCGTATGTATTGAATGATGTTGTCTCAACTATTTCAAGCTCGAGTCCCTCACACAAAAAAAAAAAAAAAAACTATTTCAAGCTCGAGAGAATGAGTGGCCATCATAACATCTTGTGTCCCCAAATCAACATTAAAACACAAACAAGTCTCTTTCATGCTTTTTGAAACCATGATGGCACCATTTACCCTCCAAGTGAAAGCATATTGTCATTAAACTAGGCAAAATGGAATCCAAAAAATTAAAAAATGTTTGGAGTTGAAGTGACCGGCCTCGTTGAATATTCTAACTCGTGACTACTGTAGTTGATATTTTTGGATCAGTGATCTTCCTATTATTAGACCACGATACGCAACTTCAGAACCCACAATTGATGTGGAACAAATGACTGTTATATAATGAATTAATTTTTCTACTGAATATAATTAGATGTGTATAATAGATATGTATTTTGAGTTCGAGCCAATACTTTCCTTTTATTTTTTCAATACAAAAAAGAGCGCTAGCTTAGATTCACTTGCACTATAGGGAACGAGGTGCATAATGCTCCATTAGGAAAAATGATCATTGACAAAGAAAGTTGGCATTATTGGAATCTACCACTAGTGGAGTGGAAATTATCATTATATAAGAATGATGTTTATGATTAGAAACTTTCATTTATATGTATATTCTTTCCGGTTAGTGTTTTTATAATTTTGACATGACATAACAGAGGACAAATTAGCAAAAGAAAATTGGCGTGATCACTAAGATACGAATAAGGAGATTAAAAAAAAACACCTCAACTATCACGTTTACATTTTAAATAATTTTTTAGGGACAAGACTATATTTCCAAATAATGGTGATATTTCAAATTATTTTTATGAGTTTACTAATGATTGATGTTTCCACAACAGAAGAAATCAAGAATATGAAATCCAAGACAAGTGCCTTGATAATGGTTGAAGCACGAGGCAACATTTTCCAACCATTTAATCATTGTTATTCATATGAATTGGATGATTTGGGATGAATTTATTTATTTTATTTTTTATAATAAAACCAACGGACATCATTTCTTTGTTTGATATGAATAAAACAGCAAATTAACCCTGACATGTTTGTGCATATATATATGTTAACAAAGAGATTTTTATTACAACTTGGAAACAAAATCTTTCAACTAGAATCCCCATAACTAAAAACTAAAGGGATCAAATCTAAATTATTCAAACCGGGCGAGGGTTTCCGACCGATGAGTGTGCTGAAGAGGCGGGGGAGGGGCTGTTTGTGGTGTGCGTTGGCGGGGTTTCTTCCCAGAGTGGGATCTTGGTCGGTCGTGGATGGGCGTCGTCTCTAGTCGGGTGGCTATTTTTGGGCGTAAATATTTGTATGTACAAGTTGTAGTTTTGCTCGGGTAAAACCGGATTATTCTTTGGCCGGGTAAATCGGATTTTTAGTTAGACATGTTGATATGTGATCCGTGTGTAATGAGTGTTGGCTTCTTGTATCCACTTGTTGGGCGTGATTATTAAAAAAAAATCTAAATTATTCAAACCGAGTGCGGTAGTAATCACAATTTTTGGAATTTACAAACATCTCACTCACAGTCACACGCAGGGAGACCTGTTTCCACCCCCGATCACTGACGATCGGAAAAAATGGTGTCAAGCCCACCGTTACTCAAGCCTTCCACCGGAATTATCTGATCACCGCCGTAACCACATTCCTCCACGCTCTGCATCCATGGCGGCGCATATAGCAACCCACAACAATCCACCGAGTCAACAAACACGAATTCGTCCCTACTCGACTCCGCCGTGTCATCCCAACAACCACTTAAACTCGGAAGCTCAACTATTTCACTCAACTCCGACGCCTCCTCCGACAATCCCATCTTCAAAACATCCAAACTCTCCATCGCCGCCGCTTTCGCCGCCGCCACCTGCACATCACGCGGCGAGTTCGACGCCGGGCGCGGCAGCGAATTCACAAGCTCAGGAAAATTGAGAATCGCGTTCTTACCCTTTATAGTTATCGCCGCCACATCGTGAGCTCTGGCTGCCATTTCGGGCGTAGGGAATGTTCCCAGCCAAATTCTTGTTTTCTTCCTTGGCTGTCGGATTTCAGAGACCCATTTTCCCCAGTTTCTCATCCGTACTCCTCTGTACACCGGATGCGTATCCTCTCCTCTTCCGCCGTTGCAGCCACCGTGGACGACCTTCTTATCATTCCTATTGGAATTTCTTTTTCTTATTCTCTTCATCTCAGTTCTGCCTTGCTTTGATTTCTGCGACGGGGCCTCTGATTTCATGGCGGTGTTTGGAATTGAGGAGCTTTCTACAGAAGTCTATTAATGCGGGGAATTTGGAAGACGCGCAAGAGAGTGAAAAACAGAGAGGACGAGAAGCAGAGCACATATAACAATTTCAACAATTAAAGATTTTTCTGATTTTTATTTATGAGGCATTTTTCTTTTTTGGAATTATATCTATTTAAGGGATGGGTAAATTTGGTGTACTGTGGCCCAACAACAGCAGTACATATTTTTACACATAAGTTGGCCCAAATTTGTCTTTCACTCCATAACGCTTCTTTTTGTCTTTTGTACCCTTTTTTTTAATGGTCTTTTGTACACTTTTTAATCTCCCATTTATTTTGTATTCAGTTTCCGAAAATCTTTTTTTATTATTATTTAAAAACGCCATGCAGGTTACAAAGCAGACAAAGCCGCCCGAGAAGGGCACAACATAAAGTCGGCCGACCGAAGGAACTAGCCGACACTACAAGACCAGATAAGAGACCAGTGTACCCTTCTAAAAGGCCGGACGACCCAGCCAAACAACAACCCGGAATTACTCGGCCTACACTAAAAACCCGGTTTTACTCGGACACCCGGTTTTACCCGGCCTAAACTCCAACCTAAACCGACAAATATACACAAAACCCGGTCCAAACCGGCCCAACAACAACCACCGGCGAAGCCGCAACCATCTGCCACCGGGGAAGCCGCTGCCCGTCCAACGCCGCAGAATACCCCCACCCGGACGAGATCCCGCAGACAAACCCAACAACCGCCACCAAAATCAGACCGCAAAGATGGAGAGGGCAGAAACCAAGGGGAGGAGAGGAGGCTGCCGGCCGGAGGAAAGAAACTCGCCGACTTGTTCGCCCGACTTCGCTTTCTCTTAAAGCTGCAAGAGGGAGAAAAGAGATAATTTCCCAGAATCTTTGAAGATAGTTTTTTTTTTCATCCAAAAAAAGAAGAAGGAAGGTATTTTTATCATCCATGTGCAAAACTTTTAATGGTTTTCCCTTTTCATCTGAAATTGAACTGAACTTGAATTGATTGCACATTTTAGAGTATTGAGATTTTTATTAGAAAGGGAATGAGAATATGAAACTGGATTGTATTGTAGTTTAGCGTTGCCAATGGTGACAAAAATGATGGTCGCGTACATTTTGACAGCCAACGGGCAGCGTCCAAGTCGAGAACGTTTGTTGTAAAGAGTTTAGTTGCATAGGTTTTGAAAATGCCATTTATTTAGCAATCAAGATTTCGCGGTTTCAAACGCACCTGGTCCCAATTCGAATACAATCAAATGGTAAAATACAATACGCCAATGTGCGTGTTCATATGCAACAATTCTATCATAGATATTTAAAAATTTTGCATCCCCAAATTTAAACAGTTTAGATAAGTGTGTTATACGGTGTGCACTCAATGAGCAACGACCACAGATTTCATCTTCCATAAGAAGAAAAAAATTCAGTAATTATTTTTTAAATGATTTTCAAACTAGAAAAGGATATGATCAGAACACACATGAATATTAAGAAAAATTTTCCAAAATGCTTAAAATTAAATATTAAGTTTTAATTGTACTCAATTTCACAGATTGGTCTCCCAATTTACTCACGTTTTCTAAGACGTTTTAACATTAAAAAGCTCTCGCCAACATCGGCTTAAGCATCGTGACGTTTTTGTGCCAAAATTTACACAAAATATTGACAAACAAGCATAAAACGCTGTTGATAGGAGCGTTCTAATAGAAATTGGGAGGAATGTGCTCAAAGTTCGATTGGATAAGATTTATGCGTGTGGGATGAGATTTGCATGTAGCAGATGATGATGATGATGATGATGATGATGATGATGATGATGAGCAACAGGCAATAATTAAGGAAGAGTGAGTACCAATTTGAAATGGTGAAGTTTGAGAAAACAAGCAGTTCGATTACTATGAAGCGCGATCTTCTGTGATCCGGTGACGGTCATCGAGAGGACTTCCGTATATAATTCTAAAGCTTCTTTGTGCCTTCCGTCTCTGTACATCTCATGAGCGCTCTCGATCAACTTCACCGGTGATGGTGATGCCATAACAATAAGAACAAGAACAGATACACCGGAGAGATCTGACAATCGTGTTATTAACGAATTGAAAATTAAAGAATTTTTTTATTTATTAGAACGCTCCTACCAATAGCGTTTTAGGGTAAAACGATATGTCCAACAACGATTTACGCTTGTTTGACAATATTATGCCACATGACTGTATATTTTGGCGCAAAAACGCCGCGAGGCTTAAGCCGCTATTGGCTGGAGCGTTTTAATGTTAAAACGCCGTTAACAACGGCGTCTTAGAAAACGTGAGTAAATTGAGAAACCAATCTATGAGATTTAGTACAATTGGAACTAAATCTTCAATTTTAAGCATTTTGGAAAATTTCCCGAATATTGACGCAATCAAAGGTATGCTTGTTGCTCCAGTTATATGGTTATAGTCCCAAATCATGATGGTTACGGATAGCAGTTGTGCGCATTGATCACCAATCTCATATACACCAATCATGTTCTCTAACTTTTGGCCCTCATATCAACTTTGAATGGCTACCTTATTAGCTTCATGTCTCGTTTCATTCATTAATATTGATGGTCCCTATACTTTGCCGCATCTTTGTTGGATATATACTGTTTTTCTAAGTAAATGAGTTTAACATATATGCAAAACTAACTGAGACAAACTGAACATCAACAATCTATATTCAATTGGACAGAACAGTATAAGCAATGCAAAGTCGAATTGAAACAAACGCAAATCGAAAGGGGATCGAGTCACGTCAGATTGCCGCCCGTAGGTGATGAGACTCGCTGACAATATGCCTCCTAAGATAAAACGATCGACAAACCAAAATTGAATTTTGCAAAACCGAACTGCGCAACCCGCGGAGAAATCGATGCAACATTCATGTCCGCATGATGCGAGCACGCACAAGTCAGGCCAAATCCGACGTCGTCGAGCCGATGATTTGCACCCCCTGGGCGGGCACGTAGGAGTTATGAGAGACCTTTGCTTATAATCTTACCATGTAAGAAACTATGATTATATATAAACATACAATCACCCTCATAATGTTCCAATGTGGGATATAAGGTTTCACACAAGTGAAATCACTCCTCTCATCCATTCCTACCATCATCACTTGAACATGGTTTTTGGTCCTACTTTGAGCATCGATTTCGCATTCGATATAGTTTCGAATTTTGTACTTCCGCATTCGATTCCATACCTCTCATTGCAAGGTATTTTAATCCGATTTTTATCAACTCATTTAGAGGTCTCAAATTAGGTCTCAAAATGGGACGCATCACCATTTTCTTCACACTTCTTAACACACTAATTCCAACAATCCCCCACATGCTCTAATAAACCCTGAACTTTTGGAACTACGAGGAAATCTAAAGGTGGCATAAATGCATCATCTTTGGCATCTCCAAAATTTGGAAAACCAAGTGATACACATATTTTAAAAACGACATTGTTTTATTCAAAACGTGTAACTAGGCTGATAGAAAAATGAGTCTTTTATGCATAGAAGCCCATTAACTTAGTTTAGCCCATAAACCATCATGTTGATCCATCAAATACGTACATCGTCAAACTATAGACCCCTGTTAATAAATTCATACTATGTCGAGGACGTATCCGTCATTGTTGAAAATAGTGGAGGGATGGCGACTGAGCTCCCTCTAGGGTTTTGCATTTCGTAAGCAACCAGAGCTCAATTGAATCTCCATCAACCAATCATGCTTCGTTACTCAAACCTTCGATCGAGTCTGAATGGAATCGTCTCGCATCGCATTCGTGCGTTCTCTTTTATCAACTTCATCAACAACACCAATCCGGCAACTCGGCAATCCGACACAACTCCAAATCCAGGGCAGGACGATTTCCCAAGCTTCGAAGATGTCCGATCTGCCAATCCATCGAGCTTCGCGAATCCACGCGCCGCTCCTCCGACGAGCAACAGATCGATGGACTTCGTCAGGAAAATCATCCAGGAGAATAAGGAATTCGAAGGCTATCACAACACCAGAACCATCGATCAGAATCCGGACATCGTGCATATGAAGTTCTTAAAAAACAACACGTTGGTCAACCTGACCGACTCGAAAGGGAACACGAAGGTATGGGCTGCGGCTGGTGTGTTGCCGGACCAGGCTGCTAAGGTGTCCAAGTATGCGTCGGAGGCAACGGCTGAGCACGTGGGGAGGCTTGCGAGGAATATGGGAGTGAAATCGGTGGTGATTAGGGTGAAAGGGTTTCAGTTTTTTAAGAAGAAGAGACTGGCGATAAACGCTTTTAGGGATGGGTATACGCATTCAAAAGGTGACCTCAATCCGATTGTCTATATTGAGGATGTGACTCGCCTCGCTCATAATGGATGCAGGCTGCCGAAAAAAGCTAAGAAATGAGGCAATCTGGTGGTTCTTGTTAGTGGTAGGTGTCAGCCTCATCACAGTTTTTGTTTGTATGTTTGGAGGAAATGTAGATTATGCTGCTGGATTCAGGTCTTATTTTCATGTGACTTTCTCTCTTTTAACTAATAAATCTCTGAATCATGATGAAGTTTTTGTTCTGTTGTCAATTCGTATTTTTCATTGTTGTTCTTGCAGCGAGGATCATATTGTAAATGCTGTTTTGAGATATTTTACATTGTAGTAGAGAGTGATTTTATTTGCGCAGTTTCATATTGTAAATGTGATATTGCACTATGATGTTCTATGGGAGTAGAGAGTGATTTTATTTGGCGAGTTTCACATTTGATTTGTTATTTGGCGTATGCTTTTCCAATGGCACTAGAAAGTGATTTCACTTTGAGGTTTCATATAATGCTATTTTGTTTTGCATATGATTTTCTATGGTATTAGGGAGTGATATTACGTACAAGGTTTCAATAATCATACTGTAATGTTTATTTGCAAAATAAATTTACATTGCAGTAGAGAGTGACTTATAAGGAAGAAGCAATGGTGGCCTAGTCTAATTAGCTGGTGGTCATGAGTCACGACTCACGGTTATGTTTCATGATATCAATCCAGAAATCATGCTCGAATCAAACTATGTTTCTCTCCCTTTATTCGGAATTTGTCACAGGCTAAAGCATGGTTGCTGGTCAATGTATATTTTTCGCCCTCTATGCCAATTATATGTGAGACGAGTAACTTGCTGCAGTTATCTAGGTGTTCCTTTGAGGTACAGTTTTCCACAGCTTAGTGACTAAGCCTTAGTCTGCCATTTAAAGTCAAGTATGTATTTATTTTGAGCTTTTTTTAAATCTATGAATATAACATTATGATGATGTTTGTCAATCTTTCGTTGTTTCCAGCTCTAAAGTCAATTGTTTCAGCATAATTCACGAAAGATAAGTTTACTTTCCATGTCATTTTCATATGTGCATTAACTGATGTGGAATGTTCTGAAGTTAATTTAACAAGTAGATTTATGTGATTTCCCCAGTTTGAGCGTTGCCATTACTGTCACTTAAGCCATTGCTGGAAAGCAATAATTCTATTTGTACTATGCAGCCTAGGCAGGCCATTTCTGCTCTAATTATTAACAGCTTGTGGCTCTGGAGAGCTTTGCCGAGCTCTGCTAATAGCTCAGGCCTATCCTCGCACCACATTGTGCTCTCAGTGAAAATGTTTTCTTGGTAAATACGGCTTGTGTCTTCTTGTGGAACATATGTACTGATTCTTACTTCATCTACATCACGTGGGACTGTGAAAGCTTTACTCACCTCTGTAGCTTTACTTTTCAAGTCCTTAACATTGTCCATCACGAATCACACTTGCTAGCAATGTTGCTTTATCCATCTGCAACGGCCAAAGGATTGGCAAAACTCTTCATTATATGATTTTTTTTTGTTTGGATAAGAACTCTTCATCATATGATGACTGAGAAAGTATTTGTGAAATGGTCATTGATGTGCTTTCCCAGACTTGGGAATCAGCTTTGTCAGAGTCTGCAGGATCCGTTGACCCTGTCCCTGGGACGCTTCTCTGCCTCGCTATGGCTCTTAGAGCTGGAAGTAGGGGTTAGCATTTGGCCCTGGGCCGAAATAAGCCTTAGGGCGGCCCTAGCCCGACCCTAGCCCGAGCCCGGCCCTAGCCCTACGAAAGCCCTGTATTGGCCCGACCCGAAGGGCTTAGGGTCGGGCTAGGGCTTCGATTATTCGGCCCTGGGCCGAATACGAGCCCGGTTTAAAATCGTTTATTTATTGATTTAAGGACGTTCTTCATATTAAAAGAATGTATTTTCACAAACATCAAATCTCACAAGTCCAAACTAGTAGTATTTGCGTTTAAAGAGTTATTTATCGATTAATTAATCATTTATTTAGGGCCGAAATTAGCCCGAGCCCGACCCTAGCCCTAAAAGCCCTATGAAATGAAGGGCCGATAACGATTTTAGGGCTGATGATTTTTCTCAGGGCCCGGCCCGACCCGGCCCTAATGTGTAAAGGGCTAGGGCTAGGGCTCACCTAAAGCCCTATCCGGCCCGGCCCGATAGGGCTAGGGCTTACCCGGCCCGGCCCTTTGCCGACCCCTAGCTGGAAGCGGGGCTGTTTTATCAACTCCAAGTCCCAACCCTTCCTCAAAGCTAGCACTACAAATTTTTCAAAAAAATCCGGCAACCAAATTTGGCCTGATATGCGCCGGATTTCCGCAGGAATAAGGACAAAAATCGGCAAAATTTCGGCCAAAATTTTTTCGCCGGCAAAACGTCCCCCGAATTATTGTTTCGGAGAAATTCCGGAGACAAATTCCGGCGACACTCTTGCTAAAATCCGGCGCATTTTCGGCCAAAATAAATTCCGGGGAAAATCTGGGGAGCAGAAGGCTGGGAAAGTCTTGCGAATCTCCGGGGACAATATTTGAGGGGAAAGTCCTGCGGAAATCAGGAGACAAAATATGTGGAGAAAATCTGGCGACAATTCGGGAACAAAAATATGTGGGGAAAATCCGGCGACAATCCGGGACAAAAATATGTGGGAAAAATCCGGCGACAATTCGGGGACAAAAATATTTGGGGAAAATCCGGCCACAATTCGGGGACAAAATATGTTGATAATATAATATTTAATTAAATTTAATAATTTTTGAAAATTTTAATTTTTTTTATGTATCGTGTTTTTTTTTGATATTATGTATCGTGTTGTTGAGGACCAACTTGCTCTCATTTCTGGTGGTTCTTCTTTTTCTTTTTTCTTTTTTTTAACAGAAAATGTATTTTATATATCAAGACGATTGGCATCATAACAATATGATGATGATGATAGAAAAATTAAAATCAACACAAGCAATTAAAACCTAAACAAACCATCCGTCCCCAAACATCTCATCTACTACACTGCATAACAACAATCAAATCCAATCCAGAACGTCATCCTCCTCCAAATCACATCCTAGCCGCAGATTCAAACACGAATAGAGCAACGAACAGCAACATTGCAGCAGATTTTGCCATTGCAGAAATTAGCCAAAAAGCTTAGCGGAGAAGAAACGTCGGTTTCGCCATATAATTAACCAATACGATAATAAAATATATTATAAACTTACCGATCACACACTCGATCTTAGACTCTCGAATGCATCTTTATGATTACTTCGCTCGATCAACTGCAACAACAACAAAAATGCCCAATCAACTTCGATATCGCGCGTAACTTCCTCCTCAATCACACGTGGCAACTCATGGCATTGGCAAAATCTGAAATATGAACTTTGACCATGACAGCACCCCTTATTCAACCCATTAATTATATTGACGCCGATTAACAACTTCCCAAAGGTCTGACACGCATAACTAACCCCAAAACACTAATCATTACATAAACTCATAAGACTCACCTTGTGTGAACTGATACATAGAACACACCGCTTATCAAATAGACAAATACACACTGCATCATTCACATAAGCTTCTTTTGACAATAATTTATTCATCAACTGAACCATGCCGACACCAATCTCTACTCGTAATACACACTCAACATGTATTATTTAAGAGAATGGGTGAAGAGCACTCACCAATTACAGGTCACAAGTCAGCCACCAATCCTTCTAAATTTTCATATCCACCAGCTAGCTTTCTATACCCGCACACGCCTTTGCTTCTTCTCTTCTGCGTTTTTCTTCAAAGCACAACTCAGCCACCTCAAGCTTTTCCCACTACAATCAAACATCTGCTCCTTATCATCACAATTAGCATCCAGTTACCGCAAATGAAGACAAGCTTTAAAACCCAAAAATGTCCCAGGAAAGGCATGCTGACCAATTTCAATGTCAACCCACAAAACAGACCAAACCAATTGACAAATCTCAAACGCAAATGTAAACAAATAAGCGGCTGAATGAAATGGATAGACAAGAACATATACCTCACTCCATCACCACCGACCGACACCAAACACCTCTTCTTTCTGTTTCCTCCGAACTACCCCTCATCCACAATCTAAGCTAGGCTCCACTGATGGAGCGTATTTATACGATTCATCAAGTACTACTGAACTCACCAAATTAGACTCTTAGTCATAAGAACATGTGCTTGTTAATTTCGTTTTGGCATTGCAGGCAATTTTGGAGTCTAAAGAGGAATCAAGCCTAAAAAGGGAGATTTGTGCCAAAAAAAGCACGCCAAGCATTTCTGGCCAAGAAGTCGCAACCAGAGCCCGGTCGACCAAGCGCCGAACAGAACTTCAAACCAGGCATCGCACGGGGCGCACCAGCCGAGCTGCCCAGGTCCAAAATCAAGTCGCTCGGGCAAACCATCTGATCTGACGAATCCGCCTCGAGCAAAGTGATCAAAATAGCAAATAAGGTGGACAATGTCGGAAAAGCAGGGAGAATGCCCGAGCAGATTGGCAGTTGGCTCAATTCCAAAGCAAAGGCCCCGCACGCATAGGCACCGAAACAAAGTCGCTCGACCAAACGGGCGAATCTGGAAAATCTGGCTCGACCAAGTTGTTTTAAATGCCAAATGACTTGGGTGATCTCACTTCCCAGACAAAACGCCCGAGTGGAACCAGCTCAAGCCCGATCAAGGCCAAACTAGGGCAATTCCGGCCGTTTTGGGATTCCGACCAGGTTCCAGGCAGATTCCGGCAAAACGACTTCGGCCATTAGTCTTAAAATCACTTGCCCATTCCAAATCAGCATTCCAAGAGCCAAAGACCTCCGACCAAAATTCCGGCCAGATTCCGGCCAACTCCGGTCGAGCTCCGATCAGGCTCTGATCATGCACAACCTAGTACAACCAAGTTCCGGCCAAGAAGTTCCAACCAAGAACCGAATTCCCAATATTCCGGTTGGCTTCTACTATTCATTTCGATTTGGTTTTGGAATCCGGTTTGCCTCAACCAAGTTCAAGTCGGTTGACTTGTGGCTCAACTAAGGTTCAAGCTAGTTGCCCTTTGGCTTCAACAAGTGCCAAAGTCGGTTGGAGGAGGTGAAAGTGGGATGCCAAGTGGTTGGCTCTTCTCTTCTTCCTATCCAAGTTCCTTTTGGGATATTTCTTCAAGCCAAAGCTTATCTCCTCCCTAAAGTCGGTTTAGCTCCTCTATATAAAGACCTCTTGGTCTTAGAATCATGTAGACTACCTTTGAGAGTTGAGAGCTTATCTCTCTTCTCTTCACTTCAATTCAAAAACACTCTACTTTGTTCTTCATTTGTTCTTGATTTCCAAAGCTTTCTTCACTAGTTCTTGAGCTCCAAAGCTCTTACTTTCCAGCAAGCACTCTTTACTTTCTTGTCAAGTTCTTGATTTGGAGTTCCTCTCCTTTACTTTCCTTGTTAAGCCACGGTTTCTTTACTTTTCTTGTCAAAAACCGAAGTCCTCTCTTTACTTCCTTGTTGGTTACCTTTACTTTCATAAGTATGGTGCTTGTATTCCTTGACATGAATACAAGTAGCTAAAGCATATTCGGTCAAAGGGTGTTCATACTTGTGTATGCATCTTGAGACTTGAACTTAATGCTATTTTGTGTTTCAACTAGTTCTATGTGCCATACATTCGGGTAGAACATACATGGTTAAGTGGATGCTTGAAATGGCAAAGCTTTTCCGTAGAGTTCAACCTCTCTTTAACACCACTTGGTTGATCGGAAATGTGAGATCAAGTGGATGCACTTAGGCTAATATACCTTGAAATGGGGTATTAGTCTAGCTAGAACTAGAAGTCTATGTCTTGATTTTGGAGTAGATTGTGGTGTAAGTGCTTGAAATGACCTTACTTTATGGTTTATGTCTTGAAATGGAATAAACCCACACTTATGAACACAAAGTAAGATCATTTGACGTCTATGATGGTTGTCTCACAAGTAGAGACCCTGGACTGAATATCTTTCGTCCTTACTTATCTGTCATTTACTTCAGTCTTTACTTTCAGCACTTTACATTTCAGTCTTTACTTTTCTGTCATTTACATTTCAGCACTTTACTTTTCGCACTTTACTTTCAGTCTTTACTTTCAGCACTTTAAATTCAGTCATTTACTTTCTGTCATTTACTTTCTGTATATATAAAAAACCAACAAAAACCCAATCTGTCTTTACTTTCATTTTCTTTCTTTTTAAAGAACAACTAATTCACACTGACTCTCTTGGGTTCGACCCCTACTTACCACTCTGCTAATCCAATAGTGAGCCACGAGTAGTGGAACTATAAATGTAAATTTTGCAGCGCACAATGACGTGCTGTCATCCACCCTTCACCTTCATCCGTAGTCACCGCCTCAGTCGTCGACGATCAATTTGCTGGGTCCGGATGCGAGTGAGCGAAGACACGAAGAATCACTTCTTTGACAAGGAAGAAACGCTGTCTTCAACGAAATCGAACCCGGTGATGGCAGAAATCAACTAAACGCTGGCTGAGAAGTGATTTTGCTATAAACCCGATCAGATCTGTTTTTGCTGTAAATATTTCGGTAGCAATTAGGGACAAATCCGGCGACATATATAATTTAAATTATATAATTTTATTAATGCAATTTATCATTTCTGGCAAAATTTCGGGGAAATCCAACAACATGGATTTGGGCATCGGAATGTCACTGGAATTGCGCAGGAATTATTTCGGGGACATTCCGGGGGAAATCCGACGACATGGATATTATCACCTGAATGTCCCCGGATTTGCGCAGAAATTAATCAGGGGACATTCCGGAGATACTTTGTCGCCAGAATTTGAGTGGCCGGAATATCGCCTTAATAACACCGAATTTTGGATTTAATAAATTTATTTCCGGACCGTTGTCGGAATTTCGTCGGAAAAAATTCCGGCGATACTAATGTCGCTGGAATACCGCCGAAAATTATGGCCGGAAATTTTTGCAAAATTTGTAGTGTAGGTCAACTGCTTGCCAACCTGAAGTTGTTTAGAGCTGCTGTGAAGGTAAAAATGATATCAAAGGGCTACTGTGAAGGTAAACAATGAAGAGAGTTTGAGAATGGGAAAATTTTCCAAAATGTTTAAAATTGAAGATTGATTTCCTGTCCGCCCCGGGTTCTCTCTGTATTTCACTCAATCTCTATATTGGTTACCTAATTTACACTAGTTTTCTAAGATGTCGTTGTCAACGACGTCTTAACATTAAAACGCTCTAGCCAACAGCGGCTTAAGCCTCGTGGTATTTTTACGCCAAAATAAACAGTCATGTGACATAATATTGCCAAGCAAACCTAAATCGCTGTTGACAGCGATTTACTTAAAACGTTGTTGGTAGCAGCGTTTTAACTTAAAATGGGTAATTCTCCCCGGTGCTCTGTCCATCCATCCCTTGCATATTCAAATACCAGAAAGGACTCAGAGCCCTCGGATAAACAAGTCAGATTTCACGATGCAGGTTGTGGTTGAAGATGGATGCTCGACGCCGACGCGGGAGGAGTGTCGGATTCCAGCAATGCCTCAGGTGTGTCCGTCGCCGCCGGCGAGGAAGAAGTCATTCGCGTTCATGAGGAAGTGTCAGAAAGACAAGTTTTCTGGTAAAGGCGGATACTTTCATCCTTCCGACTTCGAAGTTGAAGCGTTTTTCAATATGATGTCTCCCAGACGTGGCTTCTATGCTTTAAGTTCATCTCTGTCTACTTTCCGGAGGCTCTGTTTTGCTATTAAATTGTTAAGCCTTTGTGTTTTTTTTGTTTATGATGATAATTAGGGTTTGTGAAAAAGCTCTGTAGAAGATTTTAATCAAATTGAAAGCCTTTTTTGGGTGTAAAGTTTCAATCTTTATGTGTCGCTGTGTTGAAAGCTCTGTGTTGTGTCGCTGAAAAGCTCAAACTCAACGTTGGCGTGTGTTTCCCTGTCAGCGATCTTTATGGCCACCTCTCTTCCGTTCAAGCGGCTGTGATATACATTCCCTTGGATGAGATTGGCCCGGATGAAATCATCAGTAGCTTTTCGAATCTCCTGCGAAGCATAAAGCGTTTTAAGTTAAGACGCTGCTATCAATATCGTTTTAAGTTAAGACGTTGTCTCCAACAGCGGTTTAGGCCTGTATGGCAATATTATGCCACATAACTGCTTATTTTGATGCAAAAACACCACGAGGCTTAAGCCGCGGTTGGCTAGAGCGTTTTAATGTTAAGACGTCGTTGCCAACGACGTCTTAGAAAACTAGTGTAAATTGAAAACAAAATCTGGAGATTGAGTAATTTGGAAAAGCAATGTTCAATTTTAAGCAATTTTGAAAATTTTCCATGAGAATGCAAGGTTCGAAAAGAAGTATAAGAAAAGAAAAAAAGAAAGAAAAGAAGTATAATAATGCCCGGTTTAGAACATTGTTATTAAAATCGACCCGTAGATCGATCTGTCAAGTCACCGGGTGAATTAAGATCTCAGTCATCATTCTATAAACAACTATACTAGGAAACAACATAAGACTCTGGAAATTGTTTATTTTGGAGTAGAAGATGGAGCCCTACTACAATTCATGTTCTATTTCTGAAGATAATCCATATAACCTTGAATGCCTGCCACAATTTACTAATGTCCTATCTACCATTTGATGAAGTGGCTTAATAGTTAACGTACTTTTTTTTAAAATTTGAATAATAGTTAGCAGGGGCGGATCCATGTATGCAACTATGGGGGCAGCTGCCCCCGTTCATTTTTTGATTTTCTCAATATTTAATGGGGTAATTAGGTTAATAAATTAATAATTTCACTAATTTGCCCTATTGATTTCAATAGCATGCCCCTACCATAATATTCCAAAAATATTTAATCAAAAAAAAATCCAAAAATAGGCCGAGATAAACTAATCTGATCCCCAATAAAAAAAACTAATCTGATCCAATAAAAAAACTAATCTGATCCCCAATAAAAAAACAAACTAATCTGATCCAATAAAAAACTAATCTGATGATCTAATTAAAGTGATTTAATTTTATCTTAAACACGTATTATACGTTTTTGAGATTTTTAAAATCGGACATGAAAATATCTAGAATTCAAATATATTTTGAGTTAAATACTTCAACAAAAGTATTTGAGTAATGTTTTTTTGTTCAACTCCTCATATTTATATTACATTTTATTTAGTTTTACTATCAGTTCAATTCAATAAAATGGGTTTAGACTAATACTCACCTTTTTTAAAAGAAAATTTTTTCTCTGGACAATTGCTCGCTTTTCACCCTACCAAATTCTGAAAATTCAAAAAGTATTTATCTTAAACGGTAACTGTCTTGCCCCCATTCGAAAAAAATTCTGGATCCGCCACTGATAGTTAGCAGTCATGTCACCATAGTTTTAATCCTACAACAATGGACGAACCTGATCAGAGGAGTTAGAAGCTGTCGCAGTGGTCAACAATGGACGAACCTGATCAGAGGAGTTAGAAGCTGTCGCAGTGGTATTCGAATTCGTAGCACTCGCCATGGTTTCTGTCAAAATACATGTACAATGAATTCAATCGGAACAAAAACAAACCACAAAAAACTTCAACAAGTCAGTACTCAAATCTAACTCTACGCTACTTCTTTATGGACTAAAAGACAGGTCAACAGGTACCCTAAATTGAAAATCCAGAACAGAGAATGCAAAAAACGAGCACAAACATCATCAGAGATGGTACATATGGAGAAAAAAAATGAGCATACAGGTCAACAGAAATCCTAAACTGAAAATACAGAACTGAGAATATGCAAAAAAAACGAGCCCGAACATCATCGGAGATGGTACTGCTGAACAAAAACGAGCACATTAGGTCAACAGAAAACCGGTAAGGGAGAAACACTAAATTGAAAATACAGAACTGAGAATTCAAAAACTAGCACATAACACATAATCGGACAGCTGAAAAAACGAGTGACTTACCTTACCTGGGAGAATGTATAGCTGAAAAAGAGAGAGTGAGTGAGCTACAGAGGAGAACTGAAAACGACATCGGAGAAACGAAACTCGAAACCCACCTCGGAGATGGCGGGAGAGAGATGAATGAAGCAGGCCAGACAGTGGGAAAAAAAAGAAGGTATTTTATAGTTGACGGTACTAAATTATACAGTAAAACATTACTTAATACAGACCTGACAACATGTACAGAGCAGTTGTCTTTCCAGCTCCATTACTATGTGTTTTTTTTTTCAACCATGGAAAATAACCGTGAGATGCATTACAAGCTTTTTCTTGATAACTTTCATTCGTGTGTTAATTCCTAAATTGAATTTTGTTTGACTTCTCCAACTCTCAAAAGTATTCAACAATATTCCACTGACGGTCGACTTAAAAAAATATATGTTTTGCTCATTTGAAGGTAAAAAAAAAGTAAAAAAAAAGAGGACATCGAAGCCCAGTAACGTCCAACATTTTTACCATCTTTCATTTCTTGCCTTTAGAAGAGCCAGTGAAGCAAGCCCATCCGCATGGCTAAGTCCTGGACATAATGCTGAAAACAAACAATAATATTCTTATAGGCTTGAAGCTACTGAAATCTAGGATGATAACTGAAACAAGAATGCGATGCTAAATAAACCAACAGAAGCCAAAAGTCACTAACCTTTAGAAAAGAATTTGTACTACTCTACGTTGAATTTATTATTAACCCCGTAATGAATGAACGTAATAAAAAGGACCAAGAGGAGTACATTATTCGGCACACCAAACAATATTAGTGTATCATATCATCCTTGGTATGATGCATTGTGAATCCAAAGGAAAGGTTAGCCCAACATGTGTGATCAGGGATGAAAAATGTAAGGCAATGATTGAAATTGCTAAACCATACTCTATGAACTGATCTAGTCCTACAAGTACAAATTGAGTTCGGACATATTGACCACAAAGTTAGGCTATAATAACTAAGACATGCCTTAATGGCAACGGTTTTTTTTTTCCCCTTAACTTATCGCTTCAGTACCCAATGGTTCATGCACGAATTTTAGTTGATGTTTGATAAGTTCGAGGAACAACTGGCATTAGGTTGAGTAATCTTGTCAATTTTAGGAAATCATTCATCTTGAGACTGGATCAAAATGAAATTTTACACAGGGCCAAAACCAAAATACACTTCAAGCATGCACGGCCCCCCGCTAACAAAAATGAAACATAGAGAACCCCTGAGAATTGAAATTTTTAAACAGCCAAACACAGAAAATGCCTACCCAAGTGGAAAACAATGTGCTATGCTATCTTGTGGTCCATATGGGAGGAGAGAAACAAGAGGTGCTTTCAAAATCATAAAAGATCAGTTGAGGAGGTAGGAGAATTAGTGAAAGCCCGAGTAGCGTGGTCGGCGAAATTTCGAAGCACATAGTGTCCATACACAGTTTTCGACTACTAAGAGATGTATTGAAGAAGTGAGGGAGCACTCCTAGCTAACTAGGCGTGGATGGAAGGGAGGAGTCCGCTACATTGAGGCCCGAGTAGAGAAGCAAGTGGAGGCCAAGGTCAGCGAGACAAGGTGACCAACTTTTGTGCTAAGGAGTGCCTTAAGCTAAAAGGAAAGCAATGCTGGAACATGGGCACTTAGAGCATTTTATAAGTGTAGGGGATCTTAATAGTTTTACAGTAGTTGTTGTAGAATCAGTTGTCAATTACTTTTATAGTGAAGCTGTTTGCTTGGTCCCAAGATATTGTAAGTCGAGGTTTTGATGGCTTTAGTCCACTTATGAATCAAAAAAAAAGAAGTGGAAATAGTAAACACCAAATACAGAGTCCTTGCCAAACATACAAAACCACATCATTAATTGCAATTGACGAAGGAAACAAAAAGCTAATGAAAAACCTATCCAATAGGAGTATATGGAGACCTGAGCAAAAACCGTTTGAAAGAAATCCCTTGTACTTTTTTTTGTTTTCCCGATGTTTCCTTACATTTAGGATAAAACCTTCTCGTAAAAGTATTTTAACAATGTTTTCAGTGATGTTAGTTGATGCTATTCCAACTGTTCCTTTTTTATTCATGTTAGCATTTCGTATAGAAGTTATTATATCAGCAATAGTGTCTCTACACATGATGAACTAAAATTAGTGGTTTCTCAAAATTTGGATATAATAAAAATTATTAAAGGTATATACGTGAGACATAACCTACTAATAATTAATCGATTTCATTCAAGTTAATTTTACTATAACTATCTCGCGATTTTGTTTTATAATACCTCGGGGGCTAATGAAACTATTTTAGTAAAATTTAAATGTACTGAGCTAAGAATTAGAGACTAGCAGAATATGATACAAAAATATAAATAGACTCTGCTAATTGATTGTTGATGTTCAGCTTTGTTTTCTCGTTCCTGGATTACAACATGATATTAAATATCAGAGTTCAAAAACAACTGAAAGAAACTTTACAGCCAAACCATTTTGATGACAGGTTACATACCTTAACTAACTAAGTATCCGAATGTATGTAGCTTTCAACAAAAAGTGGTTTTGCTTTAACTAGTTTCTGTGGCGTTAAGGTGAGGCTGCAACTGCAAATGAGTGACGACGGAAACACAGTGGACTAAAAACACTATTGATCTGCGACATTTATCACTTGTCCAAGAAACTTTCATGACATGCAGAAAATGAATATTACCTATTCTAATGCTGAAATGGAGATATTTAGTAGATGAAAGCTGTGTGCTTCAGCTGATTTGAGTAGTGCTAATAGTTAATCTCTTGAAATAGGCTGATCATCAGAGGTTTTGTTCTTCAACCAAAGTAGCATCATCCTCCACGGGGCTGATCGATTCAAGTGAAGTTACTTGATCTTGAACAGCACCAATATTTCCTTCATGTTCTTTTACCGCATTCTTTAGATTCTCAATCTCTTGATCCAGAGGCTTGCTCAATTTCAAGCTGACCTTCAAAAGAAGATTTCAAAACTTCATCATCATTTTTCCAACTCTGCAATCCAGCATCGATAGAATTTCGTTCATGAGTTTTCTCAGCCATTTTGCACTCGGAAACCTTTTCTAACTTCATAACACATTCTTCCAATAGCATTTGCTTTCTCTTCAATTCGCCGAGCATATTCTTATTCTCACTGAGTAGCTTCGAATAGGCATAAGAATACCCAGCTCCAGCTTTCAATATTTCAAGCTGAGATCTCCATTCCGTTTCTTTGAGCTCTAGTTTCGTGGAACAACTACCATGCTCTATCTGCAAATTTAAAAGTCTCTTCTTAAGCTTTGACAGAGATTGTAAATTAGCAGCACGTTCCTTCTGAAGCTCCTTTAGTAAATCTTCCTTTTGCCGTCTGAGCTCATGATTTTTTAACACCATACCTTCGAAGAGGATGTCCATTGCTGCCAAAACGTACCTTAAATTTACGAGCTCATTATCCTTTTGAACAATCTTTAATTGTTGTTCTCGGCACTTCTCAAACATCTCTTCATAGAGTTTTTCCTTGTCTAACTTAAAAGTCAATGACAGTTTGCAAATCTCTTGATTTATGACAAGGAGATCATAACTTACAGATTTTGCGCGTAAGTTCCACTCCAAATCTGAGATCTTGTGATGTAACTGCAATCGTTCTATCTTCCATTGTGAATCACTCGATCGAAACTCATAGCGTAGCTTTTGATGGGCTTTTACAAGGTCATTGAACTGATCATTCTTCAATTTCAGCTCGTCTTGCATTTTCCTATATTCGTCCTCCGGTAAAATTTTGACTAGATTAAAAATATGAGTCTTCCTCTCTACTTGAGAACACTTGCTCTCCGGAGCCAGCAAAAGCGCCTTAGTACCATCATTATTCTCCTGATCTCTACTACATAGTTTTCTATCCTCCAACTCCTTCGGTGCCATCTCATCATCTGCAGCTCTAACTTTTTCATTCGCACACGTAAATTGCCTCAAATTTGTTTCCTTTCGCACAAGACCAGACTTCAACTCGTCGCACACCTCACATATTTCTGATTAAATGATGCTAATGTCTCGGACTTTAGAACAAAGCTCTTCAAACTGTCCATATTCTACACCCAAAAACAAAGGGTGCAGCATGTATAATTTAGAGGCTGCTATGATTTCACCTGACAGCATTTTCCTAAAATATATTTGAAACCTGATCAAAATGACTGAAAGAAACCTCACCATAGAACCATACTTGTAAACAAATAAAGTTACAACAATAAAAAGTGGTAGCTAGTAGTTTCTGCGGCATTAAGGTAAGGCTGCAACTGCAAATGAGTGAGACCGAAACACAGTGAAGACAAAGAAAAAAAAACTTTCATGAGTCTCTCCGTGCTGAAAATGATTATTACCTTAAGTAGAGGAAATTTTAATGTGTCCTGAAATGGAGATAATTTAGTAAAATTAAAGTTGAGTTCTTCGGAGATGATTTAAGTCTTGAGATAGTCTCATCAGAGGTTTTGTTCTTCAACCATAGTAGCATCATCCTTCGCAGGCCTGATCAATTCAATTCAAGTTACTTGGTGTTGAAGATCACCAATATTATTTCCTTCATGTTCTTTTACCGCACTCTTTAGATTCTCAGTCTCTTGATCCAGAGGCTTGCTCAATTTCAAGCTGACCTTCAAAAGAAGATTTAGGTACTTCATCATCATTTTTCCAGCTGTGCGGTTCATGAGTTTTCTCAGCCATTTCGCACTCAGAAATTTCTTCTTCCAATAGCATTTGCTTTCTCTTCGATTCGCCAAGCATATTCTTATTCTCACAGAGTAGCTTCGAGTAGGCATCAGAATACCCAGCTCCAGCTTTATTCAATATTTCAATTTGAGATCTCCATTCCGTTTCTTTGAGCTCTAGTTTTGTAGAACAGCTACCATGCTCTTTCTGCAAATTTAAAAGTCTCTTCTTAAGTTTTGACAGAGATTGTAAATTAGCAGCACGTTCCTTCTGAAGCTCCTTGAGTATATCTTCCTTTTGCTGTCTGAGCTCGTGATTTTTTAACTCCATACCTTTGAAGAGGATATCTTTTGCTGCCAAAACGTACCCTAAATTTACGAGATCATTATCCTTTTGAACAATCTTTGATTGTTGTTCTCGGCACTTGTCAAACTTCTCTTCATAGAGTTTTTCCTTGTCTAACTTAGAAGTCAATATCTGTTTGGTAATCTCTATGTCTTTGACAAGGAGATCATAACATAGAGTTTTTGAGCGTAAGCTATCATCCAAATCTGACATCTTGTGAAGTAACGGCAATCTTTCCTTCTTCCATTGTGATTCACTCGATCGAACCTCATAGGCTAGCTTTTGATGGGCTTCTACAAGGTCATTGAACTCATCATTCTTCAACTTCAGCTCGTCTTGCATTTTCCTATATTCGTCCTCCGGTATTATTGTTTTGACTACATTAGACATATGAGTCTTCCTCGAACACTTGCTCTCCGAAGCCAGCAAAAGCGGTTTAGTACCATCATTCTCCTGATCTCTATGACATAATTTTCTATCGTCCAACTTCTTCTTATGGGCCATCTCATCATCGGCTGCGCTAACTTTCTCTGATGAAATAACGCTAATTTCTTCAGACTGAGTTTCACTCTGCAACTTTGATTTAATTCCTCCCATCTTTTCAATCCAGCTCCCTAAATTCCCTTAATTATCATTATTCAAAAATAAACAAATTTCAACAAACATAAAAGTGAAGTACACAGCCTACTCAATCAGTACACTCAGATCCATCCTCACAACTCACTCTGAATTCTCACTTATCAGCAACAAGAACTAAACCTAATAACAACACTTCTAAATCAAAATACATGGTAAACATGGAGATGGAGCGTACCTGAGAGTATAGGAATCGCGAAAGCAGATTGGTCGATATTTCTGCGGGACAAATTGAGCCCTACACTAATAAATAATAATAAAATATATATACTTACTGAAATCAAGCGTAGAATTTATATGCTTATGAATCCATCCGATTCCACAATCCCTAATGATCCATTTTAGAATATTATACGTTTATGACGTCACATGCTCTCTGATTGTATTCCACGTGCTCTGATCGGGAATTCGCACACGGTAAAGTGGGTAAAATTTTATTTTTTTCCCAAATCTGGATAACCTTGAGTTTTTTTTTTTTTTTTGATTGAGTGCTTTAGCATTAAAGTTGCAGCATCTGTTCTTTTTTTTTTGATGCGCTGATAGGGACTTGAACCCGGGATCCTCATGCCCGGGTGGAGCGCTCAACCAGTGAGCCAACTCACTTTGCCCTGGATAACCTTGAGTTCTCATTCATCAGTATGAACATATCACATAACGAGTAGCATTACCCACCTCACCTCACCGATTAGGATGTAGATATGGAATCGAGCCGAACTAAATCGAAGCAAATTGAACAGAATTCAATATAATTGTTATAAATATAATCTTAAATGGATTGTTTTTCCTAAGCCCCTGATGGTGATGCTGTGCTCAACTATTACATGACATGCACAAGTGCCCAATAGTATATACTATTTATTACTAGTCTTTTCACATATGAATGTACTTCTAGCCTTAAATAAATCAACCATGCCAATCAATCAAAAAAGATAATACAAATCTCTTTCTCTCTACATTTCTCTTATCTTCATAGGTTTATGTTCTCCCTTTGAGTTTCTCCTCCACTCAACATATTTTCACAACACGTTATCAACACGAGTTGCTCAAGGTAGAGATTCAAAGTTCTTATCTTCTTCTTCTTCATTCTTCACATGATGCAATAATGACAACATTGAGTCCATTCTTCGATAAATCTTAAAATCGCCTAGCATGAGGCGGGTGGCAGACGGTGAGGAGAGACTGGCAGGAAGATTTGAGATCGGCGGAATGAGGCGGGTGGCAGGCGGTGAGGAGAGACCGAGGGACGAAAGGATATGGTGGAAGAGGTTGCGGTGGAGGATGACCAGTCCTAAGGGCGGCAAAGGAGGCGGCCGCCGGCGAAGAGAAACGCAAGCATTAAATTAATTTTGCAGAGTACTAAATGATTTATTTATTTTTATGATAAAAGAGAACTGAATGATATTAATGTTCCAAATGTGTTTTCGATTTCCAAGTGTCATTTTCCCTCATGTGACCCCTTAACGTTTCCAAGCTTTAAATTTCGTAGTAATCACTCGCCACTGGCATCACATTATTTTGACTTCATTTCTCTCCCATCAACCATGAAAACACATCAACCGAAGCTCCCGCGACACCTCTTCTCCTGCGGCTTCTTTCGCCACTGCACCCAAACCATCTCCAGCCCCACAACTCCAACTTCCCCGCCACTCCCACCTCCCCAACTCCTCCCATCACCACCACCACCACCCCAGCAATCACCTCCACCTCCACCACCACCACTTCGCCACTCCTCTTCATCCTCCTCCACCACCTCCTCTTCCTCCACCTCACAAAGCTTCACACAATGGCGCTTCCCTACACCCATCTCCCCACAATCCCACCACCCAACTCCGCCCGATCAACCTCCGCCACAACCACAACACAACTCAACACTCGATCTCCAAGACCTCTTCCGTCTCTCAACACTGCAACTCGCCTCTGGATCACACTCCGACTCCCTTGCAGCACTTCACTCTCTAGAAACCCATCTAGTACCAAACCCACAACCCGACACGGTCTGCCCGCCTGACCTCATTCGCGGAGTTGTCAGAATGCTCAGCCACCCACCCGCCACAAAGTCCGCCACCAAAATTCTACTAGCCCTTTGTCTCGCCGAGCCCAACCGCCGCGCGGCGGTTGAGGTAGGAGCAGTCGGCGAAGTCATGGAAGCTGTTGCTGCAATGGAGCGCGCGACGGCGGAAAGAGCCTTGGCTGCACTGGAGCTGCTGTGCACGGTGGCGGAAGGAGCGGCAGAGCTCCGATCCCACGCTCTAGCCGTGCCGATGATGGTCGAAATGATGGGCAGGATGGAAGGGCATAGAGGTAAAGAATACGCAATGAGCATTCTTGCAGTTATCTACAGCAAAGATATTGAAATGGTGGCGGCTGCGCCGCCTGAAGAAGTGGCGCGTGCGGTTGCGCTGGCGATGCAAGGAGAGTGTAGCGCGAGAGGGAGGAGGAAGGGCGCGTTGCTGTTGAAGATTCTGAAGGAGAGTGATCAACGGCCGGAAATGCTTCAAGATGTGTAACGGACGGTCGAGATTAATGGGCTGGTTAAGACTCCGGCCCATTTAGCTGCGTTTCGTTTCACCTGTCTTTAGCAGTTGGAATAATTATTGAGTTATAATAATGGGTCTGCAGTTGGTCCGACCGGGACTGGTCGGATCGGGCCGGTCAGAGGCTTGTTCGATGGTGGTGGGCGGTTTGTGGTTGTGTGGTGTGGTAGTCGGCTGGTTGGGTTGGCTTCGCTGAGTGGTGGCGTTCGGTTCTTGGCGGTTTGGGGTCGCGGCTCGGTTCGGTTTTGAAGCTCCCGGTAGGCTCGCCGGTGATCGTTTTGGGCTGTTCGTTTAGTATTAGTTTTAGTTTAGGTTAGATAGGTTGTTTAGTTAGCTCTCAGCCGGGTCTTCCGGTCTGAGTTGTTTTTCTCAGCCGCTTATCGGTCTGAGTTTTTTAGTCTTGTAGTCTCAAAAGGGTACGAGTGTGCGTATTTGGGGCCTGGGTCCCTTAGTGTCGACCACCGAGGTCGGTCGGCTAGGCTTTTCAGCTAGTGTCGTCGTACCCTTTTGGTCTGTAGCTTGTCCCTCTGGGGCAGCTGTTTGTAAGCCTTTATGGCTTTTTTCTTTCAATCGAAAAAAAAAAAAAAAAAAAGTTACTGGAAAATGCGTCAGACATTATGAGTCGTATCATGCATATGTATGTGTAGGACAGACAGTGTGCAATGTATGCCTTTGTTGTAAATATTAATTTATATTAATGTTTAAATTGTGATGAATTATTGAGGCAAAGTTTGCAGAGATTCATGTGGCATTACTGTACTGGTTCTGGGAGCGTTGCAGATTCTGCTGCTGTGTTTTTCATTGTCAGTTTGGCACGTGTGCTGTACTGGTATTACTGTTTACCTTTGCGGATTCATATACTATTACCACATAATTTTGATAAAATAATATTAAAATTATGTCATTTCATTTATAAAATTCCTAAATAGATAACTGAATCTTTTTTCAAAACTATACAGTTTCCGCTTAAAATTATATAATTTTATCTTAAAATACATCAAACTACATCATTTTACTTAAATTACTATAAATAGCTTGGTTGCATTAGATTTTATTCCTACCTTTGCGGGCAGTCGCACGTGTGTGGAACAGTTTTTTTTTTTTTTGAAGGCGCAGTAAACGATAACGACGTTGTTTCATAGGGGACTAAAATTTGTTTCTGAAATTAAGGAGTCAAATTGTCACTTTCTATACATGGTAGACCTAACTGGAATTCATTTAAAGTAGTCGGATTGAAATTACCATTTTGTCCAATTTACAGCGACTTTTAATTCGTCTCTTCCGATACTTTGAGTACTCAATTGAAACATCAAAGGTGACGTAATCCCAAACTTTAAAGAACTGAATTATACTACGTAAATAACGTTTTATGAAACGACAGGCGTTATAGAGTTCCAAAATTTACGATTTTGCCACCGTCGCTTCTGATTATGTTCTCTAGGGTTTCTAACTGAGCGTCACTCTGCGAATCTAATCTGACTCGGGAGAAGACGATTCCGCAACAATGGCTACCACTGCCGCCGCGTACGATTACGATGACGCTGCCGGCGCCGGAGCAGCGCAAGACCAGGCCTACGACCCAAACTTCGTCCCCGACTCCGTGAAGAGCTTCGTGGTCCACATGTACCGTCACATCCGGGAGAAGAACGTTTACGAGATTCACCAGATGTACGAGACGTCGTTCCAGACTCTATCGGAACGTTTATTCAAGGACTCGCCGTGGCCGTCGGTCGATGCGGTGGCTCAGTATGTGGAGAACGACCATGTGTTCTGCTTGCTGTACAAGGAGATGTGGTACAGGCATTTGTACGCAAGGCTGTCGCCGACGCTCAAGCAGAGGATTGATTCTTGGGATAATTATGTTAACCTTTTTCAGGTGGTGCTGCATGGTGTGGTGAATATGCAGTTACCAAATCAGTGGCTGTGGGATATGGTGGATGAGTTTGTGTACCAGTTTCAATCTTTTTGTCAATATAGGGCTAAGATGAAGAACAAGACTGAGCAGGAGATCACTCTTTTGAGGCAGTTTGATCGGGTAATACTCAAAGAACATTTATTCTGTTCTATCAGAGTTTGATTTTTAAGATGTGATATCAACATTCAGAAGCATTGTGGCATGTGAGTTCAATTAGTAATGCCAATGAATGTGTTTGTGGTTTAACTTTTAGTCAGTGAATTTGTAATTGAGATGACTGTGAATAGCTTGTTGTTTAGGGTTTTAGGATTTATAGTTGATATATGTAGTCTAAAGTGATTAGGGGCTGATGTCGGTGGCTGTTAATTAGCTGCCTAGAAGAAACTGGGTCTGTTTTGTAGTTGTGTTTGTGTGTTATGTGGATAATTATAGTGAATGTTTGTTCTTGTTTTGTCAAGGCATGGAATGTATTCGGAGTGCTCAACTTCCTACAAGCACTTGTTGAGAAGTCCACGATAATTCAGATCCTTGAGCAAGAAAAAGAAGGGCTTGAGCAGTTCACTGCTACTGATGGTTATGATTATAGTGGAGGCAGTAATGTTCTGAAAGTGCTGGGATATTTCAGCATGGTAGGCTTGCTGCGTGTTCATTGCCTTTTGGGTGATTATCAGACTGGTCTGAAGTGTGTACAACCCATTGATATCAGTCAACAAGGAGTTTATACAAGTGTTATTGGGAGTCATATTGCCACCATCTATCATTATGGATTTGCCAGTCTTATGCTACGGAGGTATGCTTATGGTAGTGAATAATGGTGTATTGTTAGCTAAATATATAGACTTTGCTGGATTGTATACCAACATCGCACAACATAAAAAAGGTAGAAGCTCAACTTTTTAAGTTTGACAGTGAGTTAGAGTAAGGATTTCTCTGTAAATAACCATTGCAGCGTAATGCATTTGGTGCCAGATTCAAAAGAACTTATGTTGCACTTTCACACTGTGGCAGGAATCAAGTATAATAATATAGGGAATACCATTGAGCAATGATTTTTTTTTACTCTCTCTGTATTAAAATATCTTCAGCCCTTTCCATGCTCTAGTTATAATATTCTCATGATGTGTTTTTGATGAAGTTACATCGAATTCTTCCTGAAACAGATATGTTGATGGCATTCGTGAGTTCAACAAGATATTGGCCTACATTTATAAAACCAAGCAATATCATCAGAGGTCATCTCAGTATGAACAAATATTAAAGAAGAACGAACAGATGTATGCACTATTGGCAATCTGTCTTTCCCTTTGTCCACAAGTAAAGCTGGTTGAAGAAATAGTGAACTCTCAGCTACGAGAGAAATATGGGGACAAGATGATCAAGATGCAAAAGTATGATGATGAGGCATTTGCTCTTTATGATGAACTCTTCTCGTATGCTTGTCCAAAATTCATTACGCCATCAGCGCCAAACTATGAGGAGCCTCTGGTTAACTACAACCAGGTAAAATTCGTTACATAAGTACAATTTGTTAGCCGTAGTAGGTGTTGTTACAGTGGTTCGGCACCGATTCATTTATGTTTGTATTTTTGCATATTTGTGTGGTCAATCTCATTCATTTGATCATCCACATTAATCTTCTTATTTTATTTTTTCTTTGCAATTCCAGGATGCCTACAGACTTCAGTTGAAGTTGTTTCTTTATGAAGTAAAGCAGCAGCAACTGCTATCAGGTGTTAGAACTTTCTTGAAACTGTACTCAACCATTTCCCTTGATAAACTTGCCAGTTACATGGAAGTTGATGTACCCACTTTAAGGTTAGCGAATTTATCATGATCTTTGTGTCCAAGTAAATTGATAGTACTATATTTTACGACATCTGATATGTATATTTACAGGACAATTTTGATGACCTACAAGCACAAAACTCATGCTGTGGACGCAGATGGAAAAATAACCTCCAATGCTGATATCGATTTCTACATCACTGATGTACGTATCATATCTCCTACAAACAATATGGTGTATTACGAGGTGACTAGTCTTGCTAAATTGTCTTCGTAATCCTTTCAGGACATGGTTCATGTTGTTGAATCCAAACCAACTAAGCGTTATGGTGACTACTTTCTACGCCAGATTGTCAAGGTTGTTGAAGTTTCATTATCAATCTATTTTCTACCTCAAAGTGATAAACCCTATTTAAGTTACAGACATTTATTGATTCATGTCCTTTCTTTGTTGTTACAGCTTGAAGGATTGATGAATGATCTGGACAGGGTAAAGCTGGAATAAGCACAATTATTTCTGTCATATTTTTTTACTTCTGTCAGGCTCATGTGCCATGTTTTATCTGCATTTTCTTATCTAACTTGTACTGAAGTAACATTTTCCAGCATGACCAAAACAATGATGTTTTATTTTTTTGATAAAAAAACAATGATGTAAACTTGCTAAATGATTCATTCTGAATCCTTAAATATGCAAAAACAACTGTGAATTTTAACAGAACAGATTACAAAACTTGACATTACACGACAAATGGTAAGGATGGATGATTCAAAGATTTGTTGAAGAGTGTATGTGAAGGCTCAAATAAGAGTGACGAAATTTTAATTAAGGAACTTATATTAGCTGATCCAAGTGATAGTTGGAAATACACTTCCATCTTGTTGCTGAAGTTGATAAAATGGGTGAAACTTGAAAGGGATGGAGGACTATAAGAGGTTTACGGGGAAACATTAGGGTTTTCCAAGATCATGTTGCTTATGGCTTTATTTGATATTACTATTTTGTTTATTATTAGCAATGATAGAAATATTAAAAGAAGTAAAATTTATATTGTATTTCTTTCGAAAATAACTTTTGATTGTAGAATTTGGGAGTTTCTATCATTGTATTAAATAGATCAAAATGTGTGCAACAGTGAATAAATGTTCGACCAGGTTACATGGCTAGTTTTTTGCAGTCAGGTTACATGGCTACTAGTTGAGGAACACAAATGTTGGAAAAAATAAGTAAAAGAGAATTGATACCGAATAGACAACAAGAGAGATATATTTGACCATTGCCGCTTTGCCACATGACAATAATTGGTTCAGAACCTGTGGTTGACGGCTGAGAGACCAGCATACATGATCAACATGGGATGAATATTTTGGTTCTCGGGCAAGTGAGGCTATTGTCAGCCTTGGTACTTGCAGAGATCGTCAAATCCCATGTATTCATGCCGTTGGATTTTTCCAATCATGTTTGAAATACCGACACCCCCTGCCAGAAGATATAGAAAGCAACTCGAATACTTAACAAAGAGATTTCATATTGCCTGGAAAGTAACTCAAATCCAGACGTGAACATGTGGCCTTTTGATTATGTTGAAGTATACCTAGCGAGATGGCACTGACAAAGATTGTGAAAGCCAGGATGAAGATGATCAGTGATGCCCTTCCCAATATGACAATCAATCTTCTTACAACATGTTGACCGATAAAAGCTGCAATAGTGGCCACACCGACAAAGTAGAGAGCTGCAGCATTTCACATTGGGTGACGGTAGCATATGTAAGGGACCACTTTTATTTTTTTAAACAAACAAAAAAAATAACTAGGAAAATGGAGTTGAAGTAATGTTGAGTTGATACTGAATTACTGACCATAGGGAACAGGGAACCGATTAAGAAGATAGTATTCTACAACGGACATGGATGATGAAAATGTCATTGCGAAGGTAGCTGTGGCACTTGACACCTACATAACATTGCAAATGTGAGAGTGCATATAGAAATAGATGTTCTCAGTTCTTGATTCAAGAGAAATAAAATCATGTCTGCATGCAGGAACAAGACAAGGACTGAGGTCTTATTTTAACTGATATGGAACATAAGTGAACTCTTGGCATATTCCAGCTCCATAACTGTTACATAAGGAAAAAGGTTTTACCTGAGGAGGAACCCCAAGCTCCAAAAACAAGGGGCCTAATATAAATCCTCCACCCAATCCCAGCAACCCACCTACCATCCCAGCTAGTACACCGCAGGAGAGGTAAATAACTAGCTGGTGTACTTTCCATGTGGTGCCAGCATCTCCTTTGGATGCTATTACGCGCCGGCCCTTGTACAGGCTGACTGCCTCATACAAAGAAACCCCAACAGAAACAGGAATCTACAAACAAAAAAAGAAAAACCAAAGTTGTTAATTTGCATGGGCATACCACCACCATGTCAAAAAAAAAACAGCTGTAACAAAAACAAGATATTTATATGGAGATTAACAAAAGAACTGGCTAAGTAACAACAATTACCTGCAACAAATTTAACACCCAGTAGGCTAGCGAACACGTAACTGTATAATTCTGTCATCACATTAGTTTGGTTGATCAGTAATTTTATGGGGGACAACTGCATGAGGTAAAAGAAAGGGAAAAAAGAATAGAGATAACAAGTATAGAAGAGGAAGAACCTTGGTGATTTGCAAAGCAAGGAATGCAACCCACACAAAAACAAGAAGCCCAAGCTCTTTCCAGTATACATTGTCAATTAAAGAAACCTGCAGAAGGTAGTTAGCCCCAGACAAACAACTATATGTTCATTCCCAAAGAAGTAAAACCATTCACAACAGTGGATGAACTTACCTCAGCTTCTGCAGCTTTCATGGCGTCACTTGGCCCTCCAAGTAGAGGTTTGTATGCAACGTCTTGACTGTCATTACCTATTACAAAAGTAGACAGTCTTCTTTATGTTTAGATTTGTGGAGTAATGTACACATAAATGTTGAGAAAATAAATGGGAATATAACCAGTTAAACTCACCATTCGATTCCGCGCTTCTTGCAGCTTCCTGAATCAGCAGCCAGATGATGTTGTTAATCAGTTGAAAATTAAAAAGAAAATACACTAAGCGCTTAACCAACAAGATAAAAAGACCAATTTTTTTTACAGCTGTAATAAGTTGATTGATCTGTCTATATAACTCTCCAATTCTAACTCTCAAATCACTACAAAACAGAATCTTGAGTATATCATCTCCATTACACACCTTTTTCAAAATAGTTTCCTTCTTCCATGTATCCACGCCCCTCAAAAATGCTTTCGTAGATGTCCCTGCAAATGATAAATCCTATTTAATACATATTCACAGATACGAAGATACCTAACACTTTCATTAGACTAAACAGCAACAAAATCATTACCTATAAAGAGAACAATCAGCAGCACTGTGACCATCCAGTCGGCAAACAACACATTGAAGGCCACACCAATACTAATGCCCAACATAAGCATTGGCTGGAAAAGCAGTGCCAGATCATAGTCAATGATGGGCATATCAAGTGTTGGATGCTTGAGCTTGAGATTATAGTAAACAGTTGAGCCTGCTGCCCCCATGATCATACCTGGACAGTCGCATAGAATGATTCAATGGCTCAGTTCATTTTCACAAGGTGCAAGCATTCATTCAGTTAATTTCCTGCCATTCTTATAACTTGAGTTTTGCATGTCTTACATTTTGATATGGCTGTTGCAGACTTTGGATCAAACCCAATGATAAGGGTTAGCATAGGAACAAAAATTCCACCACCCCCTACCCCACCTACACTTCCAAATGCAGCTCCAGCAAATCCAATAATACTCCCAACAATTATTTTCCATCCAAAGGTCATCTCCTATAAAAACAAAATCACCAACCCAAAACATTGTTCAGATCCAGATCCTAAACTTCTCCAAACAATATAAAAAAAGTCAAACCACAGGCACCCTGCAATTTGCAAGCCTTTTAATATTTATAAGACAATGCTGACAAAAGTCATAGATAAGATGCAACTCAAATAAGTTTCATTTAGTTTGCATGTGTCTTTGACTTGTCCGCATGATGTCTCAAAACTGAATCCAACTACCAGGCTAAAGTACAACCACCGAAGACAAAAATAAAAAACAACTACATCAGATTCGTTATTGAATCAATGGAAGCAGGAAAATGCAAACATAACCAAACAATCTACACATGGACACAACACAATCTGCAGTAACAGCCAATTAAAGCAAAAATACAAAATAAAATAAATAAACTGGGAAATATAAAAAATCACTCACAGGCCAAACGTGCTGATAACCTGATTGACCAGACTGCCAAAAGAAATTCACAACTTTCAGAAGCAAATCGTCATCAGGATTCTCCATCGTCGAATTCCTTCCAGTTGCTTCCAGCTTCATACTCCTCTCCGCCGACACAAAAACCGCTGCTAACACAAAGCTACATGCGATCGTCGTCATCGATCTCAGAAGCATCCATTTCGCTCCAGCGTCCGCCATTTCTCCACACCACACCACAACAACTCAACAAAAGACAAGTAACTCTCAGCCAAACCGCAAAACTAACACAACTTGGTAACGATATTAGTCAACAAAATCGCATTGCAATCGACTCCAAAACCTAGCGGGAATCTCCGTTCGATATCGGGGAGCGGAAATTCGCTGGACTGTTTATTATATGGTAAACGCGATCGGACGAGCTGGAGTTGAATTTGTGGAGAGAGATTGAAGCCAAAAGGGTTGAAACTTTTGGCTGGAAGACAATGTAAGCAAACGCTTACCGATGAGCAGTTATTTATAATTCCTGTTCCTGAGTTTGCCTCTCTAATACACCAATAATTATTTATGAGAATTAAATATTAAATTCATAAATGTAAAACAAGGATAATTGCTAAAAAAAAAACATATCAAATTTGCAAATTCCTTAATATTAAAATGAGATAATTATTCTTTAATAAAAATTATTTAATCTAACTGGGAACACACTGCCCTAATGTAATATAAACTTTTCCTTTACGATTCAATCAAATTACAATCACACCGTAGATCGCTTCTTCTCAAGACTCTTCGTGAAAACATGCTCGCTCGATCAGATCTTCCCCATCACTCCACTTCCAATTTCAAATCGATTTGATTCTGGCGATGACGGTTTTGGGAGAATTCTTCAAGTATCTGATGGACGGATGACTCACTGACTGCGAGGACGTGATCGACTAGAGGTCGTACCATCGCAACTGTAAATATGAGCTTCACAAATCCCGCAAGTATAACTACCCTATAAGAATCATCATCAACGTCACCATCATATTCATCTTCATTATCATGTCATCACCATCATATCACCATCATCATATCATCATATAATCATCATCATCATAGCATCATCATCATCATCATGTTTAGAAAACAAATTTATAAATATATCATTAAAAGGATGCATTTGACTTTTAATCAGCTGCTCATTGTGATCTAAGTTTTCACATTCAAATGGTTTAACATTTTGATCGTGACTAAGAATGGACATTAATGATAATAATGAACATGATGACAACGATTTTAAAGAGTGCACATCGCATTTGGTTTGAATGGACCCAAGAGAGAAGGACCCATCTATTTTTTTTTATCACAAATTGAAGAAGTGGCAGTCCATTTATGACTCAAATTGTACAAGTGGATATATACAATGACCAATATGATATGTTCAATGACTCGATCACACCAAGATGGATATATTTCCCACAACTTTCAGAAGATTTCTCAAGCTATGTGGCAAGTGAATTGCTTTATGCAAACTAGTCAAAAACATTGGTGAGCCGCCAATGAAGCAAGAAGTTCTTATATATTAGCAAGGCGACATGAAGTATATATAGGTGAACAAAAACGCAGTAGTACTATTTGAGAGAGGTAAAGAAGAAAACTGATATGATCATCACTGATTCACTGCACTGTATGTTGCATATATAAATGGACAACAATGGAATTAATAGACTGAAAATGGAGGTGGAGCAATTAAATGCTCCACAATCCAAACACATGGTAAGTCCTCTCCATTAATGGACATGATACAAAACATGCTCAAATTCATTCAAAGGAATCAACAACTTGGATTCAGATTTAAATACCTGTCTCTCGTTTGAAATATCATGTCACTATCACAACTTGGATATATAATATAGCTGATGTGATTCAGACGCATTTACACTAAATTGTGAAATATGCTTCTTTTTTTTCATATTAAACAGCCGGCACAAATTTGGAAAAAATAAACGAATGAGATGCCATGACAGTATTCTATTTTATATGAGTCGTGCCCTCACACCCTTGTAATCCATAGTCAACTGAGTAAGTCACAAATGAGAAATCTTTTGGTTTTAGTTCTTTTCACAGAACAACTAATGAAATTTCGAGATATTCATAAGTGCCTTGCTGAAACATTTTATATGTACTAGATGTAGATGGGTTGGGGAAATTTACCTTGGTGGCTTGGAAACCGGCCCACGAGCTCCGAAGGGGCTGGTATGATGGTTTTTGATTCAGTTGAGGAATGCTGGTGTGTATGAATGAGCAATGCTAGGTAGAGGTAAACAGTGTTTGTTGCAAGTAACTGACAGTCGGGCGCCAAACTTGCATGGGTGACTTGAAAATGTTGATTTGGTTGTAGTTCTTGAGCTGTCAAATGAAATGACATTACCTCCCAGCATCAGGCTTCTTGTAGTACTGTATCCTGACACATTATGATCAGTTAGAATTGCATTTGGTGGCTGCAATCGTGACGAATTGGAGTCAGTTGGTGGTTGCTTTCGGTAAATCTTTTCTAATTTTGCAATTCTTGGGTCTTTATTTGTCATCTCATCTTGGCGGCTGAACTTTTTGAGATTCATGGATCGCAATACTCTGTATGCTTCTTTAGGCTGTCCAGCAGCGCGCCACGCGTCAGCAATCACATGGAAAGCTGTCTTGGTCAGGGATATATTGAGCTCCTCCATCATGTGAAGCATTTCTTCCGCCTTCTTAGGCTGCTTAGCCTTCCCATATCCCCGCATTAAAGTCTCAAAAGTCCTACGGTTGGGTTTTATTCCATTTTCACACATCTTTTCAAATATGCTAATTGCTCTTTCCATGTTGCCAACTCTACACCATCCATTAATTACTGTGGTGAATATCACAACATTAGGCTGCAAACCAGACTCCATCATGTCATTTAAAAGCTCTTCAGCTTTTTCAGGTTCCTGTGAGCGGACATAACCTTTGGTAAGAATGCTATACGCGTGCATGTCGGGCTTAATACCCGCTTCAAGCATATTATCGAAGGCTTCCCTGCATTCGTGTATGAGACCAGCTTCAATCCATCCATTCATTATAGTGCTGAAGGTTATTACATCAGGTCTAATGCCAAACCTTCTCATCAACGTCAAAACCTGTCAATAAACGCACTTGATAAGTCTCAACTATTCAAATCATAATCAGAATAAATTTTTAAACAATATCTGACTGAACTTTCAAGATATCGTGGTAACGGATTGATGAAAATTGAAAAACACAAGAAAACGTACAACCCCAAGATAAATTAGTACTAGAAAAGTAAAAAAACGAGCATAAAAAAGAGAAGATGAGACCCAAAATGAGATCCATGAATGTTTTAGTATGTTGTCAATTACATTCTTAAGAAAGACAGATGAGAAAAAGAAACAGAAGGTTACCTGATCAACCCCATCTTTATCTGCGTTGTGCATGAAGCCTTTAATAAAGGAATTGAAAGTAACAAGATTAGGATGCACGTCGAGGTCCTTTAAGCTATGCATGAACCTCAAAGCTTCCTTCATTTTTCCCTCTCTAATATATCCACTGACGATAATGCAACAGGTTCTCTTATTTGGTCTAATATTATTTTGATTCATATCTGCAATCATGAGTTCAGCCATTTGTGTTTCACCATTTCGAGCAAGACCAGTTGCTATGGTATTGTAAGTAACAACATCAGGTTTTAAACCAGATGACACCATAAGATTAATCACCTTATGTGCCTCCGAAATGAGCTTGTTGTTACAAAAAGCTCTAATCAGCACATTGTAGGTCTTTAGGTTAGGCTTTGGCATTCCATATTGAGACATCTGTTCCAGCAACTTCAGAGACTCTTCAGGTTTCCCAGCTAATCCGTACCCTTTGATCAGAGTAGTGAACGTACTCGTGGTGGGTTGAAATCCACTTGCCTTCATTTTCTGCAAGTATAACTCTGCACTCACAATGTCCCCAGATTCTGAGAAAGCATTTATGACAGCTTCGTAAAATACTAGGTCAAACTCCATGCCTTTCTCTTTAACGGTAGAAATTATTGTCTGCAAATCTTGGAAGCTCTTCTGCATAGTCATTGCAGCCAAACGTGTCGTATAAGTGGCTAGGCATGGTCTGTGTCCTGCCTCCATCAGATGTGTGAATATATTCATAACTTCTTCAGGCTTCCCAGTTTCTATTTTGGTGTTCATCAATTTTGTCTTTGAATGAACAACTGAACAACTAGCTTCATCAAGGCAATAGTTACAGTGGCTTTGACCTTTGGGTTCTTTACTCTCATAGTCAGGATATGATTGATTCATCTCATCTGAGTAGCTTGCCTGCACAGTCGTAAGGAACCAATAAATTAATTGTAATAAAATAATAGACGAAAAAACATGATCTCCAGCAGAACTGCTAGGCACTATTGTTCAAACTTATTCCTACAGATCGAGCCTATCCCAAGTCTGAGTATGCGTAAATTTGTAAATATACTATGCAAAAGTTTTGACTTGTGCTCGAGTATCCTTACATTAAATTTTATAATGACATGCAGTAAAACGAAAAAAACTAAACGTTCAAATGTTAATGAGTTAGCCGTTTAGAAATATACAGTGATTGCTAAGGCCTGGGCAACGAGTTTCTTGTTATGAGCAGTCTTCCTGATAAGCCCGTGCCCAACTAAACACTCTGGGAGATCCTTCTTTTTACCAGCCGCACCCATATCAACTCCTTGTGCACCTCACTAGTTCGATTCACAACTGACGAACTGAAACTCCAACCTGGATGCCAATAAAACTTTCATAAAAAATACAAACACAAAAATATAACAAAGACACAAAATTTCAGGCTCCACAATCGCTAGCAAGTATTCATATATAATAATTACATCAACATATACTCTATCGTCAAGCATTCAATACATGACTATTTAGCAATGTTATCAATGATCAACATCATTTTCCCAATCCAATTTTACAGCTCACATAACTTCATCAGTCAAATGCAATCAGAGAATGACCTCAAACATTGACACCTTCACTACCCAATCAAGAAGCGGAATCTTTACTGATCATTTCAAGAAAACCTAGTAACTTAAACCACTCAGTCGTATACCACATTACTTCAAATAAAACTCAAAAGTTGATCCCATTGGACTCTTAACCTACAAGATCAAACCCTAAAAGCGTAAAAAACGAGCCAGTAACTTCCTCGCCAATCCCAAAAATTCACCAGGATTTTGATGAGGATCGCTGGTCGTACCTGTTGGCCGAATTTTGAGAGAGAGAGAGAAGCAGCTCTTTGAGAAAACAGAGAAGAAATCTATGAAAGAAAAATGAGAAGAGGACAAACGAAAGGAACAAGTGTGGGAATTGAGTGGACGTCGTCGTTGGAGCTCCGATAATATTATCCGCTATTGTTAATTGAGGGGTGGGCAAAAATCAGTCCAAAATTAAAAATCGCCCGCATCATACCGCAAAAGTGTGTTCGGTTAATCGCATCGCTTTTGAAAAAAATCGCATCGCAACCAAATAAATCAGTGCGGAAGCAGTTCTTTATCTCAAACCACCCGGTTCAAACCGCACCGCATATATAATTAAATAATCTAACAATTAAAAAAATAAATATTCAAATTTATTACATTAAAAAAACAAATCATAATTTCAGGCCCAAGCCCATGCCAATTTAGGTTTTTTTTTTGTAAACTTTGAAAATCGATTTTTAAACCAAACCGTACTATTTGGTTTTAACTTTTGTAATGCGGTTTGCGGTTTGAAAATTTTCCAAACCAGATAATGTGGTGCGGTTACGAATTTACCCTTAAACCGCATCAACCCGCACCGCGCCCGCCCCTAATTGTTATATTACATACAATATTCATTTTATATTCAAAAATATATAAAATATAAAGGCGAGAGCCAAAAATGACAAAGCACAGCTATTAGGCCACGGCCCAGGTTTATCGGCTCGTTATATTATTTCCTCTGCAGAAGGTCCATGAAACTTAAAATGCACTTCTTCTTTACTCACCGTTGGATTCCCGAAACCAAATCTGGATCGTCCGTTTACTTTTTTCAAACGCAAAACCTTCTTCAGTTCTCGATCTCAGGTCAGGTATGATTGCGGTGTTACGGGTTTGTGACTTTGGTGATCTTTATTTTCCAATTTGTTGCTGCTGATTTTTTTCCAGGAATTATTACGGTATTTTTTTTTTTTTTGTGAAGTGTTTTTTACTTTCTAAAAGAAATGGATTTCAAACCTTCCTACTTTCTTGTGAACATTGTGGCATACCTTGATTATGTCTTGCTGGGTAGTTATGACATGCATCTTTAATCAGGGATCCTGCAGATTCCATGGAGTTTTGCTTAGATTAGATGTCGTAGCGAGCTCATCATGAGTCTTTGTAGCAATAATGGTAGATGTATCTGACTTATGTGTTGCTTTGCAGTATATTGCTGAAGTCTTTACTTGAAGTAATTAAGCAGAAGTGGACACATATTTGGCTATTAAAAGGTATGAGGTTCCTCGTGTTGTGTTTATGTTTGCAGCATTGTTCACCCCCGCTTCATAAATGTGGGCTACATTCGGCTCAAACTAGTACTTCCAATCTCATGCAGATTGATATGAGAAAGCTGTTCCCATTGCTGGATTGATGGGCCTGTGTTTCTGGAATTTGGTTGTTACGGTCAATGCTAGTTGTATACTTGTAGCTCATCCAATTTTATGTAGTTAATATTACCAACACATTCTTGATAGTTCAGCCATGTGTATGGTTCTCTCTGGAAGACTTATGATGTAATGGGCCAAGATATTCATGATTTACCGTCCATCTTTTTAAGGGTTAGTTAGTTCTGATGGTCTGATTCAGAGTCTATACGTATGGGCTTCAATTGTATTATAAGATCAATCTCACATCACCATGTATTGCTCAAATCACTAGTGATCAGCTTGAATCCTCATTATGAACCTACTACTATGATTTTTGATATCTTTGCAGACCTGAGTGTAATATGCTGGGTATCTGAAATGGTAGGACAGGAATTCTCCACCAGTTCAAGTGCACGCCTGAGCAAAGATTCTTCAAAAAAAAAAGAAAAGCCTGGAAGCAAAGATACCGATCTAGCTTTTGTGGGGAAATAAAGTGCATATGAGTGGAAGTAGATTTGGAGTGTTCTGTCTTCAACCACATTAGTAGGGTACGATTACTCACTCCCTCGCCCTTTAGTTGCATGATTACTCGTTTAGAGAACCACCTTAGGGTAGTGAGCTATGATGCCCTTACGAGAGACCAGTCTGGTGATTGTACCACTAATAAGAGACATGTGCATATAAGACCAAGTGTGATATTTTAGTTCAGCCCGTGACCGTGTGATTGTACATGAAAGAACCAAAAAAAAAAATATCTACTGTTATTTGAATGTTAGCCTTAACCTGCAGGTGTCTTATTTTATTTGAAACTAATTTGTATAAGCGATGAAGATGGTAGATGTTAGTACACCAAAGGGAGAATGATGAAAAGGGTAAATACCAGAATGGTTCCCAGTTCCCACAGCATCCTGTACCTGCATAAGCACAACAGGCACAGTACACTGTTGATGGTGCCGACACTGTCTCTGTGCAGGGAGATGCATTAAAATAAAAAAGGGCTCCAAGCCCTTTGGAATCTTTGTTTAATAGCATAGCAATCATTCATACATGTTTGTGTGAGTGGTAAGGGTGTTACAAATACATGGGGCATAGCAGGGTAGTTTTAGTTAAAGGATGTCAAAATGATTGTTCATTTTAAGCTTGTAACGAAAGTGGGTGGTCCTTGAAATCCCACACAATAATGTAGTGACTAGTCTTATGGCCTAGTGGTGATAATATTCCCAAGTTTGATACTATGACTGTTAAATCACTCTCATGAACTTGCATGCCAACTTTGTGAGTTGGCTGTTTCCTCTTTGTCTCTTCAATTAGTGTTAGGTTCAAATTCCAAGTATAACACAGTTTGTGACGAATAATAGCTCAGTATAGTCCTTTTTTCCTTTTCTTTCCTAAACTCACTTCCCACCTAGAGATAATTAGTAGTATCTCATGTGAATGAAGTATGAACTCAATATTAGATCAAATCATGTAATTTTTCTTTTAATGATTTTGATCACTTGTGGAGTCTTATGCATCTAACTGGACAATATCAGCAGGAACCTGTATTAATAAGCTCGTCTGCATTCAGCTGAGGATACGTAAGAGTCAGGTCTGGTTACCAGATTCAGCCAGAATCTAATTTGAATTAGCGGCTTGGGAATGTTGATTTCACAAGATGTTTAAACTCGAGCAGTGCTATGAGGATTATGTGAAAAACATGCACATCTAGGAATAGGACCGGACCCAAACTAATCATCAAGACGTCAGTGTACAATGCAGCAGATACATTAATGAATGTTTCTTTCATTAACATATAGCTCAGCAAATTGCTATATAGATTGATAGATGGATGCTCCAATTTTAGTCATCATTTTTGAATCAAACACTGCTAACATAGTGCTCTAAACATTGATTGACTGTGACAAAGCAAATGGTCCATCCCCTGAATTTAAATCAACAAGAGAATATTTGTTTTTGTGTGAGAGTTTCAGTCGGGTAAAGTAAACTATGAGCTGTAAAACCGGAAGTACATACGAATATAGACGATAAGATACAAGCAAAACTAGTGGTAATAATTAGAAGTCCCCAAAAAAGCCCCCCACATCTTTGCTCCCTAAAAAAGTAAAACCTAACAGAAATAATAAAAAGCCTTTACTCACAATAATACAAGAACTGCACAGGTGGTTGAGGTACCAAAAAGAAGCATACTAAGGGTGGAGTTATGCACACTTGGAAAAGCTAAAGCTACCATCCTTCTTCTGTCGCACTCCTTGATTACTTTAACCATCTTCGCCTCTAATGGAGAGCCACCCATGATCTACACTCCCTAAATTAGACATCAAAACTTATAAACCCTCCAAAAGTTTCAAGGTTGTATTCCTAAGGTCTTTCTCAGTGACTGATGATTTTGTTTCATGTCTGCGGGAGTAGTATTGACGAATGATATAGAGGTAGATGATGTTTAGACTCGGCTTTCCAGCAATGTGCGACATCTTCAGCTATCCTCTTGGCATCCATTGAGGCACCGAGCAATCCTCGTTTGGTGAACCCAACAGCATATAAACCGTTGTCGCCTTTCCAGCCATTAGGAAATGGTTTTTTGGGGAACCCATCTTTATCTGAAAACATATTCCCCTCCTGAAAGTATATATGTTTATTCTTCGATTCAAAAACATGCATTGTGCAAACAGGCATATGTTCAATTAACTGATATAGCAGTATACTAAAACGGTGGTTACCTTTAGCCAAGACGGAACATTGCTTTTGTAACCGGTTGCCAAAATGACTGAATCCAACTTTTCTGTTCTCCCATCTATGAATTCCACAGCATGAGGTTTTAGCCTTCGTAAGGCAGGGCATACCTGTTTCCCAATGACAAAAGTAATATATTTAGGACTAAGACCAATCCGAATGGATTTCTGTATCATAAAAATGACTAAGTCTGATGCTAATGAATTTTAGGCTGTACATTTTTTAGGAGTACGTGAGTAAACATTATAGCTACCAGGATCTATCACTGAATAATGAATACTAGCTATGTTTGCTAAAGCAGAAAACAAATATATTGAGGAGATCTGAATCTGATACAATACTTGAGGAAAACTACCTTGATGTCTCCCTTTTTTATCTTGGCAAGAGTCCCAACATCCAATACAGGTGTCTTTCCAGCCACATTTTTGAGCTCCAAAGGACCCAACTTGGGTCTTACCAATCCAAGTTTCGAAGTGTCTCCGAACACAAGCCAGGACATGATTAATAGAAACCGATCAACTAAGCGCATGGGCAGCCAATTAAGAAGCCACATAGACAGGCCAAAAGTTGAAATCCCCAGCATCTCCCGTGGTAGAACATGTACCTAGACCAGACCAACACAAACAATGATTTAATAAAATTATATGAAAAATATTGATCGATAAGAAAAGTCACAAAAGAACGAAGATGAAGAGGCTCTTGTACGATGAAGTTCCATATTTGTTCAAACCGGATCAGCTTTATTTATTAATTAAACTTCCATTTCATACTATATGAACTGAATTAAAATGAAAGATGATATTTTGAAGATAATAACTTACTGTATCTCGAACTACAAGATATGGCTGAGCACCATATTGACAGAGATCCAAACATACTTCCATTCCTGAATTTCCGCAGCCGACCACCAAAACCTTCTTACCGTTAAACATTTTTCCACTCTTATATGAACTGGTATGCACTATCTTTCCACCAGCACTTTCAAACTCTTCAATCCCCTCCATTTCTGGAATCATCACCTCTGCATTTTCCCCGGATGCCACCACCAACCACCTGCAGATATATTCTGTCACCATTGACTCACCAGCCAACCCCGAGCTAGAGAAATTGGAATCACTCCTTACCCTCCACATCCCCAACAATTGATCGAATTCCGCAAGCTTAACACTCTCATTGAATACAGGCTTGATATCAAATGCCTCCACATAATTCTCCAAGTACTTCATGAATTGCTGCTTAGACGGGTAAGTAGGGAAGTTGTTCGGGAAGGACATGAGTGGGAGTTCACAGAACTGCTTTGGCAAATGGAGGCGCAGCCGATCATAGGTTTTCAACTGCCACAAAGATGCTATGCAGTTTGATCTTTCCAAAACTATACTTGGTACACCTTTCTCTCTTAGGCAGGCGGACATGGCGAGGCCAGAAGGTCCAGCTCCAACTATGACCGCGCCAGGAACATATACTCGCCTAGTTGGAGAACAGGTTATCTTATTAATGGTGACTGAATCATGAGGTGTTTTACCTTGTATTTTGCTCCAAACACATTCCATCAAAGGTGTAAAAGAAGTTGCTTCGGGAATTGCACTGAATGAAACTAATTAAGAAAGAAGAGACCGGATAGAGAGGCAAATAAATTAGAGATGTTGGGGTAGAGAACTCGGAATTTTGGGGTGTACTGAAAGAAAAGCCGTTTGAAACAATGAAGAGTGGAAAGAGAGGTTTCTATTTATATATACCAAGTGAGACAGCAGAGTTCGTTATTTGCTTTCCCTCTCAGAATCTACTTTTGTTATACGAACAATAAGATCAAGGGATTAGTAAAAATATATAGATGGGGAAAGGTAAGGTCTACGGAATTCTACATCGAGCTAGTATGGTGACGGGTACATGATTAATCCTTGGTTTAGAATGAGGATGTGAGTTTAAATCATCACAGAGGTTGTGAGTGCTGGATGATAAGGAAAGTGATGCAAGCTAGTGGTACAAATCACTAAATAATAAAAGAATACTTGCATATGATAACGAAAATGCATAGCCAAATGACCCATTAAGTTGTCTAGTGGACTCTGTGACTTGATAAACAATTGAAACACAAATACCAACAAAAGTGAAGCCTGGAGGAGTACGACCACGGCACCCTTATCCAATATTAGAATACCCTTCACTCTTCGGCACAAAGAGAAGAAGAAGAAACTTAATTTGTGCACAGTTACCAAACATTGCCAAAAAATGGTCAGACAATCTTCATGTGCTTGTTGAAGGTGAAAATATACGTTACAGTTCAGGAACAATATGTAAATACTTCGTTTATTTTTGCTGATATATTCAGGAACAAACAAGCACTATAGATGATATAAGGTAAGTGCATCCACCATTTTTCCAAGCATCCAAAAATAGTTGTCCACGAGTATACATAAAAAATGAACTTCATTTTTATCGAAAGCTGTTCAACAGAACTCAGTAATGTTGTGAAACTAATCATACTTTACCCAGTTCTATTAGAGTTCCCAGTACACACGAAGAGCCTGATTCCACCTTTTAGCATACATGCAAAACAGAACAAAAAAAAACAGATGAAATAAAAGTTGGAGAGAAAACCACCATTGTAGGCTGATGGAAACAGAAGTATTGAGAGCGTTATCACTTGTCATCTGCTAACTTATCAAACACACTTAATAGTTAATACAAGCAAGGTTTTGAAGTATTGCAAATATTAGCTTAATTTGAAGAACTAATATTCCACGCAGGATTTTGATAGAGTTCAGCTACAGGTAGTGCATGAATTTAATATTGCAGAAACAAATAAAAAAGGAGAAAAAAGAACAAAAACAAAGAAACGTGGTAATAGCATTAAACAACTTTTAATTTATCAAGCTCAGCCTGCTCACTTTACCAGCTATAGAAATAATGTCACGTTCAATTAACTTTATCAAAGAAAACACAGGAAAATGGCAATATTTCCAGTTGGGACAACGCAGATGCAGTCACCAAACTGACTCTGGATCTGATGATGCCTATACTCAATGTAATTGTTCCATCGTACAAACTGTGTAATAATATTCCCATGAACCCCTTAACAGCTATACACATACCTTTATGAAGGCCTCGATACAAATCTATTGAGATCTCTCAGCATTAATCTTGCAGCCTCTTTTGACCAGTGCATTTTGAGGATGTTATCAGCTGTGAACATAAATTTCTTCGCATATGAAAATCAGATTCACTCAATGAAATGTACCGTAAGAAAGGTACTCACAGTTCACACTTGACCTAAAATGAGCATAAATTGTGCATTGCAACATTAAATAAAATATTATATTCACTTCTTATTCTCTTACTGATTGAGTTGACATTTTCTCCCTTATGGATGTCCTTTCCATTCATATTTAAGCCAAAGCACTAGAAAAAGGACATGCTAACATTTCTCCGAAAAATGTTCACACTTAAAAATTAAACATAAACTCTAATGGCATAGCAATGCGTACTCTGTATGTTAAAATATAAGTCTTATTTATAATCCTAATCATGAGCAGGTTAAGTGGAGTTAATATTTTCAATAAAGAATACAGTAAAGTAGCTGCCTTGCAAAGTACTTGATAATCAATGGAACACCATTAGGTGAATATTTTAATCTACTTGAAGCAAGGAGATGATTTCTTAATGAGGCAACGTGCACTAATTAGCTTCAACTTAACCAAAAAATATGGGAAAAAACAAAAGCGTTGAAATTGTACTACATCAGAAGCTGTTTTACAAACTGTGTATCATAGTAGCCTACAGTTTATTAATACACTTGATTCCTTGACATCGTTTCAACAGCACTTCATAGGTTTTATGTGGAATATCTTGGCTTTCTACGACATTCATAAAACTACAAGAAGAAGAACACTCGAACCAAGATAGGCAGAAAAGGATGGTTGCATGATCAAATATCAACACATTCCAAAAGTACCTCTAGCAAACACACAGATAACAATTATAAAACATTTTTAAGAATATAATAAAACCAGTACATCACAAAATCAGATTCAAGGAGTCTATATATCTCATATCTAATTCATCAACACCTTAAGGGCTTAACCTGTAATGTCATCCATCATGATGAAGAGGGCTCAAATTCATAATTCTTCATACGACATTTCTAATAAATTATGTTCGACTAATAGCCTCCTGGTGCCTCTAAATATATAGATAATACTTTACATCACATCAATAATCATAGTGCGCAAGATGCAATTTGAAAGATCTATTGATAAAGGCCTGCTGATATCTGAGTAGGAAAACGATTGAAGAAAAATATCTTATTATCTGAGATAGTGTGTTAATCATTCGAAACATCTCCCACTTCTATCTTCTTCTTTTTTTTCCGCTTTAACTTCCAGAAGAAATATTAAATAGCTTAACAGATCCGTTCAAATGCCATCCAATTTCAGCTACCTCAAAAGTATCAACACTAGTTCACAACTCACTAACATCAGATTATATCAGGTTTTTTTTCACAACTAATGTGTATCACTCGACAAAGCCTCAGCCAATCAAACCGCTCACAGCCCTAAAAACCCCCTAACAAACACACATAAAGTGAATGAAACCAACCAGTCATATATAAGAAATCTCACTGACCTCCACACGAGTAATTACCGACTCAAATCTCCATACACATTTCCAAAATACTAATACAGCGCGCACAATTCGCATTTACACCAGGTTCGCCAAAATCCGAAATCTGACAGCACGAAATCAAAATTAGATGAAAGGAGTATACCGATTAGTTAAACCTCGTCGCGCCTGCCTCCGAAGTAAGTCCATCTTTCCATGATCGCCGGCGACGGCGACAATAGAAACCCTACGCGAGACTAAACCCCCAAAAAGACGACTGTGTTTGCTTTTTATATCATACGACATCTCTAACCGCCATTTTGAATATATATATAAGACAACACCGTTTATCCTCCATTAACACAATACGCAGCCGTTTCCTTATGCAGACGCTTCACCTTCATACGTTGTCGTTTTTGGTGCCCAATAAGAGAAGTTTTTTTTTTTTTTTAAAGATATTAAAATAAAAATTATGTCAGAAGTGGGATTTGAACCCACGCTCTCTCACGAGAACCAGAACTTGAGTCTGGCGCCTTAGACCACTCGGCCATCCTGACTTTATGTTAAGTTGATTAACGAACGAATAATATATAAGGAAGTCTATTTTGTATTTTAAAAAATTAAACTTAAAATTCGTTAATTAGCTGATTTCATCAGAAATTAACTTGGGGAAACTGGCAATGCGAAATTTGCTGACGTCCTTGCGATTGTGCAGATACATATTCTAACCGTTAACTTCCATTGACTTCAAGATGCTGGAAAGTGGCAAGGATGAGGTAAATAGTATTTTAGGGTTTTATGTTTGAGAGCTTCTGTTATGATGTATTGTTCTAGGTTAGAGTCGATCACCAGCTTCAATTGTTTCTCCGAATAAAGATTCAATCTTTTTCCATCTGTGATTAAATAATTATACGATCCCTTGACTTCCCCAGAAGCCAAAAGAGGTTGATGCCATCAATGAATGGGAAAATCGGCAAAAAGTTGGCAAGGAGGATGCTGATGCATCTGTTCAGCAATTAGTATCACTCCTGAATACTCTCAAGGTTTTAGCTTTCCAACCATTCTATACAAAATTTGGAAATTTTCTGTATGTATCGATAATTAGAATTTTGGTTATAGGGTCTGTTTAACAGTAGATTGATGCGCTTGTTGCGAGAATCTCAGTACTGGAAGTTTTATGCAGATTATGGAAATACAGGAAGCTGATTTGATGTCCGATTACAGTGCCAAATATTCTGCATTGCAGGAAGAGGTTACTTCGTTGGAGCAAGAGATTGCTGACGGGACCAGTGTGTCTTATCTTGCTGGGGCTATTGATAGATCTATAAGTGATTCCGCAGCGAAACTTTATTCAGCTAAGATGGTAAGCGTCAAGTATTTTTTTTTTCTCCGCAACTGTCAAATTCGGGTACCTATTTTATAAATGAGGAACTTGTTTAATGGACTGGTTCACTGTGAATAGAGTTGCATGCTTTCGTTGATTTAAATGGCCAGCATTTCCTTATGTCTAGCACTTTGTTTAGTGTACTGCTGTGGATGGGTTTTAGTTGGTCTATAGTCGAGTTTGAACTTGTACTAGACAGGGAAAAAAGCTGGTTACGCTATTTCACATTTTCACTGGCTTACGGGTATGCTTGATCTAACAAGGCCATCCCATGGTAGGAACTTGCGAGTGTGTTAAGGGAGATTCTAAAGTTAAAGCGGAACATTGATAGCTTCCCAGTTCAGTCGGAACTCATCCAGTAAGATCGCTTACTCTGTGCATCATGCTCCATCCTTTTTATCTTTTTGGTTGTGTTTTATGACGCGTATTTCAGAACATATTATAAAGCAAAATCCATCGCAAGAGCTGAAGCTCGTTCTCCTTACCCCTTTCCTTCCGAATTTAGTTTGTGCAACTGAGAAGTGACAACCTTTATCCTTCCTAGTGTGTTCATTAGTCCGCGGACTTGGATGATATGTTATCTTGATCACTTGCAGAATTAGATCACTGCATGTTGTTTCTCGTCTTTATGATACTAGTAAGGATAGTGGTTTTTAGTTTTTACCCCACATCCTGTGCTTACTAACTGGCAGAATTACTACAATTACCACGGTACCCCTGAATCGTTTTTGTCTTATATTGATTTAAAAGAGTATTTTGATCATTTCCCTTTTAGGAAGCACCGTGTGTCGGTGCATTACGAGGACCCTACTATTAAACCATGTAACTGATTTGCAAACTGCTATCAATATTGTTAAATTAAGGCTTATAATTGCTATGGAAATGAAAACCATATTTTGCAGGTATGAACTCCGATTTTCAGAACTTAATGCCCTTATTCAGGTATGCAAAACCTAGAGCTGTTTGCTGATGGCTAACAAGTTCGGGATGTATGTTATAAGTATTGACCTGCTGTTTGGCATGTACAGGAAAAGCATCGTCAGACTCGCAACTTTTATGCTACTTATAATGCTCTGTTGGAGATCAAAGAATTGATGTTAAAAGAAATATCCTTGTTGAACTCCATAAATTCACAGGTACTGCGTTAAGCACATTCTGTAACCTTTCTTCTATTTTAGATATTGATTCAAAAAGCCATGGGCTTTGGTTATTTATGCATTGGTTTCGGTTTGATTACTCATGCGTTTTGGAATCAATAAACGGCCATGTATTTCAGTTTTGCGATGCTATTGCAAGCCCTGCTGGTCAAGTGAAACTAATTGATTCCATGGAAGGTATTCTAAAGGGAACTCAACTGGTAAAAATCTATATTTACTTTTTGTTTTATTCTGATTGAGAGCAGGAAAACGATTAAAGCACATGGACAAACATGATTAATTTCTAACATGGAGATGGAGAGTAAAAAATAGTTGGCACATGACATGTCAGATTTGGTTTGTCAAAAGCCCCTATAACTTATGGGGAGGAATTACGATAGTTGTACATGTTTTATAGAGGCTGAGAAAGGTGGATCTTGAGATTCAAAAAGAGGAAAAATCATGTGATGCGATCAAGGAGACTTACGCAGCAGCAGTTTCGAAGCAAAGACAGTTCCATTCTCTTTTAAAAGTATTCCAGGTAAGCAGTTTACCCCCCCTTACAGCACTTGCCGGTTACTGCCAAAATTGCTACTCAGCTGGTTAAATCAATACCATCTACCATTACATCATACAATTTTGTTGCGCATAGGTTCCTTATAAAAATCTAACTCTTAACAGGACGAATGTGCAAATAATGAGAGGCTACGAGCAGCACACACATCCACATAGTTTCTGAGTTACTAAACATGTATAATGCCACAAATCCTTTTCTAGGTGCATTTTCATATATTATCTCTGCGTATACAGTCTGTCCTGGATCGGCTAGGTGGTTTTTAATTCTAGATTCTTATTTACCAGTAACTTAATGTTTGGTTAATTTTGTTGTTTAGCAATCATTAATGAGCATGATAATTTTGAATAGCACACAGTTGTTGGAGACACCTCAGTCCTCAGCTAACTGGCAGATTAGCCAAGATACAAGGAACATATGTTCAATCATATCATTCATTATATAAATAAAATTTTATTCCTTTATGTGCAAACAAAGTTTTTATATTGCTGCAGACGTATAAGTTCTGTCCCTTATCATCATGTTGTAGATGTTGAACATTTATCGCTTCAACAAGCAAATTTTGTTACATAGAGTGCACCAACACGTCGTGGTATATCTTGAGAAAAGATGGGACAAATCACTAATTTGTCCGTTCCATTTCACTCCAAAAATTGTATTTGTTCCTTATTTTGTGATGCTGAAGTTTGTATATAATTTTCAGGACAAAAATCTGGTGGGACGCAGAATATGCTTACACACACATCATTGAATGACAAAGAAAGACAAAGGTGTTATGACCAAGCTAACATGAATCTATCCGCAAAGCTAATCCGCTCCGTATCCAAGAGAAGAACCGTCTAGATTTTGACTCGGAATTTTAATGACATGTACCCTCGTCTACATGTTCTTCTGCAAACAGTTGCTTGTAATGTCGCAGTCTGAAATGAGTAGACAGGCTTGTTTTTTGTTGCCACCGTGAGATTGAAATGTAAACTAATTTTTGATAAATGTCTGGTTTAGATTGAACCCACTTGGGGTAAAAAGACACGTCTATCAACCCTTTGTAAGATGCTTTCAAAAACATTTATATGCAGACAGTTTTGTTCTTTCTTTTGTTCCCATGTCCCATAAATTTTATACATTTGTGTCCCTGCAAGGTTCCAAATCTTATTTGAGACATAGGTAGATCCAAATGGCCACCCCACCAGGGATCTCATCATATTCACAAAAGATCGATTTCGAATATCTTCCCATGTGAGAGGTCTCTATAAATCCATATCCATGAAAAACATACATACAAAACTTAAATCTGAAGTCCATATTGATCCTTAAAATCCTCAAACCATGAGTGCCATATCTGAGGCCTATAGAGAACTTCCTCTCCTCCCACATCACATTGTCCCAATCGATTTCCGGTCACTCAAATCCGTACCAGCCTCTCACCAATGGTTCACCTCAGACTCCCAACTCCGGGAATCTCCAACTTCAAATGTCATCCCTGTTGTGGACCTGATGAGTCCCGACGCATCTGAGCAACTCAGTCGAGCCTGCGAGAAATGGGGCGTGTTCCAACTCTTGGGACATGGGATCTCAAGTCAGGTCTTGGAGGAGGTTGAGTTACAAGCTAAGAAATTTTTCACTCTGCCACCTGATGTCAAGGGCCGGGTCCTCAGATCCCCTGATGGCGGATCCGGATATGGCATAGCTAGAATTTCCTCATTTTTTAGCAAGTTCATGTGGCATGAGGGATTCACTATCATGGGATCTGCTCTTGCCTATGCTAAACAACTTTGGCCTCTTGATGACTACCAACACTTTAGGTACTTTTTTGCATGTATGTCCACTTCATTTTGTGCATACTATTTTAACTGAAATGAACTGAATTAGAAAGAAAAATAAAAACAATATATAATTCAATAAATTTTGTAAAAATTTGATTTTTTGTTTTGTTTGTTTGTGTTAGTGATGTGATGGATGAGTACCAGGAGAAAATGAAGGAGCTGTCCCACGAGCTCATGCTTCAAATTCTCAATTCTTTGAAAATTTCGGGTCGGGGCATGCCTGAAAATTCGGGCATCTGCCCAAACCCGAAAACAGCGAGCACGGCTCTCCAGCTTAACCACTACCCACCCTGCCCGGACCCGAACCTGGCCCTGGGCCTCGCTCCCCACACAGACTCATTCCTCATCACCATCCTCCACCAGACCCGCCATGCCGACGGTTTACAGGTCTTCAACGACCGGTCAGCCGAATGGGTGCCGGTCAGTCCGGTCAGTGGTGCACTGGTGGTCAATGTAGGAGACTTGTTGCATGTGTTGTCCAATGGGAGGTACGTCAGTGCACTGCACCGGGTGGCTGTGAATGAGCGGAGCAGGGATAGAGTGTCTGTGGCGTACTTTTATGGACCGGCGGTTGACGCTAAGGTGGAGCCGTTGACGATGGGTGCGGTGGCGCCGGTGTACAGGAGGTTCACGGTGCTGGAGTATGTGAAGCTGAAGGCGAGATATTTGGATAAAGCATTGTCTTTGATGAGAATATGACTCCAATTGCTCTAACATGATTTTTTTGGCGATGTCTAATTTTATCTCTTTTTTCTTTTGAGATGTTAAAATTTTCAAATAAATGAAAATAGTTTTTCTTTCGTTTTTTTTTTCGATACAACAAATGAAAATAGTTTTTCAGTAATATTCAATAATTATATTTTAGCTCCAATAAATGAGAATATTGTATTGACATTTCCTTATTTTCTTCATGACTACTTTTTCAATATTAAATATCTCAAATAATATTATTTTTCACATTTGACTCAAATTAAGTTTTTTTTTTGGATTAAGACTGTAAATTACAAAGACGACGGCGAACCGAGAAAGCTGGGACAAGTTAACCAGCTGGAAACAGTACAGACAACAAAGATAAACATGAATAACAGGAGTCCGCTGCTCCACTTCGCCTCCGACTTGAGCACGTCCCGTCATTCACAGCTGAAAGAAGGCAGGACCACTCAGGATAGCATCCACGCATCGTCCGCCTGCCAAAGACACCGACCGAAGACCGGTGAAGAAGAAACATATCTACACAAAAATCGTGTCCAAACAGACACGATGGAGAAAGCTCAGACCGGAACGACTGAGATCAAAAAGCTCCCACTTCGCAACCGCATCCCAAACGCCACCCCCAACTACCACCAGGTCGAACCACCAACGCCGCCTAAGCTTCCCGTCCATCAATCAGCAACCCCACGCCACCCCAGCATCAAATTGGAACATGGCGAACATCCGGAGGAGCACAAAGAGTTGGGCCGAAAAGAAGGGAGAACAAAGGTGGGACAGTGGAGCAACCATGGGGAAGTTGGAGGAGGAATAGAAAGGAGGAGGAAGGGGAGAAAAAGGAAAAAGGCTTAACCTCGGCTGAGTTGGGCGGTGGAGGATGCAAGAATAAGAGAGAAGCTGGAGGAAAATTGACTCATATTAAGGGCATGTCCATTTGACTTTAAATTTATGCTTTATAAATTAAATTCAGCTAACATAACATAAATTAAATTAAATTCAGCTAACATAACATAAATTAAAGTAAATTAAATTAAATTAAATTCAGCTAACATAACATAAATTAAATTAAACTAAATTAAAAGAAAAATAAATTGTATTTGATTTAAGATTATCATCATCATCATCATGTCACCATCATCATCACATGACATCATCATGTCACCATCATCATCGTATCAACATCATCATGTCACCATCACCATCATCATCGTATCATCATCATCATGTCACCATCACCACCATCACATGACATCACCATCATCATCGTATCACCATCATCATGTCACCATCACCATCATCACATGACATCATCATCATCATGTCACCATCATCATCATGTCATGATGATATGATGACGAAATGATGAATAGTAACATGATGAATAGCAATATGATGATATGATGAATACTAATATGATATGATGATGGTGTGATGAATAGTAATATATGATGATATGATGATGGTTGTGATGAATAGTAATATGATATGATGATGTTTGTGATGAATGGTATATATGATGATGATGAATAGTAACATGATGATATGATGAATAGTAATATGATATGATGATGGTTGTGATGAATAGTAATATATGATGATGGTTGTGATGAATAGTAATATGATATGATGATGTTTGTGATGAATGGTATATATGATGATGATGAATAGTAACATGATGATATGATGAATAGTAATATGATATGATGATGGTTGTGATGAATAGTAGCATGATATGATGATGGTTGTGATGAATAGTAGCATGATATGATGATTGTTGTGATGAATAGTAATATGATATGATGATGGTTGTGATGAATAGTAATATGATGTGATGTTGGTGTGATGAATAGTAATATGATATGATGATGATGGTTGTGATGAATAGTAGCATGATATGATGATGGTGTGCTGAATAGTAATATGATGATGGTTGTGATGAATAGTAATATGATATGATGATGATGGTTGTGATGAATAGTAATATGATGTGATGATGGTGTGATGAATAGTAATATGATATGATGATGGCTGTGATGAATAGTAATATGATATGATGATGGTTGTGATGAATAGTAATATGATGTGATGATGGGTGTCATGAATATTGATATGATGATGATGATTGTGATGAATAGTAATATGACGATGATGATGGTTGTGATGAATAGTAATATGATATGATGATGATGGTGTTAAGTTGATATAAACTATATGTTAAACTAAAATAAATTAAAATAAACTAAATTCAGCTAAGCTAATATAAATTAAACTAAATTAACATAAATTAAATTAAATTCAACTAACATAACATAAATTAAAATAAATTAAACTAAATTCAGCTAACATAACATAAATTAAATTAACATAACATAAATTTCAGCTCAAACGGACAGCCCCTAAGTTGAATCAAGCAAGTAAAAATACATCAAAAAAAAAGTTGAATCAAGTAATTAAAAATTCATAGTTTATCCAAAAAAAAGTAATTAAAAATAATTCATACTTCTCTAGAGTAGAATATATTAACTTAAGATATAGTCGTGTTTATTGCCAACAAGGGTCTAGTAGAAGAATTCTAATATTGTATTTACATGGTTAAGGGTTCGAGCGCTCTTCCTCGTCCCGCTTCGCGCGTGACGGATTGTTTACACATTTGTTTGTTCTTAGTTAAATTATAAAAACATATGTCAGCATGTTTATTATGTTTTTTTTTTCATTTCGTTTGAGGATCATTTATCACTCTATTGAAAAATCGCTCTCTTAAACTGCACAATTTATTTAAATTATGGTAACATATGCATCTAATACAAACCAAGTACTACATCAATGGTACATTGTTACTCGGATATAATCTCTAGACTTTGGAGCACCTCTATCTTGAGAATCCACGATTGAATACGCACTTAGGCCCTGTCCGATTGACTTTAAATTTGTATTATATAAAATTAAATTCAGCTAACATAACATAAATTAACATAAATTAAATTAAATTAACATAAATTCAACTAACATAACATAAATTAAATTAAATTAACATAAATTAAATTAAATTCAGCTAACATAACATAAATTAAATTAAACTAAATTAATTGTATTTTATTTTTAAGTTCACCACCACCACCATCGTCATCGTATCATCATCATCATCATCAGTATCATCATCATATGACTATGATCATCATCATCATCACCATCACCATCACCATCATATTACCACCATCATCATACCATCACCATCATATTACCACCATCATCATATCATCATCATCATGTCATCATCATCACCACCATCATCATCATGTCCACATCATCATATGACATCATCAACATCTTGTCACCATCATCAGCATCATGTCATAATCATCATCGTGTCACCATTATCAACATCATGCCACCATCATCATGTCAACATCATCATCATGTCACCATCATCATCATGTCATAATCATCATCATCATCAACATCATCATCATGTCACCATCATCATCACCATCATCATGCATCATGCATCATCATGCATCATGCATCATCATCACCATCACCACCATCACCATCATCATCATCGTTGTTTCATCATCATCATTTTCATCATCGCATCATCATTTGCATCATCACATCATCATCATCGCATCATCACATCATCATCCATCATACATCACCCTTGTATTTTAATATATATAAAAAGTAATCTGATAATAAAGATATTTTAATGGATTATGAAATATTAAAATGACATACAAACATATTTAAACTAAAATAAAGAAAAATTTTCATTTTGATCAAAAAATTGGTCATCTAGTTAATGCTTATGCGGATTTAGAGGGTGACTAGGTCCGCCTAAGCGGCGACTAGGCGGGTCTAGGCGGCGACTAGGCGGATCTAGACGGCGATGACTAGACGGATTCGTAAATTTCGGGACCTAGGCGGGTCTAGGCGATGATTTTTAGAACACTGATACTAGCTAAGATTTACGTGAGAAGCCATTGATGAGGAAATTAATGATTTTGGCATCACATCATCCTCATCACCATCGGTGTGTTGTTTTATCACATGGTACTCGAATAATGGCCAAAGTGAAAAAGCCAAAGTAGTGGACGAATAATGGCCAATGTGAAAAAGGGTTGATGATGGATGATCATGATGATGCATGATGACGATGATGATGCATGTTGCATGATGATGATGTATGATGATGATGCATGATGATGATGATTGTTAAGTAATGTTATTTTGGTATAAACTATAAGTTAAACCAAAATAAATTAAATTCAGCTAAGATAACATAAATTAAATTAAATTAAATTAAATTCAGCTAACATAACATAAATTAACATAAATTCAGCTAACATAACATAAATTAAATTAAGCTAATACAAATTTCAGCTCAATCGGACAGGCCCTTACACGCATCATGCAAGCAACACCTGCATAACACAACACGTCCACGAGGGAGGAACAACAAAGAACACATCCATGAGGGAGGAACAACGAACGCGTCCACGCCAAGGCGAGACGAAAAAGTACCCCTAACTGAATATGCACTTCCACGCATCATACAAGCAACACATGCAGAACACAACACGTCCACAAGAGACAACATCTCCGCGAAGGAGGAACAACAAAGAACACGTTCACGAGGGAGGAACAACGCGTCCACGCCGAGGCGGGACGAAAAAGCACCCTCTACAAAATTATAGAGATGAAAATGCCACAATGGGGTTGGAACTCTTCACCTTCCTATTACAAGACAAATATTTTATAACTCAACCATCACCTTGTTCGTATAATTCATCAAAAATTAAATAAGGTAAATAAACTTTAATTAAATTATATTTTATCATCAAGTACTTTATTACTCCAAAATATTTAACTGAAAATATATGAAAGAGGTCGGCAAGCGGACAAGGACAAAGCTGAAATTCCACCTCCCTCCAAATCACTCTCCCGCGACATCGATAAATTCGCCGACCACGGCGCCCTTCGTTACTCCTTTCTACTTCCATCCGGTAAGATCTTGCTCCTTTTCGCTGCGTGCTGCTCTTTACTTGAGGATTGCAGGTGAAGGATTGAAAAGCCGTAACCCGTGACCGACTTTTTCTTCTTTGAGCTCAGTCAATGGCGTGGCGTTCTTCTGTTTTCTAATTAGATTTATAATTTATGATTTGTTAATTTTATTAATTTTGTGATTGGATGGATATTGCTATGGTATTGGAGTGGTAGGTTTTGCTACTGAGATTGACCAGTACGAGAGGAAAGGGATGGAATGAACGTTTTAGGGATTTAGGTCACTGTGATTGGGGAAGAAGATAAATATTGTGAATTGAACATTTTAGCAAGTTGGTTTCCTAAATTGGTAAATGGATAAGCCTATTGGCTAATTTGGCTCTTTTTTTTAGTTTTTGGTCATGAACAGATTGTCATTTTTGGTGGCAAGGGATCCAACTACATATTTTTGTGAATAGATTGTTGCTTAGAGGATAAGGAGGATTCAGTGACTGTATCAAGCATCTTACTGAACGTAGTACAGCATTCGAGCAGAAAGGTTCACGGTGATTGTATTTTATCATTGTATGTATACTTGAAACTTTATGACGTTGCTGCACATGTATGGCCATTTTACCATTGGAAAGAAGTTTTGAAAGTCCAGCTGATAGTTACCCTTTGTTAATGGAGCGATTGGAAAACAATAGTAACGGTGAACATGTCATTGACATCACAAGGGGCACTGATGCCACTGTATCTGCATCAGCAGGTGATTGGCCCTTGGAACACTCAGCTTCTAGTGCTTTGAGGGCCCCTGAGCCTCTGCCTTCAATAGCATCCACATATGTTCCCAGCTCTAATAACTCCTCAGCGCTACAAAGAGGGGATGACCACCGCAGGGGTAGCCCATTAAATTCAGGGATGTGGGTTTGCGTCGAACTACTTCTTACGATTAGCCAGATTGTTGTAGCAATAGTAGTGTTGGCCTTGTCAAAGCATGAGAAACCTCATGCACCTTTAAGAGCATGGATCGTGGGTTATGCATCTGGATGTGTTGCAGTTTTGCCCTTGCTGTATTGGCGTTATCGTCATCAAAATCAATCCTTAGAGCAAGATTCTGTTCAAAACCGTGAGATTTCGGTCCAAGGAACCCTAACTTCCGGCACTAGATTAGCCCTTTCATTCGCAAGACCCTCAGCGGAATACAGTAGGCAGACAATCACAACCACTGATGCAGCCAATGGAAGTTACCGTTATTTTGGAAGGTTAAGTGACAGGTATAATTATCGTTAGATGTCACTGAATGTATTAGAATGTTGCACCATTGAATATAGCTTTTTGATCACTTGCTTGATTGGGTGAGTAAAGATATGAATGGAGTTTTTTAGTATATACTGAAAAAATGGAGTCTGACACAAGTCTGGCTCAACGCTGGGTGCCTCTGGCCATTACGTTTTGGCTAAGAAACTCATATTGTTGTTCTTGAAGTTACGATGCTGAACTAATGAGAATGTGAACAGTTTTTTTTTTTTTTTTTTGAAAAGAGATGATATATCATAATTCAAAAAAGAGAATGTGAACAGTTAAATATACTTAAATGTGTGTTTTTTTCGTCCTTTTAATATGTATTTTTTTTGCAGGCGATTGAAGACAATAGTAGAGTACTTCAAGATGGGGTTGGACTGCTTCTTTGCAATATGGTTTGTGGTTGGAAATGTGTGGATCTTTGGAGGGAGCTCATCTGCATCCAAGGCTCCCAATCTGTACTGGTATGTACTCTCTTGTGTTGAAATGGCAAGTCATCCAAATATCAAATCAAGCTCTAATGTTTATCTATATTCATTTCAGGTTGTGTATAGTATTTTTAATTTTTAGTTGCATCGGATATGCAATGCCGTTCATCTTATGTGCAACCATCTGCTGCTGCTTTCCTTGTATAATTTCCATTCTGAGCCTTAGAGAAGATTTGAACCGAACAAGAGGCGCCACATCAGAATCAATAAATGCTTTGCCAACCTACAAATTCAAACTCAAGAAAAACAAAAGTGGGAGCAATAGAGATGCAAACACTAGTCTGGAGGAAGGCGGCGTTGTGGGTGCTGGGACTGATAAGGAGCGGGTGATTTCAGCTGAAGACGCTGTAAGTTGTTCAACCTTTTCGTTTATATGTGCTCCTTTGCTTATTTTAGTGACAAGTACGACATGGACCAGAGTAGTAGTAGTGAAATGTCACTTACACTAAGAGGATATCTGTTATTTTTTGGTGGCTAAGTCCACTTATGAATCGAAAAAAAAAAGTACGACATGGACCAGAAATGGAATTAGATAGAATTGTGTAATATGAGGCATTCAGCTTAGGAGCTGGAAAGAAAACGAAGATAAAAAAAGACATTCAATTTACTGTTTTGCCTACTTTTGCAAAGATTTGTGCATTTTTGCAATTAGAGTTTTATATGCTTGGAGGCCAGTAAATACTAATAGGTCCAAAATAGCACTGTTGATTTGTGGTATCTATTTCTATTCGCAGACATCTGTTATCCTGAATTGCGAATTCAGAAAATCTGGCATTCAATAATTGGGTCATGTCAAGTTAATTCTAGATTGTTGTTAGGAGTGCGATTTTGATACTGTTCTCTATTGTAGAATGAACCAAGGAATTGATAAGTTTGTTAATAGATTGATTAAGGTTAAGTCAATGCTCGGAAATATTGAGTGGCAAACATAGGTTAGTTAATGTGTGCATACAATCTGTGTCATTGCCCTCTTGATGAAAATAATTAGCCTCTCAGTTCTAGCACACATCTCTCTACATTCTTCAATCGTGTTTGCTCATGAATCAACGCCTCTTACATTTCTCCCTTTTCAGGCTTGCTGCATTTGCTTAGCACAATATGCAAACAATGACGAGCTACGTGAGTTGCCCTGCTTGCATTTTCTCCACAAGGACTGTGTCGACAAGTGGCTGAAAATCAACGCATCATGTCCCTTATGCAAGTGTGAGGTTGGAGCAAGCCTATCAAACTCAAACGATAGCAGGAGTAACTGAAACTTGCATGATAAATAAGCCTCCAACAGGAAACAAAATGTAGTGGCCACAACATTGCCTGAATTCATCACCGTTGTCATGGCTCATGATCTCGTCCCGGGATTCCTTTATTTCTAGCTCGGATTACAACGTTCTGTCTGCATATGTACAGTGGATTCCCCTTCGCTTCAGGATATTGTGATTTTAATAATGTCATGTGCAAGTATAATTAGTGTTACAAAATACAGGTTTGTGTAGCATCAAAAGTCAACTTCTCATCATAAAAATTGAGGATTGTCAAATTGTGTTTTGAAATTAAGATTTGTAGCGATTTGAGCCCACTCTAGTAGTGTCGGGAACTGTTTAAAATGTCAGCAATTTGGGAAAAGATTCCCTACCATATCATGCCTTTCTTTTAGTCTTTCCAACTGATGAAAATGTCAAAATCAAGATAACCTGATAAAATGCCGAGTGCCCTGGAGTCAAAAGCAATACAAAAATGCTCTCTTCCCATATAGACTAGAAGAAAGGCATGAGAAACAATGACATAATGTACGTAGTTGCTTGCCACAATCTACTTTGAAGGGGTTTTAACTGATTTTTTCAATACTGGTTGTCTGGTTGACAGACATTGTTTTTATTAAAGGAATGACAACCTGGAACCGTATCGCTAAACAGCGACGAATGAGTACAGAATGATTTCTCAGGACCTGTTCAACTAGGCCATGTCTTTACCTCCAAGCTACATTATAAACAGAACCTCATATCATCATATGTGTTTTCTTAAGCGATTTTCAACGTAACCAGATAAAACTTGTACCTTCATTTTGATAATGTCTCGGCAGGAAGCAGGGAGAGGGAGAGCTTCAGGTTTATCTGATGCAGAAGATGAACAAGGTTTCTTCCGCATACTGCGAGTATTCGCTGGGGTAGGATTTTCCATTGGTGGATTTTTTATAGCCATCCTGATCACTGCCTGTGCCGTTATTCTAGTCCTGTCAAAACACGAAAAATCACACGTCCCATTACGAGCTTTCATTGTGGGTCAGTTATGTGTATATTCACTGTACCTGATTCTACTGTTCCTGAACTATTTCTCTCAAAGGCAATTAATGACGCACCTGTCAGATGAAATCACCTCAGATTCTGCAACTTTTGACAGCTTCCCTACGTGTTTCGCTATGTATGATATGATATCCCAAGTCTCAAAATGCTATCTTTCATAAAAAAAAATGTTCACATTTAAATGTATTGATTCTCGGAGTCTGTTTTTTTCTTCTGAAGAGTTCAGGGACTTTCCGGATGCATACAAGGGGTGTTTGGTTGCTTCAGTTTGGCCTGGCTCATAGCCGGCTGTGTTTGGGTCTCTATGGCATTTTCCACCCGCTCTGGCACTCCTATACTGTTCTGGTTCGTGTAAATATAAATTCCTTTCGGCCAAAATAATTAGTAACTAGTCTTGTCCAAATTCTTTTGTATCGAAAATCTCAACACCTGCGTCGAATTTCTTTTCAGGGGATCTATGGGGTTCATAATTTTTGCTGCAAGTGGAGTTGCAGTGGCGGTTATCGTCATGGCTTTGGCCTGCTGCTGCATCCCAATTGGAATGTGCATCATGGCCTGTTTTAGCTAAGACAAAAGGGACTCTTCCGAAGTCCTAAGATTTAAGAATTCCCCATTACCATTTGCATACCATCCAAATTGGATAAATTCGTTTGTAAGATGTTACAACTTGTTTTCTAAATAATCTTCTCTGGGAACGGGTGCCTAGTTATTACTTGTTAGTACTCTTTTCGCCAGGAGGAAACAAAAAATACTGTAATGCTTGAATCATTTAAAATAAAATGTGGATACTAATCTTTTAATGAGTTGTCCGAGTAGCGAATACAAGTTATAATTAGTACTGACTCACTCAATCATCCAGTGAAGGAAGATGCATTCATGTTGCTATCTTGTAGTGAAATAAAGTTTTTGACTCGGAAATCAGAAATCAAATTTGGTAGTGTTTATACATAATTTTAATATCAGGTAATCAAATGAAGTTTTTACTCGAACCGAACCCTTTTTTCCATCACATAACTGAAAAAGCATCCTCAGTTTTTCAGATGTGAAAGAATGACATTCCTAAATGTACTTTTTTTTTACCATCTTTGAAAGAAAAGAATAATTGTTCTGAGTCGACAAGTGACTGAAAATGAATGCATCATGATCACAATTTACTACCATATCATACCTCTGTTCTACCCTTGGCAACTGTTAGAAATGTCTTCCCTTAACCTGCAGTTTTGCCCTCTGAATTTCTCAAAATCAAATAACCTGATAAAATGACAAATTCTCAGGGCTCAATTCAAAATTCACCAAAGAAATGCTAAGTCAGTCCACAACTTGCACACCAAATGCTCTCCTGTAATATAAAAGTACCCAGGTAGTCGAACACCAGATTTGAGACTCGAGTCTTATCACAAATCTGCTTTGAAAGGGTTTTTAACTGATTTTGTCTATACTTGTTGGATTGACAATGCTGGTGTTGGAAATCTTCATTCACAGCCACAAATCAAGCCTAGTACTTAACTACGGCTTGTTCAACTTGGGCAAGCTACAGTGTATAACTGTATAAATAGAACCTCATACTTGTTTCTCATTCGATAACTTGGGGAGCAAGTGAATACCACGAAGAAGCACTCAAAACTGCATTTTCTTGAGCAATTTTCAAGCTAAAGGAATAGAACTAGTAGCTGCATTTTGATAATGTGTCAACATCAGCAAGCATCAAGGAGAGCAGTGACAGTGCGTTTTTTCTAGCCATTCAGATCATTGCCTGCATAATTGTTCTAGTCCTGTCAAAGCATGAAAAAGCACACGTCCCTTTACGAGCTTTCATCTTGGGTCAGTTATGCGGATGGGCCTGGTGCTTGACGCTGCTGTTTAATGACCGTTTGTCTAAAAGGTAATTCTTGACGCATCTGTCAGATAAAATCACCTTAGAGTCTCAAAATGTATTCTGGGGTCATTTTTTTTCTTTGAAGTTTTAAGGCAATTTCTGACTGCTTGCAGATTGTGTTGGGTCTCTTCTCTATGGGCTGGCTCATAGCCGGCTGTGTTTGGGTCTCTATGACATTTGCAACCCGCTCTGACGATCTTGGTTCGTGTGTTTGTAAAATCTTTCACGCTAGGCTAACTGGTAACTATTCTTGTTGAATTCTTTCGTATTTGAAAATGGAAATCTCAACACATGTGGAATTTCTTTGCAGGGCATCTATGGCAGTCAATTACAGTGGCCATTCTCATCTCGGCTGTTGCCTGCTGCTGCATCTCAGTCATGGCCTGTTTCCCCTGAGACAAAAGGGCTCTTCATAAGTCTTCAGAATCCCCATTCAATATATACATATCATCCCAATTGCCACAAAAGGAAGGCGGGGCGAAAAGACTTGCACTCTTTCTTTAAGAAGTCAACTGATAGTTTTGATGTAGCTGTAAAACCATTGACATTGCTTGTGGATCAATCAATCATGGGAAACTATGGTATTGTAGTTGCTTGCCACACTCCGTTTTTTTACATAACTGAAAAAAATATCCTCGTCTTTTCGGAAGTGAAAAAAATGAAATTCACATATGCGCGCATTTTTAACATATCTGAAAAAAGAAAAGAAAACCCTGAACAAAGCGATCTGGCTGACATACATTGGCTGTATGACAATGCCGGAAAAAAAATATAGCTATACAATAACAAATCAGTTCTTGAACAGAACATGCTTAGAACATTGTATTTGGTGTCAGAAGAATCCAAAAACAGAAATATATAAGATGATATAATTTTGTAGTTGCTACATTGCGTGCATTCAACATTGTAGTAAAAATTCCCAGCACAAGAACTTAGCAAGAGATGATTTCTTCTACTTAAATGTTCAAGAATATGTATAACTCAGTTTTAATGCTGTTCAATTGATATCTTGGTGAATTAATTTCCAGTTCAGTTTTAGCTTGATTAAAATCAGAATCACAGCAAGAAACTTAACCTAAGGTTTCCTACATCCATGCATGGAGCTAGCAATCCACTATCAATGAATGTTTTACACAGATCCTATGCCTGTAATATGAACAATCTAATTTACACCCAGACGAACCCAAAAACGGGAACCCTAGACTTGCCTTTCCAGCAGAAAGCACTGCGCATCCTCAGAGCTCAGCACTAGTCCGGGCTCCGGTCTCGCCTCGATCAGCCGCGTCAGGCTCACGTACGTCTGACTTCGTTCTCGCAGTCGCATCTCTTTTCGTCAGTAGCAGGCATAAATATCCAGCCAAAACTGCATCGTTTTAAAACTCCACCTTTAAGGGTCAAAAAGCACATAACCCTCTTTTATCAAAAAAGAAAAGAAAAGCACATAACCCTAGTGTTGTGCTTAGGTTTAAGTTCTGTTGTCCCTACATGTTCTCCTTTGTCTCGTATCAAAAAAAAAAAAAAAAAGCACATATCTCTGTAACAGAAATAACTGACCGTCCACTTTTACAGTGCAAGTGTTACTCATAACTTTGCAAATACAGACTTAAGCACAACAAACTGAACTGCTATACAACAAACACCCTTCTTAGATTCCAACATTCTGTCTGCATAGGTCATGCCTTTGTTTTAGTCTTGGCAACCTATTGGAAATGTCTTCCCTTAACCTGCAGTTTTGCCCTCTGAATTTCTCAAAATCAAATAACCTAGTAGAATGACAGGGATATATTCAAAATCTATACAAAACTTTGCTCAGTCAGTCCACAACAAATGCTCTCCTGCAATATAAAACTACCCAGATGGTTTTTTGTTGTTGTTGCTTTTTTCAAGTACCCAGAAAGTGGAACATCAGGTATGACTCGAGTCTTATCGCAAAAAGGAAGGCGAGGCTAGTTCAAAAGGCTTGAAAAGTAGTTGCCTGCCACAATCTGTTTTGAAAGGGTTTTAACTGATTTTGTCTATACTGGTGGGATTGACAATGCTGGCACAATCAAACCTAGTACTTAAATACGGCTTGTTCAACTTGGGCAAGCTACAGTATATATAAATAGAACCTCATATTTGTGTCTCATTCAATAACTTGGGAAGCACTCAAAACTGCGCATAGAGCGTGTGCATTTTCTTGAGCAATTTTCAAGCTAAAAGGAATAGAACTAATAGCTGCATTTTGATAATGTTTCAGTTTCAGTTTCAGCTAGAGCTGAGAGCAGGGAGATCAGCAGCATCTATCGGTCTCACTGCAGGTGCTCTAGTCATTCAGATCATTGCGTGCATAGTTGTTCTAGTCCTGTCAAAGGATGAAAAACCACACGTCCCTTTACGAGCTTACATCGTGGGTTACTTATGCGCATGTGCCTTGGGTTTGATTGTGCTGTTTACGGGCCTTTTGTCTCAACGGTAATTACTGACGAATCTGTCAGATTAAAATCACCTTAGAGTCTCAAAATGTTATCTTTCAGGCCAAAAATGTTTAATTTTAAATGTATTAATTCTGGGGTCATTTTTTTCTTTAAGTCTCCAGGCAATTTCTGGATGCTTGCAGATTATGCTAGGTTGCTTCTCTTTGGGGTGGCTCATTGCCGGCTGTGTTTGGGTCTCCATGGCATTTGCAACCCGCTATGACGCTCTTATACTGTTCTGGTTCGTGTATTTATAAAAAAAAAAAATCATGCTACAGTAACTATTTTTGCTGAATTCTTTTGTATTGGAAAATGGAAATCTCAAAACATGTGGATTTTCTTGGCAGGGGATCTATGGCGTTCATAATTCTTGCTGCATCTGGAATTGCAGTGTGCATTCTCTTCTTGGCTGTTGGCTGCTGCTGCGTCTCCGCCGCAGCCTGTTGTGCCTCCATCGCGGCCTGTTGCGCCTGAGACAAAAGGGCTCTTCATAAGTCTTCAGAATCCCCATCTGATATATACATACCATCCCAATTGGATAATGTCATCTGTTGTATAATCATATCATAATTGTATTAATCATTCATATTTTGTACCTATGTATATAATGGCGTATTTGCCCATTATCAATAATAAAGATGTCACGACCCGATAAAAGAGTCGAGAGCGCTTGACACTTACGTCAATTGACAAGCAAGCCTTTATATAGGTGTTAACAAATATTGATATATTATTCATAAACGAGATTATACAACTGAGTAGCAGCAAAATAACATAGCGGAAGCAAAATAACAATATCTAGAATCATGCTCAAGTACCACGAAGCAACACTCTAAAGTGGAAGAAAGAACTAACTGAAAGGACTCCAATGAGGGAACTAGTTGGATGACACCATACGTGAACGTGAGACTCTTGCGCGAAGAAGAATAACAGCTCCCGAACTAGTAAATCACTAATCAGGGAAAATAAGGAGGGGTGTGTCGAGAGACTCAGTAAGTAAATAATATATTATATCACCGTGGGTTAGTTTAGTTTAATGTGTCTTTCTTCTTTTTTTCGTATGTAGTTCCAACTGTAAATGCAATATAAAATGCACGTAAATTGATGAATGTGTGAATGCACGATGATGCACATGTCAATCGATCATATCGGTGGGCAGTCATCACTGCCGGTCCAGACCATCATATCGGTGGGTGGCTGAAGCTCGCCAAGTCATATCTCATCTGTAACATATCAAACGGTGGGCAGTCGTCACTGCCGGTCTGGACCATCATATCGGTGGGCGGGATATACAGCAATGCGTGAGTAATGATGCATGTCAAATACGATTCTTGCGATACTATCCGAACATAACTTCTAATATATATATTTTAGTCAATACGATAATAAAATATATTATAAACTTACTGATCACACACTCGATCTTAGACTCTCAAATGCACCTTTATGATTACTTTGCTCGATCAACTATATACAAGCAAAAGAATGGCGAATCAACTTCACCATCCCGCTTAATTTCTATCTCAAATCACATTCCCACTGAGAGTCATTCACAAATGCATCTTTTGACGGCAATTTACTCATCAAATCAGCAATGCCGCCATTAGTCTCCGCTCCTAGCATGTAATATGCGTAAGGGAAATTCATGGAGAGCACTCACCAAAATTTGTAAATTGTGAAACGCAAGTTGGCCACCAAATACTTTCAAATTTGTTTATCCACCAGCTAGCTACACATGGCTAGGTTAGTTACAAGGCCATGATAATGAAAACCCCAAGTTTACCTTGCTGTCGGCGCTGACTTATTACCTTTTCTTCTTCTGCCAACTGGAAGAAGCTCCAGAAACCTAAGCTATCCAACGAGTGCCTACAAACACCAATCCGCTTCAAAAAAACACAGCCACCAGGTCCTACCAATTATCCCTTTCAATTCACTGTAGATTGACATCAAAGATAAATCCCAAACTTTTAGATTTCAGCCACCATGAGTGGCGGGATATAACAAAAGTGTTCAGTTTGTAACATGGTATCAGATTCAGAACTCATATTTAAATAAATTTGGATATTCCAAGTCTGTTGATCTTCCAAGCAGTTGAGTCTTTATTTTTCCTCATTTTTGCACAAGTGAAAGAATGAAATTCCATATGTACTTTGGACTCGTTGGATAACTTAGGCCCAACGGTCCATATATTTCAACACATTTTTACCATATCTGAAAGAAGAATAAAAAAAAACCTGAATAAATGGATCTGCTCAACTTGACGATGTCTAAGCCTCCAGGGTGTAGTTTAAATAAAGAGCTTAAACACAAGAACAAATCTTTGTGTATATGAGGACTTGCTCAACTTGATGATGTCTAAGCCTCCAGGGTGTAGTATAAATATTAAAGAGCTTAAACACAAGAACAAATCTTTGTGTATATGAGGACTTACTCAACTTGACGATGTCTAAGCCTCCAGGGTGTAGTACAAATAAAGGGCTTGGCCTCGATCCGTTTCCAAATTCAATAACGTAGCCAGAAAGACATTTCTGCTAAGAATCGCTCAGAACTCCATAGAACGTGCAACGCTGCATCTGCAGTGCTTTCAGGTACCATCTTCCTTGTGTTCATCAGAGTTTTAGTCAATTCCTTTTGATTCAGTGGATTAACATATCATGTATTGATTTCTAGGCTTCTTGATATTGTTTTTCTTTTGCAACTATATTTTGGAAAGTGTAAAGTTCTCGAAATTGTTGATCTTTGCGCATATTTTTTTTTTATATTTTCAATCTTGAGGGTAAATTTTTTTTTTCTTGAAGGGCAAGTTTTAACTTTGAAGTGGACCAGATAGTACTAGTACCCGTTTTTTTATAATGTCGCGTCAGGAAGCAGGGAGAGCTTCAGGTTTTTCTGAAGATGAAAAGGTACATGGTAATATGGTATCTTCAGGGCATGGCGGGCATTTGCTGGGGTAGCATTTTCCTTTATTGCATTTTTTCTAGCCATCCAGGTCATTGCGAGCATAGTTGTTCTAGTCCTGTCAAAGCACGAGAAACCACACGTCCCTTTACGAGCTTTTATCATTGGTCACGTATGTGGGTGTGCCTTGCTCCTCATTATTATGCTTGTGGACTTTTTGTCTCAAAAGAAATTTGTGACCCAAATGGAGGATGAAATCTCCTCAGACTCTACAGCTTCAGATAGCTTCTTAGTGACATTCGCAATGTATGAATATTTTAACTCAAAATGTTACACTTCAGGCAAAACTGATAAATTCAAATGTATTGATTTTGGTCACTTATTTTTCATTGCAGAGGTCAAGTAGCTTCCGGATGCATCAAGATGGTATTAGGTTGCTTTATCATGGCGTGGTATATAACCGGTTGTGTTTGGGTTTCTATGGCGAGCTCAAGACGCAATGACACTCCTCAACTGTTCTGGTGCGTTCTACATATATATAAATAAAAATCCTGTTCCTGTAACAAGTATCAACTAGTTTCGTCGAATTTACTCCTATTAAAATTTTAAGTCTCAACATTTGCGTCTAATTTTTTTTTCAGGACATCTTTGGGGTTCTTAATTCTTGCTGTCAGCGGAATGGCAGTGATGATTCTCAGCTCAGTCACGGCCTGCTGCTCCATTCCATTTGTAATGGCCTTTGCCAGCAGTTGAGACAAAAGGAACTTGCGTAGGTCCTACGAATGCCCATTCGACATAATAAATACCATCCCAGCTATAAAAAAAAAATTGTCTGTAAGATGTAAAAAAGCTACTACACCCCACAGAAAAACAATTCTGTAATATCTGAATCAATTGAAATAATATGTGGATACTTATTTACTCATTTTTAATCCTGCCGTTGATGTAGAATTATATATTCTGTAAAGTTATACATTCCTAAATCCTACTTGCTATAAAATTTTAGGAACAAGGTACAAATTTGGTTAAGGGATTTCTAAATGCTCAGTCAGTCCACAACTTGCACACCAAATGCTCTCCTGTAATATAAAAGTACCCGAACAGCAGATTTGAGACTTGAGTCTTATCACAAATCTGCTTTGAAAGGGTTTTAACTGATTTTGTCTATACTTGTTGGATTGACAAATGACAATGCTGGTGTTGGAAATCTTCATTCACAGCCACAATCAAGCCTAGTACTAAAACCAAATCAAGCCTCACTTCAATAGCATATATTTCCATTTATTACAAATCATATCAATTTTTCACGTGAATTTTTTTAGGGCTTGTTCAAATATATAAAGAGAACCTCGTATTTGTTTCTCATTCAATAACTTGGGAAGCACTCAAAAACTGCGCACATAACGTGTGCATTTTCTTGAGCAATTTTCAAGCTAAAGGAATAGAACTAGTGGCGCATTTTGATAATGTGTCGTCAGCAACGAGCAGGGAGAGCAGTAAGCGCTGCATTTGCTGCATTTTTTCTAGTCATTCATATCATTGCCTGCATAATTGTTTTAGTCCTGTCAAAGCATGAAAAACCACGCGTCCCTTTACGAGCTTTCATCGTGGGTCCTTATGTGGATGTGCCTTGTTCTTGATTCTGCTGTTTATGGAACTTTTGTCTGAAAGGTAATTATTGACGCATCTGTCAGATAAAATCACCTTAGAGTCTCAAAGTGTTATCTTTCAGGCCAAAAATGTTCAAATTCAATTTTTTTGTTTCTGGGGTCATTTTTTTCTTGAAGTTTGCGGGCAATTTCTGCATGCTTTGACAGATAGTGATGGGTTTTCTTCTCTTTGGGGTGGCTCATAGCCGGCTGTGTTTGGGTCTCTATGGCATTTGCAACCCGCTCTGACGCTCTTATACTGTTCTGGTTCGTGTACTTATAAAATCTTACATGCTACACTAATTACTAACTAGTCTTGTTGAATTCTTTTGTTTAGAAAAATGGAAATCTCAACACATGGGGAATTTCTTTGCAGGACATCTATGGTGTTCATAATTCTTGCTGCAACTGGACTTGCAGTAAACATTCTCATCTCGGTTGCTGTCTTCTGCTACGTCTCCGCCGTGGCCTGTTCTGCCTGAGACAAAAGGGCCGTTCATAAGTCTTCAGAATCCCCATTCGATATATACATACCATCCCAATTGGATAATGTAATCGGTTATGAATTCCCATATGTACATTTTTACAATATGTGGAAGAAAAAAAAAAACCTGAGTAAATGGATCTGGTTGACAAACAAATTTCCAGGTATTTTCGAACAATTTATGACCTGTTTCAGATACACATTAGGACCCTTATGCCTGTTGGTCAGCATAGTTTAATGAAATATTTTGAAATGTCTAGAGGAAATTGTATATATTCAAGCCTAAGCATCAAAACACATGTCATTAATTTGAAATAATGTAGAATTATATATTCTTACTCACTATAAATAAAAACACGGTAAAATTTTTTGTAAGAGATTTCTAAGTGCAGGATTCTAAATCGGCACATTTCCATGCAGATAAAAAATCCTGGCGGCTAATGTCACTTGCCAGCTTGCTAATTAATGCCTCATATTCAAATGTTTAACACATTTACTATCATTGTGTTCATTGCATCTTCATTATCTAAAATGCTATAAAATGCAGGAGGCTAATACAACCGGTATCACAAAATTTAGAAAGAAGGATTTCCATACAATTGAGCCGCATTAGGTTTTTTTTTAAACCTTGTTCGGAATCAGAGCACAAGAATGGCGCAAGCAGAAAGCGGGCAGACGGGAGGCTTAGAGAAGGCACAAAATATGTCTGAGGTGGATCCCTCTTCGATAACCAACCCATTGAACTCTGCGTATGGTATGTGCATTGAGCTGCTCTCTACACTTGCTCAGATCGTTGCTTGCGCTGTTGTCCTGGCCGTTATTAGAGTACTTCTTGGGATATTCTTTTTCATATCATTATGACCGAGTGGATAAGTTTGTTTTGTATATCATTCGAATGCTCAAATGTTTCTTTTTTTTATTTTCTTCTTCTCTTCAAGACGAATAAAGACATAATGTACTGTTAACTGGGCATCATTGACTCTTTTGCAATTGGAAGATTTGGGCTTCACTGAACTGATAGATCCATATTCAACGTGAATAAAATTTAAACATGCAAACAAATGTTTAAAAGTGAATAGTCTAAATAAGAAATGAACCTTATTTAAACAATGACTCTTCAAGGCACCATGCTCAAATAAAATACATTTCAGTATTGACCTGAGCCATAGTTGTGCTTACTGTTTATGCTTAGAATCCAATGCCCATCTGTTCAGAAATAATACGCGCCGTATCATCATTATCTAAATGGTTGGTATAACTAGCTTTTAAATGCCAAGTTCCAACCTCTGTGTTTGTCATATGAAGCTGTCATGCTCCTTCCTGTAACTGAAATGAATAAGAAGCCCCCTTGAGTTATTTATTTTTCTTCTTCAGATAAAACATATTTTCTGCTTCTTGAACAGAACACGTTACGAACATTGTATTATATATATAAGAGATGATATAATTTTTCCTCGAAAAAACAACTAAATATATGCAGTTATTACTCAATCTCTTGGTCGCCGATAAATTTCGATCAACTGCAGACATCAGATAGCATATGGCTATATGCTCTATTTTGAGGTTTGTAATCTATGTTAGCTGATGTAAATTGGGTCTGAACTAGGATAGGTTCTTAAGCCAAAAATAAATTGTATAACTACAGTGTTAGGCTGTGCGGCGTCGTTTTGTTCCAGGCGGGCATCGTTTGGAGTTCAACTGAGCGCCAGAGTGGACGACATCGTTTTGGGGCGCACGGGTTCGAGATGGACAAGGAATTTGAGGCTTAGGGCATCCTTAATAGCATCAAAAATAAAAGATTGTTGATACAATCTTTGATTTTTCTTTCTTAATAGGCAAAGCATAAAAGATTGAGGCAGCAAGGATCGTGGATTTGGAGCATGGGACGATTGAACTCACGATCGATCGTCACCAAAAAGCTTGCCACATGGCATTTGTTGATTGGACCATACAAATCATATTATCATTTGTTAGATAAAACATAAAATCAAAACTTACAAATAGAAAAAATAGAAAGCAAATTTTTATAAAAAAATTACCAATAAATTTGTTTTTTCTAGCTTTACAAATAGAGACCCATTTTGCTATATATTTAGGTAAAATAAATATTTTTTTTGAAATACTCTATGTATTAAAAAATCCAAATTTATTAATAATATGTGAACAATAATTCAATTCTTAGATAATAGTAGATATTAATAATATTATCATGTGTTATTGAGAAATATAATTATTGTATTTTTAATAAGAGAATATGAGAAATATTTGTATGAGATATATGATTAAAATTAAGGGAGAAAACTGTATGATCTTTTTTTTTGTTTGATCATTGTTAAGCGGAATAATTGTGAAAAGATTGTAGGAACATAAGATTGTATGATGATCTTTTTTTTAAAGATCATTGTAAATGATGGCCTTAGGGTTTTCAATTTGGAAAAAACTGAGTTGAACTGAAGGAGAGCGATTCGAGGGTTTGGTGAGCATTCTTGAAGCGAGTTCGACTGCGGCGATTCCTGCGGAGTTCTCGGGGATTCGTGGTACAACGAATTAGAGGATTGAAGTGCGCCATTGTGGATTCAGCCGGGTGCAGTGCGCAGGAGTGAAGCAGCTCGGAGAGCGACTTGGCGAAGAGTGAAAGGCGGCCGAGCGTGGGACTTGTCGAATGACTTTCAGGGGCCTCGGAGGGGGCTTTGATCCCTCCAATTCTCAATTTGCCTTAATTTTGCTCTTATCCTTGTTCGCTTAGTTTGCCCTTGTTGGTCCGATTACCCTTGAATTGTTGTGCTGGGTTTGTACTTGAATAACTTGATTGCTTAGTGAATTTCGGAAGGATCCCCGTCTTGAGATCCCTTGGAGTAGGGCTTGCTTGAACCAAGTAAAAAAAATTCCCTTGTTCCATTGTCGATTTGGACTTTGATTTGGAATGGAAATTAAGGGTAAACTCGAGTAATTAAAATTAACACTCTAGATGCAGCAAAAGCTAAGTCATAGCTTGAATTAATGTCAAAATTTCTCAATGTCAACAATGTTTTCCGTTTCCCTGTGTAATTTCTTTACACAAGTACAAGTCAATAACTTCGAATACTACCAAACTTAATAAAATAAAAGGCAACTTAAAAAATAATACTTTCGGAATGTAATAGTTTAAGGCCAGATCATACTGCTTAATTATTCCAAGCAGACACTTGGAATACGTCAAAGATGTTTTCCCTGTGTAATTTCTTTACACAAGTCAATAACTTCGAACACAACCAAACTTAATAAAATAATACATTCGGAATGTAATAGTTTAAGGCCAGATCATACTGCTTAATTATTCCAAGCAGACACTTGGAAGATATAAATGTTGGTTTCCGTTCTCTCATGTCCAATGAATTGTTAGGGTACTGCAAATCACAAAAACGTCTTTACAGGCCGCTGCAGCTTTGGTGCTAATCCAAATTGGCTTGACTGCCTCATGGGTCTTCTATTCGAGATAATCACTACACTGAGCCAGATCATTTCAGCTGCAATTATTTTGGGATTGTCAGTGCACGAAAAACCACACGCGCCATTAAGGACATGGATCACCGGATATTTTATTGGATGTGTCGCAACATTGCCTTTATTCTACTGGCTTTATCCACTCCGTCATCAAGGTGTTGTTAGTGTCTTCCAAGAAATGCAGATTGGAAAACTCGTTTTGTCGTTCAAAAGATGCCACGGCTCCGCCGTGATGCACACACCCGCTCCGATTAACTCAAGGTACAAATTCTTCTAACTTACTTATCAGATGGAGTAAAAGTTTTGGAACTTTTGGTCATTTCTTTTTTTTGCTGCAGATTGGGGAAGATTACAGACTTCTTCAGAATTATCCTGTACTTTTTCTTCATAACTTGGTTCGTGCTTGGTTGCGTGTGGATTTCTAAAGGATCATCGCGCACTGATGCTCCCAAATTATATTGGTATGTTTATAGAATCAAATTTTTAGCTGCTCAAACTAAAGCTTAACTTAATGTATGTTCGCTTTGTACAGGACTTGTATAAGTTTCTTAATTACATGTGGCCTCGCGTATGCGGTCTCCTTCGGGTTACTGGTTTCAGTCTTTCTCTGCTGCGGCCCTTGCTTGTGCTGCCCGTGTTTGATTCCGGTGATTAAAGTAATTGGAATAGAAATAGAATAGTAAACTCGAGCCCCAAGTATGACAATTACCCATTTATAATTTGGTGAATAAAGGGCGTGTTGTAAGAATAACGTTTGTAAATTTTCAAGTGGAAGTTTGTATGTACATAAGTTTTGTCAAAAGAAGTTTGGATTTAATAAAGCTTTGGTTCAGATCCTAAATATGAGTTTCACTGTTTCAGCAGATTTTTTTTTTCTGAGGAAGAAAATGCAGATTGGACACCTTAACTTCTAAGACACTGGTCATTAAAATAAGGAAAGTTTAATTTGTGGCTAAATATTTTATAAGTTTTGGTAAAGTAAAAAAGAATTGTATACAGTTTTAAATGCTCAATTTACAATCAATCATTAAAAAGTTTCAAGGCTAAATAATCTTGAGTATTAAAAATTCTTTTTTAAATAAAAGTTGGTTTTGATGTAAAAATTGGACGAAGTCAACCAGGTGGTCAACTCAAAGCCCTACAGTTAATTCATAACCCTAACTGATCCAGTCGCTCTCAGTTTCATTTCCTTCCCTAACACTCTCTTTTGATATGCTGAAAACCCTAATTAACAATAACATACGCTACGTACTCTGATGCGCGATGTTCAGACCGCCTGAAATCATGTGAACTCGAACGCTGTCCGTTGTTTGAGGACGTAGTTTGCTCATTGATCACCGAGCAGGATGACGAGAACTCAAACATTTCTGCTGTTGAAGTCGTATTCCGCGTCATATAAAATAATACTTAGATACTTGGTCACTCCTAGCTAATATATGTGGAAACTGGAAAGACACTTCAAAACTATAAATAGAGAGAGAAGGCCTTAACACATCTTCTTGCATCCTGGCCAACCATCTCTAAGATTTGAGCGCATTCTGGTAACACCCTCCCTCTCTTTTTTACATTGACATGTGTTTGTGTATATGTCTTTGAGTGTGACGAGATCAGCTAGGAGGTTTGTTTGCTAGCAAGATTTATGAATAACTCGTATGGTTTTGCAGTTTTGATATGCAGATTGAGTCGTGAATTTGTCCTGAGTATCTGTTATCCAACATCTTTTTTTGTGACTACGTACTGTTTCTTGGTTATGATGTCTACTAATTGGTAATTAACTTCTAGTAAGACTACTTTTAACGTCTTGTGAGGTTGGTTTGCCTGTCGGTGTTCATTTGTTCGCATGTACGTTACTCCTCACGCATCCTGTGCAATGTATATTTGTTGTTTGAAACAGAAGACTGAGGAGCGGCATTGATCTAAAGGTACAAGTAATAATTCAATAATGCCTTATGTAAGCTATACGGTGTATGAAAAGCAAAGGTGTTGGAGCCCCTTAAACTATGGGTCATGGATTAGCCTGCTTGACCTTCAACTATTTCTTACAACGTTATTGCATCTATTGTGGGCTTGTGCTTGTCAGAGCACGAGAAATCGCACATGCCCTTAAGAATATGGATATGATCCTTGACCTTAGTGTGGTGTGCTGCAACCATGCCTTTGATCTGGTGGTATTGGTCTCTTCCAACGCAAACATCGAACTTACAAGTTACATGCTAGGTAAGAACAGCTTCATCTAATTATATAAGTAATAAATACTATTTTTTTCTTTGCTTTGTTGGTAAATCTACGTGTTTTTCAACTGTACACGGACTGAAAATCAATCTAAATTTTGAAAACATAATTAATATCCACATTTTCAGTTGTAATATATATATATATAGATTGTTTTTCTATTTTTACTGCAGTCTCGCGGCGCCAGTGAAGTTTTTCAAGTGGGTGTTGCATTGCTTCTTTTTAGTTGTGGTTTGCCAATTGGCTGGGCTTGGATCAATTCGTTCGGAGGATCCCATGTTGTACCGGTTTGTCTACTCTTGTGCCAACATACAAGTATACTTCCAAGTATATATCATACTGCTTTAGCTGAAATTCAATTTGGTTATCTTTCCTGTGCAGATTTCCGATTGCGTTCCTAATCTTCTGTACCATGGAATATGCATGGTGGATTGTGATCAGCTTATCTGACTGTTTCTGTATCAGGAAGTCCACTACTGTTACCAGATACTGTTCTGATTCGGATATGTAGATGCCTGAATCCAATAAAAAATCTTCTTGCCCGAAAGTTGTCAATAAATTGTTGTGTGAATCAGTTGGGAATTGTTACCACACGTGTTCCCAAGCGGGAATCCCTTTCAAATTATTTTATTTCCATTTTTACCCTTTATATTACATACAATAATGATACCAATACCTTTTGTTCATTTTAATGAACCCTCTTATAGGGCGCAAGCAAGTGACTCAGTGGAAGAGCGTTTTACCTGGTGCAAAGAAGCCCAGGTTCAAGTCCCTACTAACTCAAACTAACCACTAACCACTAACGCCCACCATCAACAAAAAAAAAAAACCCTCTCATATTCCTTTCAAAAAAATAATAATAATAAAAATGAACCCTCTCATAAATTCAAACCAATTTCAGTTTAAGTCTGGTATAACTACTTCTGGTAACAAAAATGAAAATGCAGCCGTAAAAAAAGAAAAACATTTACTCTCTTTTTTTCTTCAATTGCAATAAATAAAAGTTGCCAAAATACCCCTACGCTTGCAATAATATTATAACCTCCTTATTCAGTAATTTTATAACTTCAATAACCCTCATTCAGTTCCGTAAGGATTTAGTTCCACATTATTCATATTTCATCAGACTAATATTCAGCAAATTAATCTGTACTCGGACAAATACACTTCAATGTTAACTCTGAACATGCAACACCATAATAGTTTTGCCCTGAAAATCTGAAATGAAGCTGAGCTATAAACACTTATTGGGAAGTATTGCCTGAATGTTTCCATTGTATCGAATACATAAGTACATTTTTACACAACTGGCTATCTAACACTTTCAGCTGGTCGAAAACACACAGTACTTCTTAGCCCAACACACCATATAAATAGATACATGAAGGTATTTAATCTTGATTTTTGCAGCTGAATCAAGGGGTCAGCAGAACCCACCCAGGCATGTTGCATATTTTGGAATCTGGTTGCCATGTGTCACCCTCCCCCTTTGTAATGGCATGTATGCTCGTCGAATGAATTGTTATTCTGCGACCATTTTCTCTAAGACTGGGACATATTCGTAACTTCTTTACAGGTTGATCCCATGAAATTTATGGCATTAACTCAGGTCCTCTAAATTCATGTAATGAGGCCAGCGAACATCAGCAGTTGACAAGAAGATCAGGAGACTTTATGTCAAAATAGCACCACAATTATTAGACCATGTGTCGTTTCCTCCTACTATGTCTGAATCCCTTCCACAGCAGTGGGATGGTCATCCATATCTGAAGCACACTCATCAAGACCTGTGAAAATATGGAAGCATAAAACCTTTTAAGAACACGATGGCTCTTTAGGTACAAGATTATTTTTTTTGTTGCAACATCTCATAGTTGAACTGTTGTACAATAGAAACCAGAACCAAATCAGACATTAATAATCAAAACGAATGCCCTGAGATTGAGAAACTCACCTTCTTTTGCCTTCTCTTTGGATCTTTCCTTTCTAGGTTTCTTGAAACTAGTCCTTGTTTCCGATAACAGATCTTTGTATTTTTCCAGTATCCTGTTCTTCTCGTCAATATGACCCAATATCTCATATGCATTAGCTACTTTCTGCACTATTGACTTTTCAGGGGGCTTTCGATCAAAAGATTCAAGTCCTTTGAAGAGCTTTTGATTCCGAAGTTGAGTCGCATACAAGTATGAATGATGACAGAAATTCAAAACGTTAGCCATTGAAAACAAGATAACACACATTGTCATATCTAACTGTAAAGAAGTGATGGGGATACCTTTACAAGATTTTCCAGCATGTTATTTCGATAGTAAATTGATATCATACGCTTGCACAAGTCCCACGGCACTGAGTGCAGATCAGATCCTATTTTCCTCATCCAAAATCGGTGTGCTTCTTCAGGTCTATGATCCATATCCAGAGCTTTAATTAACTGTGCATATGTTCCCATTGTGGTGCCCTGACCCTTGCTCAGCATCCATTTAATTACCTAGTAAGTTTTCATTAAACAGAAAACATAAACAGCTTGATTAACATATCACCAAACTACTCTCTTTTCATATATAAGATCATATGGTTTAAGCAGTTGACAAAAGCATCCCCTATTTTCACGCGGATTCTCGGAACTGAGTAATTGCAAGCTGAACCTGAACTCATATAGAAAGGATGCAGACAGAGTAACAACTGAATGTAGGCCATCAAACCTGAATAATTCTATGCCATTCATACTTCTTTTCAAGAACAGCCAATGCTCTCTTTAACATTGCGATGGGAAAATTCTGCTCCCACGCCACCCACGAGTCTAAAGATCCATAAACAGCGTCTTTACTGTCCTTGAGCTCAACAAGCTGCATACACATCACAATAAAACCAATCAAACATCTCTCAAGAACCAAAACATGTTCACCAGTCCTCCATTTATCTTCTCACCATGTCAATCAGAAACTTCTCTTTATCTCTATTCGAAATCCTATCCCCTATGTAAGTGCTACTCACGCCACCAACGTCCCAAGCCGGATGCTCAGAAGATTCTTCATGGGCAGCACTCGGCTCCTATGAAATTAATTCAGAAATTTAATCATCTAATTACAATAAAATGCAGCAACAAAGGAGAAAATGAACATTGAACACAGAGTGGTGAGTTACTGAGGCACCAGCTAACCTTCGGGTCATTGAAATTTCCAGAAGAAAGGCTCTTAGGAATGTAATTCGATTTATTATTGCGCCAAAACCTAATCTGGACGAACCGGAGCAGGGAAGGAGGAGGAGGAGGAGCAGTCGGTAATATTGAACAAGAATTTAAGAGCGGGTTAGGGTTGGGTAATGAGGTGGCTTGAGAGAGGTGGAAGGCACCGGCGGCCGACCGGACGGTACTGTGGGATTTGGCAAACGCTGCTCTCGCCGCCATGGATGAGAGAGAAAGCTTGACTGACTGTCTTACTGGTTTTTGGAGAGACGGAGGGTTTGAAGGAGAAGACGCTCGTCATTTAAATGGGCTTTGAGTTGGGCCTGGCAATGTCTTCAGCCCGACTTATCGGGCTTTCAACAATTGCTATTAGTAAACAAAAAGTCCACGCAACAAACAGCGTCGTTTTTAACCTTGATCAATCACATTATTTTATTTTATTTTGATAAAACGGTAAGGAGACAAACAGCGAATACCATAGGGAGGCAACAGACGACAACACACAACTCGACAACTGCTGACTAAAGAGCAACAAGACAACGGGCAGAACAGACTCAACAAACTAAATAATAATACAACGAACAAGATCAATTGTCCGACAACAATTATATACATACATACAAGACTCAATACAAAATTGCCCAATTAATTCTTGTAAACCTCCACGACTGCCAGACCCAAAGAGATAGAAACTCTTCTGCAATCTTCATATAAGCACAGGCCTTTCAAATCTTGATGTGGCTACACCTGTATTCTTCAGATCATCGGTTTTGAAACAAATAAAGCACGTCAACTCAATAGAAGGCATAACAGATGACTTAAAAAGCTAGGAAAACCCATCTAGCTTGGAACAGTCAGCTGCTCCACTTTGCATCATGCCTAAGAATTGGACGTACCACCTGCGATTGAAAGCAACACGCGACAACAAGTGCATCCACCGGTGACCAAACCCAAACAAGACCCAAAACGTAACAAAAGAAAAGCAACAAGAACTACAAACCCAAAAAGAGGCGTTTGAGCCGCACAAACACCATCAATCAAAAAATCTCCTCCAGCGTCCATCACCTCGCCGGAAGCCAAAAAAACATCCTCCATCAACCTCTCCAGGCTCCAATCACCGACAACTTCAATACCGAACAACCTCCACCGCTACAACATATGCCAAAAATTCCGCCCGACCCTCCCACCATCAGATCCGGGCCACCTAAACCGCCCACCTACGGCTAGGGCGACCACGGCGACGCAAGAGGAAAAAATCAGCCAGGTCGACGCCGCTGGACAGGAGACCGACGAGAAGAGACTGGGAAGGAGAAGGAAAGGAGAATCGGGAGGAGTAGACTTACCGACGAGGATGAATTTGGCGGAGGAGAAGCAACTGATCAGATCAGAGGTGACGGGAGAAGGTTTGAGAAGGTTTTGATCAATCACATTACTTTGATATTCATCTATTACTCTAAAATTTAATAGTTTATTATCGGATTCGAAAATAAAATGATAGTTTAGGATTTGAAGTTTTAGGAAAGAAATCGATTGCAAACGTAAAATGACAAATTGACGAATTATGATATGTTATAGTTTAGGAAAGTGGTTTATAAGTCGTTTGGATAAAATCATAGTATGATGTGTACCATAATTCGTCGGTTTTTATTTTACACCGAAAATCAGGTTTGTAGCGGCTGTGAAGTTTTATATTTTTCTCTAAACCATTGTAGACCAAAGCAATGTTTCTGTCTTTCTGACTTTGCAACGAGAGTTGCGAAGAATATTTCAGCAGGACTGCAAATCAAAATTTTTATTTAAGAGGAAAACATCCGCAAAGAATGGAGGAATACACCATAGGTGAGACTAGGAAAATTCCACAAAGAAAAGTGTCACGGTGGGATTCGAACCCTTGACCTTGTCATTACAAGTTAAGGAGTTCTACTAACTCAACCACCACCTTATTGACTGCAAATCAAAATAAACATAAGGTAAGTAGTCCGCATGCATACCCAATTTTTAAGCAGGGAGCCTCCAGATTGAGGCGCAAGACGCATCATCTTCACTCAGGCACCTCAACTTGATCAGCACATGCGTAACAATTGCACAACCGAAACCCAATGCAGCACTTGATCCCACAAGCGAAACAGAAGTACAAATCAGCACAACAAAGGCATCTTCCTTAGTATTCATATCCCTTGCGGCCATAGCAAGCTCAATCCCAGCAAACAAAAGCAGCACGCCGAGAACCCCAACAGGAAACTGCGTCAAAATTTTAACCAAGCTCGAGCCTAAAACAAGTCCCAAAACCAGCTTAGTTACACCCAAAATCGCCACACACGCGCCACTCCTACCTCCAAACTTATACTGACCAGCGAGGCCACCAGCACCGTGACAACTAGGCATCGCGCCAAACCATGTCCCTACTAAGTTCATTAAACCAACTGTGATTGTAACGGACGTGGGTGTGAAATCCTTCTCCGGAAAAAGATCATACGAAAGCTTACAAACAGCCACAACTGAATTAAGTATGGACAAAGGAAGCTGTGGGATTGTTCCCTTTATAAACCCGTTCTTCCAAGCCTCTTTTGATATATGCACAACGGAAAACTTCGAAGGGCCAAATTTTATATGATCAACGACACGAGGGTCTCTCACAAATGCCAAAATCACACCCAATACGAAGATCATGAAAGCTGAAGGCAAAGATGTCAACACTCTCCTTACTCTAATCCTCGTACTTTGACGCGCAGCTCCTGCATCAATCTGATCATTGACAACTCCATCGTTGATCTCCTCACCTGCACCATTCACAAGCACAATAAAGCAAGCACACACAATAGCCAACACCAAACCATCCAACCCTAACCAAGCCCTAACCCCAATAGACTTTGAAGTTGCAAAATTCTGCTCATTCCTCACATACTTAACCGCAATCATAGCGAAATTCAAGCCCTGGGCAAGCTGAATCCCTCTCACAATCGGTAAAGGTATCAACTTGTACACAAACTTCATCAACCCAGTCACGCCCAAAACAAGCAAAATCGCACCGGTGCAAATCCCAGCAGCCATTATCTCCGGCACGCCAAAGTCAGGACTCGAGATAGCCGCAGCTGCTATGGATTTCATCGGCTGAACTGGCATCGGGACGCCGTATAATGCGCCGGTGATGATGTTGTACACGCCGGTGAAGATGAGAGTGGTGCCCAAGTTGAGATTTTTGGATAAAGTGAGGGCTAGGATTATGGGTATGTAGGTACCCAAATCGCCCATTGCTCCGTTCAACTCCGCCCATTTTGATCTAAAGATTAGATTTTGCTTCGTTTTGTGCAAAAGGGTTTTTGAAAAATCGGAACTTGGTGGTGGGTTTTGGTGATCTGATGTGTTCTGGGCTTCCTCCATTTCATAAGATGATCGCCAAACGCTATGCATTTCATACCTCCATTAGCTTTAATTATATAGAGAACAAAATTATTTTGATATTTTTTTTTCTATGTAAATTTCATGTTTTTTCATTATTTTGATACATCAAATATATTTTTTGTTAACCTCATTTAATATATTCTCTTACAAGTCTTGTAGTTCCTCGGATACTTCCCGTCGATGCTTCAAATAATTGGGATTTGGATTCTGCTTGAGTCACGATCAATTGTCGCTTTCCAAATTCAATATTTTCTTCCGATTAGGAAATCCGAAATATGAACTGAGATAAAACAAGTGATTTGCACTGGAATAAAGAAACGGAAATTGAGTAAAAACAACCGAACGAATCGATCGAATTGATGGAGTAATCTCTCGAAGAAGAACTCAGTCGCAATCCTCTCTAATGTTTTTCGACTTCGAATCGAACTTCAAATTGTCGAGTTCCTGTAGTTTTCAATCGATATCAACATCGATTCAAAAATAGAAACTGCCTTGCCGCGCGCCCGGCTTACACATTAACGTCGCGCCCAGCATAGACTTTAAGTGCTGGTCACGACCCAGCCTTAATGTCGTACTTGGACGCGCCGAATGATATTTCCTAGTCGACCGATTGGCTGATGAACCGACCGGTTGACTAAACAACTCAACGGTACTGTTCTTTTGTCCTCACACCAGCCGACCGGTTGGCTTTGAGTCCAACCTTTCAGCCCACCGGTTGGCGCTATCCAAACTTAACCGAAAATCATATTGAGCTCAAATGAGTTCCAAAATGTTTTGTTTATTTCACAAAACATCTTTAGTAGGTTTATACATGTCTTACAATACGTATACTCTAAAATCTCCAACAAGTCTCAGTTCAAAAAATGCTCTATGCTTTATCTGCGGCTAACCTGAACCATATGTATCCACTATCAAACATTTTTAAAAGTAGAGGCAATCGGAATATGATTTTCCTGACAAGGGCATTTTTTGAAATCAAGATGATGATGCTCCAAAATGCCTTTTTGGGTGACGAGAGGCTGTTAATCAAAAAGAGAGGCATTAGTCAGAATCTGGCCTCTGGGTCAGTCTTGATTTGATTTAAAATGATGCCAACCTTCATATTCTGTGTGATTTAAAAGATCTGAGGCTGCTTATCAAAAAAAAAAAAAAGATCTGAGGCTCTTCTGTGAGGATGTAAAATAGGTTTACATTGATCGACAGAACTAGAAGCAATAAAGATGGCAGTAAAGTCAATATAAATGCTTTCAGATTTTGATCAGGTATAATAACACTGTCTGGAACTCTTGAGATTTAATGCCCAGAATTTCAGATCTTTATTTTTGAGTCATTTATGATGTTGTGAATACCAAGAGTTAGAGGATCAGACATCAGAGCATGCAGCTTAAGTCATTTTCACAAGGGCCAAGCTTCTCAGAACAAGTTAAGTAGCCCTGGTATTAATTTATTCATAAAAAAAATATAAAACGATCAAGACCAAATAAAATTAGACCTTCTGAAGTTGACCTTCTGTTTGAAGACGTGCTGAAGAATATGCTTCACCTGTTGTCTTAATCACTTCTGCATTTTAATTTGATATGTAACCTGGTATATGATATGAGATTGTCAAACTCCCAAGAAAAAAAAGCCTACTAGCAGGGTTGACATTCTTATCCCATTATTTATATTTCTGCTCTGAATCTGAGAACATGCAAAAATAAGGTCAGGTGAAAGATCGCTTTCAGCAATCAGTGGACCTAAAGAATTTAGGTTGAGCCAGTTGAAACTACTTTCAGGTAAAACGCCTCCCAAATTAGAGGTTTCAGCTTGAAAAATTAGTCAATTGCCTATATGTTATGCCTACAAGACTGTAACTGAATATATTTACAGGTGCAAAAAGGTCGAAATCAAGGAAATTGAAAATAAATAAGATGTAATTCTGTAGAGAAAGGAATCTGAGATGTGCATCAGATAGACATGAGATATTATATAGATTCATAAAAGACCTGAGAGTTTAGATTAAGACTGCTTTGTTAAATTAAAGAGCCTGATAAAACAGCGAAAGATCGTCTTTACGATCAGGTGAATACAGGTCCATAATGTAGTCGAGCCTTTATGACTAGAGGCAAAACTTACCGCTGCAAAAGACACTACTATTCAACAATGCTCAGTAAGAACAGAAGGATACAACATACATGGTGATCATTTTTTGAGGGTTCTGATATGATTGACCCGCACAGTGCACCTCATTATTAACAGATGAGCAGAAGTGTCAAGTCTTCTTCTCGACTCTTCTCAAGGCTGGACAATGTTCCCAGGAGAGTTTTCAGACAAATTGCTGCCAGTTTCATCGGAGTCTTCATTGTTGACTATCTCAGACTCACGGCACTCTAAACTGCAAAATGCTTTCTCACCCCTGCAAGAAAATTAATAGTATCAGCTCGCAGTTTACTTCTGCACACATTACTTTAAAGTCAAAGCATGAGGCCATGACGAACCTGTACATAAAAATATCGCCACCATCCAGCGTCTTGCTGCAGTTGTAACAAAAACTCAAGAAATTCTTTGATGGCATTGAAGCTGGAATGTCAATGCACTTTGCAGTTGGGTGGAGCACGGAGTTGCACTGTCCTTTATTAGTACCCAGGCTGCTAGTCGATGTGCCGGGGAATTTAGAGCGACATCCTAAAATGCAGTCACTGTAAATATGAGTTGTTTTGGGATTCGGACCATGTGCAATAACACATGTATAATCTTCAGATAGCTCAATGTCAGCAGCTGAGATGAACTCGGACATGTCAGGGTCACTACAAAACTGTGAAACATCAGCTGCATTCAGGCCTCCTTCAAATGGCGCAGGATGGAAATGTTTAGTAGCTAAACTCCTGGACCAAAACTTCTTATCACTTAAACTCAAACCTAAGTTAGATTTGCGTACAATTCTTGGCATAGGCGGAAAACGCCTGCCAGAAGAATCCAATGAACAAGACCGGAACACCTCAATAAGATCAGGCTCCATTGGGTCATCAGCCTCATCTCCAATTTCAAAAATGCACCTAGAATTACTTGCTTTGTTCACCGAAGGCTTACCCTCGCTTCGACTGAACACCGGGTAATTCTTAGGAAGGGATTTTGAAGCTTTAGAAGAGTCAAAATTATTTCCAGAAGTCAAAGGCTTGATCTTCAGCTGGGGTCCAAATATGATATTCTTGGTACCTAATTCAGCTCTCACCACACTATCATCAATAATGCTCAAACCTACCTTACTACAATCCCAGCACTTCTGATCCTTAGACCGACCACCAACGCTTGAAAGCACCCTAGAATCTAAAGGGGAAGTCGGGCTCTTAGCAGCGTCACACTCGAACAATCCCTTCATACTCAACCCCACAAACAGGCCCGGCACATTAAACACTGAGTTCTTCCTTGGTCGCTGATTGCGGAAATCATTTCTTAATAGAAAGTCGGAAACAGACATGTAGGTGTACGCCTTGGCCTGATCTTGATGAATTGATCTAGTCCTCTTTCTCAGCATTGTTCACACACACATTCACAAACCCCTTATCTGCCAGACAATAACCAACCTCCATCATCATCATCATCATAAAAATCAGTATTTAGAAATCAAGAGAAATCACCGATTAGTAACACAACCGCAGCTTGAAGATACAAAAAACTGATCAAATTAAAAAAAATTAAGAAAATAAAAAACCTAATCAATCTTCGCAGAATATATCAAAATCAACCAACACAAAATCAAACCTAGCTGACACACTCCAATCAAACTCAACAGATCATAAAGACGCCATCTTCACATTTAACACAAACAGCAAGCTCCACCAAAACCATCATCATCACATATCGAATGCTCCACATTCCATCAATATCAATATCACCATCAACAAGCACCATTATCATAAAAAGATGAAATCTTTACAGACGAATTACTACCTCCGGAGCTCCGATCAGCTTCACAGCTTACAAATCGCAGGTAGCACCCAACAGACGAGGTTTGACGGGTAGCTGGGTCGAATATGTGTGTGACTGAAACTCGTTCAGTACACTCTTATTATTATTTTATTTTTTTACAGAAACGTATCGAAACCGTAAGAGCACTCGCCTTCTATAACACTCATACACGTACTAAACTACGTATTCGTATACCGTATAATTATACGGTTCTTGTCGTGTAGCGATACGATACATCTCTCACATTCATGTCTTCAGTTTCTTCTGCTCTGTTCTTTTATTGGACAAGTACTAGCTTCGCTAAACGACGGCGTACGATGTCTGTGAGTCACCCGCAAGGCAACAAAAGGGGTGGTGTAAAAGCGACGGGTGGCAGTACAACAGACGCTCACGGCTCTTTATAATTACACAGCTTTTTCACCCTCAAAACGACACGTTTTGATGCGTTAATGGTGACTGCAAGTCCAAGTTTGAAATGATAATGTGTAATTATATATGACATTTTTGTCCTCGGTAAAACTCATCAGAATCTGATTCGCATTAATTAACATAAATACTGATAATTCTTTTATTAAATTCGCTGCCAAAGTTAAACTTTACCATAAGGATAAAATTTTAAAACTTAATTATCTTTAATATAAATTTACAAAGTACACAGTACTGCTTTATAACAATGTTTGACTCATATTTACAGTTTTCACGGTCAAACTTGACAGCCGTCTCTCTTTTCAACGTGAAGCCAAACTAAACGGCGTAAGATAATAATATTACTACTCGTAAACCGGTTTTGAAACTTGTGACGACTCGTAAATTGGTTTTGAAGTCGGGTCTGACCGCTTTTGTCGAACCGATCGGGTTTATTACAATTCATCGGTTCGATAGAAAGTGAAAATCCTTCAAAACCTGCCGCTCTCGCGTCTCAGTCTCCCGCTTGCCACAGCTCCAGCAAATAAACTACGGATGAAAGGCAAGCTCCTCAGCGGCCGGTGAGTCGTACTGCTCGGTTTTCTTATTTATCTGTTGCTGTTTTTCGGAGGATTTACACTGCGTATTTGTGTTTTCACCGATCGTTGATGTGGTGCGATTTTGTGTGCATTTTTAGTGTTTTTAGTTTAATCAACGCTGTTAAGGTATCTATATTGTAGAATACGATTTCATGTGTCTGTTTCATTAATGCTGTGAACATCTTGTTATTAATTTGGAAATTGCAGATACTTTTTGTGCAACAATTTTGATGATTAGGTCTTCTATTTGTATGGACTTTTTTTTACAGATTTGTGAATGGCTTTGCCAGTGGCAGACTGGTAAATATCGCTGGGGAAGCATTTTTAGCTGTTGGGATTGTAAGATTCATTCGTCTTCTAGATACATATTACTAATGTTTCTCACATCTAGACACATAAGAAACTGTTAATTACGTTGAGCATGTATAACTTTTAGCCATTAACTTCAAGAGCTAATGGCTACTGATTCATCAAATGATATAGAGGTGGTCATTATCTCTATGAGTTTCAAACTCTTCTACTCTTGAGCCGTCAGCCTAAGAATGGACTTCTCCTTGTTGGCCGAACTTCTTCTCTGTAGTAAAAAAAAATCCTGTCATTCTAAATTGGAACAAACCTACATTCTATTTGAAATGATTGTTGTTGGGAGACTTATAAGATCGTAATACAGACCACACGGGATTTGTTTTTGAATACCTGCCAATTTTAAAAGCTCCTTATCGAGTTGGGTCATCGTATAAGCTTTCCAGCATTCTTTCTTTTCAGCAAGTCACTAATTGGATGATGCCCATATACTACCAATCTTATTGCAGATGGTCTTGACATAGGGTTGGAAGTCACCGGTGTTCCTGAATAATATCTACACAAATCAGTCCGTCTTTTTTCCTTCTAAATAGATAAAAGAAAAAGACAGGTAAACTCTTTGTTTATTTAGTGATTTCAATGGCCACTATGATGTGGCATTATTTTGTTCTTATGTGGGGGCTAAGATTTCTTTGCTGGTGCATTATTATGTCCGTGTCTTGGCGTATCCCATCTACTTCCGATTTATACCAAACCAGTTAACGGGCCTAACATAAAGCTGCAGTTTACCATCTTTATCTGCAGTTCCAAGGTTAAGTTCATTGTCATTTTCTGATTCTGTACCTGATGCTCTACCCTGCAAAGACAGTAGTCCGTAAGGCATAATTGATGAACACATGTTTCGTAATTGGCGCAGTTAGCTTTAGTGACTGATTTTCATTGATTCAGTGCATATAAGATTGCACGTGGCATTTTGTGCATTCTTTACCAATGCTATAAGTCTTACGTGATAGTTAGTCAGTCAGAGCTTTGTGATTGAAGTTGAAGAGAACATTTCTTCTCCATTTAGGTTGCCAAACAAGTCTGCTAGTAATGGCATTTTGTCTTGTATCTCCTTATTCAATCCTTTCAAGTGCTGAAGAATGGAAATTTTAATGTTAACACCCTAAAAAATGAATTTGTATGATGTCTAATAGTTTGAATTTTAACAGGAAACCTTAGGTATTCTACATTATTTTCCTCCCGCCAACATTATCTGGTTGCACAATTTGCTTAAAATGGTGATGGCTTATACGAATGAGCTGACATAGATTGAAAAATACCATCTTATTTTGGCGTTCACATTTTTGCACATCCTTAAGACTCCCATTCGCTGAAATATTAGTTAAAGCTATAAGACTTGCTCACAAATTGAATTGATCTGATTCTTTTTAACTTTACTTTTCCACTAATACATTCAATGCACTTCCCATATGCTTATACAGCACACTTGCATAGTTGCCGTGTCCATATTTATTATTAAGCTGACAATATTATGTTCAATTGATAGCAGCAAAAGTGACGAGCTGTTTTGATGAGTCAATGGCCTGAGCTTCCTTTGTGTAGCTGAAGTTGATGAATTCAAAATAATCAAAGTCCTTCAAAAACTTAGGATGCGCTTCATCCACAAGCTCCTTCGGTGGCTTTATTACAGTCCCTTCTACAGGCACCAAGAATGTCCCGATTGAGTACCTCTCATCGTTGCCACTCATCCTCACTCTGTGTCTTGCCGCATGCAGCCTTCCATTGCTCCATGCCTACACAAGTAAATTAAACATTTATCCTCTGATTTGAATTTCAAATTTACAAAATGCGCAATATATGATGTGAATTTCTGTAATAGGAATGTGACTGAGACAAGCAAGTAGGGTTTAGGTTACCATGAGAGGGTCTCCAACCATAAACACAAAGGAATTAGGCGGCTGAGATAGGTTGAGCCATTGTCCATCCTTTTTCTGAACTTCAAGCCCTGAAACTTTGTCAGCAAAAAGAATGACACACAATGGTTTGTCAGTGTGGGCACCTAGTCCATCCATAGAAGTTCCAGGTGGAGGAGGTTTGTATTTCATCAGCCTCATTAGTGTCTTGCACTGCGCAACAACGACTGTTTTTGAACCATCCTCCTCTCGTAACCCATAGCAATCCACAATTGCCCTAAGTATGGTATATTGTAGCTCATCTAGTTGCTTCGTTATAGGAATCATAGCTTGGCTGGCAACCAGGAAAGAATTATTTACACAACTAGATGGCAGAGAATCCATTTTTATGTACATAGTTTTTATTTTTACATAATTTATTATTCTCTGATAAAGAAATATAACTTTTTTGGGCAGATATTATTTATCAATGGAAGAGTAACTTACCAAAACCGATCAGTGCCATCGGCCCACATCAACTTCTCAAAGCTTGTAAGTGAGGTTAAATTTGAAGCATCTTCAATTCCAAAGCTCTCATACAAATTGCTAAGATAGTAACCATGATAAGGCTTTGGATTTTTATTCATCTCCTTGATCTCTGCAGAAAGCTTGAACATTCCCCTCACAATCTCAAAAGTCTCTTCAACTAACTCTGGCAATATCTCATCAAACCCCACTTGAAAAAACCCATATTCCTCACAAGCCTCTCTTACCATCTTGCATATTTGGCCCCAATTAGCCGTCCTCCAACCAGTTTCTCCTGAGAAATCAATGTTAGGAATTTCACATGATGTTGGTTCTGACATTGCTGTTATCTTGCTTCAAACTTGGTCATCATATGGTGGTTTCTTTATACCACACTTCTGAGGTATGTGAAAACAAAATGTCAATGCTCAATTTCGTTATGGTATCTTTTGCAGGCATGACAAAGGTATCTATCTATCTATTTATGCCGGCATACTTGCTTTTTATATATATTATGTTTATAAATGTATGATCATTGAAGTGCAGTGAGCATAATTATTGCCACAAAATAATACTCTATTACATGGTTAGTCATTAACAATACAATTATATGAAAGAGAAATGCTGAATTTAAATCATTTAGTGTGATGACTGAGCGTGGTATAGACATTTTTGCTCACATCATCAGTACAAAACAATTGAATAGAAAACATACTGTTAAGTTTTGGTTGCATTATTATTGTTTAGCATAAAAATTGAGTTGGACAAAAACTCCAAGTGAAGTCCAAAAACAGAGTATCTAGAAATGATATGAAGCGTGAAAATGTTTTGGAAATTATAAATAAATGATTGTTGCATGCATGCATGCACAATACTGTTACTGTCACACCTCATATCAGAAGGGAGTAAGTAAAGAAGAATTCAAACAAAGTGGGGGTAAATCCGTAAATGTAAATAGTAATTATTATTTTTTGATAGGGTAAATAATTTAAAAATAAATAACTGACAAATATACTGACGCATTATTGATACTTTTGCAGATGAAGAAAAAAAGAGCAGTGTCAGAGAAGTAGGTTAGCGTGACGTATTTCAATTGAGCGCGCAGTAGTGTCAGAGAAAATCTTTGGAAAGATGATTTGATTAGGTCATGAAGATGAATGAAATTAAAAAAAAGTGATAACCTATCAATCAATTCAGTCAACGACCAACTGCCCTCCAACCCTAAATAAACCCTATATCTTCTTCCCTCCACGGCTAAACCCTAAACTTCCACTCCTTTGATCTTGGAGGCTTGAACCCTTGAAATAAAATTCTCACAAGTCTGAGACAAAATGGAGAGTTGATTGGGCATGTGAGTGTTAATGGCGGCAGAGAGTAGTACTGGTAGTTGTAGAGTGTGGAAATGGTGTAATAGCATTGCATCATCAGACATCATCCATATCAAAGAAAACCCTAAAAAGTACAGCTGCTTCTTCTTCTCTTTGTGTATTTCTGACAGAATCAGCGAGTGAGATGGTGAGTTGTTATATCAATTTATTACTGGGAAAGTTGGCGTGAGAAGATGGTGATGAGTGACCACTGAGCTGCCATGTCATAGTACATCATATCAAACTTAGTACAAGCTACGGAATTGGCTGGTTTAGTAAGTACGTATAAATTTATAATACCTGATGGATATATGCGATGCAGACGTCATCACTGCCTCAGCAGCAGCAGCTGATGACCGGCTGATGACGGAGTAGAAGAAGAAGCATATCAGAAATGAAGCTACTAATGAAACAACAATGATGCTCGGTCCTCCCATCATATAAAGTTATGGCCTCATTTTACTCCAAATATCAAAATAAAACCCTACAATAGTACATCTGTCATCAGGGGTTGACTGATGATTTATCCAAATTCACATCCTCACACATATACAGGGATCCTTTAAACTACCTTGAATCTTCCAACCAAAACTTGTTCATTTAAAAAAGCAAGTTCAGGATGTGGAGCATCAATATTATTTCCATGTACAAAAGCAAACACACATATCAATCTACAACTACAAGGTTAGCAGCACATCCATGAGAGGAGGAGTGGTTTGCTCCTCGATACAAAATTTCTCAAAAAATTTACATAACTGGAGAGCCAAGAAATGCTCTTTACCTTCATTATCACTATGCACTAACTAACAAGTCACACACCTCTTTGGCAAGAACACTTGAAAAAAATCTATATAATTAAGATTCTAAAACAGATGAAGATGAAGAAGCTCTCTGCTGCTTTCTAAGGACAATGTAGGCATTGCAGCAATTACTATTCTTATCCTTCATTTTCCTCCAATCCTCAGCTATGTCATTTGCAATCTTGAATGCATCTGCAGCTGTCCCAAGTAGCCCTTTCCCAGTAAACCCCACTGTGTAAAGACCATTCTTCCCTTTCCAGTTGTTAGGAAATGCTCTTCTTGGCATCCCTTCCTCACTGAAGAAATCACACCCCTGCAAAATCCACCAACGTACAAAAAAAAAACTCAAGTCCCATTTTGGAAACAATTGTTGATATGAAATTGTGAGAGGAGAATGTGATTACCTTGAGCCAAGTAGGAACATTGCTTTTGTAACCAGTTGCCAAAATAATAGCATCAAACTCCTCTTCAACTCCATTCACAAACTTGGCGCCATTTCTTGTTATCTCTTTAACACCTTCCTCCATAACCTTAATAAGTACGACCAAATCACACAATTTAAACAAATTTCAAAAAAAAAAATCAACCACCAAAGGTACAATCTTTATCCAATTCCGGATGATGGGTGTACCTTAATTCGCCCACATTTGATCTGAGCAAGTGCGCCCACGTCAAGAACAGGAGTCTTCCCCGTCGCGTTCTTGAGCTCAAGCGGGCCGGTCTTAGGCCGCCGGAGGCCATGCTTGTCCGTTTTCCCTATAACACAGTTAGCCATGAATAAGAGCAATCTGTCTACTAATCTTATTGGCAGCCATTTCAGCAGACTCATTGCAATCCCAAATGTTGAGAGTCCAAACATCTCTCTAGGTAACACGTGCACCTGCAACAACAGTATTGACAATTAAAATTGCTCAGTAATTTAAACCTAAAAAGCTCAATAAATCAAAACTTCGAATATCCTCCAACAACAACTAAAACATTTAAAAATCAAAACCTTTTTTTTTTTTGATAGTGAAATAAAATCAAAACTTTGATGAACACCCACGTACAGAAATGGCGGAAATCGACCTGGGGTTCACGCAAAATCCAATCTTTTGAATCAAAGATCGAAACTTGAAGAATACCCAGTTGCCAAAACGCCGAAAACAAGACTGGGGTTCACTCAAAATCCAATCTTTTGAATCAAAGATCGAAACTTGAAGAACACCCAGTTGCCAAACGGGGGTTTACTCAAAACCAGAAAAAGTTTGAATCAAAATGTTTACAAAACTGGAAAGAAAGACTCACATTGTTCCTGACAACCATGTACGGAACAGCATTGTGACGACACAAATCCAAGCTAACCTCCATGCCAGAATTCCCACATCCAATCACCAACACCTTCCGCTTCTCAAACTCCAAACCAGACTTGTAAACACTCGTATGCTTCACAATCCCCTGAAACTTCTCTATCCCAGAAATCTCCGGAATCATCGGCTCTGCATTTTCCCCACTAGCCACAATCAACCACCTCGAAATATACACTGAATCCTCACTCGTCACTTTCCACAGCCCGCTGGTTGGATCGAACGCGGCATCAGTGACGGACTGGTTGAACTGGGGCTTGATGTCGAAGTGAGCAGCGTACGATTCCATGTAGGAGATGAACTGCTGCTTCGAAGGGTATTTTGGGAAATGGGGAGGGAATTTCATGAGCGGGAGCTGGCAGAAGTGTTTTGGGAGGTGGAGTTTGAGTCGATCGTAGGTTCTGTTTCGCCAGAGCGAGGCTATGCAATCGGCTCGCTCGAGGATGATTGAAGAAACTCCTTGTTGGGATAGACAGGCTGCTGCTGCTAAGCCGGATGGTCCGGCGCCGACTATGATGGGTCCGTGTGCGTAGACGCACTTCGACCTCGTCTCCATCCTCGCCGGTGTTATCTCAAAGACTTGAAATCTTGATGCTCTGTTTCTGCTCTGTTTTTTTGAAAGTGTTCTGTTTCTTGGAGAGTGGTGGATGTATTTAACGGTTAATGGAGGAGTTAAAAAGAAGAAGGAAAGAGAAGGATTTTTATAGTAATTACAAAAACTGTGTTTTGGGCTTTGGAATGAAGAAGGCCATAAATACATTTCTGGAGATACACTGTTTTCAAAAGATCTTCAATTTCATGCGTCCAATCTAGAGTCTCCATATGGCTTTATGGGTTCGAAAGCTTAATGGGATCTTGTGGTCCGCGGGCATGAAGCCTAGAATAATCTATATTTAAATCTATTGGCAGCCAAGTTTTAAGCTTAACGGACTAGGGTGCAATGTTTTTGATCCGGTCAAGCCTATCATGGTCCACTTCGAAAAATCCAATTAAGCATACTAAAAAGCCTAGTAAAAGCCTACCAAAACAAAAGAGATGTTACATTTTGTTTTTATAAATTAATTTTTCTTAATATTTGCCTTTTTGAGAGTGATTCCAAAGATATTAATATCTCAAACAAAGAAGATTTGTGGATTCCAAGGTTATTGATAAACTTGGTTTCTTATCAAGTTTCCTTTTGAATTTTTTGCTATAAGCCAGTGTATAGTCCCCCGTATAGTTTGTTCACAAACATAAAATATTATATTCATTATTTTCATACAAGATTAATTAGCCGGACCTAGTGATATATAAGGCACAGCCCGGCCTAGCCCACATGTCTATCAAAAACAAGGTCCATTGACTGCCTAAGTCTCAAAAAATATGTTTGAGCTTGGCCCAGACTAACTCACATAAATTTGAAGTGTAGGCTAAAACTTAACTAAACCTGATCCAAACCAATTTTTTATGGGCTAGGCCAATCCGACACACCCTGTTGGAGAGGCCTAGTCCAACCTAGCAAAATACAAAACTGTGTTTTGTCATTGAATCTTTATTTGCATATATCTCTCTCCAAGGACTGATTTTTATTTTTATTTTTATTTTGTTAATGGATTTAATACACATTGATATCGTTTAATATACTCTTTTTATAAATTGAAGGGTAAATTCTACATTGAACACGTTTTCCAATCAAGGTGTGCAGCGGAACTCTAAAATGATCATTTTCTTATCTATAAAAATCATCTTTAATACCATGTGAATTAACAAATCACATGCCTATGAAATTCACAAGAACATGTGTTACGGAAGAAGGGTGACGATCAGATGAAAACTGATTCCATTAGTTAAATAAGTAATAAAATAAAACTATATAAATAATAGGGGCTCCGAACTACCATTCAAGTCTAAGAGATCTGCACTACCACAACTTCTAATCAGGTGTCAAAATTAAAAAGTCTGTTAAAGTTAACAGATGAAGCTAATTCCGTTAGTCAACTCTGTCAGTCAAAATATTATTAAATATTTTTTAATTTAATCTATATATTTCTCATCGTATGTTTTTAATTTTATTATAATATTTTTAATTTTCTTTAAATTTCATACTACTTATTTTTAACGATTTTTTTGATTTTGCCCTCTAATTGAAAAATATAATAGTTCAGACTTCAGAATTGAAATCAATTGATAGTTCGAGGTTTCTTTTTATACTTTTCCTTAAATAATAAAATATTATCCACACTAGTGCACCCTATTACAAAATAAAATAATTATAATATTTACATGTGAAAATGGAGGAGGATGACAAGTGGATACAGGAGAGGCGTGCCCTTGCCAAAGTCTTTTTCATATCATATAAACCAAATAAGGTTGCAGATATGAAAATGAGCTTTCGAGAACGAATGTTTTCAAAGTAAACAAACTGAGACTTCAAAATTCCTACAACAATTAAATTATGAAGTGTCAAAGAGACAATGAGAATCAAAAATATATAAGACAACAGTTACAAGACTTCATAACAATTTGCATCAAATTTATTTTAGATTTAAAAAAAATGTTCAAATTTAGCTTGAATATTCTGATTTTATAATGGTATAAGATTAGAGTTTATCGACTCCAGTTCCACACTGGATTAAAAATACAAAGTGTAATGTCAACACTAATTCGATTATGTCACAGGTGGTAGCTCCCATTTAATTAGACAACCTAAAGTCAACTTGTTTTTTAAAATTATATTTCAAACTATGCTAAATGAGTGTAAAACCTATTTTTAAAGTGTATATATACATACGTGTTCAAATAATTATTTGGTTATTGAATTCCACTCACCTTTTAGCTTAGTGACTCCATTTAAAACTATGAATTAGTACACTAAACTTGAACTAAGTTCTTGCATGGTCATAGTAAATTGGAAGTGAATAATTGTAAGGTAAAAGTATAAAATGAGGCTCCAACTATCACTTTTTGTTTCTTTTCAAATTTAGGACTGAACTATCATATTATTTTAATTAGATGATAAATTTCAAAATTTTGTTAAAGTTAATAGATAAAGTTAACTCCGCCGATCAACATTTAGAGTAACAATTAAATTATGTTTTTTTATAATTTAATCAATATATCTTCCATTGAATATTTGTAACTTTTTTAGGACAAACTTATTTAGTGAGATTCTAAAGAAGATGAAGCTGATCTCTTTCTTAGGACAAAGTTGGCGTTGCGGAAATTAATACTCTTCTCCTCCGTTTTCCTCCAATCATCAGCTATGTCATTAGCAACCTTGAATGCATCTGCAGCTGCCCCAAGTAGACCTTTCCCAGTAAATCCCACAGTGTAAAGACCATTTTGCCCCTTCCAGCTGTTAGGAAATGGTGTTCTTGGCATCCCTTTCTCACTGAAGAAATCACACCCCTGCAAAAATTATTCCACCAAGATTTAAGATAATATGATTGAGGCATGAAGACATTTAAATACAAGATTTTAGAAACATTTACAGTTGTTGATATGAAATTGTGAAGAGAATGTGATTGAGAGTTTACCTTAAGCCAAGTGGGAACATTGCTTTTGTAACCGGTGGCCAAAATAACAGCATCAAACTCCTTTTCATCCCCATTCAAAAACTTGGCGCCATTTCTTGTGATCTCCTTCACACCTTCCACAACCTTATTACAACCAAATCAAACAAATCAACAACCAAAGTCTTACAATCTTTATCCAATTCTAGATGATGGGTGTACCTTAATTCTCCCGGATTTGATCTGAGCAAGCGCGCCCATATCGAGAACAGGCGTCTTCCCCGTCACGTTCTTTAGCTCCATCGGCCCGATTTTGGGCCGCCGGAGGCCGTACTTGTCTGTTTTTCCGATAACAAGGATAGCTAAGAATAAGAGCAATCTGTCTACTAATCTCATTGGCAGCCATTTCAGCAGACACATTGCAATCCCAAATGTTGAGAATCCAAACATCTCTTTAGGTAACACGTGCACCTGCAACAACATTAAATTATATTTTGACAAATCAAAACTTTGAAGAACATGACCAACGTACAAAAATGACTGAAATCCACACCTGGGGTTCACTCAAAATCCAATCTTTTGAATCAAAGATCAGAACACCCAGTTGCCAAAAATGCAGAAAACAAAACTGGAAAGAAAGACTCACATTGTTCCTGACAACCATGTGCGGCACAGCATTGTGATGACACAAATCCAAGCTAACCTCCATGCCAGAATTCCCACATCCTATCACCAAAACCTTCTGCTTCTCAAACTCAAAACCAGATTTGTAAAAACTGGTATGCTTCACAATCCCCTGAAACTTCTCCAGTCCATTAATCTCTGGAATCATCGCCTCTGCATTTTCCCCAGTAGCAACAATCAGCCACCTGGAAAGGTACACAGAATCCTCACACGTCACATTCCACAGCCCGCTGGCGTGATCGAACGCAGCTTCGATGACGGCCTGGTTGAACTGAGGCTTGATGTCGAAGTGAGCAGCGTACGATTCCATATATGAGATGAACTGTTGCTTTGAAGGGTATAGTGGGAAATCGGACGGGAAATTCATGAGTGGGAGCTGGCAGAAGTGTTTCGGGAGATGGAGTTTGAGGCGATCGTAGGCTCTGTTTTGCCAGAGCGAAGCAATGCAGTCGGATCGCTCGAGGATGATTGAAGAAACTCCTTGCTGCGAGAGACAGGCAGCTGCCGCTAAGCCGGATGGCCCGGCGCCAACTATGATGGGTCCGTGTGAGTAGACGCACTTCGACCTCGTCTCCATCCTCGCTGGTGTTATCTCAAAGATTTGAAATGTTGATGCTCTGTTGTTTAAAGAGTGCTTTGTATTGTTGGAAGTGCTTAAGTTCCTCAGAGAGTGGAGGTATTTATAGGTTAAAAGACTAGAGTCAACATGCACGGTGACGGCCACGTGATCCGACGTTTGATCTATCACTTGATAGGATTAAATGACCATATCTTGTCGTTAAATATCTATGTATACGAGTAAAATATCGGTTAGAAAGTATTTTTTTTATTATATGAATGTAAAGTTATTTGTTAAAATTTGGTATAATTCTTCACCGACAAATTAAAAGTACGACATAATTTATCAAGAATAATTTATAATTCGTCACCAAGAAATTAAGCATAAACGCGATACAATATGATATTTAATCTCTCATCCGTCCAAATGATCAAATCAAGAGATATGATTGGTTTATATTTTTTTATAAAAATATGATCTTTACACCGGATCATTTTTCTCAATGTAATACCATGTCAATTAATAGTCACCTTGAAATTCACAATAACATGTATCAAGGGACTCGGTGATGATCAAATCAAAATTAATTTTATTAGATAAATAATAATATATATTTAGATAAATGGGAAAAAGATTAGGTGCAAATCATATTTTTGGCGCAAATTAGTATACAATTCGTCAAAAGTGGGTTATAATTCGTCGACGAGACACCAAAATTACGACATAATTTGTCAAAAGTGATTTATAATTCGTTGTGAAAAAATCATCTATACGACGGGATTTAATCACATCCGTCCAAATGACCAAATCGATGACTATTATTGTTTTGTATCTTTTACAAAAATATGTTATTGGCACCATATCCTTCTTCTAAATAAACGAAAGATATTTAATAAATAACATAATCTCCCATTGGATCGGATTGTTTAAAATGATCTATCACTTGATATGACCAAATGAACATTTCTTATCTGTACAAATTAATTTAATACCATGTGAATTAACAAGTCATATGCCTTGAAATTCACACGAACATGTATGAAGGGAGAGGGTGGCGATCAAATGAAAATTAAATTTATTTGATGAATAATAAAATATAACTAGATCTCCCTCCCATCACATTGCTCAAAAAGATCAATTACACTTGATATGATCAAATGAACAGTTCTTATCTATAAAAAATCAATTTAATATCATGTGAATTAACAAGTCATATGCCTAGAAATTTACAAAAACAAGTATTAAGGAAGATGGTTACGATCAAATGAAAATTAATTTTATCAGATGAATATTAAAAATATCTTAGGTAAACAAAAGATATTTTAATAAATAACATGAACATTTCTTACCTATAAAAATTAATTTAATGCCATGCCAATTAACAAGTCATATGCCTTGAAATTTACCAAGAACATGGAAGAAGGGTGATCAAATTAAAATCAATTTTATTTTTTAATTTTTTTATGGGAAAAAATTAATTTTATTAGATGGATAATAAAATATATTTAGACAAACACCAGATATTTTGATAAATAACATGAACATTAGTGATCTTCGGATTGCTCAAAATGATCTATCAGTTGCTTATAAAAAAAATGATCTATCACTTGATATGATCAAATGAACATTTGATATCTATAAAAATCAATTTAATACCATGAGAATTAACAAATAATATGCCATGAAATTCACAAGAACATGTATTAAGGGCGGGGTGACGATCAAATGAAAATCAATTTTGTTATATATATATGAATAATAAGGGGAGCGTTCGGTTGAGAACCCTTAAAAATTTGAGAATCCAAATCTTATCATTAGATCATGATGCATCTTTGAATTAGCATGTGACACATGTCCAAAAAGCAAAGTTAAATGTGGCTTTGACTTTGCATTAAATGTATCTTGGAAAATGCACATGAGACAATATATGTCACCAGCAAAATGCATATTGGAAAATGCATCTTGCATTTTGGATGGTGAAGATTGTGGTCTCAAATTCTCAAAATTTAAAGGGGTTCTCATTTGATCGCTCCTATGAATAATAAAATGTATTTAGATAACAAAAGAAATTTTGACAAATAACATGAACATTAGTGAAAGTGATCTCGGATCAAATTGCTCACAATCGTCTGGCGCGCTAATGCTCCATACTAGCGAATCTACTAAAAAATCAAAGTACAATAAAAATTTAATGTTTACGTATGATGGGGGCGCTCCGTTGAGGTAAGGTTGGTAGAATGAGGCAGTGAGGTACATCATGAACCACTCATTGTGGTGTGGCAGAGAATAGTTTTCTACTGTTTACTTTTTGTTTTTTGTTTTTTACTTTTTGGTAGTGGGACACGTGGCGCGCCCACAAAGCACGGGGGTTAGATGTGTGACTCAGATCGTGCTTCACTGCTTCATTCAAATTTTCTTGCCTCATTTGAGCGCTCCTTTACATATATGATAATGGGGGAGGATTACAAGTGGAGTTAAATACAAGCTTTCATAATAATTGGCATCAAATTTATTCATAGATATATAGGCACTACAAATTTTTGCTGAATTTGCGTCAAAAATTTCCGTCGTAATAACGTCGGAGGACAAACTGACGATAAATAAACCGTCACATTTCAGCCATGATTCCGTCAAAATAAATTCTGCGTTGCAATTCCAGCACAATTCCGTCAATTTATTTCCGTCGACTTTCCGTCACTACTTCGTCAACGAATATATGTAATGTTTCCGTGACATACCCGTCCGGTTTCCGTTACTAATTGTCACACCTTCCGTCATATGTCCGTCCGGATTCCGTTACTGATTTAGTTACCGTACTGTTTGTAATTTCCGTTACCGTTTCATCACCTTTCCGTCATTAATAATAAACGTCAAATTTCCATATGTTTTCCGTAATCATCGACGGAAACATGACGAATTTTCGACGGTGGCTAATCGTTACCGACATATTTGACACTACAACCCTATATATCTGAAGTGTTATGAAGTCATTTAATCATTCAATCCTCAAGACTTTCACACAATTGATAGTTAATATGTCTCCTTCATTCGATCGTGTTGTCAACCCACCTGGTGTCGATCGTAGACAGCATGTTACACCTGTTCAAAGAAACCAGTAAGATTTGATTGTACCCTTCATATATTGATTGTTTTGATCGATAATTGTAACCATTATGTGATCTCAAACGTTGTAACAGTTTCTGGCCATTCACCGTTCATCCAAGGATTCCAAGAGAATGCATGTCAAAATGCTGGGATGAGGCGTGGACATCGTGGCACATGATCCCACAAACTGCTAAGAGTATTTGGTATGAGGAGTTCCGGGTACGTATATATATATAGAGCTGTGACACAAAATTTTTGACTACATTAATTTGTTGTCAAAGGTTAAATGATTTTCAAAATGATTTGGTTGTAGAGTATTGCTGTTTGGAATGCAGAATATGAAAGTCGCATTCGGGGTAATTTCATGAGGAGATGCAAAATGGTCGTCGACGACGCAATGAGAACGCAAAGGATTAGAGGAATTTAACCGATTCCTCATATTTCACGTTTCTCATACGGTCAACAAACCCGTCAAATAGCAGAATGTTAAACGCCTCGCGATGTATTCAGTAAATTAGTGGCAACTTTATATTCCATGAATGAAATAAGTTACGATGGATGTATATGTTTAGCGCTATTGTAACATGACGAATATGTTTTCCGTAATCATCGACGGAAACATGACGAATTTGACTCACCTTATTATGTCAAAAATAAATCTTTGTTACCCAGAGCAGGAACTTGGCAAATATAGTTTAGCACTTACTACAGCGCTTAACCGTGAAGCGCTTTTGATGTAGTCAGTTACCACAGCGCTTAACCTTAAGGCGATGTTGTATAGTTAGTTACAATAGCGCTAAACTCATGTAAGTGCTGTTGTATAGTTACTTACATGAGCGCTTACACTTAAAGCGCCGTCGAATTTGACATTCATACGTTCTTCGTTAATCCGTCAACTTTCCGTATATGTGTCGGAAATCAATTTTTTTGACAACGAATTTACTACAGCGCCTCACGGTTAAGTGCTGTTGTATAGTTAGTTATAACAGCGCTTAATCGTAAGGCGCTGTAGTACAGTCACTTACAATAGCGCTGTTGTATTCCCACGTACAACAGCGCTTACAACTGAAAGCGCTGTCGAATTTTGACATTCATACGAACGTCGTTAATCCGTCAACTTTCCGTCTAATGTGACGTAAATCAATATTTTGGAAAAATATTGGAAACTCAGCTTTCCCCGTGTAGCTGTTTACGACAACTCTTTACATGAGTTTACAAGATGTTTCCATTCTTAAATGTCGACCGATATGTTCGTTTTATAATCCTACATGTTTACATATTATGATACACTTGTCGTATGTAAGTAATCAACCCTTCGGCAAATTGCTCCCTCATAGCATCAAGCACTTCGTCATCATATGGTCGTAACCCTGTAGGAAAACACTATAAAAACACATAATTACACAGTTTAGTAATGACCTCAATTAATTGTTAATGGCTAATTAAATGTCGCTATACACCTACTTGTCTAATGTCATCCTCACACGTTCCATTTCTGTCTTGAACGAACTTGATTATGTCCAAAATATATTGCATGACATAGTAGGCACACAGTTCAGTGTCCGGGGGCTGATGCGGGCACTGAAATTAAGAATGAATTTGTAATGAACGAAATCTATTACTTAGCCAAATATTCAGTTGTATAACAATTGTTATAGGTTAATCAATATATTACCGTCACAGTCTTTCATTGTACTTCCTCGTCACCTGGTTGGATGTTGAAGTATATGCCCATGCTCCTGCATCAACAAGGTAATTTTAACATACAAAATTTGTTAGGTCATGTTAAAATGGCAACTAAATTGCACTACCATAGTGCTTACGTGTCAACTAATTTTCGCGCATCAGCCCGAGGTGGCTTGTCAAGCGGATCGAGCCAAAGGGCCACTCGCTTCTTTGGGAATAGGACAACTAACATCCAATGATACCTAACATATATTCATGACAACCATTGTCGATTAGTGAAATAGCCACCTCATTGAAAATAGAATTTCCTTTGTTATAATATCAACTCACTCGTCCGGATCTACGTAGGGAAGGAAGTAGCAAAAATTATGCTCATAGTCAGGCACTCTCAATCTCTTCTGGAAGTACTCGACTCTCGTATCGAATGGCTCGGCCGTAGTCATATAACTCGGTCTGAAGAATCCAAACCGTATGCCTGGTGGTATCGTATCGTGGATGAATCTGGTGGCATTTGATTTAATTAGTACAATTCTTATAAACTTAAGAAACCATTTCATAATGATTTAAATACTTACCTCAGGTAAACTTCTGCTGCTGATGCACCCAGGGCTTTTAAGAGTGTGAACTCAGTAATGCAAGGACCATCCAAAATGACGAAGTCATCATCACCAAACAGTTTGCTACTAATGTACACCGAATATGTGGTTGACTTCGTCATCATACATGCGTGTTCATGCAGAAAGCGGCATTGCATTTTCATTCTCATAACGATTTCGTCGTCTAAACTGAAGCTTAGCATTTTGAAATATCTGAACTCGTCATATCCCTGTGGAAAGAAAATAATGGCGGCAGGATGATTATATATGCCAAAGTGATAGGTGTTCAGTGTGGAAGACGTGAATATACGGTAGTTACCTTTTCATCAATACGTACTAGAGATTTCGGCCATCCCACGAAACCACCCACTGCATCCGATACTGTGTCCATATTCCCAAACTTCTTTGGCAGCTCCCTCCATCCTTCAAGCGCCTCGTCAACCTTCACCTTCACCATATCATCATCCAACTCTTGATATTGCACGATTCTTCCTTCCATCACCTTGCCAAGTGCAACGATTACCAATCCCTTGTCGGAACCGTCGTCCACGTGCATTAAGCATTTCTTCCCAACCTTAGATTTGACAACATAAAGAAAACGAGGCTGATACTAATAATGAACACCACACACGTTATTTATTTATATTGTTAAATAACTGCATAATACCTCAGGGATTTCTCCGAATGGGTCTGGATTGGGACCACCATCATGGGTCTGAATGGTCGGCGTGTGCGATGTAACAGTGGATCTTGTTGATGAATATGAAGACGAGGCCTTCCCAAATACGTCCCTCCAACCAACTAAACTTCCGACTCCACGTGTGCGTCCAGGGTAGTCATCCTTCCCTGTGGCCTCTGTCAAAATGTCTCTTCGCCCCTGTGAAGTAAATAAGCCCTGTGCGACCTTCTCTTGTAATTGTTCCTATTATCAATCATTTTACGTCCATCATAATCTGATATGAGTCATCAGGGGATGAATGCTTTTCCTTTGTACAAGTAACTTACAATTTTTTCAACCACCTCCCTCATTGACTCGTTCACGTACTGTTTATTCTTTCGCAGGTGACCCTTCATCCAAACCTCATGTCTCTCAACGTGAATTACAGGCTCATCCCCAGACGATGTTAACCCTTGAGCCTCCATCGCCGCTTTCTTCGCTGCAATGATATCTGCCTTCACCTTACTGTACCCACCTCGAGAAACTGTATGCTGGAACTTGTTTGATTTTGCTCGATCAATGTTCTTCTCCCTAATTCGCATTGCTTCTGGAGTCGAGCGTTGTTCCACGAAGTTCCTCCATTGCTCTGGGGTAACCCAAGAATACTTCTCTCTTGGGTCATGTCCTTGTTTGGACCCAAAAATGTATTCATTTGCGAGTTTGCTTTTGAAGTTTCTCCACATAGTTGCTGCCGCTCGCATCTCTGTATTCTTCAACTTACTAGTCCTGTCATTTTGGGGCACATCAAAATATTTCTACAAGATGAACAGCAAAAGGTTTGTTAATTATTGTTTACAGGCATAAATTTTCACATGTCTTCCATTTTAGAATATACCAATGTCTCTTCCCAAACAGATTCCCTGATCTCTCTAGGTACCGCCTTCCACTCAGGGTATGTAATTGGCACTAGAGATTTAGCTGCTTTCCCTGCATTTACATAAGATATCAATTACCAAATCCAACGAAATAACAATGTACATTACATACTATTTTTTACCAATGTATGTCCTGAATGATGTCTTTATTTTGTTGGGAGCAATTGTTCCATCTGCCCCAATCGTAACCTGCTCTTTACTCCCATCCTTATGTTTATCGATAAACTTCGTCATATAGGTTGCCCCCCTTCTCTTACGATTTGATGATGACCCTCCATCCGTGCCACTATTGGTGTCCATATTACTTTGAAAACTAACAAATAACAGAAATTACATTACACTTCACTACTAAGTCAGTCCGAAAATGCATAAGGCAGTACAATGTTGACAACAACAATCATAACATTCTGGCACAACCAGTGGTATACATTATATCCACAAATAAATTATCAGTTGCTTCGCAAATGTTGTGACAACAGATTGAAACGCTAATGGATGAGTTTTATTCAAATACGGACAATCGAAACACAACAACTGCCTATCGTAACAAAATGAAACCAATATAAGGTTAAAACCGGCTGCCAGTCGGAAACCAATACGTTTACTTCAACGGGGAAATGGACTAAAGCGTAGACGGAATATTAAATCGACATACCCTTGCGAATGATGAAGTTTGTTTTGTATGATTCGGCGGCCAAAGTCGGCAGTAACAATTCGAATCGTAGGATATGATTCACAGTATGAGACCGAGTTAAACAAAATGTGGAGTAATTTTGTTGTTCAGTTAATAAACCTAGTTAACATTTGGGACAGCGTTTCTTTGAAGGCGCTGTATTCACTAATATTATTACTGCGCTTGCAAATAAAAGCGCCGTGATATGTTACAAATTACGGCGCACATGGCAAACGCGCTGTGGTACGACACATATAACAGCCCTTTACATGTAAGCGCTGTGACGGTTTCGATACGACATTTACCTCACTGACTATATCACAGCGCCTCTTAACGAACGCGCCGTGGTAAGTTATTTATTACAGCGCCGACAAACTAAACCGCTGTCGTATCTAGTATATAACAGCGCTAACTTGTAAGCGCTGTTATATAACTCATATGCAATGTTTTGTTTTCATACTTTGAATTAAACATATCTTTTACGTAATGTCCTGTTACACGCATAACGGACCTATTGCTGAAATGAGACGGAATTATACATCTTCCAACCTATAAATACAATAAACTAGCTGGCTTTAACATTTCATCAGTAAAATTTCATACAATGAGTTCGGATTCTGCAGTTGAACGTATTTTCGCTGACATGTCTGAAGATGAATCAAGCGGTTCTGAAGGATATGTTTGTTCTGCTCAAGACCCATTTTATCCTTGTGATAATGGCTCGAACTGTGTAGGAGAGCATAGCTTCAGTCGGGAAAAATATAGACATGATGAAGACAATAGTAGACAAAGTACTTGTTCAAAGCAAAACCAAAGTGAAGGTGAACAAGAAGTTGACCAGCCACCTCCCCGTGTGTCATCCCGGCCGGACATGAAGCTCGCATCTGCGTTGACCACCCATCCTACTCCGGGTTTATGAAATTAGATTTGCGATTCATATATATGAAGTAATAACTTGTATCGGATTGATGTTCAACGTATCTAATAAAGTTAGTTTCCTTTTTTTAATTTTGTTTTCATTCAAAAGTTAGTTTCTCTTTGAGTTGTTATTTTCCTGCCTAACTAAGTGCAATTAGTATAACGTACGTAACATATACAATACAAAATACACATTATGTTATACTTTTATATGAGAATTTGAATATTATTGCATTTACAGTAACGCGAGATTTTCGTAATAGTAACCTTTTATTTGGACCCTTCGTATACATTTTAAATCCATTTACAATATAATACATAGATGATGTGACGATTCGATGTCGGACCCTTCGTAACCATTACCTTATAATTCCGTTGTAATAACATACTAATGACTTAATTGTAACGTAAATTAGACGCTTCTCATGCCACCGACACGATATACCACATTCAAATGGCGTACATTAAAAAATATGCGTCGGTAATTCGTCATATTTCCGTCATTTACTGACGGAAAATTGCTCTTTTGTTGACGGAAATACGTATAGTAATTATTAACTTATGTAGTACAGGAACATACAAGTCACGGAAAATTGCTCTTTCGTTGAGTATATATGTATAGTGAGGCTGTTGCGAGATAGAACAAACCCTAAACTCTCTAATGGTCCGACTTTTTTGAAGCTACAGATGTTTTTTTGGATTTCTTGTGTAGGTCAGTCAACGAACAACCAATTTGAAATTGTGTCGTGAACATACCCATACTGTTTTCCTCCGTCTTATTCAGAAGTGTTGGCTAATCGTGAGAGACATATTCTGAAAAAGGTCGATGGGAACAGATATTGGCTTGTCTACGGACATAAGTAATCAGATATGGTCGTTGACGGATCTGCACAAGCAATCCAAAAAACATCTGTAAAAGAAATCAATTACACCATTCCAGATCTACCTTGTGGGCGTCTATCTCCGGTTTGTTATGTTGAGACTTATTTGTTATGTATAGTTTTTAGATTTGCAGTACATGTCAGTCGACTGTATTATATGGTTATTATGTATGATCATAAATTTCTATTATATCTAGTTTTTCCCTTTCGTCTAGCAGCTGGTGATGATCATATGGAAAATTTCGACGAAATCAAAATGCGTCTTATTTCCGTCTAATTAACGTCATTTTGTAATATTTAACAACAGCGCTTAACCATATATGCGCTGTTGTTAATAGACATATATGACGGCCTTTATTTAATAAGCGCTGTTGTAGTTTCACCATACATGCGCTGTTTTGTTCAAGTTGTCTTTAGTTCACAATTATATGTGGACGTTATATAATTGCTTGAACCCAATACACGTCGTGAGGTACTCCATTTCATTTTCGGGAGAAATAAAACCAGACATATATATGGCATATCTGTATCACGGAAGGAGATGGATGTACGAACCTCGTTCTCATGGAGAGTCATACACCAATGATGTTTTCATCGCCGGTGTGAATACTTTCATCGAAGCGGCCGTGTCGAAAGGATTTCTTGCTAGCGACAACACAATCCGCTGTCCTTGTACGAAATGCAAAAACCGGCGATTCATACCTATAAAAATGATGGAGGAGCATTTGTACAAATACGGTTTCACACCAGACTACCTCAATTGGACCCTTCACGGCGAAGAGCTGTTCGAAATGCATTACATAAATGCAACCCCAACAATACCTGACCCTACCAGTGCTGACCAATTTCAAGAAATTACGGAACAAATATGTAGTCATGCATCGTTCAACGAGATGGGTAATGATTTTAGTAGTCATCCTGAAATTGGTCAGTCTTCTAACTATGGTGAACATCAAACAGATAATATTGAAGCTAACAGATTCTTCAACATCATAAATTCAAGTTCAGAGCCAGCTTACGAAGGTTGCACGACAGAGACGGAGCTATCTATAAACATGAAAATGCTGGCAACAAAAGCTAACTACGGATTATCCGAAGGCGCATTCAACGCAGTATGTGGAACGATGAGAAATCTAATTGGGGGAGAGAATAAGATCCCTTCTTCTTTTAAACAGTCAAAAAAGCTCGTAGCTGATCTCGGAATGGGGTATAAACGGATTGATGTTTGTGTAGGTGGTTGTATGATTTACTATGGCAGTGAAGAACATTTGACAGTATGTCGTTTTTGCAAGGAACCAAGATATCATCGTCCAAGACGAACAGAAAATCATGCTTCTTACCAGCGAAATGGGAGAAGATCAATGTTTTACTTGCCGATTATACCGAGAATACAGAGACTTTATTTATCGGAGACTCTGGCAGCAGAAATGTGCTGGCATGCTACACCAAGATCAGACCCGAATCGCATGGTTCACCCGTCAGATGGGGAATCATGGAAGCATTTTGATCGGTGCTATTCAAGTTTTGCGGCCGAGCCAAGAAATGTAAGATTGGGCTTATGCACGGATGGATTTAATCCGTGGGGCATGTCGACTAAACAGTACTCGATCTGGCCTGTGATGGTAACACCATACAATTTACCACCGTGGTTGTGTATGAAAACGAGATTCATTTGGTTAACGATACTAATTCCAGGTCCCTCTAATCCGAAGAAGCGTTTGGACATATATCTTAGGCCTCTAATTGATGACCTTCAACATCTTTGGAATGTTGGGGTCGACACATACGATGCCAGTCGGAGGGAGAGTTTTAGAATGCAGGCGGCACTCATGTGGACTGTGTCCGATTTCCCCGCGTATGCAATGTTATCGGGATGGTCAACACAAGGAAAACTCGGTTGCCCCTATTGTATGGACGACACCAAGACATTCGTGTTGAAGAACGGTAGGAAAGTGTCGTATTTTGGGTGTCACAGACAATTTTTACCAGCGAATCATCCATATCGGATTAATACTAGGAATTTTTACAGAGATCGAACCGACTTTGACGGACCAGTCCAATTTCGGTCAGGGGAAGATGTTTACGAAAGGGTTAGAAATTTAAAATACATATGGGAACAACTACCTAATGAGGTTTTCGCTGGCTTCGGTGTGGGACACAATTGGACAAAGAAATCGATTTTCTGGGAACTACCTTACTGGACGGATGTTAAGCTTAGACATAACCTAGACGTGATGCACATTGAAAAGAATGTGTTTGAGAATTTATTCAACACCATGATGGATGTGAAGGGGAAAACAAAGGATGACGGAGTGAAGTGCAGAAAAGATATTAAGTTGTATTGTCGTAGACCAGAATTAGAACTGAAAAACTATGCCGGTCGTCTTGTAGCAAATAAGGGTAAATATCAGCTTACAAGAGAATACCAGACCCGTGTACTGCTTTGGGTGAAGTCTCTGAAGTTTCCTGATGGATTTTCGTCTAATTTGGGAAATAAAGTGGATATGAGCACACACAAACTAGTAGGTTACAAGTCTCACGACGCACATATTTTCATCGAGCGACTAATGCCGATTGCGTTCAAAGGTTTTTTACCAAAACAGATATGGGAAGCTGTATCAGAGTTGTGTACGTTTTTCCGAGATATCTGCGCATCTTCTCTTGAAATTGAGCGAATGGAACAGTGGCAGGCAAGCATATCTACGACACTGTGTAAGCTGGAGACCATATTTCCACCATCATTTTTTGACTCAATGGAACACCTCCCAATTCATTTGGCCGATGAGGTGCTACTTGGTGGACCAGTACACTACCGATGGATGTGTCCGTTTGAGCGTTTCATCTACCGTCTTAAAAATTTGGCCCAGAAGGGAAACAGAGCCGAGGTGGAAGCAAGCATTGTTAACGCATACTTACAATTGGAGACTTCGTATCTGGGATCCGACTACTTGGATCCCGAGTTAACGACTAACGACATACGCTTAAAACGAAATGAGGTTGCAACATCAGATTTCGATGATCCACAGATTTCTATTTATAATTACCCAGGAGTAGGTGGAAGTAAAGTTAAACGGAGGGTATTAGGAAGCGAAGAATTCAAGAAAGCAACACATTACATATTTAGCAATACGCCTGAGCTTGAACAGTATTTGGAGTTATTTGAGACCGGTTTACGACAAAGACGGCCGCGATTAAATGATCAGCAAATATACAATGCTATATTAACGGAATATCCAGAATGGTTGTCCTCCCATGTAAGTTAATCATTCTAAATTTATTTAATTATATATATGTTAATTAATTACCGATGTCGTTAATCGTCATACATAAGTTGATGTTTAGGTGTGGGAGCTCGGAGAAACATTAGCCCTACCACAATGGATTCACTACTTGTCCGGTGGATTTCAATCAGACGTCACGTGTTCGGCGACATACAAAGTGAACAACTACAAATTTCACATTGAGAGCCACGGTGAAGGGAGAAACACGGTGAACAGTCACGTTTACGTGAAAGGAATGGAGGGTACACACTACTACGGAGTGATTGAAGAAATAATACATATCAGATGTAGAACCAACCATCGCCTAAAGGTTGTCTTGTTCAAATGCCGTTGGTACGACCCTCAGTTTGTTAGATCATACCCGTCTAACGGGATTGTTATCGTGAACACTCACAGACCATACCCCCGTTACGACCCTTACATTCTTGCCCAGCAAGCGGTCCAAGTTTACTATGTGACGTTTCCGGGGTTAGCAGGACAAAATAATCAAGGTTGGGTTGCAATTTGTCCTGTCAAACCTACAAATGCAATAGACATGGAAGTAGCAAATGTCCCGTTCCAAGACGACGGTGAAATGGGTGTTGAACTGCCTGTATTGCCGATAACCGAAATCGGATCCGGGAACCTCGCTGATGATGAAATATACGAGTACAGCGAAGGAGACAGTAACGACGACCACGTAGCTGATAATCCATATACAGAAGAGGAGTCTGACGAGTCGTCGTGAATAATTCAAGTAAATAAGTAATTGTATGGTTTCATTTTTCATTTGCATCAAGCATGAAATACGTAAATCTAAAATGTCTGTTTGTAAGTATAGTGTTATACAAATATGACAAGGGCTGTCAACGTGTATACAAATAATTTAAATTGTCATACAAGTTTTAATACTACAGCGCTTTTTTTAATCAAACGCCGTAATGAATGTACAATACGACAGCGCATATGGAAAAAGGGTAGTGAAATAATGTGGTACGACAGCGCCTCTGTAACGGAAGCGCCATTGTAAGTAATTAAAACAGCGCTTGTAGACATAAACGCTGTTGTATCCAAACTACGACCACCATCTGTACTAATAATTTAAATTGTCATACAAATTTTACTACGAAAGCGTTTGTAAAGATTAAAACGCCGTAGTAAATATACAATACCACAGCGCATATATACAACGCGCCGTGAAATATGTATGTACCACAGCGCCGTTGTACGAAAGCGCAATTGTAAGGTATTACAACAGCGGTTATGTATTAAAGCGCTGTGGTATTCCAAAATAAAAATGCCCGCCGTTATCGCCCGCCTGAATTCCTTAAAAACATATCATTAACTCTTGAATTAAATAAATGACATGCGTTTTTAATTTTTATGACATTTGTTTCAACCCCAATTTCTCCGTTCTTCTCTCTTACAAGCGGCTTCCCGAATTTGCCCGGAATTCTGTCCAGAAGTTGCGTCGACCAGGTATGGAAACTCCTTGTCTGCCTATCGGCGTCTTAATCCCGTCAGCTTAATGTTGTAACCATATTTAGGGTTTACTGCCTTTATCCGTGTGTTGTGAATTGATTGAATCGAAGAACGAGTACGTCATTATACAGTTAACTTGTACTGAATATTGAGGAAACAAATTGTGGTTGGCAGTGAAAATAGTCGACTGTTGGTTTGCTGCTTCGATTTCATTTTGCTGATTTAACATCAGTGGGTTTAAATGGACGTGGCAGGGATATGGGACCACAGAAGAGGAAGGGTTTATCTACAAAGAATACCAGGGCTCGTATAGGTACCGGCAGCTCCCAACAAACTCGGCTAACGGATGTACGCCCACCGAGACAGTCGAATCATGTCATTCCTTCACCTCGGGAAAATCAGCAGAATCCAGAAATGTCAACACATTCTATTCCAGTACATGATCCTCCAGCAGCGAGAATGGGGGCAGATGACCGGCAACGTACAGCATCAACAGGGGACATACATCCAACTCAGGATGTGTACAGACCTACGATAGATTCACAATCCGCTGGCCATAATCATATGGATGACGCCCAACCTATACAGGGACCAGAAGATTTCGACATGGACGAGTTACTGAATGATTTCGTGGACAGGTCGATGGGGAACATGGAAGCGAATTTGGAAGCCGACGGGAGGGAATCACCTGATGAATATGATGACGATCACGATGACCCAGTTAGGCCGGATTTCATCAGAGGTGGGAATTCGGGCGGAGGCGGAGTAGGTGAGGAGACACCCTTGGGCTCGATGCCACATGATTCTCGTCCTTGGATCACTCCAGCAGGTGATGACAAGTGAGTATTCAAAAGTAGTACATATATTTATACATTGCATTTTTGGAGTAACCACATTGAAAATTCTGTTTACTTGTGATTCGAGCTTTGACCCCCCTTCAGCGGTTAAAAAAATCGGGCTCCAATGTATTGCTCCTGGTTTTAAGGTTGGTTGGACGACGATGGGGACGTGTGATCCACAAGCTCCAGTGAAGTGGTTTCGACACTTTAAGGTAAATTGTATTCTAATTTGATTTAGTTGCTTAAATATTTTTCTACTTTGTTTTCCTCAAACGGATTATTGTTAATCTGAAGCTTTATTACAATGTTTCTACCAAATGGATTTTTTTAAACAAATATATAATATGCATGTAGAGCTTGTACCGGTGGGATCCGATCCACACCGACCAAATTGAGGCTAACTTCAGGACGAAGGCAGCAAAGATACTAAAAGATACTTGGAGGGGTTTGCGAACCGGGTCGACTAAAGGCCCGAAATGGTTGACCGAAGATCACAAAGTTGCGGGAAAGGCTCGATTTAACACGGACCCTTCATTCAAAGCCCGCAGCGAAAAGAACAAACAGTCGTATTCAGCCCGACATTCCAGAAACGGCACAAAGTTGCACGCCTTTGGGTCTAGACCAGCACACTCTCACATTGCAAAGCTGGTAATACTGAGTAATATGAAAATGTTAAGCCATTATCAAAATCAATTATTGTAAGACATTACCATTAAATTTGCAAGAAAAGGATAATCAAAGACAGGTGTTGCCAACTGATATATTTGACAAGAAATACAAGCGTAAGGATGGGACGTATTTGATACCCGACGGGGAGAACAAAAGGGTATATTACACATACCAATGAAATATGTTTATTAAATTTGTTTACGTTAATCTTCTACCACAGTTCTATTGTATTTTCTTATTACATTTGTTTCCTAATTTCAAAATATATTTGTTTCAGAAAGAACTTGCTGATGCTGAAAATGTGGTACTGAATGGTCGCGTCGGGGATGAAAGGGTACCGGATGAAAAGTTGGTAGAGGTCGCTGCATCTGTCATGGGAGTTCATCCGAGGTCGGGGATACCATATCTGTATGGTCCTGCAGCGACATTAGTATCGGACAAGTTCTCTTCGACGGGGAGTCCGTCGTGTGCAAGTTCTCAGAGAGTAGCGAGGGGCCAATCATCAGACAGTTACACTCAGGATCTGATGCCGCGTTTAGAGCGCATGGAATCCCGACAGGAGGCTGATTTGAGGCGTATGGAATCCCGTCAGGAATCCTTGAAGGAGAGCATAGATCAAATGATGCAAACGCAGGCGGCGATGATGAGGATGCTTACTACTACTATCCAGCAGCCACCTTCCAGTCGAAGCTCGGATGGAAACAACCATGATCCGCGGAATCAGGGCTCGGAGGAAGACAACCCCAGGAATTAGACATTTGAAATTTGTTTTCACTCGAAATCTTTGATATTTTAGTTACGAATTTTAATAATTAAAACATCGAAACAATTATAATGCAGGACAGATAAAACCCGTCCAAGTCCTCATCAAAAAATACAAAAAACAATTATAATAATAATAATAATTAAAACATCGAAACAATTATAATAATAATAATTGCGAATTTTAATTAATTATATGCATGGGAGTGACGGAATGTAGATGGAACATTGATGGAAACAAGGATGACGGAATTAAGATGGAATCTCGATGGAAACTTATATGACGGAATGAAGATGAAATATTGCCGATAATATGTATTGACGCAAATTTACCGGAACAATGACGGAAATAGTAGTGACGGAATTGAGATGGAATATAGACGCTAATATTATTGACGCAAAGTTATCGGAAGAATGAAGGAAATATGAAATGACGGAAAAGTAACGAACCATCGACGGAAACGTTATTGATGGAAGTAAGATGGAAAATGGACGGAAAACAGGCAACGGCATGAAGACGGAATAATGACGGTACAAAATAATGACGGAATAATTAACGGAATATCGACGGAAACTCAGATTGACTATATGTAGACGGTATGGTAACGGAGGATGGAAACGGAAAAATGTCGGATTGGTGACGGAATTGTATGTTCCGTAATAGTGACGGAATTGGATCGGCATGTTGACGGAAAAAAGCGACGAAGTGTCGACGGAAAATGTTTTCCGTCGGGAAAATTTGCGTCACAATATTTGTTGACGTTATGCTGACGGAAACTACACTTTTTCCGTCAACTTTCCGTCGGTTTTCCGTCTGTTTTTGGACGTCGGAAATTTACGCAAAATTAGTAGTGAGGGGAACACTCGGTTAAGACAGAGTTGGTAAAATGAGGCACGTGAGGCACGATCTGGGCCACTCATTTAGATGATGTGGCAGAGAATAGTACCGGAATAGTATTTTGCTTTTGAATAGTACAGGATTTTGGTAGTGGGACATATGGCGCACCCACAAAGCACGGGGGGTTTAGATGTGTGGCTCAAATCGTGCCTCACTCTAAGAAGGGGTGTCTCATTTGAACGCTCCTCTCTATATATATATTTATAGATGATACATGACAAGGGGAGCACTCGGTTGAGGCAATGTTGTTAAAGTGAGGCAGTGATGCACATTGTGAGTCACTCATTTTGATGATGTGGCAAGGAATAGTGCAAGAATAATTTTTGCTTTTTGCTTTTGATGGATTTTTTTGTAGTGGGACACGTGTCGCAATGAGGTGAGCTTGACGGCTGAGATGAATGGATGAGATCGTGCCTCGCTGCCTCAGACTCGCGGGTGCCTCATTTGAACGCTCCTCTACATGACGATCTAATACATATCGCGATAGATTTATCATCTTATACATATATTGATTATGGGGGGCGCTCAAATGTTAACCACTCTTAGGGTGTTAACCAATGAACTCATTTTGCACCTCTAGTTCAAATGATCTAAAATTGTAGATTTGTCCAAAAAGTGTTTTTTTTGTCATTTTGTACTTTTTGGATATAGGAGGATTGTTGGATCGTTTGATCTAATGATTAAGATTGGTTCATTTGTTAAGTACCTAAGAAGGGTTAATATTTGAGCGCTTCTGTATTGATTATAATTAATAATATATAAAACTTTGCAATTTGCTCTCATTTAATTTGTACAAATTTTATTATGAAATTTTTGTAGACGGTAAATAATTAATCTCACAAACATTGCTCCAGCGATTCAACGCGTACTTAAATATTCAATCTATACCTTTTGGTATAATATTAGAGTTTATTGATTCCACTTCCATACTGGATTAAAAATATAAAGTGAAATCTAAGAGTATCTATGGTCGCTCTAAATCGATTATTATGTCACAGGTGATAGCAGCACCCATTTGGATTAGCCAACCTAAAGTCAACTTGTTTTTTTTTAATTATATTTCAAACTATGCTAAAATAAGTGTAAATCTTTTTTCTAAAGAGTGTACGTAAAAGCAGCATTTGGTGTTCATATATTTTGGTTATTAAAATTCCACTCACTCTTTTAGCTTAGTGCGACTCTCCATTTTAAAACTACGCGTACTACAACGGGGTAAATTAGTACACTAAACTTAAACTAAAAGTACACTTTCAATATGGTAAATCGGAATCGGAAGTGAATAAATACAAAAAGTTTATTTATTCATTGAATAACATCATGATGCACAAAACCCTAGCTAGTTAGGGTTCACTTCTTTCACAATCACCTGCAAATAATCACATATGTCTGGAACTTTTCATATCGCAATGGTAGTACAATCATAGTAAAATGTAAATGACACAGTGTTGATCGTTATGCGATTTAATTTTATGCAATAATAAAACAATATCAAATGAATATTATTGATATATAGTTGCTATTTTGACTGCGCATTAGAGCAGCAGTTGAAACAACAATTATTATCTCAAAATAGGCACAGACAACAAATATTACTACTCCAACAGCTGCTGAATCTTTCTGACGCTGCCCTTACCTTATTTGATTCCGTCTCCTTCATTTATCTGCGAAAAGAAAGGCACTATCATAGTTGATGCTACATCGAATCCAACCGGGTATAAACGACTTGAATATTATCTCATTTGGCTTCATTAATGAGTAATAATGTTTATAAGTACAAATGCAAAAGTATTTATAGAGATGTTTATACTAAAGCACTTTTCATGTGTGTGCATTTATAGCACATTCCATGCACGTATTTCCTAATCGATCATGACGTACGGAAGTATTATTTGGGTTCCTTTATTTAAATAATTTGCCCCTTTGGAATGTATATAAATTGCAAGTAGTGTACGTGTACAGTGGACATGGAAACTTGATTCTATTTGACATGTTATTAAAGTAGTAAACAAATAACGTGGACTAGCTAGTGGGGTATTATGGATCAATGGAGAACATATTAAACAATAATATTTCCGAGGTATATTTTTGACGTCACGTGTCACGCCCGAGTCTGCAACCTTTCAATTAATTTTTTTTTATGAGAAACGCTACAAAGGCTATAAACCAGGACCAACTGTCCAAGAAGGGCACTACGTCCAAGAAGGGCACGATAAAAGCTGGTCGACCGATCGAAGCAGTCGACACTAAAGAACCAGATAATAGACCGGCGTGCCCTTCAACGATACAAACCCGGCCGGTTTGACCCGGCCTCCATACAAACCCGGTATTACCCGGTGTGGACATATGATTTGCAGGTAGCCCCCTCGTCCTTTGTGGACATATGATTTGCAGGTGTTATATTCGTCCTTTTATGAATTACATTCGCATAGATCAGTTGTACAAAGCATATATTCGTTTAAATTTTCGTGAGACAAGAGGGTGTGTCGTTGTGGATAGCAGCACCCTAAACATGTACCCGATTCTCTCATGCAATTTGCATGTGTTGTGTATTAGGATATTCAAGAGATATATTTATAATGGATTCAGATTTAGTGAAGCGGTATTAAATGGTGGATATGTCAAAACAATATCGTTTCAATCAAAACGACATCATTTTTAATTCAAGTAAAGTGTATAACTTAACAAAAGAACTATGTTTTGATATTTGGAAAGACATAGTTTTAACACTCATGGCATTTTTAAATGTAAATTTGCACTAGATCTTATTTCAAATACATGTAAACTCACAATAAAATAAACATATTCTATGACTAGGCAAAGTGATAAGTACAATTCATCAAGTGAAGGACATATATTAGGAATTATTGTTCCTGTAATTGTTGATTGTTACACAACAATGGTTGGGATGGGGACAAGGTTTCGACTGTTCATCCGTCTCATATACATAAAAATCATGAAACCCCAACCCTAAAATTATTGATGCTCATTAGAGACAATGAGAATAAAAGAAAGGATATATATGAAGTTGGCATGTGTATCATTCAACAATGGACAAATGTGGCTGCACAGATGAACTTGACGTATCATTAATGTTTCTATTACTAGTTGTTGTCCGACAGTGAAAAATGACAAAAAATATCCAATCCCTAAACATCTTACAACGCTACAAAAACAGGCTGCTCTGCTGCTGCTACAATGGAACACTGTGTGCATCAGCGATCGAGCTGATCAGCGATCGAGCTGATCAGCTCTTCAGGATTTATTCAACCCTATTCTCTTTGCTTTCTTGGTGTTATTTGGGGCACTTATGTCTTATATGTATGACACAAATCTCTCTTCATAGATTCACTTTTCGCTCCGGTCGTTTTAACTAATTCAGGAAGATACGTTTGAATTATTGTGTGCCCTTGGTGTCAGGGGGCAAACGAGATGATACGTTCGTCAGCTATTCGTGAACGAGCTCGGTTAAAACTCGATTCGATCTTAAACGAGACAGCTCGAACACAAATTTGAAGCTCGTTAAATAAACGAGCCAAGTACGAGCAATAGGATGCTCGACTTGTTTATGTTCGCGAACAGCTTGTTTATGTGCTCGTTAACATACTCGATTGAAACTCGTGTATCTACTCGATTAGAACTCTATTATATTGTTTGAAACTCGTTAATGAGCTCGATTAAAGTACTTTTGCACACTTTAAAATACTTTTTCAGTGAAACCTCGTTTCAACTCGTACAAAGCTCGTTAAAACTCATGAAAAGCTCGACTAAAGCTTGTTCCAACTCGTGAAAAGCTCGACTAAAGTTCGTTAATAGTAAATAATCACATTAATTTAAATTAGTTTAATTACTCGTATAAAGCTCGAACTCGGCTCGAAACTCGTGAAATTTAAACGAGCCGAACTCGAACACATGTTTTCAAAACTCGATAATACTCGGCTTGAACTCGAAAACTCGTCAAATTTTAAACGAACCAAGCTTGAACAACCTAATACTCGACTCGACTCGACTCGTTTGCAGCCCTAGTTGTTGTGAGTTGACGTGTTTATATTGGACCTCTTTCATTCCGAATGTTCATTTTTAATGGGAAATAAATTCGTAAGTTGTTTGAATTTTGAACTATTGGAATAGGTTACTTGACAGGCCAAAGTATCCGTTACTTGAAGGATTTGATATTTGGGCTTATGGCCCAATGGGCCTTAATTGGACCGGTCATTCCATCGGCCCGTATTTCCATGCTTGGTGTGTAGTCTTCGTAGTAGCATGGGGGCGGGGCGCGACGCGTCGATCTCGGAGTGACAAGAATCTGATGCGGCTCAAGAGGCGCAACGCAGCTCTCTTCCCCGTCCATACAACGACAAACACTACGGTCTACGCCGACGCACTCGCCTCCGCCAACTTCACCAAACTAGGTCCCTTTTTTTTTCTCATAAATCTTCTACCCTTTTTCATCAAAAATTAAAATTAAATAAAAAAATTTGTGTATTTTGATGAGTTTGGATTGTTTTTTTGTTGTTGTTGATGATGTTGGATTGTTAGTATGATGAATTCAATTTCTTTGTAGTTTTTAACCGTTGTGTCTGCTGGTTGAACTTTTGTCATTGAAATGTTTGAAATCTCATAGCTTTACCAAAATGAAGAAATTAGTGATTTCAACAAGACTTGGCTAAACGGTGGAAATTGTGGTTTTACGAAACACTTTGAAAATCGAGAGTTTGGTATTATGTATATGGATTTTGAGGTAATTTGTGAGAATAGAGGTCCGAGGAAAACAACCGACAAAGATTGCATATTCCTGAGTATTTTATTTTTTACAAAAACTGTGATTTTTTTCCTTTTTCACTTTCAGCATACTAACAGTGACATACATGTTGCCTGTCAGATTGAGAAGAAAGAAGGCAGAGGTATATGTGTTTGCATCATGACTCTGGGAGTGCGCTGGTTTATTATTTTAGATTCGAGTTCTTAATCAACTTGTTTACCAATATGCTCTAAAATGGTGTTGAAGTGAATTATGAATATAACGTGTCGCGCCAATAATATCTGGCTACAACTCAGCTGAACAAAACAGGAATGATAAATAGGAGTTATATCAATGGGAAAATAAGTAGGCCAGAAGTAGAAGAGGCTGATATAACTTAAACCGACTAGTCGATGAATGAGTCTAGGGACGAGATAACAATTTTACAAAAGCCAAAAATAGGTTTTTGTACGTAGGATAGAATTTAGGCTCCGCCTCTGAGACTCAGCGAACATGCTGGAATGGGTAAAAATCGTCACACGTGCAAGTGTCGGCACAGCCTCATGTTCAGGTACATGTTGCATCTGATGGTGATCGAATTTACTATCTCAATCGATCTATACAGCAATCCTAAACAAGTTGTTCGATATCTAATTTATAACTACTTGTTTTGTTACACATTGTTACATGGCTAATATATGAAATTCTATTATAAGGGCGTTGATTTTCTAAGCAATGGATAATGTAACATATTCCGGAATTTAGGTTTTATGAACAAATTCACAGATGACATATTTTATTTAAGTGAACTGGTCATCTTAAATCGGATACCATGTGAATACAAATTATGTTAAATATTTGAATGTGACCTTAAACCTCACATCTAGTCGGAGGCTGCCTGAATACATGTGCTAGTGTCTATAGTTGGCCATGTTGTACCATATAACATGGGTTCATAAATTCATTCAATTCGACATGGTCGCATTCTAAATCTTGCTATTTAATTTCCCTATTCCGGCCCTTTATCTAAAGTCGGTATTTATTAGATAATGCTTATCTGCAATATTTTTAGGCAAAGAGGGACTTTCAAATAGTTGAAATTTCAAAAAATTAGGCATGTTCTACTTCTAAGTGGTTTAACATTTGTTTTGTTACCATAACTATAAAGGTTCTGAGTGTGAGGCTTGTCCAATCATTCTCTTTGAATAAAAAAGTTTTAATTGAACTCTTTATTATGTTTTTTGCTCGATATCTGATATGGTATAGTTGAGGTTCGATTAATGGAACAATCCATGTGAGTGATTGAGCCAAATGACCAAATCTTAAATAGAGACTGTTGGTGCAATAAAAGTGGTACCCCCCTCTTTGTCCCTTGACGAGTTATGAATAGGCCATCCCCTTCTTCCTTAACTGTTTTCTACTTTGTGTAATTTGTTTTAGTTAATTTTTAAACGATCAGCGCATTTAAATATTGAGAATTCAAAATGATGTTGTTTTGATTGAAACAATGTCATTTTAACTCTCGCAATATATGACTGCACCCATCTTTTTCAAATTTTGAATGTTGTAGGAAAATGTTTGTTAAATTATATTAATTTTTAATCCATTTCATATTTTGAACATAGTAATAAGCATGGAGAGCGCTCGATTGAGAACCCTTAAAAATTCGAGTACTTGAGAACTCAAATCTCACCATTAGATCATTAAATGTATCTTTGAAAATGCATATGAAACACATGTCACCACCAAAGTGACTTGATGATGCATTTGAGAGTAAGCATTATCTAAAAAAATTAATGAAACCCATTTATCAGAGGACACGTGCCGTAAGCTCGAGCCACGTTCCGGACAGTTCCAAATCCTCCTCGGAATCACGACCGCAAATTAAACTATAATATCCTTGTTGACGCCTTGACGATGGGCGCTTGTTTGTCTTGACCTCTGTTTCAATTATTGTTTGTCTTTGTCTTGACCTGATCAAAATGAAGCTCATTATACCAAGTTAAATGCAACTCCTTAACCCCCGTTTGGTTGCAGAAAAACAAGGGGGAAAAGAAAGGTTCGGCGATTGAAAACTGAAATCAGCTGTTTGGTTGTAGAGAAAACAAAAAGAAAGAAAAATAATGGCAAAATAAGTTAGAAAATTTAGCATATTTTCCTTAAAACTTTTCATCCAAAAAATGAAAGGAAAATCAAAATCCACACATCTCCAAATACTCCATCTCTAGTGATCTTCGGTCGTACGTTTCTAGCTGCGAAATGCTCGGGAATGTCGACGAATCTGGACAGTAGTGAACGACGGAGTGAGAAGATGTTCGGAATTGGATGCGGCGGAGGGTATGGAAGGCGGTAGGATGTTATTGAGATAGGTCCGGACGATACCGATGATTCGATGAGCAAATCTTTGAAGAACATACCAAAGAGCGAAGATCTCTGCGGTGACGGTGGGGTGTCGTCGGGAGGAAATCAGGAGTAACCTTGAAAAATAAGCGATCGTTCAGGTAGGGTTTTCGCAGTCGAAATTGTCGATTCTGGTGCGGACTTAGGTGGTGGGCTCGATCCAGACGGGGGCGTAAATCTGCATTCGACAGAGCTTGCAACAAAAAGGACGATGCTTGAATCCCTGGGCAGAGATCAAGTTGATCTCTGATAGTCGCCTTCTGCGTCATTGATCACCCATTCTCTTTGATTTCTATTACTCTCTACACCATTATTTTCTTCCCATTTATTATCCTGCTAGTGTTAACCAAACATCCTTGAATTTTTCATTGAATTTTCTATTAAAATTTTCATATATAACCAAACACAAAATATAGAACATTCATTTTCCATAAAAAAAATTCTTATTATTTTCCCTGATATTGTCTTTCCTCCCTATTTTCTTGCAACCAAACATAGCGAAATGTTTCATGTATTTCAATCTCGAGTCAATTTTTATGGAACAAGCCTGCATGTTAGTAGATCATAACAGAGAAAACCGACAGATTTTGCCAAGTCGGCCAAAATAATTATACTATGCCTAGCTAATTGCAAGCAAAAAGTGTGAGTTAAGCGACTTTGAGGGATAAAAACATGCCATTTTACTAAAAAGGAAAAGCATTAAGATTACGAGTAATGCTACACACCGACACGACACTCAAGTGTGTACCGAATTGCTAAAAGATCGAAATATCCATAAATCTCTATAGGGGGAAGTTACACCCTTAAGAATAAAACTATACTTAAAAAGCTTAATATAATTCAATAAAAAAAAGCTTAATATTAAATTACTCACTTGCCTCTAAGAATTTAATTTGTTTTTAGAAAGAATTGGGAATATTTTGGGCGATTTACCCATTCTATAGCAAACGTGTATTGTAGGTGCTTACACCATTATCCCAAAATTTACTTTGTTTCTTGCTTTATTCGAGACTATAGTAGAGTAGAGCACTCCATAGATTTGTACAACGCAGTAGTTTTGATTTTGAAGTCGGCCGTCGGACGTGTCCCGTGTGCCAAAGTTGAAAGTTACATAGTAAGGGATTAGAGACATTTAAATTATTGTTAGAAAATTAGTATAAAAATGAGTGAAAAAAATTACATTTAGGCCAACAGAGTCGTGGTCTAATGGTTTGAACATTCCTGGTCAATAAATTTTTTTAAAAAAAAACAAATGATGTACGATTGGAAATGTGAGATATATGTGGGGACAAGTACTACGAACACGAATGGGTTAAAACCTTGTATGATCCCCTTTGTAAATTTGGAAAAACTAAATATAGATGGAAACATGAATGTGGATGAAGCAAAGTAGACCTTAATCTATGAACATAGAGCACAATGAATAAGGGGAGTGAGAATAGACCTTACCTTACAACAAAGAACCAGAGTGTAGTAGGCGCGACACACATGAAATCCGCAGACCCAACTTCAAGACGCTGCGGGACCTCGCAACAACCCATGTTACTCTCTATTAACTATAAACAACGTTCTTTGTCCTCATCCTCATTTAGCCTTCCAAAATCCAGGGGCAAAACAGACTATATAAAATATTAAATGGCATTTCCGTAGTTAACTCCAAATCCATGGGTTGGTCTGCAAGTCGTCACGCATAAATATTACACATGTTGCTCAGCACAACATAACAACGCACAGCCACTGCACTCAGCTTAAACCTCTCTTTTAACGTCATCATCAGGAGCAAAATGCCCGGCGCCGCTCTGTTCGCGTCCGTCTTGCTGCTGCTTTCAGCCAGCTTCTCCCTCGCCTTCAAAGACGGTAACACAGCTATCCCAAGGACATTTTCGTCATTTCCACATTGCCTTTAACTTTAGCTTTGAAAGCATGACTTATATCTCCATGGAGCACGAAAATTATTGGTATCATTTTTTTTAATATGAATTTGTTAATTTAGATTATTTTCTAATATCATTTGTATTAAACATCTAATCTTGCAATTATACAATAAATACTAAGTATAATTTTGTAAGTTAGTTGGGCGCCATAAGTTGTGAATCAAGTTCATTTGGGTAGTACAAATGGCCACGTGATTGGTCAGAAGCACCATACAACTTTTTGACTCAATGGCAGCGATATCCATGATGATGAGTATGATGTCTCTGCCACGTGGTAACATTAGTGGTGTCCTCCGAATTTATTGCATTTTCGTCCCATTTAATTTCTGGTTACTTGCATTTAACTCCACTCACCATCTCCTCTGCAAATCAATTAAACGCTCACTTAAGGACTCATTCGTAAATTCATGAAAATTATAGGTATTTTTTGAAAGATGTGGGGTTTTTGTGTGTGTGAGAATTCCCATTTTGTTGCCCTTATCGCAGGTCTACTTCCGAATGGCAACTTCGAGCTCGGGCCACGGCCGTCGGACCTGAAAGGAACCGAAGTGCTCGGTCGCCACGCGATCCCTGAATGGGAGCTTTCAGGCTTTATCGAGTACATAAAATCGGGACATAAGCAAGGCGACATGCTCCTCGTAGTCCCCGAAGGCGCCTTCGCGGTGAGGCTCGGCAACGAGGCGTCAATCAAGCAACGACTCAAAGTCCAAAAGGGCATGTACTACTCACTCACCTTTAGCGCTGCCCGCACCTGCGCACAAGAAGAGAAGCTCAACGTCTCCGTCGCGCCTGACTCCGGCGTGCTTCCGATGCAGACTTTGTACAGCAGCACCGGCTGGGATTCTTACGCTTGGGCTTTCCAAGCAGAGTTTGATGTTGCCGAGATCGTTATTCATAATCCTGGCGTCGAGGAGGATCCCGCTTGTGGCCCGCTCATCGATTCAATCGCCATTAGAGCTCTCTTCCCTCCTAAAGCCACCAACAGTAAGCTTTAAAACGCCACCGTTTAAGTTTAACAGTGTCATAACGCTGCCGTTGAAATCGTCTTCTTTAAAACGGTGTCGTTGAAATCGTCTTCTTCATTGAACATGTGCAGAGAATCTACTAAAGAACGGCGACTTCGAGGAAGGTCCATACGTGTTACCGAACACGACTTGGGGAGTTCTAATCCCACCAAACATCGAAGACGACCACTCCCCGCTCCCAGGCTGGGTCATCGAGTCACTCAAAGCAGTCAAATACAACGACGCGGCGCACTTCACAGTCCCACAAGGCAAATACGCAGTGGAGCTCGTAGCAGGGAAGGAAAGCGCCATCGCGCAGGTCGCCAGAACCGTGCCTGGAAAGACTTATACGCTGTCGTTTTCGGTCGGTGACGCGAGCAACGCGTGCAAAGGGTCGATGGTGGTGGAGGCGTTTGCGGGGAAGGAGACGTTGAAAGTGCCCTACGAGTCGAGTGGGAAGGGTGGGTTTAAACGCGCCGTTTTGAAATTTGTGGCGACTACGGAGAGGACACGTGTTATGTTTTATAGTACGTTTTATACGACGAGGAGTGATGACATGGCGTCGCTGTGTGGGCCCGTGATTGATGATGTGAAGTTGCTCAGCGTTCGTAATCCGAGGCGTATGGCTTGAGAAAAAGTTTGGAGCATACGAGATTGAATTATATTATATACCTTTAATGTCGTTTTATCCACTCGAAGCATGTTTTAGTCCTCCTTATGGAATGAGAATGATATCTTGTTTTCGTATTAATTCAGTAATCAAATTATACTTTCAGTTCCGGTTAATTTTTTCTTCTTCTTTGGATTCATATCAAACACAATGTAACAATTTGCGTCAATAGAAGAACGACGTCGTTTTGATTTCTCTGAAGCATAAAAACCAATCTCACACATTTCATCTTAGGTACACATTAATTAAAATAAATAATCTGCTTCGCATTCAGTTAAACAAATAATCCGTTGGAACTCAATGAAGATATACGAAAATACTCTAATATACTCTAATGGTTAATCTTATTGAATGAGAATCAATAGACATTTGTAGTCTACACAGGTAACTTCAAATAACAAATTAGCTAATTTTACGAATACTACACGCACTAACCTAGCCACTAAGTCTAACTAACATTTGACTCAATGGCTTATCTTTAACATAATCTGCTTCCAGTCAGATCAACGGAAATACATACTAGTAGTACAGCAAATGTGTCGAGTCTCATTGCAGTGGTATTTAAATTTCAAGGGGAATGGTTTTAGCATGACAACAAGAATACTAGTACTGTGATACTGTCTAATACCAGTAAATTGCACGATTCAGAAGCAACAATCACAATCAAAAGGGCAAAGCGGAGTACCTCCAGCATCCGACCTATTAAGACCCAACTCCTCCTCTGTGTATATCTTTACTCCACTTGACTTCTTCCTCGGCTTAGAAGGGTCAGAGTCACCAAATAGATCACCATCAGCAGGTAATTTATTCGACCTTTTCACACTCTTTTCTTTGACATCCATATTATTGTCGGACTTGGATGATTTATTTCTTTGAGCCCAACTGTCTATTGCCGCTGCATTAGTTTTGTGTATGGTCTTTCCTTTTACGTTCTTGTTCGGAACGGCAGCTTGAGTTTTTATATTCTTCTTCGATGAAAAAATCTCATCAATTTCATCTTTTCTTCGCTTTTTTGATTCAATAGGAGCTGCAGCAGTACCTTCCTCGGCATGTTTGTCCTTCGCTTCCTTAAGCTTTCCCTTTGAACTCTTCTTAACAACCACACCCATGTTTTAACCTACAAACGCACAGAAGATGTTCCTGTTTTTATCACAACAGTGTCGCATACAAAACAACACGAACCTTCATCAGATGAAACTCAACTTTTGGGCCCCGTTCGGTTCATGGAAAATTTGTGGGATGGAAAGAAAATCTGGAGAAAATATAATCTTGTGTTTGTTTACCCATGGAAAAGTCACGACACCTCCTAATCGCTAATGCCGCAGTAGGTTTTATTCATGATTTCTGTAGAATTTAATATAACCCAGCACATTCATCCATTTTTCGGAAACATATCAATTTCGCCCTTTTGTAAACACCCAAAGTTGAACTACGACATCCAGTTCCCAAATCACATTCTATTAACAGTATAATACCCCTCGCTAACAGGTCCAGCCAGCAATGAAGAGATAATTAGTCACCAGAAATACATGAATATTCTTATTCAGAAATTGGCATATGCATAATGCGTTGACTTTGCCCACTTTCAGCCAATTAAAATTTGAAAAGTCAGTTGACATTAAATTGCAGAAGAACGTACCATACATCAGCAATCACAGTCGTTCAATGAAAACAGTAAGCTACAGCATAAGTCAGCAACAATACAGCACTGCGGAAAAAAACATTCACACTCTATTCCGCTTTTCCAGACAAACTAAATCAACATAAGCAAGTTCCAAAAAAATCCGACCACAAATCAACACTCCATTGACAACAGATCGAAATCAAAAAAGGATGCAACTGACCTTCACCGGAGCGGCGCGGAGATTTTAGGTCAGAGAGGTACGAGCAAACCTTTTGAACAAATTTCGATTTTTCGGAATTGAACCAAATTTAAGAAATACGTATCGGTTCAATCCAGTAAAAGACAGCGTATCATTTGAATTTACTAAAAACTTTGGAATAAACAATAATTTGAAGTATAATTGGAGTGGGAAATTACCAAAAAGCCATTGAACTCCTGGTAATGTTTACAGAGATTTAAGGGTATGATTTAAACCGACCAAGAGATACATATAGGAGAAAACTAACAAGTAGCATAGTGTTATTATCCCAACTCCAAAACATGCGCCATCTGTTGGGTGAACAGGCTTGGCGGAGACATGGAATATTCAATTTGAAAAATCAACTTCAGTGGCCATGCATGCCTATGGTCGACGTCCATCCTAAGCGCATGGTCGCATTCGATATCCAACTAAGCCCAAACTTGACACCAACCATTAAACTTGGGGCTGCTTGCTACATGCTTGATTACTCTCAGTTCCTGGACAACAAAGCAAAATTCACTATACATACATCATGGAACATAATTTCAGAGATGATAAAAGACAAAATATGAATTCATCATGGTGGGATAACCTAAATTAATCTGACTGTACATACACCCGTATTAGATAATCAGCACAAACAGGAAGTGAAAATTTCAAGATCAAGACAGAGTTCAATGCACTACCTAAGATTACTGGCAAACTGTAGAGGAACACTGCCCTTTTGGGATTTGGCTCTTGTATCATCACTTGGTCATGAGACAGATCTCAAAGAAAACAAAGGGAGCTATATGATCAAAAGAAAAGAAAAAACTCAATCTGATATTACGCCACTACTGTGTCGGTTCCCACATTTAAGATGATTGCTTTCTTCACTGTTTTGAGCATGCAGCATCCTGTTTACATAATACATCCTCCACACAACGTATGTGACCTGAGTCAACTTTCTTAGGAATAATTTTTCCAAAGACATGAAAATATGAAATACATGCACTATCAGAACAGTTAAGCACCAAACTGGAAACTTCTATTTTGGATACATAGCCATCTGAAACAACTCAACCGAGACACAACATTAAGATTTAGGAATGAACAAAGAGTGCTTAAGCTGTGAAAGTTTGTGCTGTGTCATGGCAAAAGGCTGACAAAGAAGAAACAGTGTGTAGTTTGAATGAAGTTCATGAATTTATATAGATAATGTTAAACTCTGAACTTGGTACCAGTGAAGGCTGCTCAAAGAATTATCAAGTCCCATCATGAAGCCCACTAGGTAAAACTGATGCCAAATAAACAAGTGCATTAAATTACAAAACAACCACATAACCCAAGAGAAACTTAACAGCCTACCGTTTTTCTTTGAGAAAATAAGACAACGCAAAATCTTGATTCGGCATGATGGCTGCAGCTTCCGTTTTCCAACTTGAGCAAGGAAATAACAAAACAGCAGTTTGTGACACCATATGTCCCATAAATCATATAAGTAATTTCAAAACCTACTAACACCTGTCGATGCAAGTCTGGAATAGCTTCCTTTTCGGAGCCACGAGAAAGGGAGCAAACACAACAGTAAGATTGCTCCATAACAGGCAACCAGCCCTGAAAAATAAGTCGTTGATGAATATCATCTTTGCGAAAAGAACTACATAAAGCTATGCAGTGATGGGAAACATATATAAGAAGTCCTGATTTAGATGCCATACCAAGGTTCTGAAATATTCTCAAATAAGATTAGGCTATAAACTGAATCAATTCCTTGAGACACAATTATCCGGATAGCTGAAGAAGATCATCCCAAGAACCAAATATATAGGTTAAGGAAACTCGTAAACAAGCAAACAAAGCCACTACCATACTCCATTTGTCAAAATGAGCTTAAGTAATGAAGTCATAACAATATCCAATACTAAAAGGTTGCAAGACGATACAATTCATAGCTTCAATTATTTTTCATTGAAGACTTGATGTATTTCAAATTATGATCTATTGATGATATTAACACAGGGCAAATCAACAAAATTACACGTCTTTCATCTTCAACTTCACAAACTGTGAGAGAAACTGAACAAAAACAAAACTTCCCTTGTAATATGCAAGCCACAACCATATAACCTCTCTAGCTGACATCTTGCACCATTGGTATCGAGCTTAATCGTTTTAGCTCGTCTAAATGGTCATCAACTGAAATATTAAGCGAAATACGAAGATCTGTTAGTAAAGCTTCCTTATCCCAACAAATAGATCCAGAACAACGAAATGCCTCTAGAGTTTTACGATACTCATGTAATTCTGACCTATAGCGCTCTGCTGCCAACGTCTCATCTGGAGACAAATTGAACAAACCATCATAGTCTCCCCCTGAACATAAGGAATCTGCATCACTAGAGAGAGAAGCAGTATCTGGAGAAAGTAACCCATTACCTCTCCCGCCACTACAACTACCAACAGAACTTGCAACAGAAATATGGGAATCATTTAACTCATGGGTTCGGGTAACAGGACACTCAAAAGAATTAGGGGTTTCTCTGTGAAAGTTGTGGCAAGCAGGCATGACTTTTTCAACACAACTCAATGGTGGGTAAGTAATATAACCTCCGTTTTCTGCTTGTTGGTTGGAACTGCTCGCTTATGCTTTCCATCAGTTCTTATCTTGAGCTTTTTCCGAGCATTTCCAATAAGAGAAGATCTATAGGGAGAAACCCTCTTTAATGTGTTTGACGATACAAAACCAGATAGAAGCGAATTATTCTTGTTTTGAACAGCAAAAGTATCGTCACCAGCATCATCATCACCTTCCAGATTTGAGTGCACAACCTGGCGGCCCTGAAAGAGAAAACCATATACATGTTGGTCGTGGATCTTGAATTTAGTATGACAAAAATGGTTGACAAATAAACACTATGTGACAGAGAATTTCAACAAACAGACAACAAACCTTTCCAATGATGACCCAATTCTCATCTTGCCATACAAGTCGGGGACGGATATCACACTTATGGACTTTCAAGTCCTGAGAATATCCCATTAATTTCACCAAGTAGTTCTCTTTATCAATGGGCTGCAGAACCAAAGCTAACTTCCAGGAGATATTGCAACGAACCTCAACAATGTCTCCAGGCGTCCATCTCTTTACATCTATCACAGGAGGAGTGGGCCTCATATAAATCCTAGCAACTCTTCCAAGTATTGCCTGACTTCTATGGCAAACATCCGAACAGTATCTAATTGTGTAATGTCGACCATTGCCATTGACTACCTCACCACACATCCACGAGCCCACAGGTCCCCCACTGTTATTCAAGACCTCCACGCTGGTTCCCTTCTTGAATCTCATGACTCCAGGAACTATATTAACCAACAAAAACCTGGTGGGAAAAAATGAAAACGAATCAAGGCAATTTCAGATGAGTCAGTAGATAACTTATATGTAATAAACATTCAAGAGACATAGCTATCTACTTACGAAGTAACCAAATAAGTAGCTTGGGAAACAAAAGCATTTCACAGTATAAATCCAATATTATTCTTTAAATAAAGCAGAAAATACACAACTTAAACAACAACACAACATCGTCGATAATCGATATTGCACATAACAAATGTGATTCGAAAGCATCCAACTAAAAAACATAGGCTAATACGAACATCAAAAGCAAGCTTCCAATCAAAGCAACATAGGAAAATCATCAAGACTTGAAGAAGATAAAAATAGGTAGATCGAACCAACCAATTCTAAGACCAGATCACATTTAACAGACTCTGAATTTGACGTCTATAGATTACCAAAACCAGCCTCAAACAATTTCAACTTTCAAGCAACACAAATAACATGAAAATTAAACATCGAACACTAACCCTAACGATGACATAAATCCTCGGATTGGAAATCAAGGCGAAAACGGATGATACGAACCTTGAATCGAATGTGGAATTCGGCAATTGAATTCGATGAATTGATACTTCGAAAGCGTCTCTGCGATTGCTTTCTTCTTCTCTTTGTTCTCGGAATCGATCGGAACCAAGAAAACTTGAAGAGAAGATTTCGTTAATATATTTTCACCTTTATTTATATACTTTTTTGAAAGTAAATACTAGATTAGTTTGATAATAAGTATAAAGAAAATACTTTTTTTTATAGTAGAAAATACATTTTTTTAAGGGAAAATGACAAAGAAGGTATGAACTATCACCTATTGACAAATTACGATGTGAACTATGAAAATTGATAATTAAGGGCAATTTCAAAATATTTTAATCCTCATATAACACTTAATTGCACTTAATTGATGAAATATCACTCCGTCGGTCCGTCCATTAACAAAGTTAACTAAACGAATGAATTGAAAAAATATTCTTACCCTTAATTTTGAAATTGCCCTTAATTATCAATTTTCATAGTTCGAACCGTAACTTATCAATTGGTGATAGTTCATACCCCGCTTTATCATTTTCCCTTTTTTTTTTAATCTTCAATATAAGTTTCAAAATTGTGGACAGGAGCCAGCGGCAGCGTCAACATGGTAGACAAAACGTCGTCGCTTGATTACATTCCATTTTAGATTATTCATGTGGATTCTTTTGCACTGTAATTTGTAATCTTGGGTTGACGTAGTACCCAAACCCAACTCTTGAGTCTTGTGTCCAATCCATGTTTTCAACGACACAAATTTGGGTCTGTTGTTATTTTTAAATTTAGAGTTATTATTTAAATAATATCGATATAGATAGAACTTGTAGAATACTATAATCTTCTGTTATTGTTAAGCAGTGAGAATGAAAGAACGTAAATAAATATGTATCGAACTCGTAATACACACGAAATTATGATCGCAGTTTAAGTTCTACATCAATGCCTTGGGAAGCAAGGAAGTCAATCAATCCAGGGGCACCCTAATGATTTGAAAACTATGTAGATTTACACACATGAAAAGATCATATAATTTAAACGCATTGAGCTTCACTTAGCAGCAAGGTAATGCCACAATGCATAGATATGTTGAGATAAGAACAGCTTTATATAATCTGAAAAGAAGTGTCTGAAAACATCCTAGTTTATGCCGTTAATTAGTTTGTAAATGTCGCCAAATCTGCAAGAGATCCCCAAACCAAAAAACAGGATGACAAATGTCAACTACAATTCTACCTCAAGTTAAAACCGATCCAAACACAAAGTTTTAGAATCTCCAGCTTATCATCCGCTGCCCCGTTAATCTCCAGGCCTCAAATTTGTATAAATTCGGCTGACCTCTAAGGACGATTATTTCATTACTCACTCAAAATTTCAAGTCATTTAGCGAAAATCGGGGATTTATTTTACAATGGCATTGAATTACACTGCAATGTATCCTTACTTACCTCCGAATTTGATGCCAGACGAGGGCAGCCCAGATTGGATGAACAAGGGTGACAATGCGTGGCAGCTGACTGCGGCGACGCTAGTGGGACTTCAGAGTGTGCCTGGCCTGATCATCCTGTACGGTGGCGCAGTGAAGAAGAAATGGGCAGTGAACTCAGCTTTCATGGCACTTTATGCTTTTGCTTGTGTCCTACTTTGCTGGGTTTGTTGGGGCTACAGAATGTCCTTCGGCGATACATTAGTCCCGTTTTGGGGAGTGCCCAATGTAGCACTGAGTCAGAAATATTTGCTCGAGCCGGGTTTCCTTGGGAAGTTCCCTGGTGCTACTATGGTGTATTTTCAGTTTGTTTTCGCCGCTATTACCTTGATTTTGATCGCTGGGGCAGTTTTGGGGCGAATGAGCTTTTATGCGTGGATGCTCTTCGTCCCGCTCTGGCTCACATTTTCATACACAGTCGGGGCTTTTACTATTTGGAGTCCTCATGGTTTTCTTTCCCTTGGAGGAATTATCGATTACTCAGGTGGCTATGTGATTCACCTGTCCTCTGGGGTCGCAGGTTTCACGGCAGCATTTTGGGTAATATTTTTCATGATCCAAACGGAGCTTTAAATTATTATTTTTAAAATTTAAACTAGTGTGTTGTATTTATAGACTGTTTGACCCAGTATCAATAATATTTCGCTTATTTCCTAACAAGTGTGACATTTGTGTATGAACTTATAGGTTGGTCCGAGGCTCACGGCTGACAGGGAGAGGTTTCCACCCAATAACATTATCCTGATGTTGGCTGGAGCAGGACTGGTCTGGATGGGTTGGACAGGATTTAATGGAGGTGACCCTTATGTTGTCAGTGTAGACGCTTCGTTAGCCGTGCTGAACACTCATGTCTGCGCCGCGACTAGCCTTCTGACTTGGCTCGCGCTGGATGTGCTGTTCTTTGGAAAAGCGTCCGTGATCGGGGCTGTTCAGGGCATGATCACCGGCCTAGTTTGCATCACTCCAGCAGCTGGTAATTCACATATCCTCACATTTTTTAACATCCCATATCGATTGAAATTTCGTGTATGTATAAACTAGTCTACTAACTATCATGTCATTACAAATCAGGTGTTGTGCAAGGATGGGCAGCGATCATAATGGGACTGCTCTCCGGCTCCATCCCATGGTTCACCATGATGGTGGTCCATAAAAAATCCGAGCTACTCCAACGGGTCGACGACACGATGGCCGTCCTCCACACTCACGCTATAGCAGGCAGCCTAGGAGGAATTCTCACCGGACTTTTCGCCAATCCCAAGCTAAATCGATTATTCTACGGTCCAACGAGCTCAACCCGATACATAGGCTTATTTTACGCGATCAAAGACGGGAGGATTAGTGCAGGGCTTCGACAAGTTGGCATGCAACTCCTTGGCATTGTCTTTGTAGTACTTCTCAACATTTTAACTACAAGCATCATTTGCCTCCTTGTGCAACTCGTTGTTCCATTGAGGATGTCTAAAGAGGATATGGAGATCGGAGACGAGGCTGCGCACGGCGAGGAGGCTTATGCCATTTGGGGCCAAGGCGAGAAGCTCGCTAGCGATAAGTACGGTGGTTCCGGTTACAGTGATCTTGAAATGGCGCCAAGCAAGAGCAAATCTAGCAGAGCTTGATTCATATCTCATATGTGGTTTGTGCTTTCAATAAATGAGATTTGTGCTTTGGTTTATTAGATTTTGTAGCCTCTTCTCTTTAAACAAAAGAGGTAACCTGCTCAAATAATAGCAACAATATTTTATTATCATTTTGTAGAACATTTTTTTATTACATTTTGTAGAACATTTAACTCAATTGAACTATGATATAAAATTTTCTACATTGTAACTTAAATTTAAAAGAACACAATTTTCATTTTAAATACTTGGTCTTGTTTCACAATTTAAAAATCACAAAAACTAGGGTGTGCCGGGCCAGTCCCGTCCCACGAATCCGTCTTCAACCCGACTAAATTAGGACAAACATGAACACGACCCGCATTAGGTTTGGACGGGTTCGGATTAAGACTCGGATTATCTGTCTCCATATATATGGGACTAAATAAAATTCGATATCATATATAATATAAATAAAAATCCTCAAAGAGAATGATCAACACATTTTAGCGTCTTGAATATTGCTCTAATTAGAAACTTAAAATCTTATTTTAATGTGTTAGATGTTTTTTTTCTCTTGAAAAATTTATTTTTGTTAGAGATTATATATGTTTCATTTTGTCATGTGTGTTTAGTGATGTTTACTGACTTTATTTTTATACTTCAACTTTTAACTTCGTATTAGAATTATGCTATCAAGGGGCGCACTCAAATGTTATAGGTTGTTAAAGTGTTATGTGTTACAGAGTTTCTGATTGGTTGATAGTGGCATGAATAGTGCCGAAATAGTGGATTTTTGGTAGTGAGTTTTACTATTTGCTTTATTGAATTTTGGGTACTTGGACACGTGGCAAGCCCACAAAGTACGGGGTTAGATGTGTGACTAAAATTAAAGTAACACATAACACATTAAGAAGGCCATAACATTTGAGCGCTCCTTCATGCTATCAATGTTTAAAGTCGGATTGGGAGTTACCCCATCTATGTTTCGGAGCAGCACACGCGTCCTAACAGGTCCCGCACACGCGTCCTAACAAAAACTACCTAAAAAAGCTCCCCTCCATGCCACGTGTCATCCGCCATTGTAGCAGGAAGACGAAGCAAGCGCGATACGATGACGAAGACGAAGCCAATGTCATTCCGAATCCGAGCGCCGATCTATGCATCTCCTTGTCGATCGAGCGCTGATTTCTACACTGATCCTCCACTTCTCCGCTTCCAACTCTCGCTCCTTCGAGCCGCATTTCTGCTGGTACGCATATTACGCCATCCGCTTAACACTTTCGAGTTGATGCGTTTGTTTTCATTTATTGATGAGAATTGGTAATCCGGTTCCTACATTGTAAGTGGCGGAAAAACCCTAGAAGTTTGATTTTGGCTGAGAAAGCTGTAGGCGTTTTTTTGACTCGTTCGGAAAAAAGTCACGAGTTAAACCTTAGGGCTTTTTGGTAGTTATAGCATTGATTTGGAAGTCCAGCACATGATTTTTTCCCTGTTAATGAGATGGATGTGGAATTTTTTGTTTGTAATTTGCAGATCAGATAATGTCGGACGAGAAGAAGGTAGGGGGTGTGAGTGTGACACACATCGCCAATGGCCATCAAGAGGATGTAATCCAACCTTCTATCTCGGTAATGTATAGTGTCATTGCTGTCACTGTGTGTCTCTGTTTTGAAACTGTGTTATTCATTGATGATTGTTTTGATGTTTCAGAAGAAGGACGTTCTTAGGTTGAATTACAATGGTGGTCAGTTTGGCACACATGTTTGTCGCATCTTTTGACAAACTCCTAATGTTTCAGTTTGCTATAGAATTTTAAAATTCTTTAATATATTCACTTTCACTGTGGAAAGTTTGTTAGACTAGAGATTTAGATCCAGTATAGTATTAGACCCCATACCGTTTCCGTTGAGGCAACACTAGTTGGATGCAAACATACAATACGTGCAGGTCATCCTGATTTATTATGCTCATATCTCTATCTCGCTTGCTATGTTTAGTGCCAACTTTGAATCATAAATTTAATAATTAAATACATTGCATAGTACTAAGTTTGGGAGACTTGACTCCAATATCTCTGCAATGTAATCTTATTGTGTCTGGAATCTGGATGCAGGAAGCACCTGCTACTGTGCAGTTCTTGCTCAACAGGAAATTTTTTTGTTGTCTAGGAGCTGAGGAAGGTAAAGAAAATAAGTTGCATACTACATCTGTTTTTGCCTATACATCTTTCATGTCACTAGTCATGATGTGTTGTGGTTCTGTTTTTTGCTCACAGTGTTTTCAGGCAACTGTCAATTTTTGTGTATATATTTTATCATACAAATTTATTAAGGACTTACGAACAGCTTCATTCTCACTCTTAGTGTCGTGCCATGTTGTAGTTCAATTGATAATCAGACTGCTCTTTTTTGGCACAAAAAATAACCAATTGTAATTGTGATTGCACATGACTACTTTATATTAACATGTCATAGCTGGAACTTGTTGGCCTAGAAGGACCTCAGAGTGGACATTGCGAGTTTAACCATCATCTCTGATGATGTGTGCTGCGGGATTTTCTTTATATAATGAGTCTTCTTTGGATGGATATAAAACTTTTTTATGTAGTGTCACCGAGTGTATGAACTAGCTGCTCCAATTTGAACTGAGAACTGTAACTGAGAAGACCAGTGGCCAGCTGGCATCATGGTTGGATAATATTGTAACCCTGTTTTGTTATGCAAAAGAAATTTTAATTTGCCGTCAAATTTGCATTTGTACCAAGTCGTCTATATCGATCATCTAGTTCCTTTTTTTTTTAATCTTGTGGTATTTTATATATTGACGCTTACTTGGTAGTTATAACAACTGGTTGATACAGCTAGGGTAGATGCAAAAGTATGAGACTTGTTAAATTTTAAGTTTAACAAAGGGTGGGTCAACAATCAACATGGGTGTGTGATTGGAGCTGTATTGGCTATTGGGCAGTGAGTCAAACTTGAGTTAAGCAGAGATGGCAAATGTCCAAAAGAAAGGGATTAAAAGAATGAAAAACTTGTTAATCTTATCTGTCCTGTTAATAAGTCTAATTCTGCTTACTCTTCAACTATGTATGATTTCTTAGGTGTTATTCTAATGTGTGTTTGTGATATTATATGCACTGACTAGTGAGATGGTGGAGGCTGCTGGTGGTGGTGGTGGCTCCTGCATCTGGTGATAGATAGACCGAACACAACCACTGGATTAGGCCTAGTGCCATGCACACCATGAGGTACATAGCTACTTCTGTTATGTTAAGTTTAGTGTCTCTTGATAGAGGTGAGAGCATAATTTGAACACTATAAAAAGTATTGGAATACTACACAAAAGTAAAAGAATAAACTTTTACCATTTATGTAACTAAACCACAATGTATTAGATTTTCCTACAATCATTTCATATCATCATACATCACGTGCCAGTTCCTAACCTTTGTTGCACAGAGTATGTCTTCAATTAAAAACAAGACTGTATAGGCATGCTGTTGCCTGGGAGTCCAACATAGTCATATTTATTTCTTCTGGTAATTAAATTTAAGAAAATGCTCATGAACTGTATATAATTGTTCACAATGAGAAGACATTATTTGATTTTAGATGAGCACTAAAACATTGCTGTGGGAAATTCATCCCATGAACGCTGCATTTGCATGGTATTTATCTATAATAAAGTTAAGAGAAAATGCTTGCAGAGAAAAGGTCTTGGAGGGAGAGAGCATAAATTGGAGTTTGGTACTGGGTACAACTTAATTGGTGCTGCATGCATATGATTGCATTGCTAGTGCATGAAATTGAAAACTGAAGAGGCATATTTCCCAATAAGAGAATCGAATCAGTACCCTCTTGCCTTTTGTTCTTCTTCTGTTGCTTTTATGTATTTTGGCATACAGCCTTAAGCTCTCCTTTACCCATTCCCCAACACATGATAACAAAATTTCTACTGTTGCTACTTATGAACCACTACCTGGGAATCTAGAGAACATGATGATGAACTCCTTATGAAAACACCTTTGTCTTTTAACGAAATCGCTCGTTGTTCCTGTTTCAAATATTGGCTAGAGTCTAATACGCAATCTACTTATGGGTTAGGTTTGTATCAAGACTATAAATGCTTGGGTTAGATGGAATGTTAAAGAAATAACGATGTATACTTTCTTTTATAATGAATTATATATTGGGAAAGTTTAGTTGAGTGATGCTACTTGCTAGGGTGCTTTGCATTCAGTTAAGGAATGAAGCAGAGTAGGAGACGGTCTTAATTGGGGGGAAAGGAAAAGAAAAGTAAAATGGGAGAGAAAAGAAAGTTGTAGGCATCAGTATTGAAAAAGAAGTTAAAAAGGAAAAGGGAAAAGAGAGGAAAAGAAAGTGAAAATAATTAACCAAGGAGAATGGTCAAACTAAGCCTCGAAAACTAGTTCCTTTCCCCTCCCACCACCTTCAATGAACCACTTAAGACTATCTTTATCGAAATTATCTATATATCTACTACCCAAGTTTCATTATTCCCTTTCTTTTCTGTTGAATCACATTAAGTCTGGACCAAACACCTTAACAAATAACCTGGTTGCTTGGTTCTGTACTAATATGTATCATGAGATCTTTTCTTTTTTGCTAAAGAAAATGAAGATCTGTAGCTTAGCATCCTAGATTAAATTAAAAGGTATTCATATAAGCATATTTAACTTGTCCATTAAGCATCTGTATAATGAAATCATTATGTGTTAGAGTTGTGTCAACTTATTACTTACGTTCTTCTAAAAAAGACTGAAGTGCTTCACATGTCTTAGCATATAAAAATACACACTGTGATTTGAGTTCGAGATACTCGTTATATGGGATTGCTTATAGAAATCCGTAAATTTTCAAGTTCTTAATTACAGCTAAGAAGAATAAACTTTAGTTACCTCTTGCAGGACGATTAACCCTCTTACGAGTTACAACTCCAGTTGGTGGTTATATGGTAGAAGAAACCTCATGTAAATACTGTAAGTTATTTGTCTGTATATGTTGAAAGTGCGTTAAATTTTGGTTCCATGCAATTTGATTCTAACATCCCTAAGTGGCAAACTTAGCTGACATTAAAGTTAAAGCAAAAGCTACAGATATATATAGTGCACATTTTTCTTTTATCAAAATCTAGGGCTCTCTTTGGACATCTTTTTGACCTGTATTGTTTTTATTGTTGAATGTAAACTAATGATGTTTCATGCCTACGAAAAGAAGCGGTGATGAATATTCGTCATAAAAATTAGAAAGCAACTGTAATTTTCAAACTTACATCTCTCATTGTGTTGTTTTTTTAGTTTTTGCCCTGGTGTGAGGGTCTGTGGGTTCAACCAAGAATAAATAATTAAACACAAAGGAGACAAGTCACCTCCTGAACCCTAAATTGAATGAGAGATAAGAGAATAACACACTAAGGAATGTCTTTGTGAGTGCCTTTGTTGAAGTTAACTCTTGAAGTGTTTATCAGGGATATTCAGCTTGTCTGGTCAAGTTGAATACTTTCTTGCTCCTTATCCAACCATCATATGGACCTTCTTCCCTCTTCTTTAACTCAAAGTATTGAAGGCATTATTTAAGAGTATATATATGTGTGCTCAATGCTCATTATGCGCATAGTTCATCCACGTCCTGAAATAGACGTACAGGCCAATAATGGTCCATATATCTGGGTCATGTGAGATCCTTGAAAGATTAGAAAGAATATTGATAAGCATATAAGGTTCCTTAGCATTCATTCAAAGTGAATGCATACTGAACATCTCATATAAAAGCGCATGTGGGAAATTTATTTAGTTTTTCCCTCACATCACTGAATTCGGATAGCTCAAATCAAGCATTTTTATAGAGACATTTGAAAACAACATCCTTATAGGTGTTTGCTCACATATATGCCTTTGCATAACTTGTGGCAGGTTTTTGCTCATATATGCATTTATGCTTTCGGTTCGCTTCATCGATATTTAGAAGCTCCAAAAGACACGAGCATATTTGTGCAGCCACAGCTTTACACTTATTTTCAAAAATTCCGCATTACCTTTATTATGGAATCATACGCATACATATCTCTGTCTAGTCTCTGCACATTTAATACTTATTTCAAGAATATTATTCAGTATTTCTTCTGCGGAAAAGATACTACATCCTTTCTTCTTTATACTTTCATCACTTAACGAGCCAGCTATACCTCATCTATCACCCTCGACATTCGAGCAGCTCCTCCACTATATAAATTCGAACCCACATTTCCCTCATTTCAAATCTCTCCTCCGTCTTTTCCATCTCTCTGCTCTTAAGTGCAGCACCTTGGCAATTTCCTGTTTGGGTAGGTGAAATTTGTAAATCATTTACTATTATAGGGGATGTTGCATCTGAGTGTAGTCTGTGGTCAATTTATTGTATCGGTATCCACTATCCAGATTCTTTATATGGAGTGAGCTTGAAATAAAACTTATATTGCATGACTGTGCTTATATTTTATGAGACAGGAGAAGTAGATATCATGAGCAGGCCAGGAGATTGGAACTGCAGGTCATGCAACCACCTGAACTTCCAGCGTCGAGACTCCTGTCATAAATGTGGAGACCCAAGGCAAGGTGGAGGTGTAACAGATTATAGTGCCATATTTGGCGGTGGGAGAATGGCCGGAGGCTCACCCTTTGGGTTCACAACTGGACCAGATGTCAGGCCTGGTGACTGGTACTGTAATGTGAGGAATTGTGGTGCCCACAACTTTGCCAGCCGCTCCAGCTGCTTCAAGTGTGGTGCTCTTAAGGAGGAGCTGTCCGGCGCTGGGTTTGAAAGCGACTTTGGCCGTGGTAGGGGAATTATTGGTAGCAGTGGCAGTGGTGGCGGAAGGAGTGGTTGGAAGTCAGGTGACTGGATATGCAGCAGGTAGAGTTGCTAACTTGCAAATTTGATTTGCACAATAGTTTTATAGATTTGTACAAGTTAATAGAACTTTGGTTGTGTGTTTGACATAGATTTTATGTCTGAGTGCAGGCCTGGGTGCAATGAGCACAACTTTGCTAGCAGAATGGAGTGTTTCAGGTGCAACGCACCCAGAGATATTGCAGGAAGATCATCATTCATACCTTGAAGTAAATATTTGCAAATTTTGTCAATAATCACACTCTTCTAATTTCAGTTTGTGAATAACCATAATGAACTATGGATTTGGTGTCATCAGGAACGTTAAGGAAGAAAAGGATTCCACGAAGATTCACAGGAAGAAGGAATTGAAGAGACGATGACACCACGAAATCCTTTATGATGCTTTGGGTCTTAAATTAGTTTTCAGCATTAGTAGTTTAAGTAGCAGTGTAGGTGTTCTTGGATTTGATTAGTGATGAGGGTTTTTTGTATTTAGATAAAGAGACATTTTGAGTGGATCCATAATATTGATGGGAGTTGAAAGGGAAGAAAAGAAGGGCATATGAAGCATGTTGCGAGTTCCACTGTCTTTTAGATAATTGACTGTATCCTCATAATTTCAATACAAGTGCATTAATTCATCTTCTGCCCTTCTTTTTATTGCAACCTACTTTTCTCTCCATATATAAGAATTTCCTGCATTTACCACAAACTGCATTCTGTGGGTGCTTAGACAGTTAAACATGTGCTTATCAAAAAAAAAAAAAAAGACAGTTAAACAGTGTTATTTATATTAATTTACTTTGTAATTGAATTAAAGTTTGTCTTACATTGAATTATGAGACTTAAGCTATCTACTAATCATTTTGATAAGTTGATGAGACTAACTTCAATGCAAAGTACTTGCATCTCGAATAAGACTTTCACTAACTCAATAATGAAAGACATGCAGTTTGAGGTCACTTTGTATTCCGAAAACAATTCAAATCATCAAATCCACTACATTATATGATTGATCTACGTACTCCATTTGACACGCCACACACACAATAAAAACCAAATTTGAAGAAGAAAGCTTGTATGACAGTATGAGCACTCCTTAACTTAAGATACATCATTATTTAACTTAAAAGTGGTTGCATAGGATTCGAGTAAGACACTTTTGAGTTTTGAACACTTTATTTACTTCCCTTTTTCTTAGATAAATCACTCATTGACCTTATTGTTTGGTGGGCATGTAGTTCAAAAACACCTTTACATTCCAATTAACATCACACAAAAAAAGACCCCAAAAGTAAAACAAGTTAAACACTTCATGAGTGTATCATGTAAGTGTGATAGTAGTGTAGTAGTAATCAAATAAATATGTTCTTAGAAATAATACATCTTGGTATAGGAATGGACACAATGCAGATGGATTGTAATATAAACGGGTTCGTATGCGATGTAGCGAATTAAAATGTTGCGAGTGCCAAAACAATATCCTTTTGATCAGAACAACACCGCTTTATTATATTTCAAAAATTCATCAATCGAAACGAAACTCTTTATAACTTTTAGATGCTAAGAGCATCCCCACCATGACTAAAAAAAATATGTCATACATCTCTCTCATCTACTTATTTTTCATTTAGTCATCACTCATAATTTATTTGGTCATGGACATCCCACTCATGACCAAACATAAAGTTCATCATCACTCTCTATCTCTTATTTCTACATAAATACAAACATATAAATATCAAAATATATCAAAATGTATCTCAATTTATAGGTCTTCAAAAATTATGAATATTGATGATTATTTTATTTTTTAATACTTTGTAATTTTCAATATATATTCGTTACAAAATCTGGATTTAAACTGATAAAATTCTGATGCGTGACAGGTGTCGCATTATGATTGATTCAACTCTCATGACCAAAAGAAAAAAAGATCACGAGATGCTCAAATTTTAGTTAACCTTTTCTATGACTAGAAAAATCATGATGAGAGTACATGTTTTTTTCAATCACTGACCCAAAAGATCACAGTGAGACATGTTCAACATACATGCACCAAAGGTTTGCTCTCAATAACACTAATTTTCCAACATAGAGAGGCACAGCCCCTAACTTTACTGCCTATGTAACTTTTATAAAAATGTAAGGCGCTCAAACTGTTTAGCTTTCAGTAAGATTCTTTGTCTCGCTTTAAGCCCTTTCCTTTTTTTTCTTTTTCTACCTACCTTTTTTTCACCGTTTTCTTTTCTTTTCACCCCTTTAAAATTTAATTTGGATGCATGTACATGTACTCACATATTTTGATATAGTCGGATACTGTCCTGAGGAGCGTTCAAATGAGGCAGTCAAAATAAGAATGAGGCAGTGAGACACGATCTGAGCCACACATCTAACCCCCGTGCTTTATGGGTGCACCACGTGTCCCACTATCAAAATTCATCAACAGTAAAAAGCAAACAGTAAATTCCACTACCACATCTTTAAATCTCAACCATTAGATCAATATGATCAATGACCAAGATCATGCCTCACTGCCTCAACCGAGTGCTCCCCGTCGGATACTAAGTTGAAACTTTATTAAAATGCCCTCACAGAATTACATTCATTTAAACTGAAATTTGTAAAATCAGGTAATTGTTTTTTGATCACTAATTCAAAAATTTAGTTGTATAAAGTAATGTTTTATGTGTACATCATAAACAAAAGCAAAAAAAAAAACATTAGATCAATTAAATTAATTATGATGTTGGCATTCTTTTATTTTAAATATTCATATCTCAGATCTCAAAAATCAGTTTAATTCAGCTCACTTATTCAATACCCCTTAATATAAAAATCATCCAATCGAAAAAATAAATAAATATAAAAATCATAAAATAATAGCCGTCCAATTGGGTCGAATTAAAATTTACGAAAAAAACCCATCTGAATTCAGCCCAAATTTAAGCCCAGCTGGTTTAACCTCGCGACGGCTAATCCATATGAAAACGGCGCCGTGTGCATTTCTCTCTAGACTCTTATCCACCAAAAGGGTTTTTCGAACTTTGAGTGCTAGAAAAAAATATCTGCGATGGCGCTCGCTTCCTCGCTCAACGTCTTTCTCCGACTTCCAGAAGCCTCGAATCGCGTCAATCGTCCCTGCATCGCGACCCTCCGCCGAATCCCTCCACCACGCCTTGTCGCCACTTTCGCCCGTCGCGGTAACCGCTCCACCGGAATAACTTCCAAACGCAAGAAGGTACGTAAGGCCGGTCGAATCTTGATAACTTAAATGTCTTTAATTTTTAGGTTTTATTCGATTTGGAGGTCTTTACAGGAGCCTTTGCGTCGGGATGTGGAGAATTCGGATGGAGGCGATCCGTTTGAGGCGCTGTTTGGGATGCTGGAGGAGGATTTGAAGAATCTTGATGAGGAGCTGTTAGGGATTGATGATGAGGATGAGGAGGATATTAGCCCTGAGGAGCTGGCTAAGCTTGAGAAGGAGCTGGAGGCGGCCATTGGTGAGAGTGAGGAGCTGATGCAGTTGCTGAGCTTGGGTGGTGAGGAGGGTGGAGATGTGATTGATGTTGGGTTGGGAGGTGAGAGTGGGGATGATGACGGTGAAGATGTTGAATTGGAACTTAAAGATTGGCAGCTTAAGAAACTGGCCGTTGCGGCCAAAGCTGGTAAAAGGAGAATCGATGTGAGCATTTTGTGTTTTTAGTTTGTTATTTCTTTCCGGAAATTCAAGTCTTTTATGTGACCTTGCTGAGCCTTTAGGAAGTGTTTTACTTTGTTTTCCGCCTTTTTATGTAGATTAATAGGAGCATTGTCATTACTGCTAGAAAAATGGTATTGTAATGTGTATACTGTATATCACATTGGCATTGCTAATGTCTTACAATGATTCCGTTTGATGGGCAGATAAAAAGCCTTGCTGCCGAGCTTGGGCTTGACAGGGATATTGTTTTGGAATTGCTTCGCATCCCTCCTGAGGTTCTTCTGTCAATGAGTGTCAATTCATCTTCATCTAGTCAGAATCAGAAGAGTCCAGTAGTGTTGGAGGCTGAATATGAAGTATTAGAGGATGCTCCTGACGAAGCATCAAAAACCGAGGATGTAACACAAAGTAGACGATCTTCTTCTCAGACGAGTCACAAAAAAGTTCAACATTGATTAGGTACCCTTTGTAAAAATATTTTAATGCTTGCACTTGTTTTATATTGGCATTTGGCAAGCTCCTATGTGAAATTAGGAGCTGTACATAGATAATTTTGAATCCTATATTTTGAAGTCTATCTTTTGTGGATGGTGCAGATTTAAAGAGCTGCCCTTTGCACTCAAGAAGGTCTTTTTTTTTTATGCTACTCGGGGACCTCTTGACATAACGTCAAGAGCTCAAGCCACTCGACCAAAGCCACTTTTGCCTCTTCTTTTTTTTTCTTCTTCTCAAGAACCTCGTCCTGCTGGGAATTTGGAACTAATACGAAGCCATTTTGGGCTCAAGTGTAAGGCTGCTCTCTATTGTCAATGTTAATCTGCTCCTAAAACTGTTGCCAGTGAGATTGTGCTGCATAACACTCATTGTTGGTATGTTATTACATACTTACTGGTGCTGTATGATGGATTCAGATTGCGCTCTATGGCTCCATTATTTATACTACATTTTTTCTGAGTTGTTTAGTTGTTGCCTGATATCCATTTTCTGAGCACAGCGGCATCGTTTGACTTTGATAGGCTAACGAAACGACACTCTGCAGCACTTGTTCTTTTGAGATAACTGGAAATACCCCTATTAATGAACCCGATCGGGACCGTCCAAAACTTCTATGAGCTCAATCCAACGTCCGTCACGTATCCTTCTTCCTGCCCTCTGATCCACCAACCCACGTGTGGCTCTACAAGCATCCACGATAGCGCAATATGCACTGTCCGATCAGAATCGAATCTGACGGTCCTAAATCCTCCAGCCAACCCTTCGTCTTCATCTTTCTCCTCATACTCTGTTTTCTCTTTCTCCATCCGACGTTGTACTCGTCTCCACTGCCACTTTATTTCTTCACGACACCATTTGATTTGGTAACTTAACTTGTAGTAGGGTTTTGGAGGAACGAAGATTATGGAGCAGGGGACGAGTTCGATCCCGTCGAGCAGTGAACCGTCGTCGAGCTCGGCTCTGCAAATCGAAGTCAAAGAAGGTAATTCGCGTAAATCTGTCTATGAATAAATTCCAATTTCCGAGTCACATTTCAAGATCAGATTTGTTATAATTGATTGTGCAAATTCGAGTAAGCTGGAAAGTTTACATTTCTAGGACACATTATGATCCGGGTTGTTGATTGTGCAATGTTGATTTAGGTCTAGAGAGTGATGATGAGATCAGGAAGGTGCCGGAGCTGCGAGGTGAAGCATCAGCCGCCGGGTCAAGCAAGGCCGCCGCAGATGGACAGAGTCAGAAGAAAAGAGGCCGAAGCCCAGCTGATAAAGAAAGCAAGAGATTGAAAAGGTAGTAAAACTTTTATGCAAAAGATCATCAAACCAGTAGAGCTGACACTTACATATCTGTGTTGTTTTTGCAAGGTTATTGAGAAACCGAGTGTCTGCGCAACAAGCTAGGGAGCGGAAGAAGGCTTACTTGAACGATTTGGAAATGAGGCTGAAGGAACTGGAGAAAAAGAATTCAGAGCTGGAGGAGAAGCTGTCAACTCTACAGAATGAGAATCAAATGCTCAGACAAGTAATGCTTCTAAAAAAAAATCCCCCTTTTTTTTTCCATCACCCTAACAACCTTAACAAAATAATGCTCGGTTTGATGTTTTGTGTAGATACTGAAGAACACAACTGCGAGTAGGAGAGGCTCCAAACCGGACGGGTCTGTGTGATGTTGTGAGATATTAGCTAGTCATAGATTCAGTTATATACGATAGTAATTTGCTTGACATTCTTTCTTCTTAGGTGCTTCAGTGCTTGTGTTATTATGCATTGCATGTATACAAAATGCAACTACCTTTTGCGCTTGACTCTTTGTGATTCTTGCTATTGTCGGAGCTTAGATTTTTTGTGTCATCTAAAATGAAGTGGATGCTTGACTTGAGAGTCAAGTTCCATCACACAGTTTAACGTCGAAAGAGAAGGATATTTACAGTGAAGAAAGACGTTGACCATGATATGATTTTCTTATCCATGAATCCAAACAGCAGCTCAGTTGAAACATGCTCGAAATGTTAATGGTCCGCCTAGTCGGTACAGATATACTATTCTCGGCTTAACGTTTGAGCTGTCAAGTATACGAGTAGCCCATCACCACTTCACATCCAATCCGAAAACGACACGCGTCCTACTGAGCTTAAACAGAATAAAGCCGAGCTGCACCGGCCCGGCTGACCATTGCAAAAACCCATAAAAGCTGACATAGATCACTCACAGGTGGCGGAGAAAACGAGGATCAAAATCCGCGTGCGTTGTGTTGTTGTTTAGTTTCGTGTTTAATTCCACCGCTTCACGACTTTGTTGAAAAACTTGAAGCGTAAAAAGATTCAAACTTTGTTGAGTCGGATGCGAATTTGAGAGAGAGAGAGAGTTTGGGATGGAGGCAAATGGAGGAATGGTCGCTGGGTCGCACAACAGAAACGAGATTGTTCGAATTCGACATGATTCTGACAGCTTGGTTCGTCGTTTTTTTCAATCTCTTCCTTGTGGACAGTTCGAAATTTGGGATGTGCTTGAAATTTGTAATTTTGTACTTGGTTTTGCTTTCTGGGTTGTGCAGATGGTGATTGGAAGACATGCATGACTGATTAGATGAAAATTTTCTCGGACTCGGCTTTCTGCTCATTTATGGGTTTTTATTTTTTTCTTTTGGGTTTTAGTATTTTTGATGTCTGATGTTTTGTTTCCTGAGATGTTTAGATGGCTAACTAAGGACATGCATTATCTGAATTTACTTGATTTTCCCGGGTGTATATCTTCAGGCTTGATGTTCTTGTTTTGATCTCCAAGGTTTTGATTATTTTTTTTCCTTCATAATTCTGGTTCTCATTTCTGACCTTGCTCAGATCTTGTCAAAGCGTTTTAGCTTTACTGACTTGAAGGATTTTAGGTCATGAGTTTCTTGTAACTGTTCTCTGTCTTCTAATTTTGGGCATTTATAAATCTTCAATTAGGTCAAAGTTGTATTTTTATTTGTTTCAATTGATCAGGTTTCATCCTTTTGGGTTGATGTTATATGCAATTGTGATAATTTCATGATTTGAATTCACTGTGTTTGATCAGATTTACATTTGATGTTTTCCAGGTATTTTTACCTGTGTTCATGTTATGTTCTGATATAATCGTTTGTGTATCTAACTGTACACAAATTTGTGTATATGATGCCAGGGGAAGCCTCTTAAGCATCTGAATGTGCACATATGTCAAATATGTAGCGATACAGTTGGATTTTCTGAGACGAGTGATGTTTTCGTCGCTTGTAATGAGTGTGGATTCCCAGTGTGCCGGCCTTGTTACGAATATGAGCGCAAAGACGGAAGTCAAGCATGTCCACAGTGCAAAACAAGATACAAGAGACTCAAAGGTCATAGTTGTCGTCAGTTAACTTTACTGTCAGCATCATCGATGAAACCAAAAATTCTGGTGAAAATTGTACTTGTGGCAAATTTCAGGTTGTCCAAGAGTGGCTGGAGATGAGGATGAGGATGAGGATGATGCGGATGACATAGATAACGAGTTCGTTTACGCTAAAGAAAGTGGCAATGGTAGATGCCTCTGGGACTGTGAAGACACTGACCACTCTGCGTCTTCTAGATACGGGTCAAATCAACCTGGTCCCTTTATCGCAAATGGACAGCCGGTTAGATATGGATTTCTGCTTGTCTGAACTCACTATGTGGCATGTCTCGTATTGCTGTAGCGTCTTGATTTAGTTTTTACTTGAACTGTCGTCGATAGGTTTCTGGTGAGATGCCCAGTGTTAATGCCGATGACAGGTCATCCGTTCGAACTACATCAGATCCTCTTGGACCTGGCAGTAAGCATGACAACTCACTTTCGTATATTGATCCGACGCTGCCAGGTACATTTTTGAAATCTATTTAATTTTCGTACGCTTTTGCACATACCCACAACTCGCTGTCACATAACATTCCCAAATCTTATTTATACATATAGTTCCTGTAAGAATTGTGGACCCATTGAAGGACTTGACGTCTTATGGACTCGGTAGTGTTGATTGGAAAGAGCGGATTGAAGGTTGGAAACTCAAGCTGGAGAAGAACTCAATGCAAGCGTCTGGTAGATATAGCGAGGGAAGGACAGAAATTGAAGGCACTGGTTCGAATGGAGAAGAATTGCCAATGTGAGCTATAAACTATTTTGGCTCGTCTCGCTATGATCTCATTTTCTTGCCGCTATACAAGTTTTTTTTTTTTTTTTTTTTGAAGTTGTTTACTAAAGTGATTGTGCTTTTGCTGCAGGACTGAAGAAACTCAGTTACCTTTGAGCCGTGTTCTGCCGATCCCATCTTCCCATTTAACTCCTTATCGAGTAGTGATTGTTCTTCGGCTCATAATTCTTGGATTCTTCTTACAGTATCGCGTGACCCATCCTGTGAAAGATGCATATCCCTTATGGTTAACCTCGGTGATTTGCGAGATATGGTTTGCTGTATCTTGGATTCTTGATCAGTTTCCGAAATGGTATCCTGTCAATCGAGAGACTTATTTGGACAGGCTTGCGCTGAGGTCTGTTCATTTCGGTCATCTTTTTTATTTTCTCTCAAGAAATATGTTTATGCTTGCGTGATTGCTAACTCGATAATAATTGTTCCACAGATATGATCGGGAAGGAGAACCTACACAACTAGCGCCAATAGATATTTTCGTTAGTACAGTGGATCCACTCAAAGAGCCTCCTCTAGTGACAGCTAATACCGTGTTATCAATTCTTGCTGTGGACTACCCTGTGGAGAGGGTTTCTTGCTATGTTTCCGATGATGGGTCTGCAATGTTGACCTTCGAGGCTCTCACTGAGACTGCAGAGTTTGCACGACTATGGGTGCCATTCTGCAAGAAGCACAATATCGAACCAAGAGCTCCTGAATTTTACTTCGCTCAAAAGATTGACTATTTGAAAGACAAAATACAGCCTTCGTTTGTCAAGGAGCACAGAGGGATGAAGGTTAGCACTTAGCACCGTCACAATCTTTGAATACCAACCCTTTTTAGTTTAATCGCTTAAACATTTTAATTTGGAATCGCAGAGGGAGTACGAAGAGTTTAAGGTGCGTATCAATGCAGTTGTAGCCAAAGCACAGAAAACACCAGAAGAAGGCTGGGCTATGCCGGATGGCACTCAGTGGCCCGGGAACAATCCCAGGGATCATCCCGGAATGATTCAGGTACTATGATTCGTCCGTCACTCAAACCACTCTGCTGCTGCTACGTTTACTGTTAAGTCTAAATTCATACTGGGGGTTTGCTTTCTTGATTTTATAGGTGTTCTTGGGACAGAGCGGGAGCGGTGACATCCATGGTAACCCACTACCGCGACTCGTCTATGTTTCTAGGGAGAAGCGTCCAGGTTTTCAGCACCACAAGAAAGCCGGTGCGATGAATGCATTGGTGTGTTAGTGTTACCTTACCTTCATTACTATCCTTTTTATGTGAACGAAAGAAGCGGAATAAAGTGTTCTTTATGCAGATTCGAGTCTCGGCTGTCCTCACGAATGGTGCATATCTTTTGAACGTGGACTGCGACCATTACTTCAACAACAGCAAAGCTCTTAAAGAAGCCATGTGTTTCTTGATGGATCCAGCTTATGCAAGAAAGACTTGTTATGTTCAGTTTCCTCAACGTTTTGACGGGATTGACAGGCACGACAGATACGCCAATCGCAACATTGTTTTCTTTGATGTAAGTCATTGTTATACTTTATACTTAGTACACAATTACATCCATAAACATGGCTGTTACTTTTCTAGATCAACTTGAAAGGACTGGATGGCATTCAAGGTCCAGTTTATGTTGGAACTGGATGCTGTTTCAACAGACAAGCTTTGTATGGGTACGATCCAGTTCTATCGGAAGCTGATCTCGAACCAAACATCATATGGAAAAGCTGTTGTGGTTCGAGAAAGAATGTCAACAAGAAAGATGCCGATAAAACAAGGGTGCTAAGAGCTGAGATGAATAGTCCCATATACAGCAGTTACAACCTAGATGATATTGAAGAGGATTATGATGGTGAGCCGAGAACTTAAATACAAGGATAGAAGTAGAACCCACTCTGTAGTTTCTGTGTTTGATTGTTTGTTTTTAGGATATGAAGAAGAACAAACCCTTTTCATGTCTCAAAAGCGATTTGGGCAGTCTCCTGTTTTCATCGCTGCGACATTTATGGAAAATGGAGGAGTCCCGCCTTCCACAAATCCAGCATCTCTACTCACTGAAGCTATTCATGTCATTAGCTGCGGATACGAAGACAAGACTGAATGGGGAAAAGAGGTATTTCCTCGTTACGTCGTGCTGAGAATTTGTTTGTGCAATGTGGATGTCGATGGTCAACTGTTTTCACTCTTTATGCCAGATCGGATGGATTTATGGCTCTGTCACTGAGGATATTTTAACAGGATTCAAGATGCATGCTCGTGGCTGGATATCAGTCTATTGCGTGCCTCCTCGTCCTGCTTTCAAAGGCTCCGCTCCTATCAATTTATCCGACCGTCTGAACCAGGTGCTTCGATGGGCTCTAGGGTCGATTGAGATTTTGCTGAGTCGGCATTGTCCTATTTGGTACGGGTACAGTGGAAGGCTGAAACCATTAGAGCGTCTGGCATACATTAACACTATCATATACCCGTTAACTTCTTTGCCGCTGGTTGCATACTGTATACTTCCGGCATTCTGCCTCGTCACAGGGAAGTTCATCATTCCTGAGGTATGTTGTGGCAATGTTATTACGAATGATTTCTTCATTGTGCACTTTTACCTCAGATAATTTTGTTGCTGTTGTGCAGATAAGCAACTATGCCGGTTTGTGGTTTATTCTACTCTTTGCATCGATTTTCGCCACTGGAATCCTCGAGCTCAGGTGGAGCAGCGTTGGCATAGAGGACTGGTGGAGAAACGAGCAGTTCTGGGTAATTGGAGGCACATCAGCTCATCTATTTGCAGTCTTCCAAGGACTTCTTAAAGTATTTGCAGGCATTGACACAAACTTCACCGTCACCTCAAAAGCCTCTGATGAAGACGGTGACTTTGCTGAACTCTACGTCTTCAAATGGACAGCGCTTCTCATCCCTCCTACAACCATTCTCTTAGTGAACTTGATAGGCATTGTTGCTGGAGTCTCCTTTGCCATCAATAGCGGGTACCAGTCATGGGGACCTCTCTTTGGTAAACTCTTCTTTGCCATTTGGGTCATTACGCACCTCTACCCGTTCCTGAAGGGGCTGATGGGTCGTGAGAATCGCACGCCTACTATCGTCATAGTATGGGCTATACTACTTGCTTCGATCTTCTCCCTCCTCTGGGTGAGAATCGATCCATTTGTGAAACCTAAAGTAGCAAAAGGCCAGTGCGGCATTGATTGCTAAGTCATGGCCGAAACAATCCTGGAAATGTAAATTTACCCCTGGCTATTTTAGTGTACATCTTGAAGCGTAAGTTTTAAGTCCCCTGGCAGGCTATCTCAATAATATTAACAAGTAAGGTTGTAGCAAGGCATATATACCTTTAAATGCAAAGGGTGTACCTTCATGTCAAGCTTCTGACGTAGTTGCTGCATGTAAATAGTTTCAGTGAAAATTAGTCTTTGTGGCAGCACAAGCAAGAGCTTCAGAAATTGGCTGGTAGGAGATGCAAGGGGATTTAAGCTCAACTTGAACTTATCATCAGTCAGTTTTCTTGACTAGCAGCTTTGTATTTCACACCTACACGATTGAAACTTCCCCTCCTGTAGAATCTGAGATAATTTATATGACAAGCAAGGCAACGGCTGCTAAGTGCACAGCTATATACAACTACTCCCTGGATCACTTTGAAGTTGATTTGCAGAGCTCAATAAATGTCCTACTGAACAACATCACAAAAGGTAATTAAGTAGCTGCAGAAAGAAAATGCGTCCGAAATAAAATGGAAACAAAGAGTGCGACCAGTTACCAACGCTCTTTGCACGGTATGGTATTTTATTAATGACTGACTGGTGCCACACATGATTCACCAGACAGCCATAAACAACAGCAAACTAGTATATTGTTGCACGAAAACGTTGCGTACATAAAGAAACAAGTAAAAGAACAATTGTAAACGAAACATTAACATGAAAACTGACTAGCCACCAAACAAATAATCAAAAAATTCTTAAATGTCACCAACAAATAATATGTGCCATTAGGCAACTGAATAGTGATATGCCAAATGAGACATAAATAGACCATAGATTCGTGTTGATGTCCAATTATCATACAGAAAAAAAAAAGGTAATAACATTAGACAGTGTGAAACAAGGTTGATAGTTCATACTCGACGAGACTCCACTATGCCACCATATCATCTGATTGCATCTCGCATTGGACCATCCAAAACAAGACTCAATAAAAACCACCAGCTAGCCACGGCTATCCTTTTCTTTTCCTTATTCAGACATATGGCTCACGAGGCTCAAAATATTTGCCGAATCAATCCTGCGAGTGGCTGCTCTTCCTCTCGCCATCTTCCCCATCCCTTTCCTCCAACAATTTACCCTCCTCCTCATCAACCTGCGAAGCCTTCTTCTGCGCCTCCTTGGCCTTGAGAGCTTGCAATTTCAGATGATTATAATACGCCACACCCAAAAATGCCAAGAAGTATCCAAATAAATTAATAGGCGTGACTGTGTCCTTAATCACAGACCAAGAGAAAGCAATCAACAACCAATCCTTCACCACACCAGCCACATTCATAGTGAGCGCTGACGTCTTCCCCACCAGCAAAAACACAGCCAAATTCAAAGCAAAGGCACACAGCGAATTGGTCCCAAACACCACAAAATCCATATGAAAGCTAGAGCTGTCTCTAAGCCTAGGAGCTTCAACAACAATCCACGGCACAAAAAGGAACACCAAACAACAGGGCGCAACGTAGTAAAGAGACGTAATCGGATTCAACGAAATACCTTTAGAAGTCAACAAGATCTGAATCATGACCAACCTCGTGGCCTCAAACGCGACAGCTCCAAGCTGCAAAACGACTCCCCAGGTATTAAACTTAGCCTCACCGTAAGCGGCAATTCCGACGCCAAACGAGATGGCGAGCATGTTAGCCATGGTGTTGGAGTTAAACCCTTCCTTGTTAAACAAAACGCCGATGGAGTAAACGGCGACGGGCATTAACGCCTTGAGCATCTGTATGAAGGAGACGGATAGGTAGATGTAAGCGGAGTTGGATAACCAGAGGGAGAAGGCGTAGAGTAAGCCGATGGGGACGATGGACTTGAGGTAGAGGTCGGAGGAGATGGAAACAGGCTCGACGAGTTTGAAGACGCGGACGAGGAGGAAGGCGAGGGCGGAGCAGAAGGCCATGTGGATCATTGTGAGGGAGATGGGGAAAGGCCAATTGAACATTTTGGGATCGAGGATGTATTTGTTGTAGACGATGACGGTGAAGCTGAGGAAGATCCAGACGGTGACGTAAGCGTAGGAGATGAGGATTTTTTTGAGGACTCCGTCGCTGATGCTTCCGTCCTTCCCCATTGTCGCCGCCTGGGGATTTTAGGAGTGAACTGAGATTTGCAGAATGGAGAAGACGACGATGAAGATGTAATTGGGGGAGTTACACTTATCAGGCCTATAAAGCCCAGTGGGCCAACCAAATATATTCAGGGCCCCGTTAGAACTAGAAATCAGGTGTGATTGCCATTTCAAATTTTTTTCCAGCCCTGCGCTGTCAACATAAACGGCCTCATTTTGTTGCATTTTTTTCTTCACATTATAGCAAAGCGACTCCGTTATACTCAAAACGGTCATTTAACGGTTTTGTGTAAGCCCTACAGTACAACGTATAAGATATAGTCGGGCGAGCTATTATGGTATGGGTGCCTAAACTCTCTTACAATACATGCATTTGATAGTACTCAAAATGTATAGCATGACAATTCCGCCCTGAATCTCTTCGTTGGCATTTCTTTTGCGCTGAGCTGTGTTTGCTTATTGAAGGTAGGATGGGTCTTCCACCGGCATCAAAGTGATAACACATTCTATGACGGCACTGCAATAACAATTTTGTGAATAAGTTGTAAATACATATTATCAGTGTCAGCATGAATATTTATACCTACAAGGCAGAAGAAAATAAGTGCTTTAAGCAACACTTACTGTATGTAGATGTGTCGATCTGCGCTGGTAGCTCTTTTATGTCTACTTCAAACCTCTCTTGGACCTAGCATTACATGGAAAATGGGATACCATAAGTATGAGAAGCTACATATGCAAAAGCCCAACACTACAGGATAACAACATACCTGATTCAGAACATCAGAATCTGAGGCAGATGATACAAAGGTGATTGCCAGACCCTTCGTACCAAACCTACCAGCTCGACCAACCTGCAGTAGGTTTGCTTAAAATATATAGCTACTTAGTGTAACCACTATAAGCGGAAAGAAACAAGCATAGTTTCATACCCTGTGTAGGTAAGTATCTGCAGAATCTGGCATGTCGTAATTTATAACAATGTTGACACGTTCAATATCAATTCCTCTGCCAACTAAATCAGTAGCCACCAGTATTCTTTTATGTCCTTCCTTAAAGCCTTTGTAGCGAGTCAACCTAAAAAAACAGCACAAGTGTTGTAACAGACATACTTGAGGAACACCCGAACCCAGCTTTTAATTAACAATGTATCTCTAAACATCAATACCCAGCAAATCTACAAGCATTAGCAGCAAATGAAGAAGAATACAAACCTATCTTCCTGAGACATGCCAGAATGAATACAGATGGATGGAAAATTGCACTCCACAAGAAGCTTATTCAGCTCGGAAGCTCTATTCACACTTTTCACAAAGATGACAACTTGGTTGAAGTCCAGTGCATCAAGGAGGTCATTCAGCTTGCGATTCTTTTCCAGTTCGCCCAATTTGATGTAGTGCTATCATGATAAACATAAATATATAAGATCTTTGACTAAAAAATTATAGACAACGCAAACAAACAATATTTTACCTGCACAAGCCCGTGAAGAGTCAACTTTGCCTCATCGTCAACATAAATTTCCATTGGCTGTAAGGAATGCCATGAAATCAGATTAGGAGCCTTTCTCAAGTAACGCAGTCCAGTGGAAAGAATGGTGGACCGTCCATACATAGCCGCTTCTCCAGCACCACAAAAGTTTACTGAGATTTACTAAAACCCCTACCGGTGTACATGATACTGTCTACAGACAACGTAAAATGAAAAAGACTTCTATACAACACATTAAATACGGACTCTTCTGTAGATGGAAGCAGCTAATACTTTCTATGTTTTTAGCTCCAGTTGAAAGATGACACAGAAAAATATCGTCAACCATGAGCAAGCTTCCACGACAGAACACCCAAAGTAATTAAGCCGAGGCTCTTTTAGTCATGGATATATAATAAACTCTATAATGCTACCATCTTTCATCTTTTTGTTGCTATGCATACTTCATCCACCGTCTTTATGCATTGTTCTATCTGCTGAGCCCAAGTTCCCCTAACTATAAGCATGTCTCCCCGCCACTCATAATATATAAATATGCAAGACAAGACAGACATAGACCATATAGAGCTAGCACCACCAGTCCACCACCACAACTTTTACCCATGAACTGTCCTGTAGATATCTCACAATATGAAAAAGAAAGACTTGAATAATTCAGTTAGGCTGGCCAAGGACATTACATCTTGCATGAACTTTTTGCAGACCGGACGTATTTCTTTGCTTAGAGTGGCAGAGAACATCATGACTTGCTTATAATGCGGTGTTAACTTAAAAATCTCCTGAACATCCCTCCTCATATCTGTTACAATAGTAGAGATATGAATTAGCTAACAAGTACACAACAGAACATTTGAACATTATATAAGTTATATACACTTATCATACCAAGAGACTCCAGCATTTTGTCACATTCATCAAGGATGAAGTGCCTCACATTCTTCAATGAGAGGTCTTTATCTCTTGCAAGGGCTAGAATTCTCCCGGGCGTTCCCACAACTATATGAGGGGTTTCATTCTTCAGCATGTCCTTGTGAACCTTGATATTGACTCCACCATAAAAGACAGCAACTTTGATATCGCGCAAGTAAGTGCTAAACCTCTCAAACTCATTGCATATCTGAAATGTAGGTGGACAAAAGCCGGGGTTTAGATAGAGATAAAAGACATTAAAAGTGTATGGGACTGATTCCCTACAAAAGCAATCACATTGAATATTATGAAACCAACTAACCTGATATGCTAGCTCTCGTGTGTGGCATAACACAAGAGAGGCGACTTGACCTGCAACTGGCTCTATCTGTTGCATTGTCGATAGAACAAAAACAGCAGTCTTTCCCATTCCCGACTTAGCTTGACAAATCACATCCATGCCCAGAATTGCTTGAGGTATGCACTCATGTTGGACTGATGAAGAAAGAACCAAAGAAAATCGGAGCGAAGGAACCCGTAGTGAGTCAAAATGGTCTCCAAGGTTCTTGAAATTGAAATTTTTTTACCATTCCCGAATTCAGGAGCGTGGCAGAAGTTATTTACCTGAACAAAAATAGCATTATGAGGAACAATAGTCTGCCTATAAATAATCAAACCTACATTTTTTTATGACAATAATCAAACCTACATTAAGCTGAAAGAAAGTAAAGCAAATTCGTAAGGAGTTGATCATAAAACCATGAATACCCACTTCAACAATGGAAAACTAATAAAGTACCACATAAGGTCAAAGTTGATCATAATGATTAATCCCACACAAAACACCAAAATCCAGAGCAAGAGGCTACAATAGATTTCCTACTGACGCATATTGGGAAACTCAGAAAAGAATAGGATAGACAGAAGTATCATCAGGCCAGATACTTAGACACATATGAGGTGACAACATTAGCAAGTTTGATAGAATCGTCAAGAAATATTGCTGGCTGCTGCATTAACTAACTTTATCCAAGACAAAGCGATAAAGAATATCTTGAGATGCATCTAAAGGTCATCTGAAGTGGAATTACCTTCAGAAGGGTGTTCAAACCCAGAGTCAACAATGGCTCGCAAAAGTTCTGGCTTTAAAAGGAAATCTCTGAACCCCGAACTGTGAAATCCAACATAGCCCCTATCAAAGATACATGAAAACACAATTAGTCTCAGCAACAACATCTTCATCCTGAGATAAAATTGGTATTGTATGCAACAAACTTCTGACATGCATTCAGGGGCGAATCCAGGATTTGAAAGTTACCAGGGCTTGACGCAAAAAAAAAAATTTGTAAGATGGCCACTAGTGTCGCAAATGGGTCTTGCGCCGAATCAAAGCACATGTGGCACTCGAAATCACCAACATATCAGTGATAGGAGAGCCATTCAGTTGTCTGCAAAATGTATCCAACTGTTAGTCTATGAAATCTCAATAAACACTCGGAAACATACAACAACACTATACATATACATATAGTGAAGCTAAACTGAATTGCATGATAACGCCATCAAATTCGAAGTTCATTAAGTCATTCAGAGGGATTTAAATATCACGAACAAACAAATTTCAGCAAATGGCATGCTAAAGTATCAGAAAACTCTAGATGGTTATTCAAATGAATGGGTTAAAATAAAAGGACACCTTCCATCATACAAGGATCCGTAAATAGCCGTACAGGTCGTCATCTTCAATCATATTTGGTAGTTCACTACTGACTGTGACTTACATTGAACAAATCCATTCTATAACAATCAGCATAAAACTTTTGACAGTGACAGATTGACTCAGGGAAAGTCAGCTACGGAACCAAATCTATCCACAAAAGTATACATCTAGTACTTAAACATAGCAACTCATTCTCGCACAAAGATCAATACATTATACATGTTGTATATTGATTGACATATTCTATTGTGTTTCGTTATGAAATCTATTATGTAGCTTCAAAAGCATAACTAGAAGAAACATATCAAAAAAATTACTTTCCAAAAACAAGATGGGAAGCAAACTTCCAATCTCAACCAGCAAATTCTTTCAGACTCACAAGATTGTTTTCAGTGAGAACTTAATTACTTAAAAGTTAAAACTAGGCTATCAAAAGAGATCAGAGTCTACATGTTAACAACAATACCTAATAGCTAAATACCTAACCAAACCAAAATCCAACACCACAGCAGAAATCTGATCAAATGAAAACCACAAGCTTACAATCAATCACAAAACAGCATCATCCACCAAATCGATAATCAAGTCACACAACTAAGCGGTATGTTGTGTTTTTGTAATGGTTTTGCTTGATTGCTTCGTTGATGAATTGATGAGTACTGGTCGGCGAAGCGGGTCTAGTAAGTTCATTTTGGATTGAAAAGCAGAAGGCATAAATTTGAGTGTGACTGAACAAAACTAAAATAATTTATAAATTACATAATTTCTACAGCACTTAAACATAACCTCCTTATACCAGGTAGATCAAGTATATTTTTGAAGCAATGGCCAATGAGGGCAGGACAGGGTTCAAAAAGTGATATGCAATTTACTAAATAGCTTTGATTTATGATGACAAGAAACAAGCTTCAAAGGAGCACAGTTACTCTCCTATCGAAAAAAAAGGAGCACAGTTACGGGTTATTGGCTGGATTGCCCCTCTTTCAAATTCATATAACCCGTTTGCCCCCTTTTAAACTCAAATAACCGGATTGCCCCTTTTTCTTAAGTTCCCGGTTTTTGCTAAACCGGTAATCTCAATTTTGACTATTCTCGATTTTCCGTAAACCGGTAATATTAGTTTTTAATATTACCGGCTTATCCCGAACCGAAAATATGTGAAAACAAGAGACGTGGCTTGGTCTGGGACCGACGTGGACCATTCCGCTCGCGTGGCAGCCAACTAGATTCCCGGTTCCTGAAAAACCGAGAATATTATTATACCGGTTTGAGGGAAACCGAGAACAATCAAATTAAAATCTCAGATTCGTTCTCTTCTTCTTCTCTCCCCCGATCTCTCCCGATCTTTCTGCGCTCCGTCGGATCTGTCCCAGCCGACCGCCGACCGCCGTGCACGTCGTCCGCCCGCCTGTCCTCCCAGCCGACCTGTATTAAGTTGAATTATATTGGTTTATGTTAATTCGAGTGTTAATTATCGATTTGTAGAAAATACTAGGGTTTGGTTAATTATTGATTTTGTTTGTTAAGTGTTATTTTTGATTGTCAATTGTTGATTTCAATTGTTGAAATTGATTGGATTGTTGATTGTCAATTGTTGAAATTGATTTAATAGTCGATTTTGATTGTTGATGAATAAATGATGTAATTGGTGATGAAACGATGAAATTGGTGATGAAATGTGTAATTGTTGAGGTTGTGTTTAAATTGAATTTGTTATAATATTGCATTGTTGAAATACTAATGGAATTTTTATTTATGTGATGTAGTTATGGACTCACGACGACCCTCATGTTCACAAAGACCCTCATGTTCACAAAGACCATCACAAGCTATATTGCATCCGAATATGGATGCGGATGACATAATTCATCCAGGTCCAATTGACAACTCAATCCTAAGTCGCCAACCTACTCATCGTACCGAGGCGATTTGGAACCCACAAGTGAGTATGTTTAAATTATGTTAATTATCATTCATAATGTAATATGTTACTAATATTTGATTACATTGTTGTTTCACAGTTGGATCCGAAAGGGCTTTCCAATGAACCCCTTAAGGTTCATAAAGGGGGTGTATTGCCCCTTGATGCTCGCATACGCCCTTATGTGATAGCTGCTGGTTTTTATCCGTGGACTCAGGTGTGCGATGTGAGGGTTGACCCGTCGCTATTGACAGCTGTGGTAGAGAGGTGGAGGCCAGAAACTCACACCTTTCATTTTAATGAAGGTGAAGCGACAATCACATTACAGGATATTTCACTTCTTACCGGCCTGCCTGTAGAAGGAATGCCCGTGACTGGCAAGTCGCAGTTCAATTTTGAAGCGGTTTGTCAGAGATTGCTGGGGGTATACCCCGATTGCGACAGTAAATCGCCTGCTATTGCGAAGAGAAGTTGGTTTACGAACTATTTGGCGGCGATTCCTGATGATGCGGATGAGGAGACGTTGAAGAAATACGCTAGGGCGTATCTGCTGAATCTGATAGGAACGACATTGTTCTCTGACAAGAGCGGTAACACGATTCCGCTCTTCTTTCTTCCCTTGCTAGAGGATCTTGATAGGATTCGCGATTATAGTTGGGGAAGTGCTGTGTTGGCGTGTCTATATAGTAATATGTGCATTGCATGTAAGATCGGACACAGAGGGTTGGCCGGGGCGCCATTGATCATTCAGTTGTGGTCCTGGGAGAGACTAGCTAGGATCGGTGTGCCTACGGTCACAGCTCCAGTCGTGGTACCGCCACCGGAAGCGGCTTTTGATCCAGCTTTGCGAGGAGCGTGGTCGTACGTGTAAGTGTTTATATTTGAAATTTATATTTTATAAATTATTTTAGTTTTACTGCTATTTTACTGATAATTCATTTATATGTGCAGGAAATGGATTGGGCCTAAAAGGTGGGTAGGGGTACCTCACGGGAGTTTGTTGCAGTATCGTGAAGCGATACAGAAGATGCTCACGGGAGATTTCATATGGAGACCGTACGATGAGACCATGTTTCAGTGGCTGAACCCGACTTGTCTCGAGGGTCGTGAAACTACTTGGAGAGCTGATGTGCCTCTTATTTGTTTCAATATTATCGAGTGGCATCATCCAGGACGTGTTGCGAGACAGTACGGTGTCATTCAGGGTATCCCTCTAAATCCAATTGGATGTTCAGACGAATGTCATGGCATGGATAGGAAGAAGAATAGAGATTGGGGTGCATTTCACGCGAGGTACATTGTCATGTGGGTTAATAGACATGAGAGATTGATCGATGGAGACATGGCGCACCCGGGTCACCAGATCGACTTACCCACTTCACAGTATTATGAGTGGTATGCCAGGCACACGCGTCGATTATATCAGCCGAGGATTGACGATGAGGTGGAGGAGGTTGGGGAGGACGATGCGCATCAGACACGACATAGTCATGCTTATCGTCCAGATTCTCATATCATACCTGATAATGTAAGTGTTCATTAATGGTTTAATTATTTATGAATGTGTTGAAGTCGGAGTTATCGGTTCACTGACTAAAAAATATATGTATATTGCAGATACGTGCTCTCGTCATGAATGCACGTGATGCCAACAAGTTCTTCGTCAACTGCACGGATGATTATTCACGAAGGGGATTTCATAAAATTTTCCACACCGCTTACACGGAAATCGGAAATCTTACGAATCCCAATATTGTGGGTGTTGATCCGAAGACTGTTACTCTCGATGCAGGTATTTTGTATACAAAGTAATTTGTTTACATATGAACAATTGCTAATTTAATTTGTTAATTCAGGCGATGCAGTGGATGATTATGGAGGAGGAGAGGAGGCTTATGAAGAGCAAATGGATGTGGATGATACACATACTGAAGAGCAGATGGATGATCATAACCGACCATCTAGTTCTTCACAACCAGTGCGCGTTTCCGAGAGGGAGCGTGGAGAGTCAAGATGGTCGTTTTTGCGCAATTTTCCTCGGATGAGGCCGCGGAGAGGGCGACATGGTCATTGAGATTTTGTTGTCCTGTTTTGTCATTTGATGGTTGTTTGTATGAATGTTGTTTTGATGGTTCGGACTGCAAATCTTTATTTGATAGAAAAGACTACAACTTGAACACATGACGTTAAACAAAACAAACAGCAATCAAAAACATGAAAATCGGAATTAAAAATAGGATTTAATTCTGGTATCGAGTCGGACATGCCCGTTTGTTGTGACCCGGTAAGTGGCAGTGTGTGCATCGTTGAATTCGCGGGGTTGGAGTTGATGTAGACGGTGCTTGGCTGCTGGATTCCCCTAAATGGCGGTGTCGCTGGTCCATCTCGTTACGCCTTCTTCTGGTCGGGGGTCTGCCACCTTTGTTACGTTTGAATCTTGGATTCGGAACATGAACTGGTCCATTGTAATCACGCCAAAAATCCTCGTACAGTAAAGGATTGAAATAATAACTCCATGTCCTGTAGTACGCATCGAGTGTATATTCTGTGGGGACATAATCTGTGTCTTCGACCCGGGCGTATCTGCAAGCTGCCATGGCATGAGAACACGGATACTTGAATAATGTCCACTTTGCACATGAACAAGTTCGTGTATCTAGGCAAACCCGATACGTGACATGGTTCTTTCTGGTCAGTACATCAAAAACGCGGCTTACTGGATTGTACATCGTCACTATGTGGAACTGAGCCCTAGCCCTTAGTTCTGCCAATCTGTCATTAATTTTCGGAGGACATACTGCTCCGTCGATGTTGTACGGGCTCTGGCTACGCTTCACGAAATAAGCAGCTGTCTGCCTAAAAGTGTACATAACCAGTGAAGAAACTGGCAAATCACGACCATTCTTCAGAATTTTGTTCAAACATTCTGAAGCATTAGTAGTCATGTTGCCCCAACGAAATCCACCCTGGTCGAAGGCTTGTGTCCATATTTGTACATCCATATCTTCCAACCATTTGCGAGCAAGTGGCTTATCATGCAATAGTTGTAAGAGCTCTGCAAACTTATTCTTGAACTTCAACTCCTTCTTCGCATATGCCACATCGCCAAGTTTAGCTTTCAAAACCTCATCTTTAACCTTCGTCATGAAATTGCTTTGCAGGTGACGAACGCATACACGATGAAATGCCCTAGGCTCCTGCCATTCAGGTTCGCGCATGGCAGCCAGTATTCCATTGTGCCTGTCAGAAACAACGCACAAGCCCTCCCGTTGGGTCACTCCTTCTCGGATACAGGACATAAACCACTTCCAACTGGAATTGTTCTCGCTCTCCACAAGCGCAAATGCTAAGGGCAGTATGTGGTTGTTCGCATCCAACCCGATTGCAACCAACAATTTCGCATTGTACTTCCCGTACATGTGCGTCCCGTCAACAGATATTACTGGACGACAGTGATTGAATGCATGGATGCATTCGGCAAAAGACCAAAAAATGCGGTTTACCTGCATTCGGAAATATACCAAAATTAGATATTAATGTACGACAGTGATTGAATTCAAGGATGCATTCGGAAAAAGATTGATAAATGCGATTTACCTGCACGGTACCATTCTCCTGTGGTGTCACATCCCACTTAACAAAGTTCGTGTTGTTACTGGCATCCTGTAAAGCCTGCATCAAATGTGGTAGTCTGGTGAATGATTCCTCCCATTTTCCGAATAAGTAGACCAATGCTTTCTGTTGTGCTTTCCATGCCTTCCAGTAACTTATTTCATACCCATAATCTCGCTGAATTATATTCCGGATCTGTCCGACGGAGAACCTCGTGTTTGCATTCATCGCATTCCTCATCTCCCTCGCTATGAAATGCGCGTTCAAGTGGATGTTATTTTGTAGTATGTTGTTGTTATGGCATATGTGGTCCCCTCCGTACGTGCGGACCGTCCAGTAAGTTTTTCCTTGCATCACAAAAACTCTAAGCCGCCACGGACATACTTCTTCACCTTTTCGACATTCTAAAACCAATCGCGTACTGTCAGACTTCCTTACCCTATACTCAACCCGATTAAGAATTGAGTATTTCTGCACTGCAAGTATGACATCCTCTTTTTCGCCAAAAGTAGTACCCTTTTGAAGATCCGGAGAGTGAGGATGGTGGACCCTCACATTCTCATCGAATGGTCGATATACTTCCCACGCCGAGATATCAATAAAACCCGGATGATTCCAGACGATTCGATCTTGAACTATTTCCGCATCGGGATTTTCATCGGCAACATTATCCAATCCCTCCATCACATCGCGGTCATACTCGTCTATAATTGGATTATCCAATGTTGCCAATGTCGACATATGCATGTCATCAGAATCATCATCCATGTTAGAGGCTGAATTGAAGAAGAGATGAATTGAATTTGAAGAAGAGAGGTGTATTGAATCGAAGAGGTTTTTGAATTGTGTATTGAAAATGATAAAACCGAACCTTTATTTATAGTCGAATATTACCGGTTTCCGCTTCACCACTATTACCATATTCCCGGTTTTTGATAAACCGGTAATATAACATTGTCGGTTTTTGATAAACCGGTAATATTGCATTCTCGGTTTTTCATAAACCGGTAATATTGTGTTGTCATTTCCCAGCCGGGTCCGACGTCTCTGCAAAGACTGTTCGGTGGAATCTTAATGTTGGAAAATATACCGGTTTTTGTAAAACCGGTATCACTTTAGTTTAGTCACATCCCAACTACCCCGACCAGATCTGGAAAAGCCTGTTCGCATAGTCTCGGTTTCCCTCAAACCGGTATGATAAGATTCTCGGTTTTTCAGGAACCGGGAATCTAGTTGGCTGCCACGATGGAACGGAATGGTCCACGTCGGTCCCAGACCAAGCCACGTCTCTTGTTTTCACATATTCCCGGTTCTAGAGAAGCCGGTAATATTAAAAATTAATATTACCGGTTTACGGAAAACCGAGAATAGTCAAAATTGAGATTACCGGTTTAGCAAAAACCGGAAACTTAAGAAAAAGGGGCAATCCGGTTATTTGAGTTTGAAAGGGGGCAAACGGGTTATATGAGTTTGAAAGAGGGGCAATCCAGCCAATAACCCCACAGTTACTCACCTGAGTCTTCATTAAAAGGAAAAACCACATTCTAAATCATACGCCCTGTTCCTTGTTTTTTGCATTGACAGGGGCTGAGGGGCGGACTGCGGAGCTTGTGATTTGTGAAGTAGGAACTGGCAGAGCTTCGCCGACCAGACAGGGGCTGAGGGCAGGGGCGAATGCAGTAGGTGGGCTGCTCGGGCTGCAGCCCGGGTAGAATTTGGCCCAAAATAAATTTTTTTTTTTTTTAGGTTTCAGTTTTTCGGAGGAATGCAATTGCAATTTGGGAGAAGCAGACAGGCGACATCGAGTAGCGATTTAGAGGTGAGTGACGATACTTGCGTTGTGACTTGTGTATGTTGTGTTTATGTAAATGTTTTTCTTGATTGCTTCGATGATGAATTGATGATTGTTGACTGATGAGTACTGGTCCGCAGTCCGCCCCTCAGCTTTTGGCTGCTTTTGGCTGCCAGCTTGTAGTTAGGTTAGGGAGTCATGTTAGCTCCTCTTCTTGTAAGAGACTTTGGGTTTGGCCTCTTATTAATAAATGACCTTTCCTCGTTAAAATTAAAAAAAAACATTTTCCAACAACTAGAGATTGAATTGAACCGTGCTCCACTAAATCAAAATATCATATGGAACGTAGCCATATGTCTAACCGAAATGAAATAAGAAAATAAAATAAAATAATTTCAACGCAATGACTGATTGTGTGACATCATATGTCAAATGAGAAGCTCCCTCGCAAACGTAAAAGATAGGGTAAGACGAGGCGGTGGATCATATTTCATAATACTCAATAGCTTAATTACAATAACCATATTCATAATCACATATTCAAAATCACACTTTTTCAAATTTCCTAATGATGATATGCAACTATGTATAAATGTGTAAATGCGTGAAATGCAACTATTGGTGTGCACTTCCGGTCCGGACCATCAATCACAAGCGAACTGAGCCACAACAGAATATATAACCACAACCGGGTTGAGCCTCGCCAGAATAACCAACAAACTAGCTGAGTCACGCCAGAATAACCACAAGCGGGCTTGATCTCGCCAGAATTTCATCTCATGTCGGTATGATACATGTCGTGTATGCAATGATGCACATATATATACCAAAATGCTCAACATATATTATTATTTTATCATATCAACCTAAACACACATAAATTATGGGTAATATAAGTCACTTATTGGACTGTGACAGATCGTGATGGTAAAGTCATCACGACATCTTCTTGCTCTCGGCAAATAATGGTGGACCGTGATGGTCAAGTCATCACGGCCGGCCATCACAGTGAAATTTCGACCGCTCTTGGTGCGAACTACAAAGTTGTAGCCCTTTGAATTATCTTTCCGACAAGCTATGACATATGTGATTTCGACACCGTATCTATTCTCGACACTCTAAACAAGTTGAATAGGTCCATTTGCCCGATTTTCACTTATTTCGCATTGATTTGCTTTGGATGGAATATAAAGTGCTCATCGCGTCGATTGACCTGAAACACTAGAAAAAAAATTTTAAATGACAATAAAATGTGGGAAAAACAAACCTAATCCATCATCGAATAAAGTGAATAATAGTTCAAAAATTCGACCCATCAATGCTGATCAACATAAATTATATAATCAAATCTATCTAAACACCTAGGGGTTTAGATGTCATCACTTTTGTAATCACCCAAAAATTCAGTATCACAAATCATATGAACAAAATATCATAAATAAGCATATTAACTATTCATCGATCTCCTACCGGAAACAAAAACTATTCACCGATCCCGACTTGATTAATTTCATACTGCTCGAGTGTAATCCATTAACTGAAAAACACCTCTTATATCACCTGAACAAATGTTTTGGGTTTAATTATCCAAGCACCTATGTACCACTCATATGCATAATTAGTACGAAGCCTTATAATGCTAACTAAACTGACATTTCAAGTTGTCAACATAAAATTAACAACTATAATTATGTTAACCATCGTTGTCATGTGCGTTTCTCTTAACACCACACCATTATCATTCCTTACCATGTTCAACAGTATACACACTGCATCAATATTAATGTGTGTCAAACTCAAGAACAATGTATACCATGGACACTGCCAACACATCTCTTCTTTCTCTTTTTGTTTTTTCAAATTATATTTATAAAAGAAAACTAAAACACATCATATGCAAATTTCAATCTCAATATCATGACTAATTGACCCACCTCAACACTATTACTTCAAATAATTGATTTCTCTCCTTAAATCATCATTCAAACATCAAACCAATAAAAACATTACCCAGATATATTACCACCACAAATAAACTGCCAGAAAGCTACGCCTCCGCTTGATAGCTCTCTCTGCCTAGACTTGAATGCTCTGGTGAGAGTAATTGATTTTACTCAATAAAAGAATGTGTATGATAATCACATGAGAACATGACGCGCAGACAACCATATAGAAATTGAAATCAAGACAACCATATATAGACTAAATAATTGGAATCAAGACAACCATATGTAAACTATATTGCTTCACTGACATTATGTACTTCAATGCACCATCAACAATCTGCAGTTCAATTATAACTACTTTCACATTCTTATCAATAAAAACAAACAAAAAAAGAGTCTACTCACATTGGCCAGAATTCTATTTTCCAGACTAGCTTGAAGCAACAATAAATTGTTCTATTTCTAAGTATCAACTGAATAACACCTCTTATATCACATGAACAAATATGTTGGGTTTAATTATCCAAGCATTTATGGACCACTCATATGCATAATTGGTACGAAGCCTTATAATGCTAACTAAACTGACATTTCAAGTTGTCAACATAAAAATTACAACTATAATTATGTGAACCATCGTTGTCATGTGCGTTTCTCTTAACACCACACCATTATCATTCCTTACTATGTTCAACAGTATACACACCGCATCAATATTAATGTGTGTCAAACTCCAGAACAATGTATATCATGGACACTGCCAACACATCTCTTCTTTCTTTTTTTCTTTGTCTTTGTCTTTTTCTTTTTTCAAATTATATTTATAAAAGAAAACTAAAACACATCATATGCAAATTTCAATCTCAATATCATGACTAATCGACCCACCTCAACACTATGACTTCAAATAATTGATTTCTCTCCTTAAATCATCATTCAAACATCAAACCAATAAAAACTTTACCCAGATATATTACCACCACAAATAAACTGCCAGAAAGCTACGCCTCCGCTTGATAGCTCTCTCTGCCTAGACTTGAATGCTCTGGTGAGAGTAATTGATTTTACTAAATAAAAGAATGTGTATGATAATCACATGAGAATATGACGCGCAGACAACCATATATAGAAATTGAAATCAAGACAACCATATGTAGACTATATAGCTTCACTGACATGATGTACTTGCTTCTCATATTCTCATCTTCAATGCACCATCAACAATCTGCAGTTCAATTATAACTACTTTCACATTCTTATTAATAAAAACAAACAAAAAAAGAGTCTACTCACATTGGCAAGAATTCTATTTTCCAGACTAGCTGTTGATAAGCAACAATAAATTGTTCTATTTCTAAGTATCAACTGAATAACACCTCTTATATCACATGAACAAATATGTTGGGTTTAATTATCCAAGCACCTATGAACCACTCATATGCATAATTGGTACGAAGCCTTATAATGCTAACTAAACTGACATTTCAAGTTGTCAACATAAAATTAACAACTATAATTTTGTTAACCATCGTTGTCATGTGCGTTTCTCATAACACCACACCATTATCATTCCTTACCATGTTCAACAGTATACACACTATATCAATATTAATGTGTGTCAAACTCCAGAACAATGTATACCAGGGACACTGCCAACACATCTCTTCTTTCTCTTTTTGTTTTTCTGTTTTCAAATTTATATTTATAAACTAAAACTAAAACACATCATATGCAAATTTCAATCTCAATATCATGACTAATCGTCCCACCGCAACACTATTACTTCAAATAATTGATTTCTCTCCTTAAATCATCATTCAAACATCAAACCAATAAAAACTTTACCCAGATATATTACCACCACAAATAAACTGCCAGAAAGCTACGCCTTCGCTTGATAGCTCTCTCTGCCTAGACTTGAATGCTCTGGTGAGAGTAATTGATTTTACTCGATAGAAGAATGTGTATGATAATCACATGAGAACATGACGCGCAGACAACCATATATAGAAATTGAAATCAAGACAACCATATATAGACTAAATAATTGGAATCAAGACAACCCTATGTAAACTATATAGCTTCACTGACATTATGTACTTCAATGCACCATCAACAATCTGCAGTTCAATTATAACTACTTTCACATTCTTATCAATAAAAACAAAAAAAAGAGTCTACTCACATTGGCCAGAATTCTATTTTCCAGACTAGCTTGAAGCAACAATAAATTGTTCTATTTCTAAGTATCAACTGAATAACACCTCTTATATCACATGAACAAATATGTTGGGTTTAATTATCCAAGCATTTATGGACCACTCATATGCATAATTGGTACGAAGCCTTATAATGCTAACTAAACTGACATTTCAAGTTGTCAACATAAAATTAACAACTATAATTATGTTAACCATCGTTGTCATGTGCGTTTCTCTTAACACCACACCATTATCATTCCTTACCATGTTCAACAGTATACACACTGCATCAATATTAATGTGTGTCAAACTCCAGAACAATGTATACCATGGACACTACCAACACATCTCTTTTTTCTTTTTTTTCTTTTTTTTCTTTTTTCAAATTATATTTATAAAAGAAAACTAAAACACATCATATGCAAATTTCAATCTCAATATCATGACTAATCGACCCACCTCAACACTATTACTTCAAATAATTGATTTCTCTCCTAATCGAGGGCTTCAACCCTTTCATGAAATTTCCAAGCAGCGCTTCCTCCGTCATGCCTCGGAGCCCTCCTGCGAGAAATTCAAATTGGTCGCGATACGTGCCTACGGATGCCTCTTGAGTAAGAGCGAAGAAACGCGCGTGGACTTCTGCAGTCCTTTGGCCTTGGAATCTTTTTAGCAGGACTTCGCGAAACTCTGCCCAAAAATAAATGGGTTGTCTTTCCTCGCGCCACCGGAACCAGGCCAGCGCGCGCCCTTCCAAGCAAAGAGCTGCACCATTGAGTTTCTCCTCATCGGTGTACATGTTATTAACCAAAAAATACCTTTCGGCCTTGTAAATCCAGTCTTCAACATCTGCGCCTTCGAAAATGGGCATCTCCAATTTGCGTATGTTGCTGTCATAGGTCCTTGGCTGCCTTGTCGCCTGTTGGATTGACTGTTCATTGCGAGGTCCTCCCGCCCAAGGTTCTTGGCCCGCCCCATAGTCCGGGTGAAAACCTCTTGATTGATGCCGCTCGAGGGATGCTCCTCGATAGATGCCTCCAATATGGGACGTTCCTCCATGCTCGAAGCGCCCAAAAGTGGCCCGCTGTCTTCCCAGGCTCGGAGGGAACTGAGGGCTCGGCTGGTGCGGTACTCCCATGCGTGACTGAGGGACTGGACTAGGTTGGGTCTTCCCTTGGGAGCCTTGCGGCCCCTCCAACTCTTGTTTGTTAGGCTCGATTGCCCTTGTGTCTTTCTTTGGCGAGAGTTTTCCCAATAGAGCCTCGAGTCTTGCGAAACCTTCGTCTAACTTTTTCTCAAGAGAAATAAGTGCTGGTGATCCGTCCTCCGTGGTCGTATGATCGGATTTGCTCTGATACCAAGATGATAAGACCCGGAAAGTGAAACACTTAAACGAGGCCTATCGAGTGCGGAAGATGTGGTGGGTTGGTCGATGGTCGGAGTGGATATGGTGGAAAATGGGCGGAAGTTGTGGGAAATGGGCGAAAGGGATAGATGAATAGATTGATACAAAGGCTTAAAGGCCTCCAATGTCTCGTATCAAAGACAAAGGTCACCCCCAAGGCAAATGCCCGAATAACTACTAAATAACTAAGATAAAAGGATAAAGATACTTGTTTGATTGAATGATTTGATGATTGACAAGAAAGGGATACAAGTGCTTAAATAGTAAAAGGATGGCGCCTAGATTTGGGCTTGAATGTCGCATTTCCCTCCAAAGGTGTCATTTGGGCGAGCTGCATGAACCAGTGTCCCAGTCGTGTGCACAAAATAGCCAGGTGGGGCCTCATTATTGCCCAGACGTGTGCCAAGCCGCGACCCAGGCGTGTGCCCAGCCTGTCCGCGCATCCCAGCCGCGTCTGCCCACCGCGTGTACGCGTTTTGGCCTCCTTCGCCCAATTGGCTCGAGCGATCTCCAAGGTTAGTGACATCGTCCAAGTCTTTGGTCATTTCAATCCATTCTGTCGAGCCAGTTTTGCCCAGTTCGCCCGTCTGGTCTAGGGAATGGAACGAGTACTCTTCGTCTCGCCCAGGGCCTTGCCGGGGCCTTCGTCCAAACCGCCCCAAATGTTGCGAGGGCCCTTCTAGGTCATTGTCGAGAGGATTGGAGCTTTGGCGAGAACTTCGTGCGAGAGGTTAGGACCATTGGGCGAGGTCCTAACAGGGGTTACCAAATGCAGTGATATTGGTAAATATTTGGGTTTCCCATTGATTTTAAAAAGATCTGTTTCTACTAGTTTCATGGGCTTAACTGACAGCATGTGGCAAAAAAATAAAGAATTGATCAGTTAATAGCTTGTCATAAGGGGGAAAAGAGGTTTTAATAAAATCTGTCCTCTCTGCAATTTGTCATGTTATTTGATCCCTGAAAAAAAAATTAAATTCTCTGATGATTGAGATAAGGAAGTTCTGGTGGAAAGGATCGAAGGATCACAAAGGTAGTTGGGTTAGGAATGAGCTTTTGTACAAGAAAAAAGATTTAGGTGGTTTGGAATTTAGAGATCTGAAAATAGTCAATCTAGCTTTTTTGGCAAAACAAGTGGGCAGATTGGTATCTAACCCGGATTCAAATGTTTCAGCTATGCTAAAAGCCAGATATTTTAGGAACTCAAATGCTGTTTTGGGTTGTAGGCCTTCACGCAGCTTCTACAAAGCATTGCAGTTGATAAAAGAGGGTTTTGTTACAACAGAGGATGGAGAACTGCAAAGCTGGAAGATGGTTCGGTGAGTGTTAAGTCAGCATATCATTATATATATATAACAAGATTCATCTCACTGAATCAATTGATCCGGGTCCGTCAACATCTGACCATTTAAAGGTTTTTTGGAAATCTGTCTGGAGAATGAACATACCTCAGAAAATTAAAATATTTTTCTGGAGGTTATTTCATAATGGTCTACCGTTGGGTCTAGAAGAAATAATGAGACGTAATTCATTGATCTCATATAACTGTCCGATATGTGGTTATAAGATTGAATCGTTTCGCCATGCTTTTATCGACTGTTGGTGGTCTCGTAGTATATGGGATCTGTCGTCTCTAAACTTGCAAGTTGCTGATGATTGTCAGTTAAGACCCTCTGATTTTCTTCTATATGCTTGGTTCCAACAATTGAATAGGGAGAACTTTGTGAAATGTGTGGTTTCTTTATGGTTCATCTGGAACCAGGTTTTGCACGGTCACCCTCTAATGAACCCTTGGTCTGCATCAGCAAGCATAAGTAGTAAGCTACACCTGTTTGGAAAATCCAATTTGACTTGATTATTTTCTGCGACTAATCAATCAGGAAGTCATCAATGGATTCCGCCTGAAAATGGATGTATCGAAATCAATTCTGATGCGGCTTGGATGGAAAATTCAAAAGAGGCAGGCATTTGTTCTATCGCCAGGGATTCTGATGGTGTTGTTCTTGCAGTTCAATCGGAATGGGTTGCTAATGTGAATAATGTGCTGGAAGCTGAAGGTCGGGCGCTGAATTTGGGCATAAACATTGCAAAAAACATGGGTCTGAATAAGGTGGTTTTTTTGAAACAGATTGCTGCAATGTTTATGACGCAGTGATGTGTAATAGGAGTAATGTGGTCGTAAGTGGAAGTTGGATAAACGCGGTGAAGCGTATGCTGGGTTGTAAGTCGGAATTGTATCTTTTTGTGGTTCGACGAGAGGCAAATGTCTTGGCAGATTCTCTTTGTGTCATAAATTTGTTTGGACAGATCTGACTTAGCTGTCCTAAGGTCATTAGTTCGGCAATGTTGGATTGTTAGAAAGTCCTCTTGTTTTTTAGTAGCATGTGCTACAATAAAAAAAAAAGATATTTTAGAGGTATTTTGAAAGTTTAGAGTGGTGTGATTACGTTTTTGATTACATACTGATTATTTATGAACCGTAAGATCTGGAAAGTTCAACGGATATGATTAAGTCCTTGCGTCTTAGGTTTTTTTGTTGTCCGCATGGATCCCGACTCTGTTTAAAATTGGAATAAAGTTGATATGTTAATTATATTATAAATTAATTCATTAAAATCTTTTATAGACAAACAAAAGTCAGAATGTTGACATCGATCACCTTTTCTAACACGTGAAGCTCGAGCTCACCTGTTCACATTCAATATTTTAGTATCAACTTCTTGCAAGTTTTTGTACAATATTATTCCATCAGGAAATGCTAATTACTGCATTGGTTGTTAATCGGATAACACGACCTTGGTAGTAGGGGTGTAAACGACCCGAGCCGAATATTGAGCTGCTCGAGCTCGGCTCGTTAAGAAATATATTGTGCTCGAGCTCGTCGAGCTTGAAAAATATATGTTCGCGCTCGTCTCGATAACTATTTTACATACTCGAGCTCGACATCTTATCGAGCTCGAGCCTTAATCGAGTTCTAAACAAGCTGATCGTTTAAAGCTCGTTTAAAGCTTGAAGACAAAGGGTTGAGCTCATTTAAAGCTAAAAGACAAAGGCTCGAGCTAGTTTAAAGCTCGAAGACCGCCGCCCAATGACAGCCGAGAGACCGCCGCATAAGGGCAGTCGCCTAAGGGCAACCGCCGAGCAAAAGGACTAGCTAGCAGCCACCAAGCAATGAGATGTTAAGCATCAAGCTTAGCCTCTATTTATACTACACAAATGAAATAGTTTGTGTTTGAATAGGCAATGTAGGATATAAGGAAAGGAAGAGGTAGGTTGGGCTTGAGCTAGTTGGGCATGGACTTGGTATTATGCAAACTATATTAGAGTTCATGTAAATAATCGAGCATGTAACAAATTTTAATCGAGCAGCTCACGAACATAAACGAGCCGAGCAGTAGGTTGCTCGTACTCAGCTCGTTTAATAAACGAATATGAAAGTTGTGCTCGTGCTCGGCTCGTTTAAGATCGAGCTGAGTTTTGACCGAATTTGTTCCCGAGCAGCTCGCGAGTGTATCGGCTCGTTTACACCCCTACTTGGTAGCTACAAACGACCCTTATCTATCTCCACTTTCAATTCTTCAAACCACCTCTCCGTTACCAAAAATGTCACAATCACACCTTCTGTAGGGGTTACTTAAGTCTCAAGTATTTTCAATGGAAGCAGTCGAACATTGATTGTACTAATAATTTAGATTACGGCAAGCAAGTGTTCAGGTCTCTGCAAATGTAACCAAATTTGGTTCAAGGATTTAAATATGATTCCCAACCGTGATTTAAGAGCTTGTCACCCTTTGTTAAGATCTCGTCCTTGCTGTTTTCCCGATACTGGATTAGTCTGAGGTGCGCACAATGAAAGTTGATCAGACCAGAGACTAGTTTTATGGAGCACAATTTTATGAGTATTTACCTAGATTGCAGATCGGCGTCACTGATGCCAAGTATTTCAATAGCCTGGAAAGCAGCATTTGTCGCATTGCTTATTGCAACAGTTGCAACTGGGACACCCTTTGGCATCTGCCAAAGAAAAAAAATTCTTGTTATTGGACATCTGGCACAATATGGGGAAAATAAAGCATTGATACTCATGTAACACAATGAGTCAATGACACTAGACGCTCTCCTACCTGCACAATAGAAAGAAGCGAATCAAGGCCGTCTAATGTAGATGCGCATACAGGAACACCAATAACAGGCAAAGGAGTTAGTGCTGCAACCATGCCTGTATTATTTAAAAGTTTGTTAGCAAAGAATATATGGGATGGAATTTGTTATATCTCCATTGCGATTGTAAAACAGACCTGGCAAATGGGCAGCACCACCAGCACCAGCAATGATGACTTGGATGCCTCGCTGGTGGGCAGAGGAAGCATAGGAAAACATTAAATCGGGTGTTCGATGAGCTGAAATTATTCTGACCTGCAACATGTGGGTTAAAGTGATTAAGATCAGCACCTCCAGCCATTTTAAAGTTTTAAACTCTCATCTTTCCACTTTTGAAGAAAGTAAGGGCCACGGAGAGCAATGACGAAACTGAGTAATGAAAGAATGTCACATGATCCACCAAAGAGTGTACTTTACCTCCGTCTGCACACCAAACTCTTCCAAGATAATTGCAGCATCCTTCATTATGGGTAGATCTGAATCTGAACCCATTATAATTCCAACCCTTGGAGTAACTGCATTTGCAAACATTAACAACTCAGATAACCGATTTAATTAGAAACTTATACTACACCTACTTCGGGAATTTATCAAGCTCTTAAGACTAACAAACATTGCGTCTAACTGGAAAAAAGTCAGTCACCTGCAGCATTATTATCTGAATTTTCATTCTTGATGACTATTGTATCTAGCCGTGCTTCCACACTACCCATTGAAGGGCCAACAATTGTGATATGGCCCACCTTTCGCTGTCTTCGTATGTCTGTAAAAATAACTGTCGTTAGCATATATACAATACTTAAGAACAGACGCTAAAGCTTCGCAAGCATCCATACCTGGTTTATCATACCAGTGAACTGAAGCTCCTGGAACAGTCAATGCCCTCCTAATCAATTGGCGAGCTAACGAAAAGCCTCGCTCTCCCTGTAAGAGCAAGAATATTTACCCAATAATTAGTATAGTTGTAAACCGTTGTTGAGGACCCTTTCACATTGATCCAGCAAAACAAATTAATAATAACACAACTCTCCAAAAAAATAAGTTTACGCTTATGAATACAATCTAAATAGCTGTGAGGCAACAAGATCTCTCACTATTATAGTTGAATATACAGAATGAGACGTACAATGAGTAAATGAATATCACCTCATCTTCACCTAGAATGTTGTACATAATAGCAGCTGGTGTTTTCATAGATGTATCACCAAGTGGAAGACCAACAACTGCACGCAAGTGTTGTTCGTATTGCGACGTCAGACAAGACTCAATCGTGTGATGACCACTATTATGAGGCCTGGGTGCCACTTCATTCAATAAAACCTAAAGTAATTGATCATTAGTTATTTAACAGCAATCAAATACATAGTGTAACCACTTCAAGAAAAAAAAATCAACATTTTCAAAGCAAAAGAAGCTGCGCGAAAAAATGCCATACTGTATTTTATTTATATCGAAGAAAATGAACTACCTCACCATCTGTTGTGAGGAACAACTCCACCGTGAATACACCAGCACCCTCCAAAGAAGAAACAGCTCTGCGTGCAACATCTGTAGCTAGTTCCTTAATTCTCCACGGTACATTAGCTGGTGCCTTCACTATGTGGCAAATGTTTTCCCTGTCAATGACTCACAATCCGTAAGAGGTGAAAAACTGAAAACTTTATGACACCTGAATTACATGATAGGATTTAAGAAATGTTGAAAAATAGCAATAACAACAACGAATACTATTCAGATAATAATCTAAGCCAGTCTTAAGACTTTACTTGTGAATAGTTTCAACCACAGGGTAGCACTTAAGTGAGTTGTCTCTCCCCCTTGCTACAATGACAGCCAGCTCCTACGCAAGAAAAAAAACAGGAGAGTTACTTCATAATCGTTGCAATAAAAAGACTTATAACAGATTAGAAGAAATAAGCCAGGAGCGATGAAAAAAAAGTTTATAGAATCCATTCACATAGATGTTTTACAAACAAAGGACCACCAACTTTTGCAGTTACATGCATTTAAAGCGCAAAAATTAGAAATTTTGATATTCAACTAAATTGCAGTGGGTAAAATCAAACTTGTGCTTAAGTGTTTGACATGAAGTAAACACAATAATATCATGATGATGCAACAACAACCAGCATTTTTACGGAAGCAAACTGACCTTGGTAAATGATGCCCACTTCTCGACATACAACCCCTGGACTGAACCTCCAAGAGCTACAGTAGATAAATAAACATTTCAAAGGAATCACATATATACAACTGAGGCAGCAATGCTTTACAATGATTGTGTGTTCCTATTCCTATTAAGAATTACCAAACTTACGTAAGTGGAAAACAGAGAACTAACCTGTTATAGCAGAAGAAAGATCATTTTCACACTTAGCAACAGCATTTCCACGTCCATCATATGCCAGTCTTTTACTTTTAAGCATGAGAGGATAACCAAATAAGTCACCTGCTCTCTTGGCACTTTCTAGATCATCTACCTGGATATGAAATAATAGATTTTTAGCTAACTACAAAAACTTGTGAGATGATGTGAGGCCATCGACGCTGTATGCTTGGTGACAATGTAGAAGGCTACAGTTGGTACAATCAAAATTTACCTGCATAAAGTCTGGAAGCGGAATTCCATGTTGAGAAAAATGGACTTTCTGCTGATACTTATCCTGTGCAACAATTTCAAAAATACACGGCCAAACTTAGGTAGGCTACAAACACAATACAAAAGCCTTGATACTGAATAGTCTACATATATAATGTAATTGTACTAAACAGTAAACACCATGAGTAAACACTGTGACTCTGTCAAATGATAGTAGGAAACTGTGTTTATTACGCTGCACCATATATACTATAACCCAGAATACATGTCTCTTAAATAGACAGAGAATGACTACACTGAAAATCAAAAATTCTAATACAAAATTCTCAAGAGGAGAATGAAAACCTGAATAATCCGCAAGGTGGATGCTTTTGGCTGGCAATCTACACCGTGCTTTTCAAGCTTCTCCAATGTCGTCACATCAACATGCTCAATCTCAAATGTCACCACTCCAGATCTAGCTACCAAAGAAAAAATCCGATTGAAAACCCCATCATTCGAAAAGAAAGTACTACTAAAATACATACAAGAAATCAATTCAATAAAAGCCCACCTTTTCGCAAACTCACTAACGGCAGCACTATCACCAAAACTCCCAACCATATGCTCATAAGACAACGCACTAGCAGAACAATTCTCAAGCGGATCCAGCACAATAACCTTAATAGCCAACTGTGAAGCAGCTTGACAAAGCATACGACCTAATTGTCCTCCTCCTAATACTCCAACTATAGTCTCCGATACTCCCTTCACAACTTCCGGTTCAGCATCCTTCCTACCAAACCAAATGAAACACTAATCAAATATAAATACCACAAACTGTGTAAACAGTATAAGTTAGAAAATCAACAACTGCATGTACAATTACATACCGGGATGGAGTTGTGTCCTCGGGGTTAGTAGATGCATTGCAGGAGACAGTTAGGAGGTGTTTGGATTTGTGAAAACTCTGCTTTAATTTAAAAGCAAACATGTAGCGAGGTTTTGGAGTGTGGAGCGGTAGGGTGACGTTTAAAGTGGTAAGTTTAGAGTAGGAAGTGCGAGGTGGTGCTGAGGCGGGTGTGAGAGTGATATGGGGATGGAGCATAGTCAGTCGAATTTGAAGAAGGTGCGGCGGGTATGGGAAGGAGTTTATTGAGTGGATATAAGTAAAAGGAGGAAAGATTGAAGCTGATGAAGAAATTGAGGCGGCGGGCTCACAAGCCAAGCAAATTCTGATAGTCAGGGGTTTGCGGAGGTTTGCGCGCTCGGAAGTACCTTCGAATCTGGAAAACTAGGGCTACGGTTTGGTAGGCGTTGGCAGAGGGCTTGGAGTGCAACGCCGGAGAGTCTCGCGAGACCCGACCCGTAGAGGAGCGTGTGAGTTTTATACCGAGGAAATTCAGGCTCCATTGGGCCACAATTGGGCCAGTAAATTCGTAATGGCAAACCACATAATTTTCGTGACACAACCTTTCTTTTTACATGACGGAATTTGGTCGTCTGGCATTAATACATATTGGTGTGGCAGTAAAGTATATGATTTGAGGAAGTCTCAGACAGTCATTTGAAGATTCGGTAGAGTTTTTACATAGTCAAGATGCTATCTCTTTACTGTATGACTGAAGTACAGAACTAGCAAAGGGCACCTAATAGCACGAAAAACCCGATAGCTCCGGCTACTACTACTATAGGGTGTTTGCTAGTTGCTACTTGGCAGCTTGTTCAAACACTGGAGATTCCTTCTTCCAGTCCTCGGCCACATTGGTCTGCAGCGGAGGCAGAGAGAACTCGCTCACCGTTGAGCTTCCAGACCTGATCTCTTTGAGTACACGAAGAGCAGAAAGAGTGAGCTTGCCGTACATGCTCTCCATGGACTCGATCTGCGAGAGTTCATTCGGGATTTCGAGTGGTCTTTTGTTGGTCTCACTGGTGGGATCTGTGACTGACGGGCCTTCCTGACTGTGATTTGGGTTGGGGGTGGCAGTTTCGGGAGCTGAGGCGGGCTGGTTGTTGTTGTTGGAGAAGAATTGGTGGGAGAGAACTGACTCGCACTCCTTTACTAGCTGGTTGAGCACATCAATGGAGAAAAAGGGTTCTTGCAACACTTTTTGAATGAAGGGCAATCGGATTAACGTTCCACTTCTCTTGTCGTACTTCTTGAGTATCTTGACAATTCCTGTTCAACAACCAACAGATTAAAATGAAATTTCCATCACTTCAACAAGTCGTCCATTTACGATCAAGCATATAGAAAGTCTACAAACTTCAGGTCATAGGCAAATAAAATCGAAAAAACACATAATTCCTTTAATTTGAGCTATAGCATTTAAAAGATAAAGAGAGAAAAATGCACATCGAAATAAATTACGCTTTCAGCCTCACACAAGTTTCAAAGCTACAAGGCAGAAGCCTACCCAAAAATGCAAGCTAGAGTGAGGTACATGGTAAGGAACTAACCTGTATAATTAAGGGCGCTATAATTCTCCAACAAAACCATCTCGCCGTGAAGATCTACAATCTCTCGACCCACACTCATAAGCTCATCGGACGAGTCCTTGGCATTTTCCATCATTTCTTGCAGCTCCTGCATCCCCACAAAAGTATACAACTTTAAACTCTACACATACAATTCTCATCTCACAGCTCGAAAACAAAATCCACAACATAACAACTAACAACTTATTCCATTAAAGAAAACACAATTACGCTACCACAACACTTCCACATAGCCCAATCTTTCATCAATGTAAGTTTCCTTGCAACAACAAATCCTTTCCAGAGATTTTATCAACACATACATGAAGCTAACACATTGCAAATTGAGAATGATGAATATGGCCAAAAAACTAAATTGGATCACTAAATTGATGAATTTGGCCAAAAAACTGTCCCAGTGAATTACTTAGATCAACATGCATGAAGCTACAACCATCCACAATGGGACCAAATTATTAATCATTACCGAATCAAAGCTTTGAAGAAGAAGAATAAACCTGCGTGCGCACACACAAGCACACAAAAAACCGACAACAACCAATCCGTCCACACATTTTGATTTTGTGATGAGAGAGTTCTAATATAACATTAATTTTCACTAGCTAGGTTGAATTTCAGCGCCGAATTGACTCGAAATCCTTTTTAAGCAACTGTAGCTAGAATTCATTGAATATGCGAAATTAAACATAAACATCATCCAATTAAACACATCAAATCAAGCAGCCAATCCCAAAAGCTTGATCCAAAACATCAAACCATCACAAATATACCAATAACAACAAATTACATTAAAAATAAAAGACACCAAAAACATCAAAATTTACCTTCCATCTGATGACATACTCTTCCTCCTTGTCGACAAAAAAAGAATTAAACTTCTCAACCTCGTTCTCTAACCCTCTCACAAACTCATCCACCTCCTCCTCCGCCGGATTCCCTGCCGCCTCTCCCCCGTCCGCAACACCGCGGTCCTCGATTCTGGGCCTCTTACGGCTACTCTCATTCTCCTTCGGGTAGATCCGCTTCAATTGCTTCTTTAAATCCTTGTACGACAGGAATTTGTCGCGCCAATCTGGCAACGTCTCCTCGATCAGATTGTTCAAACTCTTCCAGAACTTCATCGGGACGCGAAATCAAACACAACCCAGAAGACGAATTACGCACAAGATAATGGATTCGAATTCTTAGCAATCGAGAACTGGAGATTGAAGGAAAAGAATCATGTTCGGCGTCCCTGGAATTGTAAAACCTTCCGGAATACCGTGACAATAGGATTTACCGTCACATGCCCGTGACGAAATTCTTCGCTGAAGACCAAATCTGGTAGACACGTGGCGCCTTTTAATTAGACTTTACTAAATTAGCGTCACCGACACGTGAGGTTTGTATGAATCTTTGGATGAGGACAAAAATGGTTGGGAATAAAAAAAGAATACTCCTTTGAAAAAAAGTGTGTAATGGTCCTTGGTGTGACCGTCTGCATATTTGTTAAATTAGCAAGTGTGATTTAAATAAATATAAATTTCATTGCTTTTGGCCTAATTGATGAATGGAATCTCATTCCTCTTTCAAATGGGCTTTGGGATCTCATTCTTTATTGCATTGAGTTGAAAAATGCAGGAAACAATGAGTTTAAACTTTAAAAGGAAGACAAATACTGGGAGCACAAAAATAATGTCTGAGTAATTTTAAAACATATGAGAACAACCCATTTGAATTGAACGAAATAGTTTGAGTAAGTGAATTTCACTATTCATGTTACTTGCCTATCAAGAAATTGTCACTACTCTTGTTACTTGTGTTATAAGCTACTTGGAAACTTTGCTACTGCCTACACAACACATTTTTTGAAAATGTGAGACTCTTCACGTATTTAATGAGAAACTTCAACCCAAATGCTCGTGTAAACAAAGTTGAGCTTCAGACATAAAACTTGACATTTTTCCTCCCTCGGTCGACTAACACTCACTCATTGCTGTCGCTCCATCCATCGGCTGAATAAGTCACAAATTTAAACAAGAAACCCACCTGGAAAGAAACCTACAGATGAATCTCATCATCAAATTTCTCATTCCATTGACCTAATCAAAATAGCCATAAGAAAAACAAGGCCTGAGTAGCTTGTGTGGAGATGAGAAGAGAGAGGAGCATTGATGAGCACATCAACTAACCATACATGTTTACAAACTGTCACCACAACATCCTTTGTATAGGTCAACCTGCCCAACAAGACTCTGATTTTAAGATTTTTAATTACTTATTGTAACTTTTCTTGAAATGGGTTTGAGCCACTCTTCAATTTTCAAACCCATATTGAAATTGGGTCCTCTCACTTTGCAGCAAAAATAAGATCGATGACATCCCCAATTTGCATATCAAGTTGAAATTGTTGAAAAACAAGAGTGTTCTACCATTGCTTCATTTGTAACGTTACCATGATCTTGAGGACTCTTGTGGACTCCATTTCAAGTCTTCTTCCCTTTCATCACCGACTCTTCTTCATGTCCCATCCGTTTTCAATACACCCTTATAAAGTCAGCTCGGCCATTGCCGTCATTGTCTTAATTTCCCTATAGTCGACCACAATTTAACCATTGTTAATTCACTTTTATATCATTGCAGTTACAGACAGTAAATATTTTAAAATTTTACTTACGAAAATTAATATGATTCTCCTTTAACATATTTCTGAATACTCAACTAGTCATTTGATCATTCAAAATCAAACGTGATTTTAGTGGTGTCATGGCCGAGTTAAAGGTACTTTAGCATGTGAGATTTTTAAGACATGGTTGGTGATTAAAGAAGGTTACATGTTGAATGAGGACAATGGTCCCCTTGTGTTTATGAACCCTTAATTTGATCGCATCTTAAATAGAAAGGCTACCGATCGAGCCAAGGCACATCTAGCTGTCTTAGCTATTCTAGTTCATGTTTGCCAAAATATAAGTAGACATTAACCCTTATCGGAGGAAAGGCCCTTTAATAGTTCTATGTTTAATTTGTGCCTTGAATATGTCATGTGTGATTGGGTGATATCATGCCTCAAGTTTTTTTTTTTTTTTATTGATGGGGGTACACTTGTTAGCAAATTAGTATCTGTTAGTGGGTTAGTGAGGAGTCGAACCCGGTCTGGCGACGTAGGCCAAGTTGGGAAAGCTGCCCCACTGGGCCAAGCTTGCTCCTCATATCATGCCTCAAGTTAATGATCTATTTGGGTTTCTCACTCTTTTAATCACCAACCAAATAACACAAACAGTGTGTATAACAACTGTGTTATAACACTAGGGTATCTCTATAAAACACGCTTTATACAGCGTCCACGATCCAACTGTGTTATAACAACACGCTAGCTCAACTAATAATATATGTTAATATTCATGTGAATTATTCTTATCAGAACTGTCGCGAAAGCTGAAACAGTTAAATTATCCGTTTACAATACATCTTGACGATATTTTACGTAGGAATTTGAAGTCTCATATAATTGAGATGGTGACCTTTCTTATGTTAAAAGGAACAAAAGTCTTGATAAAAAAAAACAACTGTCACAAGCAACTCAAAGAACCACCAATGTTAACATTATCTTCACTCATCTATCATAATATAAAACTTTATTCATTATCAAGGCCAGATCAGACCATGAGATATTGTCTCATGCCTTCACATTCTCATTCCTATCATCAACACAACTATGCTCTTAAGACTTGGTCTATTTCGAAATATCGTAAAGTATCAACGCGATTTTCGCTATTGAATTTGAACTGAACTGAACTATAACATGTAAAGACTCGAAAGAGTGATTAGTTATATATGAATGATATGATCTCAATTCACAAATGGAGTTGGGCAATTCCAGTTCACAAGCTCTTCAATCATCTGCAGAGCAATTTTGTTCTCGTCCTCAACATCATCATCTCCTTCACAGCTGCCATTTTTACTACTGTCGCCACTCTCTGACAATCCGAGGTTGTCTGAAACCTCAAGATCAAGATGAAGCTTGTTTTTGTCATTGACTTTTTGGTCCTTGCTTTTGCTGTTCCCAAGATCAATCCTCATCACCCAATTGCAGGACCCATTTCTCTCACCAGCTCGCTTCTGCCAAACTCCAATGTTGGAGCTGTCAGCATCCAGCCTCAAACATGTCAGCGAAGGACACATGTCTTTACAGCATTTTCTTAACTTCTCAGACAGCGCGGCCGGCGATAACATCCTCGGCATACGACCGCTCTGTCCCTCTGGAAAATTCATCTTCGCATTGCGGCCGTTAAGAAGAACCGCGGCTTGATCGTATGCTGTCGCCGCCTCCTCCGCCGTCGGGAACGTCCCCAGCCACACCCTCCTCTTCCTGCATGAACAAAAACACCATTAATCAGAGATGAAAGGTTCAAGCTTTAGCAAAGAAAGATAAACAAAGGTGCAAACTTTATGCGCCAAACATTTCTGTTTGGTGAAAAGCTCGAAGCTTTGTGCAAAATGCTGGTGACGATAAAAATGGTGGGGTTGTGTCAGAATTGGGATTTACAGTAGTGGGTGTCGGATTTCAGAGACCCATGAGCCCCATTGGCGCTGCCTGACACCTCTGTACTTTCTAACTGGTACCATATTTGCGGCAGAGAGTGATGATGAGTATTTGAGTTTGATTTGATTAGGCACATATATATATATATAGGGTTGGTGTTTTGGAGTGGCCGGAAAGTCCTGGGAGCAGAGCTCTGTTGTGGGTTAGCATTAAATGAATTTCAACTGTTTAATTAAAGGGAGGGTTTAGTGCTTCACCAATTACTTTGTGGGGACATGTGGCTATTTCAAAATAGAAATTTTGATTTGTGTGAGATCAATTTAATACCTCTTTTTGTATGAGAATTTTGGCAACTTGGGCTTGCACAAGTGAGAAGACCAATTTGGTGAGTTGGTGTTTGAAAGAGGCAAGATTGTATTTTGGCCAAGGCATGTCAAATAAGATCACTACAGTTGCTACCGAAGAAGATTAGTGACGTAGGAGGTTGAGAAAGATTTAGGAACTAAATCTGTTAGAAGTTTCTATATTATTTTTAGCAATTTGAAGATTGATGAGGTGTCAATGCTGAGGATTATGTCTGTGATTCTGAGGAGGAAGGTGAGGATTAGGTTGGTGGGTATGGCTACGGTCTACAATTGTTGATAGAGTGGATGATTGTAAGACCTGAGAACTGAGTAATTTGTAATGAGGACAAGTTTTGGGTGAAAAAGAATAAAGATGTTGAGAAGATGTTGCAAAGGGTTTGAGCCTCATTTGATGACAGTGGTACGAAATTTTGTTACAAAATGTTTCGGCAATATGTAGGAATGAATGCCTACCGAACAGATTCTGGTCGCATCATGAGTAGTGATTTAGTAGTCACCGTCCTGGTCGAATGAAAGTTCTACGATTCGAACTCCTTCAGATACACCGACATGAATTTGGACTTTTCCATTATCTGCTTATCATAATTCATAGTGGAATTTTATAATAAAAAAAACAGATTCTGGTCCAGCAAAACAGGAAACATGGGGCTAAGTGCCATTAGACATAGTTGTGTAACCTATATCGGTCTACGATAAGATGTTCAAGGGGAAAATTCTGCAGTGATTTAGCATTTAGGGTTGATCATCTATTCTTGCTGGTTCTGCATCTGCAGTCTGATGATTCAGCTGAGCTTGCTCAAGTCCGGTCTTGGGAGTATGTTCATCAGCTGGGGACGGTCTTCTGCTCGAGTCGTCGACTGGGGCAGGCTTTTCTTTCGGAGGTTGATTTACTTTGGTTGATAATGCTGTCTTCTCAGATGGTAGTTTGGGGAGGGATTTTCTGATCGGCTTCTTTGGCTGGCCGGTAGCTGGTCCCTTGGCTGATTTGTTTTGGGAAGCAGTTTCGTCCAAACTTAAACGAGCAGCACGAATGCTGCTGACAGTATTTTCTTTGGAGTCTGCAGTGGGTGTTGTCTTCTTTCGCCCTAGCTTTGGAGACTTGGGTCTTGTAGTAGGTATCTACATAAAGTAAACAAACAAATTAATTTTTTTGTTAACCTGAGTGAAGAATAGCCGCACAGAACCACGATGAAAATAGACAAACAAACTGTGAACCAAGTGAAATAAAATAGGTGCACCGGTAAACATTTCATAAAACATGAAATAAATTCATTATACAGTTAATAAGCCCCTATGGCTCAATCACTTCCAAAAAAGACCAAACAGCCAAAAACCGTCTTCATTACTATAATTTGTGTATTAAGATATAAACCAGGAAATTAACCTTTTTCAGCTCCGCTTTCGGAGGTGGAGGTTCTTGATAAAAGCTAGGCATAGGACTTGCTTTGAAGGCTAGGCTCTTCCTAAGCTGCTTAATCTCGGCTTCCTGACTCTCCTTTAAATCGAATATAAATACTTCAGTCTTCAACACCGAATTCGCAGAATCAAATAAGCTAACGTGGTGAAGATGCAACACACTTAGTTTGTAATGCTACCTTTGACTTGGCTTGTAGAGTACTTTTCTCAGCCTCCTGCGCGTGAATCCTTTCCTCAAGTTTAGTATAGAACTGCATCGATGATAGGCATAGCAATGTGAAGCCCGAAAGAAGAATGTCGGAATTAAATCAAAATGAGGGTCATGTTTCAATCAAAACAAACCTCTCTTCTTTTTTCGGCTCGCTCGTCACACCTAAAGCTAAAACTGTATTTTGGAAGAGTTCCGAGCTTATTCTGCTTACCATCTTCGGTAGGACTAATATAGCACTTAAGGAGCAACAATAGTGTGCAAAAAGGAGCATACCGTCCACATTTACAAATAAGTATAAAAAAAACGCCTCGTAGTTTCTCTTTTAACTTTGAGTCTTAAATCACAATTTCAAGGATACGAAGAAGACTGTGAGTCCCCATCAGCAGAGACGGGTGCCTTTTTCAGAGGCTTCAAATTCGGTTTCTCCCTGTAGTTCCCCGGAAACGAATGGAACAAAGATAATTAGTGAAAATTAACAAGTATAACTCTCGTGTCAAATTATGTGCAAGGGACGTACTGGAGAGTTTCTGACTGAACTGCTGTAGAAGAAGGTCCAGCAGATTTCACTGTTTGCTGTTATGAATGTAGCAGAAGGGAACATAAATACATGATAAAGATTAAATATTCCGAAAAAGGTAAGGCTTTCATGTACAAGCTTACCTTAGTTGTCTGCTTTTCATTCAACGATTTGCTCTTCAGAGGCTGTGTAGGGTGTAAAAGTGAAGCAATAGAACCATTGACATTTGTAGTAGTATCTTTTATGTCACTTGCACTGCTGTTTTTGCCTAGGCGGGCTGTTTCAGTGGATCTTTGAGGCTTCTCAACCTTGCTCTTTACTTGACCCTTCACTATGGGACGTTTCAGCTGCTCTAAATCCCTAACCTCACGCTTCTGTTTGAAGTTGAAAAAATACATACATGTCAACTAACATATGATTGTCGAATGTGCAAGCCTAATATTAATGTCCAGACAGCTCCAGCCTTAAGATTTAAATTTACACTACCAAATGTATCACCTGCGTAACATTTGAAACAGATTTCTTCGAGTCCGAACAAAGTGTTTCGTCTTTGACTTCGTCCTCGTGAGTTGATCCACACGCAGTGTTGCCAAGAGTGTCATCCATCATTGAACACTCTTTCACATAATCCACCAAGTCATTCACAATTCCTAAAACATTCTCAACCTTGTGAGCAGGAGATGATTGATCATGAAAATCATTTTTGCAACTCTCCACATGCCCATCAACAGGTCTGAGAATCCCAGCTTCCATTTCACACCTTAAACAACAAAAAGCTACATTACTCGCTCTCTCCCATTTCAAAAACATAAAAAACAGATACAACACAAATGCACTATCATATATGTTTAGTTTCCATTGCCAAACCCCAATGAAAAACTAAAACTACAACACCAAATCAAAACTCATAGTAATAACTAATATAAAACCCCAACCAACACAAATCAGCATTTCAACCACATTTGACAATCAAAAGCAAACACAACAAAATTCACTTCTTTTCTCACATTTGCAGACAAAAGTCAACATTGTTGTTGCCATCCAGCCTGTCTCAGTAATAAAATCAAAATCCTAAAAAAATGAAATTCATGATGCAACCCTAACTTCCAAAACACAAGTAAATCCAGGACACAAACCACTCCTAACAAACAGAAAAAATACAATAACCTTGCAAACTGTATGCACACTAAACCACACATCTGACTCAGAATCAATAAAATCAACACTCAAAATCGACTCTTAAATGTGATTTTGTCACTTTACCTGGCGAAACAGTGGTACTCGAAATCTAGCCAGCAAGCAGAATGCTTTACACTGACCCGCGATAGAAACAGATCTGCAGATCGAAACCCTAATCGCTGCTAGTCTCTACTTCCCACCAGAACGATCCAAATCCAAACTGACAGACCCGAGAGGAGAGAGACTTGTTTCTCAATGATTTCAATTTCCAAGTCCCCAGATTTGAAATATCGGTCCGATCGGTACTTTCTTGTCGGAACGCGGTCCAACCGCCACCGCATTTGCGTGGTCGACCGGCTCGCCCGACACAACTTCTTATTGACAGTTTTTGTCTTTTTGATTGGATCGTTTCAAAATCCAGACTTCAATGATTATTATTGTGAATAAAACAAAAATGGACCGAGTTGAATTGAGCCGCTTTCTCAAAAAAAGAAAAAGAATTTAGTCAACGAGTCGAGCAACAAATTTTAGCTCGTTTATTAAACGAGCCGAGTACGAACAAGGTAAAACTCGTCTCGTATGTACTCATGAACAACTCGATATGCTACTCGGTTATTCCATATGAATTACTGGAATGTAGTAGGCTTTAGTCAGTATAATACCCTAAAAATTCATTGAATTGAGTAGATTTGATTTTGAAGGTGGAGTGTTCCTCTATATATACTCATTCATCTTATTAGTTTTGTAATGAACATCCAATGTTGGACAAAATCAAATATTACAAAGAAGGAAGGAAGAAGTTAAAAAATAAGTGAAGTCCTAATGTCCCTTGATCCCTATACATGTATTTGGTCACAAATGATTATAAAAGGGGAGTAAGCCTACCCATTCCAACACAAATTGGAATTCTTTGGGCTGGACTTATCTTGGACTTTTTGGTCCTTGGGTCGCTTTTGGATTCCGATATTAAATGATTTATATTTGCCCATACAAACGAGCTTTAAATTCGAGCAATTTGTAGTACATGTAATTCGGGTTTAAGATTCGAGTACGAGTCGTTTACTACTCTGCTCGTTTGCAGCCCTAATTGAGCCGCAAATTATTAATTAATCTAACTTACAAAAAAAATGATCAATATGACTGACTTCATGAGCTAGCCTAACACATATTGACATATACACACAAAATGCTGTAACAGGCTTAAGTAGGAGGCATCTGAAAGACAGTGTCAAATGCTATCTCGGCCCTGAGAGCCTTACGGCAGAGATAAAAGTCTCACTGCTGAGGTCGGAGTGGCCTGAAGAAGCGGTCGTTGTCCTGTCATTGGTAGACGACTTGACGGAGTTTGTGTATAGTCGAGCGCCCATTAAGGCGGATGTTGGAGGGGTTGAGACGGGGCAGACTCGTTCGAGCATTTGCACAACTTTACTCATGGATGGTCTCAGTTGCATATCGTCTTGGATGCACCATAGGGCGACTTTGAGAGCAATGGTGACCCTTTCGTCGTTCTGGCTGAGTAGTAGCTGAGGATCGAAGATGTTGAGGAGTGTTCCTTGTTCGAGCATTTTGAAGGCAAATGTTGGGAAGTGGGATTTTTCCGAGGACATGGTGGGATCGAAGTTTTTCCTCCCTCCAATTATTTCTAAAAGAACCATACCATAACTGTAGACATCGCTTTTCTCTGATATAGCATAGTTTGTGAATCCACTCGGGGGCTAAGTACCCTGTGGTACCTCTCAGCGTTGTGAACACATGGATCTGCTCACGAGTCATTAACTTAGCTAGGCCAAAGTCAGAAACCTTGGCATGAAAATTCTCATCAAGAAGCACATTTTCTGGCTTTATATCACAATGTACAATCTTCGAGTCACAAAAATTCATCAAAAGCAAAAACTATTCCTGCACTATTCCCCGATACCTCATTTTTACAATCATGCTTCAACCGAGTGCTCCCCGATTAAGGTATATATTTAGATTCGTTGAGTTTAGTTTGAAGTTTGAGTATTTAATTCATCTTGAATGAAGGGACATCGTCATTCTAAAATAGAGTAAACTGTTGGTGTCATACATACTGTTGTCTTGGATTGCTTTTGCCTTTTTGATACATATAATACAGCCCCCAATGACAAACATAAGATGCATTGACTACTTATTGTTATTGAAGCTATCTCTTGGAGCGTCAATCATCTGGTGAAACCTGAGCCTTTTGAAATTTTAAATGATTATTGTAGAATGGCTACAACCGTACCCATTTCTTTAAACGGTTTTCTTTTGGGCTAAATTCATACTCCTCTCCATTGCTAACAAAAAAAAAATGTATCTCCCATCAAGTACCTTACAATTGTGTTCATGCCACAGGTACTACACAGACCCATATATCTGGAACCTTCTGGCAGTGCAATGCTAAAAGCCATAGGTTCAGGTTCTGACTTCTGAGGGTGCCGATAGCTCTTTGCAGGAGTAATACAACAAGGTGGGGGGTTTGATCCATTTCCGTTGCTTTTCAAGATATAAATTCATACATACTTGCGGTTGCAACACTCAAAGAGGCAGAGAGACATGAATTGCACTTTCCATCCTTAAGCAAGTTATGGAAGAGAATGTTAGGGCTAATTCTCTTCTTACAGCTATCAAGTGTATATACATATACTATAGGGACCTCACTGTAATTACACCTTTTGTACATCTGTACTGTATATATGCACATCAATGAGAATCAGTGCAGCACTGTGCTGTAACAAACTTCCATAAACATTCTTCTGTTTTGTCTTTTTCCTCTTGCGCCTCCATTGATCACCATGAACTTCTTCATTGAAGATCAGCTCCTTGAGCTTCTACATGGTATCAAGAGCAGCGTTTAGTCGATCAAAAGGACTCTCGCAGCTTCCTATAAGCTTGTTCAGCATTCATACCCTTTTTTTTCTTTTCTCCTGCTCAGTGTTGTTGTTTCCTAGCAGACATCCATGGCTACCACTGAGAGCTCTGATGCAACCACTGAGAATACACCAGTGCTGCCAGCTCGAGTCACTCATACCCATGGATATGATCTCTTCAACCCAGCAGATGACCCACTCTTTGTAAGCAACAATGAGAACGTGGGTGTCTCCCTTGTTTCCCAAAAACTTGTGGGCGCTGATAACTACATCCCATGGAGCAAGTCCATGGCTAGAGCTCTTGGCATCAAGGCGAAGTTCGGCTTTGTGCAAGGCTTATTTCCCAGACCCGCTGATGATCCCTTTGCTCTTGCTAGATGGGAGCGCTGCAATAATGTCATCCTCTCCTGGATTGCAAACTCTGTTTCTGAAGAAATCAGCACCTCCTTGGTTCACTCCACAAGCTGCATCCAAACCTGGATAGATCTACAAGATCAGTTTGGGGGTGATAATGCAATGAGGGAGTACTCTATCTCAAAGGATATAAGCTTACTTATGCAAGGTAATATGCTTGTTTCCTCTTATTATGGTAAACTAATCCAACTGTGGGGCGATGGAGATTCTTATACAAATGATGAACTATGTACACTTGGGGAGAGCTGCAAGTCTACCAAATGAATGCAGGCAAATAAGATGAAAACCAGACTTCAAAAATTTCTGATGGGGCTCAATAACATGCACAGCCAGATCAGAACTTAGATCCTTATTACTAGACCTCCACCTAGTTTCAAAGAGGCATATTCTCTTGTTATTAAAGATGAAGCACAAAAACGTTTAACACAACCTGTTGTTATGGAAGCATCTGCTCTATACAGTTCATATCATGCTCAGAATGACAGGCCACGCAACCAAACCTATGATAGGCAAACATCGAACAATGACAAGCACATTGGAACCACAAAAAACTATGCTACTTCTGGCACTACCAGTGGCTCTAATATAAGAAACAGAAGGCCATTGTTCTGCACAAACTGTCAGTTGCAAGGTCATCTAAAGGAGGCCTGTTACAAACTGGTGGGATATCCACCAGGGCACATACTATATAGGGGAGACAATTCAGCAAATCATAGAGGACAAAAACATTTTTCTAACAATGTTACCTCTATTCCACATTCCACAGATGCTACTAACAATTCAAGTGCAGATAAAATAATACCTGTGAGCCTTGATTCTTCAGCAGCTTCCCAGCTCAGTCATGTGCAAGATCAACTGGCCAAACTTCTTACTCTGTTCAACCAAAAGGAAACAAAAGACTCAAATCAATTTCACATGGCAGGTATCTCATGTTTTACTACAACAAAACTTGCGCTTAATACATGGATATTAGACAGTGGTGCCACTGACCATGTTACTCCTCATATGCATTTTCTATATGATGTCAAATTGCTAACAATACCCTATGAAGTCCTTATGCCTAATGGTAGTAAGACTCTTGTTACTCACACTGGGAGTTGTGATATCAATCCTCAACTCACCATCCATTAAAGTTCTCCTTGTTCCTGATTTCCAATTCAACCTATTATCTATTGGAAAGTTGATCAGTCAATCTCACTGCACTGTGAATTTTCTTGACACTAACTGCTATATCCAGGACCCAGTCAAGCACACTGTCCTGGGGACTGGTGATCTCATTGGAGGACTATATCAAATAAAGTGCCCAGCTAGTATTCTCAGCCTTGCAGCAGCTGTAAATCACAAGGACACTCTCCAACTTTGGCACTATAGGCTTGGCCACACATCTACTGGCACTCTGTCTACTATTATCAGCAGATATCTATCTCCTACTGTTTGTAATAAGTCTGATTTTTGTTGTGACATTTGTGCCATGGCAAAACAGACTCGACTTCAGTTTCCTATCAGTAATACTCACTCTACTCGCAGTTTTGAGCTTATTCATGCAGACATTTGGGGCCCTTTTCATGTTCCTACTTCTACTGGGGCTAAATACTTCCTCACAATAGTTGATAATTTTTCAAGAACCACATGGACGTTTCTAATGCAAGCTAAACATGCTACTGCTACCTTACTCCAACAGTTCTTCAAAATGGTATCTACTCAATTTAACAGCAAGATTAAATTTCTCAGAACAGATAATGGGACTGAATTTTTCAGTAAAGATCTATCCTCATTCATAGCAAATGAAGGTTGTATACAACAATCATCTTGTACTTACACAGCACAACAAAACGGTGTGGTTGAACGTAAACATAGACATTTACTCAATGTTGCCAGAGCTTTAAAATTTCAAGCCTCATTACCTGATTTCTTCTGGGGAGGCTGTGTTCTCACAGCAACTTATCTGATCAACAGACTTCCTTCTGGACTGCTGGACGGTAAAACTCCTTACCAGGTTCTCTTTGACTCAGTTCCATCCTATGACCATCTGCGCGTCTTTGGCTGCCTGTGTTATACAACAACTATCAGTTCTGGAAGACGAAAATTTGACGGTAGAGCTGATGCGTGTGTTTTTGTGGGATATCCACATGGACAAAAAGGATATAAATTATTCAATCGTAAGACACATGCATACCTGGTCAGCAGAGATGTTATTTTTCATGAAAATAGATTCCCATTCACAGAAAAGTTTAACAACTTACCAGCAATGGCAGCTATCCCACTGCCTCATTGCACCACCTCAGACTCTCTATTTGATCCAATTGTTATCTCAGCCCCAGTGCATATACCTGAAACAGCATTATCAGCGGATGATCAGCCTCCCACAATCAGTGATATTCCTACTGAATCACACACTACCAGTATAGCAAGTTCACAAGAGGATACTCTATTCTTAAACCCAGGTATCAGTGACATTCCTCCTAATCCTCGAAGATCTACCAGGGTACCAAAACCCTCTGTTCTTTTCAAAGACTATGTCTGCAATAATTCTACCACAAAATATCCCATTTCTAACTATGTTCAATATTCCAAATGCTCTCCTATCCATCAGAAATATGTGCTCCAAACATCAGCCATTGTTGAGCCTACATCCTACACTCAAGCCTCCAAAGACCCCAAGTGGCTCACTGCTATGGAAACAGAACTTAAGGCATTACAAACCAACAACACTTGGGAAGTTCTTCCCCTTCCTCCTGGCAAAAATGCTATCAGTTCAAAGTGGGTTTTCAGGGTCAAAAGGCACTCAGATGGAACAATTGAACGCTACAAGGCTCGGTTAGTAGCAAGGGGATTCTCTCAAGAGGAGGGACTTGATTATAATGAAACTTTTGCTCCCGTGGTTAAAATGACCACTGTTCGCACTGTTATTGCTCTAGCAGCCTCTAAAAATTGGCCATTATTTCAACTAGATGTTGACAATGCTTTCTTACATGGTGCATTAGATGAAGAGGTATATATGTCCTTTCCTCCTGGTTTCTACAAGCAAGAAAAGCAACTGGGTCTAGTCTATAAACTAAATAAAAGCCTATATGGTCTCAAACAAGCCCCTAGACAATGGTTCAGCAGATTCAGTGATGCTCTAATAGCCTATGGTTTTCAACAAAGCCCAAACGATCACTCCTTATTCACTCACAATCACAATGGTGATTTTCTAATTCTACTGGTGTATGTTGATGATGTGGTGATCACTGGCACTTCAACATCTCTCATCAATTCAGTTAAAGCTTTATTCACACTGAATTCAAGATCAAAGACTTAGGCCAACTCAAGTATTTTCTGGGCATAGAAGTGGCCAGGTCCTCATCAGGCATATTCATCAATCAACGCAAATATGTACTGGATATCCTATCAGAAGTTGGTCTCTTAGCGTGCAAGCCTAGCAATACTCCTATGGACACCAAACAAAAACTAGCCCTATCTACTGCTGATAAACTTCCCGACCCTACAGAATACAGGAAAATTATAGGCAAATTAGTTTACCTCCATGTCACAAGACCGGACATTGCCTTTGCTGTTCACATCCTTAGCCAATTCTTGGCTGCTCCCACTACTGAGCACCTTCAAGCAGCAACCAGAGTTCTTCGCTTTCTCAAAGCAGCTCCGGCACAAGGCCTTTTTTATCCGGCAGGTGCCCCTCTTCGTCTTGAAGCCTTCTGTGACGCGGACTGGGCATCATGCCCTATCTCCAGACGCTCTACGAGTGGATACTGCATCAAGCTTGGTCCTTGTGTCATCTCCTGGCGTACCAAGAAGCAATCGACTGTGTCCAGATCCTCCGCCGAGTCTGAATATCGTGCTATGGCACAGACTTGTTGCGAATTGGTCTGGATTGTTGCCCTGCTTCGCGACCTCCGCATAACCTTTGCTCACCCCATCAATTTGCACTGCGACAACAACGCGGCCACTCATATCGCTCGCAACCCAGTCTTTCACGAACGGACGAAGCACATCGAGCTGGATTGTCATCTCGTCCGTCAACACTTCGCCTCTGGACTCATAAACCCTCAACATATCGATTCGTCTTCTCAACCGGCAGATCTATTTACCAAAGCTCTCCCTGCCGACGCCCTTCATCGATTCGCAGCCAAGCACGGGGTTTCAAACTTTCTCCACCGCTGAGCTTGAGGGGGGGGTGTTAGGGCTAATTCTCTTCTTACAGCTATCAAGTGTATATACATATACTATATGGACCTCAATGTAATTACACCTTTTGTACATCTGTATATATGCACAGCAATGAGAATCAGTGCAGCACTGTGCTGTAACAAACTTCCATAAACATTCTTCTGTTTTGTCTTTTTCCTCTTGCGCCTCCATTGATCACCATGAACTTCTTCATTGAAGATCAGCTCCTTGAGCTTCTACAGAGAAGGTAAAGACCCTGCGATTCTAGCTATAATCATACTACTCTGTCGTCTATACAAATAGTGTATCATCATATAATGATGACTTCTATCCCAAAAAAATAAATAATTGAATGATGAGTTGAATCTTTGTTGCTTCAATCTCAGGTAACCCCCAACAATGTCGACATTGCAAAAGTGGCTCCACAATACCTTTATCATGCTGACCAGAGAGAGAATAGAAGTCTTAGATTCGGATTCAAAATTATTGATCTTCCCTCTACCTTTACCAACCATTTAATAAAGCAATTTTTATTCACCAAAGTGGTGAGAATACAACATGAACGAGACTGAGGAGGAATCTAATGCGTGACGTGCCTCTGCCTCCTCTCTCTACCGGCAACGCAGCAGAAGCTGCAACATTTGTATAAGATTGGCATGAAACTCTATCCGACGTGTACCTGTTACACGAATAAACATCAAACAGCTTGAGAGAGTAAAAAGAGGAAGAAGTAGAGAGACAATCATAACTGCACGTTGTTGCTGTCGTAATCGTAAAGACTAGCGGATATATATTTCTTTTAATGCAACGAATTCCCTTCTTTTCATTATCAACCGTAATAGATATCTGTTTGTATTTATTTATTACATAACGCAATAAGAAGAAACAACACATCAGACTAGACAAGCTCAGTAAACAACTACGTAAACCATCCTTGCAAGTCATGGCAAAGCTGAGAATGAACTCCTATACATCGCCAACCATGCCATCATCCTCATCGGATCTTTCCTTCCCAGATCCCCTGCCGGAGTCCGAAGCATTTCTTCTAGGGTATGTGGATGCCAAAATCGGGGGCCTCGGGTACCACAACCCCAATATCAAAGGTGAAGAAAGGGTTTCCTTGATCCACGACCATCGATATGCATACGACTCGAACGGTATAGCCGTCATGAACGTCAGGATGACTAAGGTTGGCTATATCGAGCCGTCAGTGACTGCGGTGATGTCGCGGCTTTTGGACCGAAATCTAATTTTGGTGCAAGGATTTGTGCCGAAGTTTCAGGCCAAGAATGGTATGTCCTTGTATAAGGTTCCATGTCAAGTCCATGTTTTTACTAGGGTCGAGACGCTTGCGAGTGTTAACTGGTCAAATCTTGTCATATATGCACTGCTAATATTTTATTTTTAAAACAATCACGGAAAGTGAAATGGAAGGCATCAGAACAGACCTTTACGCTGCCGTAACCAGCAATACGAAGAAGAGCGTACTGAAGCATGCATCCATGTCCGGTGGACAAAATGAAGCGATCACGATTGAACCAGTAAGGATTCTTGGGATTATACTTCATCACCTCATCGTACAACACATGTCCCATTGGCGCAAATCCCATAGGCAGACCAGGATGTCCAGAGTTCGCCTTCTTGACCGCATCGATAGCCAAAAACCTAACCGTGTTGACCGATTTATCAACCAAGCTTGTCTCAGTTGTCTTCTCGATCGCTTCAACAGCCTGACTATGGGTTTCTGCATATGTGTTTCTGCATCTTCCTTTCGAACTTTCGACATCTTATGCCAATTTCAGGGTCATGAATAAATACATGCTCCCCTGATTTACATAAGATAGGAAATATATGATTTATCAACGAAGTCGTATCATTGTTAGTTTTCACCTGCAAATCAAAACAAACATATCACCATAACGCTTTCCCCCCAAATGTTGAGCGATCTCATTGACTGAAAACTTACAGTTTCTTGGGCGATCTCAGATTTTGCAAATTCATACTCGGCGTACAAGTTATCTAATTCTTCTTCAAAATCCAATTTCTCAACTTCGACATGTTTTTCAACAGAACTTTTGGGTGCCACCTGTTCAACTTGTTTTTCTTCCGGAATACGCCGGATCTTCTTCTGATTTTGGGATCCAGACTCACGCTTGTTCTTCATTCCCAAATCGAAAAAAGTTCAAAACTTGACCCTAACCAGATGAGGACTAATGTGGCGAGTTAGAGCCGTTCCCGATATTCTAAGGGCCCTTGGGCGAAAATATATTTTGAGACTTACAAGATAGATATATATTTAAATGTATTTTAAAACGAAAACTCTTTATATTATTGGTATCAGAGCTGGTAATATTTTTAATTTTTTTTGTATATTTTATTGTTTTATTGTACATTAAATTTTTTTCTAAAAAATATATCTAAATCATGTTGAAAAAATCAAATTTTAAAAAAAATTATTTTATATAATATAATAGAATATAAATATATTATATTTTTTATTCTTTGCATATGTAATGCATACATATTGCATATGCACATTACCCTATTAACAATAATAATTTTAATCGTGCCTCGAATGGCCAAATAATAAATTTGTTAGGTTAATCTTTTTTCTATATATTCGGTGTACTCAAATTACCACAGGTAACTATTGAATCACCAGTCTAACGTTGTCCGCATTCTGCATGAATCTCCAAGTGAGAAAAAAGTAGAAAAATTGGAGAGGACAAATACTCCATATTTTTGTGAAAATTTTAGCCACTAGTGAATGTGGCAACATTGTGCAGGAGAGAAGTTCGTGTGAGATGGGATATTGGCTTATGGAGGTATATGTAGACTCCTTTAATCATCCCAAAAAAAAAAATTGAAATCGGCATTTACTATGAGCTGCAGCTGCTGGAAAGTTTTTGAGGATGATGATGAACAGTGTGTTTAAAATGCAGCAAACTGCAAACTGTGATCTGAATGAATTCAAAGAGAGATATAAATAAAGGTAGTCAAATATAATACTTATTTGGCCATGAATCATATGCCCCAATAAAAAGATTCCTATTACTATTTTGAGGATTCTGAATTTTGCATTGACTCACACTTGATATACAAAATGATACTTAGAAATAGAACAATTTATTGTTGCTTATCACAAGCTAGTCTGGAAAATAGAATTCTGGCCAATGTGAGTAGACTCTTTTTTTATTGATAAGAATGTGAAAGTAGTTATAATTGAACTGCAGATTGTTGATGGTGCATTGAAGATGAGAAGCAAGTACATAATGTCAGTGAAGCTATATAGTCTACATATGGTTGTCTTGATTTCAATTTCTATATATGGTTGTCTGCGCGTCATGTTCTCATGTGATTATCATACACATTCTTTTATTGAGTAAAATCAATTACTCTCACAAGAGCATTCAAGTCTAGGCAGAGAAAGCTATCAAGCGGAGGCGTAGCTTTCTGGCAGTTTATTTGTGGTGGTAATATATCTGGGTAAAGTTTTTATTAGTTTGATGTTTGAATGATGATTTAAGGAGAGAAATCAATTATTTGAAGTAATAGTGTTGAGGTGGGTCGATTAGTCATGATATTGAGATTGAAATTTGCATATGATGTGTTTTAGTTTTCTTTTATAAATATAATTTGAAAAAAGAAAAATAAAAATAGAAAGAAGAGATGTGTTGGCAGTGTCCATGGTATACATTGTTCTGGAGTTTGACACACATTAATATTGATGCAGTGTGTATACTGTAGAACATGGTAAGGAATGATAATGGTGTGGTGTTAAGAAAAACAAACATGACAACGATGGTTAACATAATTATAGTTGTTAACTTTATGTTGACAACTTGAAATGTCAGTTTAGTTAGCATTATAAGGCTTCGTACCAATTATGCATATGTGTGGTCCATAGGTGCTTGGATAATTAAACCAAACATATTTGTTCATGTGATATAAGAGGTGTTATTCAGTTGATACTTAGAAATAGAACAATAAAATGTTGCTTCAAGCTAGTCTGGAAAATAGAATTTTGGCCAATGTGAGTAGACGCTTTTTTGTTTGTTTTTATTGATAAGAATGTGAAAGTAGTTATAATTGAACTGCAGATTGTTGATGGTGCATTGAAGTACATAATGTCTGTGAAGCTATATAGTTTACATATGGTTGTCTTGATTCCAATTGTTTAGTCTATATATGGTTGTCTTGATTTCAATTTCTATATATGGTTGTCTACGCGTCATGTTCTCATGTGATTATCATACACGTTCTTTTATTGAGTAAAATCAATTACTCTTACCAGAGCATTCAAGTCTAGGCAGAGAGAGCTATCAAGCGGAGGCGTAGCTTTCTAGCAGTTTATTTGTGGTGGTAATATATCTGGGTAAAGTTTTTATTGGTTTGATGTTTGAATGATGATTTAAGGAGAGAAATCAATTATTTGAAGTGATAGTGTTGAGGTGGGTCGATTAGTCATGATATTGAGATTGAAATTTGCATATGATGTGTTTTAGTTTTCTTTTATAAATATAATTTGAAAAAAGAAAAACAAAATGAGAAAGAAGAGATGTGTTCGCAGTGTCCATGGTATACATTATTCTGGAGTTTGACACACATTAATATTGATGCAGTGTGTATACTGTTGAACATGGTAAGGAATGATAATGGTGTGGTGTTAAGAGAAACGCACATGACAACGATGGTTAACATAATTATAATTGTTAATTTTATGTTGACAACTTGAAATGTCAGTTTAGTTAGCATTACAAGGCTTTGTACCAATTATGCATATGAGTGGTCCATAGGTGCTTGGATAATTAAACTCAACATATTTGTTCATGTGATATAAGAGGTGTTATTCAGTTGATACTTAGAAATAGAACAATTTACTGTTGCTTCAAGCTAGTCTGGAAAATAGAATTCTAGCCAATGTAAGTAGACTGTTTTTTTATTGATAAGAATGTGAAAGTAGTTATAATTGAACTGCAGATTGTTGATGGTGCATTGAAGTACATAATGTCAGTGAAGCTATATAGTTTACATAGGGTTGTCTTGATTCCAATTATTTAGTCTATATATGGTTGTCTTGATTTCAATTTCTATATATGGTTGTCTGCGCGTCATGTTCTCATGTGATTATCATACACATTCTTTTATTGAGTAAAATCAATTACTCTCACCAGAGCATTCAAGTCTAGGCAGAGAGAGCTATCAAGCGGAGGCGTAGCTTTATGGCATTTTATTTGTGGTGGTAATATATCTGGGTAAAGTTTTTATTGGTTTGATGTTTGAGTGATGATTTAAGGAGAGAAATCAATTATTTGAAGTAATAGTGTTGAGGTGGGTCGATTAGTCATGATATTGAGATTGAAATTTGCATATGATGTGTTTTAGTTTTCTTTTATAAATATAATTTTAAAAAAGAAAAAGAAAAATAGAAAGAAGAGATGTGTTGGCAGTGTCCATGGTATACATTGTTCTGGAGTTTGACACACATTAATATTGATGCAGTGTGTATACTGTTGAATATGGTAAGGAATGATAATGGTGTGGTGTTAAGAAAAACGAACATGACAACGATGGTTAACATAATTATAGTTGTTAATTTTATGTTGACAACTTGAAATGTCATTTTAGTTAGCATTATAAGGCTTCTTACCAATTATGCATATGAGTGGTCCATAGGTGCTTGGATAATTAAACCCAACATATTTGTTCATGTGATATAAGAGGTGTTATTCAGTTGATACTTAGAAATAGAACAATTTATTGTTGCTTCAAGCTAGTCTGGAAAATAGAATTCTGGCCAATGTGAGTATACTCTTTTTTTGTTTGTTTTTATTGTTAAGAATGTGAAAGTAGTTATAATTGAACTGCAGATTGTTGATGGTGCATTGAAGATGAGAATATGAGAAGCACGTACGTAATGTCAGTGAAGCTATATAGTGTACATTTTGTTGATGGATTAGGTTTGTTTTTCCGACATTTTGAGTGAAACGAAAGCTTATTAGAGCATAACTGAACCTGGAAAACCACTGTCTGGGAGCTTGTTTAAGGCCATAAAGACTTTTGAGCAATCTACAGACTTTGCCTTGATCTTTTTCTTCTTTGTAAAAATCTGGGGGAAAAGACATTTAGACTTCTTCATCTAGCTTGCCATGAAGAAATGCATTATCAACATCCAACTGAAATAATGATCAGCCTTTGGTAACAGCGACTACAAGAAAAGCCCTTACTGTATTCATCTTTACCACATGTGCAAATGTTTCATGATAATCCAAGCCTTCCATTTGACTGAAGCCTCAAGCCACTAATCTGGCCTTGTACTTTTGAATGGTGCCATCAGAATTCCTCTTGATTCTGTATACCCATTTAGAACTAACAGGGACACATGGTTCTTTCCTGGTGGAAGATCAGTTACTTCCCAAGTATGATTACTTTCAAGAGCTATTAACTCAGTAATCATAGCATCAGTCCACTTCTTGTCCTTGGAGGCCTTAGTATAGCAAGAAAAAAGAAAAGAAAAAAAAAGAGTAGAATAAAGAACATACACATCAAAATTAAAAATCACTTATGTATGAAGTACTTTTTAAAGTGACCTTAAAATCCCATATACCATTAAATAAATGGGTCAAATGGCAACAAACTCCGGGGTCATATGAGCAGTTCGTAACCTAGATCATCAATAAATGGATCAAATGGTAACAAACTAATGTCGAAAATGAATCAAAACACCTAGTAAAGCTGTAAAAGTAGAGGAATGATAGTCAAGAATTCGACTAATGAAAAAGCTTGAAATGAATAAATGTCACCCAGAATTCATATGGAAAGATTATCATCCTAATTTGAGCTATCCTAGAGTTTTGGGGGTTGTCTTGCTATAGTAGGTTTGCCTGTATTTTAAAGGACTAATATTGGATCTAAGACTCTCTGGAAACGCTGTGATTGTTGGCTATGCTCGTAATAGGTCAGATGCTTGACATTTAAATGTGACTTTTCGCAGTTAGATACTAGTATGGCTGAATCTAGAAATGTGACTTTTCGCATCTGCTAATCTTGCATTTTTTATATTTAAAAGTAATAAATACATGAAAGCTGGCTGCTATCTGTCGCAATTTTACATATACAACAGACAGGATTGTTTTGTTAAACAATAAGTGTGTCAGTTTCACAGAATTGAAGAATCTCATACTCTGTTCTGTGAACAATAATGATTTGTCAGCAACTCTTACTTGAAAATGCCTTCCATGTTTGTTGTCTTCTCAGCCTTTGTTAAGGAAATTTATGAGGGCTCCAATCATTTTGTGGCCGGAGTACTCTTTTTGGTTAATGGTGCTGGGTAGTAAGCCTTTTGAAAAGCGTTGACCAGGTACTGGACGTGATAATCGTCCATTGGCATTTGCCGGAGTATGTTCTTAGCATGCCTGCGTTCCCCACAAGCCAGAAAAGCTTTTTATATATTCTGCTCAAAATGTGTCAGAAGCTTATGTTTAGTAAGAGAGTGCAGCAAATCATGAAAAATAATCAGCAAGACGATAGCATCATATGTACACTATTCAGTGTGACGATAAACTGATAGTGACCTGGCAAATACGCAGGCACAATAAAGTGACAGTAAGGAAGACTTACCCCAAATAATTCAACACGTTGAATGGATAGTCATTTGTGTTAGGATCTTAACGCAGTAATGAGAAAAGACTACAGTAAAAGGAGAAACAATAAAGAACACAGGAATTTGTTACCCAGTTCGTCACCGAATGTGACTACGTCTGGGGGCACTACCAAGCCAGGAGATTTTCACTAGTATCGACGAGATACAATATATATATATACTGGAATATATATTTAGAGAGAAGTGAAGATTGAGCTGAAGAATTGCTCTGTGAGGGGATGCATTTCCTTGCTGCTCCGGTGCTCCTTATATACTGAAATGTGAGGCTTCATTTTCAGCATGTGAGTCCCACAACAACATCAAAATTCCATCAATTTCACCTAAGGTTTGTTGCACCGAACGAAGACTTTGAATATTGATGTTGTGTCCCGTGATTGATTCTTCTAGATGTTTGGCAGCCACTCTTTTGACTCCCCATTGAAATCATGCTCCAAAGCTAACAATCTCCCACCTGGAGCGTGATTCCAATCACAATCGTCGCCATCATCTCCTCATTCATCATCCTATGAACGTTGGTAGTGCCTGGCCTTTACCTTAAGTACCAAGGCCAGTTGAAGCCATGCATAGCTTCAACTTTTCTAAGGTCACAGCCTTAGTTAGCATGTCAGCAGGATTTTTACTTCCATCAATCTTTTCCAGCTGCAAGACTTTCTTCTCCAGAAGATATCTGATGTAGTGATACCGCAACTCAATGTGCTTCGTCCTCGAGTGAAAAGCAGGATTCTTAGCTAAGTAGATCGCACTCTGGCTATCACTGTAGAGTACACTTCTCCCTTGATCCTGGCCCAATTCACACAGGAAATTCTGCAACCACACTATTTCCTTGCTTGCCTCTGTCACTGCCACATATTCTGACTCTGCTGTAGACAAGGCAACAATCTTCTGCAGCTTAGACATCCAGGAAACCGCAGTACCTCCAACTGTAAATATGTATCCAGTCGTACTCCTCCTGTTGTCAACGTCACTTGAAGCAAGATCTGCATCAACATATCCAGCAAGCTCAACTCTGCTCCCACTGTAGCACAGGGCATAATCTGTAGTACCTCTAAGGTATCTCAGGATCCACTTCACGGCCTCCCAATGATTCTTGCCCGGATTTCCCATGAAACGACTCACAACTCCCACCGCATGTGCAATGTCTGGTCTCGTACACACCATTGCATACATCAAGCTGCCAATAGCTGATGCGTAAGGAGTATTCTTCATCTGATCACGCCCTAGCTGATCCTTAGGCGAGTCCTTTGCAGACAATGTAAACTGACTGCCCAAAGGAACCCTGACTGGTTTCGCATCCTGCATGCTGAACCTTTCCAGTACCTTCTTGATATACTCTGCCTGTGAAAGTAACACCTTTCCAGCTTTTCTATCCCTGGTAATGCGCATCCCCAGTATCTGTCTCGCCTCACCCAAGTCTTTCATGGCAAACCTCTCCGACAGCTGTTTCTTCAATTTTTCTACCTCCACTGAACTTGATCCTGCAATCAGCATGTCATCCACATAGAGTAGCAAAATAATATACCCGCTGTCAAACCTCTTAAAGTAGCAGCAGTGGTCAGCCTCGCTTCTCCTGAACTCAATCTCATGCATGAATCCATCGAACTTCTTGTACCACTGCCTCGGAGCTTGCTTCAATCCATACAGACTTTTCCTAAGTCTGCACACAAGCGATTCGCAGCCTCCTGCCTCATAGCCCTCTGGCTGCATCATATAGATTTCCTCATCCAAATCTCCATGGAGAAAAGCTGTCTTTACATCCAACTGTTGCAACTCCAAATCCTCGGCTGCAACCATACTCAACACAAGACGTATGGTGGTCATCTTAACCACAGGAGTAAAGACATCAGTATAATCAATACCATGCTTTTGCTGAAATCCCTTCACGACCAGCCTTGCTTTGTATCGCTTGCTGCCATCTGCCTCTTCTTTTACTCGGTAAACCCACTTGTTCTGCAATGCCTTCTTGCCACTGGGCAGTTGAGCTAACTCCCACGTCTCATTGGCCATCAAGGACTGCATCTCATCATTCATCGCATTTCTCCATTTATCGGAATGAACTCCCTGAGATGCCTCTGCAAAACTCTCTGGTTCTCCACAGTCAGTCAATAGTAAGTAATAATTAGACGGTGAATACTTACTAGGTGCGACACTGATCCTTCTCGATCTCCGCACTGCTTGTTCTGGTGTCCGCTGGTCTGCCTCATCAATCCCATGATCACCAGGAACTGCAGAGCTCCCACCCGAACCAAACTGATTTGTCTCAGAAACGCTTTCTTCCTGATCTGCTGGCGATTCTCGCGGAGGGTGGGCATTTTCCCCTAATTCAATAGGGTCCGCGGAACTAAATGGTATAGCCTCCGCGTTTAGCTCTGTTAGCTGCACCGAATCCTTGTAAAAGACCTTTTCATCGAACACCACATCCCGGCTTCGAAATATCTTCTTGCTGACAGGATTCCAGAGCCGATACCCAAACTCATCGCCACCGTATCCAACGAGATACGCCTTGACTGACTTCGCGTCAAGCTTGCTCCTCTCAATATCTGCAACGTGAGCATATGCAAGACAACCGAAAATACGGAGGAATGATAAATTGACCTTCTTACCAGACCATGCTTCCTCCGGGATGCCATTGTCGAGTCTACTTGAAGGTCCTCTGTTTATCAAAAACGCAGCGGTGTTAATCGCCTCCGCCCACAACATCTTCGGTAACCCACTTTTGAGCCTCATGCTCCTTGCACGCTCATTCAACGTCCTGTTCATGCGCTCTGCCGCGCCATTCTGTTGAGGAGTCCCTTTTACCGTCTTCTCCATCCGAATTCCATTCTCAGCACAGAATTCCTTGAACTTCCCAAGTTCATATTCACCACCATTATCTGATCGTAAGCACTTGACCTTCAGACCCGTCTCATTCTCCACAAGTGCCTTCCACTTCCTGAAAGCATCAAACGCATCAGATTTATGCTTCAGAAAGTAAACCCATACCTTCCTTGTGCAGTCGTCAATGAAAGTCATATAGTAGCATGCTCCACCCATGGATGCTACTGGTGCTGGTCCCCATAAGTCACTATGGACCAGCTCAAGCCTTTCCTTTCTTAGTGTCCTCCCGCCACTAGAAAAACTGACTCTCTTCTGCTTGCCGAATATGCAGTCTTCACACAATCCGATCTCCACAGATTTAAGACCCGGCAATAGACCCCTTGAGCACAGCACCTTCATGCCTTTCTCACTCATGTGTCCTAGACGACAATGCCACAAGTCCGCGTCGCAATCTGCCCTGGCCACCGAAACACGATCCCGTACGCCGCTAGTCACGTACAATGTTCCCTCCTTTTTACCACGAGCAATCACCAACGCTCCCTTGGTAATCTTCCAAGTACTGCAACCAAAGGTCACCACATATCCCTCGTCATCTAGTTGTCCAACTGACAAGAGATTTCTCTTCAGGCCTGGAATGTGTCTGACATTTTTCAACTGCACCACGGCTCCATTAGGTGCTGTCACTATCACATCTCCCTTACCTGTCACGTCAAGAGCCTCATCATCAGCAAGATAAACTTTACCAAAGTTACCTGCTACGTAATTCTTCATTACGTCCGAGCTGCTGCACGAGTGAAACGAGGCACCGGAATCCAACACCCAGGACTCCAACGGACTGCTAACGCTCAGAATCAATGCTTCTCCAACATCCTCCGTTGTAGCATTCGCTGACGCTTTCTTGCAATCCTTCTTGTAATGACCAAACTCATTACACAGCCAACACTGCACACCTCCGTTCTTGTCCTTTCCCTGCTTTTCACCTCTACCTCTAGACTTTGACCTGCCACGCTGCGGTTTATGTCTAGCATCTGACCTGCCTCTTGTCTTGCTTCCAGCATTGAGGGCTGAATCGACCGAGCTCTCGCCAGATTCACGCCTGCGAATGTCCTCACTCACAATCAGGTCTCTTACCTCATTTAGAGTAAGAGCTGATCTCCCCGTTGAAGCGCTAAGAGCAGTCACCGTCTGATTCCAACTATCAGGCAGGGATGACAACAGAACAAGTGCCTGCAACTCATCATCGAAATTAATCTCAACAGATTCAATTTGCGATATAATCATACTGAACTCACTGATATGCTTCACTGCCGGTGTCCCCTCTGACATCTTCAAATTGAACAAGCGTTTAATCAAATAAACCTTGTTCACAGTTGACGGCTTCTCATAAAGCCCGGACAGTGTCTCTATCATCTCCTTCGAAGTCTTCGCCTTCGATGTATGGTGAGCGACCTCTTTTGACAACGTCATAAAGATCAGGCCCATGGCTTTCCTATCCATGGCCTTCCATGCGTCATCCTCCATCTCCTTAGGTTTCTCTCCAAATGCTGGAAGAGCCAGATCCTTCGCATACAAATAATGCTCGATCTGCAGCTTCCAAAATCCAAAGTCTGATCCATCAAACTTATCCACGGTGTACTTCTCTGCCATTGCTGCACCAACCCAGCTCTGATACCAGTTGTTAGGATCTTAACGCAGTAATGAGAAAAGACTACAGTAAAAGGAGAAACAATAAAGAACACAGGAATTTGTTACCCAGTTCGTCACCGAATGTGACTACGTCTGGGGGCACTACCAAGCCAGGAGATTTTCACTAGTATCGACGAGATACAATATATATATATACTGGAATATATATTTAGAGAGAAGTGAAGATTGAGCTGAAGAATTGCTCTGTGAGGGGATGCATTTCCTTGCTGCTCCGGTGCTCCTTATATACTGAAATGTGAGGCTTCATTTTCAGCATGTGAGTCCCACAACAACATCAAAATTCCATCAATTTCACCTAAGGTTTGTTGCACCGAACGAAGACTTTGAATATTGATGTTGTGTCCCGTGATTGATTCTTCTAGATGTTTGGCAGCCACTCTTTTGACTCCCCATTGAAATCATGCTCCAAAGCTAACAATTTGCCATGTATTCATTCCAAACAACAAGACCTCTTTTCAAATGCTTGGTAGAAGCACATGCTGCGAGAAGGAAATCGAGGCCTTTCCTCGAAGGATGAAGGCCTAACTCCTCTTTGATGGCTCTGAGGAATTTTATTCCCATCTCGATCTCAACAGGCTCTTTTTCAGCAATTTGACAAAATACCTGCTTGATGCATATTAAGCATACGCATAAGCTGGCTATATTCTTTATGAGAAACGAACTAGAATAACCAACAATTTACATGAATGCAAAACACAATACAGACACAAACTTCATCTTTGAGCTCCTTGATCAGTTTTATAGCAGGGCTGCGCAAAACAGAGGGAACAAGTGAATTAGGAAAAGAACAATACCAATCACCAAGCATTCCTTGCAACACATTACAATATCTCAGTCTAATCTGAATGCTAACAATCAACCATCTTCAAACAGGAAAATCAGGAAACTATATCTCACTGAGGGATATAAGATTGTAGATATGTAAAATGATCAGTCAGTAAATTTTCTATAACTCGCACTCAAACGAAAAGGAGGAGAATAGCATAGCTTGCCTTATGTCCTCATGTTTAATACAGTATAAGATGATTCTAATACATCCATCGCACCAATATTCTGAACCCTTCAGGTCTTCCAATAACTCAATTAGTCTGTTGAGTTCGCCTTCAGTCTCAAAATGCTCCTAATGCGCAAAAAGCAAACAGTTACACCAACTGAAACTAGAAAATGTTTCAGATTTAAGTTATTGGACTTACAATGATACTCAAACTGGCTTTGGGATACAGGGAACATCTAGCTTTTTTAGTCTCGTCATATATTTCAAGCGCATCAGATATTCTTCCATGTGTCGCAAGCGCGGAGACCAGTGCAGTTTTTACTTCCTAAAGTTGTTTCTCTGGTATTCCTTTATCCATTACAACCTGAAAAGAACACACAGTAACAACATTAAGTAGAATTAAATGAATGTCACACATGCATAGACTGTCATATTCACGCAACAAGCCACCGAGGATAATAAAGCCAAGCTTCATGTCACTTCTTGTGACGTCAAATGGTCTTCTAAAATACATTTGCAGGAGTTTAATAAGAGAGCAGTCCTCCAATGCGAGTGTGTACGGAACTTATTTGAGAGCAACATCATGACAAAATGAATGACTTTGTTGTTTTGCAAAACCATCGTATAGACTCTTCTTGATGGAATCATTGTGAAGGGCATCAATCATCAAATCCAATTATAGACAAAGTATTATAAAATAAATTTCACATCTTCAGGGATGCCGAGTTTCCTATCAGCATACTGTATGTCATAGAATCTGGTTTCACATCTTCATTTTTCATCTCTCAGTACCATCATGGCACCAGCCATGTTTTTCTGCGAAATAAAGATCCATAAGATTCTACTGGACTTAGTTTCTCTGACAAATAATATAACGTGATGGACTCACAGTCTTATCCAACTGAATGAATATAAATTGTCAAGGAAAAGATTGAGGGCCCTATGTCTGAACCATCTAAATACTGTCGGTCTGAATAATACATATGCACATACTCGTACGCGTACATAAACTCTGAAGCTATGGGACAAACTTCTGCAGCTTTTGACAATGGAGAAGATTGGAGAACATGGTAAATCTGACCGTGCAATGGAATTATTTTGCACCCAAAAAAAAAAATGTTTTGACGTTTCCGACAACATACACGAACAACCCATCCTTCAACAAATTATGAAACAACACAATATCAGTTACCTCACGTAAAAACCCAGCCATTATAGCATTGCACATGCTAGAAGTAACTAATGCATCCGTCTTCTCCAAACCGTGTAGCATTGCATATGCACCCTCAAACTGAACGAACAAACAGGTGGACATCTTAAAGTCATATAATTTATATGAGGGATATATATCAACAAAAACCCACAAAGTAGCCATGTAGCTTCTATCAATAGATATGCACATTGATAAACTCGCGTCTTTCATCTTAACTCTCAAATTTATCATCCTCCTGAACGTTTCACTGGTCGGCTTCAGATCATGCTGACTAATCAGGGCATATATTTGGTCGACCTTGCAAAAGAGAATAGAAAAGCAAACTACATTAAATCTACCAGCAACTGCAAGAAAATAATCACATACTAATGAAAACGGGGATGCAAGATTAGAAGTATGAAGTTCGCCATATCCATTTGTCAGATTAAAACCCCCTATTCAAAAGCCATGTAGAGAGTGGTTGTGTTATACTTCTAATGGACTCGTATACATACAATTTAAATAGAACCAGCACACCCTCTTGCTTGAACCAAAATGATAGAAATGTTACAATAACAAAGTTGCAAGCGTACTAACAAAGATCCAACTAATTATTGTTATTTTCAGCTGGTATAATCCTGTTTTGTTAATATGCATAACTTGAATCTTGGATTATGCTTATGCCAATTCAGACACTAATAGCACTGATTTCAAGCATCTTCGAACAAATAAACACCACGAACCTAGCTGACAGGGAAGCATTCAGAACCAAATGAATGTTTAAACTATAACCATAACAAGTCCCAACTCCCAACCCTCCCATTGAAACCGAGTTGCCATCTAGCTATTCTCATTTTGTACCCTGGCCATTTAGTATTATTCTTACATATCTCAAGCAAAACCCCAGAGGATTTCAGTGTGTCCCTTATATATTACATCTTACAACTCTATTGTGTGAAAAATATAATTCGCTTTGCACATCAAAAAATCCAAGCAAATGTGCAACTGTAACAGAAAGATAGATAACGCACCAAATGGTACTCACAACTCTCATCACCTGCTCTGCGAATGCAAAGAGTATGGGGATAAATAAAAGAACAAAGCCTCAATATAGCAAACACTAACAACCTTCATTCAAATATGCAACATGTGCTGGATGCCAACAACAAAGTTCTTTTCTCATAGTCACATCTCAATCAATAAAATATACAATCTCATTATTCAAGCTTGAAAGATGACGCAGGCAACTCTGTAGAGAGTAGTTACTACGAAGCTGCTAATGATAGGTGTGTGACATTTACTGTAGTCTCAAAAGAAGCTACAGAACAGATCAAAGAAGGTGTGACTCAATAGACAGAATTTCAAAAAGGAGTAAGAACGCTGAACTCAATAATAACAGGTATTGATAGATATATCGAATGGAACGTACTCATTTTGTGCATCACCCTACTATAATGTTTTCTGAAATAAAATGACACATTTGTGAACAATATAGCTTCCCAAGGTGTTATAGTTTGTGACGCGCAAAAAACTACACTGGAAAAGAAAACAACAGATGCACACGTATATATCACACACTTCGTTTGGCAAAAGTTAATCAGATCCGATCATAAAAAATATAAGCCCCATGGAGGTTACACCGCAACATTCATGAGTGGTTTCTCACCGCTAAATTTGGCAAGCTGATAGCATAACAACATATGAATTGCGAAAGATTATCCACTTCATAATCTGCAGATATCAGGGTTACCACAATTAGATCTACCACTACCATTGTCCTAGCCTAGCATAAGGTAGAGACTAGATATGAGTTAATAAAAAATCCTCTATAAAGAAGGCCAAAATTTTGATAAAAATACTTCAGAGTTCAAACTATAATACGGACATTAGACATTCATTGTTCAATTCTCCACCTAGAAAGTCGGTTACGTATAGTGTTGGGTGTTACATTCCCTAGAACCACTTATCTATACGATGACTTTAATTGTACCAAGAACAAATGTACCGGGTCATGTATATTGCTTGAAATATAACATACCAGAAGTCTTGCATGCCACAACTAACTTCTCTGCAAGAGACTCCAACGATAGCCTTCCCAACGAATTAAATATCTTTGTTAAGTTCACCGATTGAACTTTTGTTATGTCTATGCCCTCTAACAAAGGAATAAGCTCTTCCTTTCGATCGCGATCGACCAATGCAGCCAAGTAGTATTCTGAAGTCAGCCAGCAGGAAGATGAAATACATCTGATGATATACTTTTGCAAAAACGAAATTACATTTTGCACAAGTTTAATAATTCCAATTTTCTACCAGTTACACACCTTCGGTACTTGACAAACCTTCAGCCTTGTTAGTTATGATGCTTTCCACAAGTAGCTGAATCTTTTCTTCATCGTTGGACTTGAATCCAAAGTAGCATCTCGTAGTAACCCAAGCATGCCAAACAAGTTTCATTCCTTTCCTGGATAAGCTCACAGAAAAAATGGAATTCTTCTACCATGTGTTTTTTTCAATCAAATACTTAAGAAGTGGACCATATTGCTGCTTCATCTATAGCAAACCCCTTCTCTCTCATATATTTGAACAGTTCAAAAACCTGGTGAATTTTCTCCACTAAAGCTTCTTCATCTTCAATTTGTCTAGCCTCTTCAATGAGATACCCTATAAACTCATGGAACGTAGCTTGTCTTCCAAGCCTACCAAAAAACTTTAAATGAATTATCAGACCCAAATCTCTCACAACACTTTCTAGCTAACAGCTTAAAACGACGGATTTTCGTATTTTTATAAACCCATTTAAGTTTCCTTTCACATGATATCTCCTTCTGGCTTTCCGCAACGAGGTTGTTCGAAGTACCAGCCCAAGGGATGATATAATTCGTTCAGGCTCCACCTCATTACCCACAACTACCTTCAAACCATCATTACCTGCAATACAAATAAGCAATCCAAATACCACAAAAATCCAGAAAGCAACCAAATTCCACACCCTATCATTTCCTACACAACAATAAAATAAATAAAAAACCACTCACCACATAAAATTAAGGCTTCCTCCTTCCCCTCCTCGCACAAGAATTTAGCAATATCTAATCACCAGAAAAAGAAAAACAACACAGGGTAAAAACTACCTTCCTTCACTCCCAGACCTAAAGCAACGCTGCCGCGCAATGATCTAACAGCATCCTTTCTTAAAAACGCCGAGACATTTCGCTGGCTCGCCAACGTAAGCTTCTCCGGCACGGAACCCGGCCCTGACATATGGACAATGAGATCCTTCAAACTTACCGCGTCCGCTGGTGGCTCTGACTCTTGTACGAAGGCGGCAGAGGTGGAGGAGGAGGAATGAGTTGAATGTTTTGATTTGAGGACGTCGCTGAGACAGTGGCTGGTTTTCGTGTTGGTTGTGCTTTTTTTTTTTAAAAAGAAAAAAGAATTATGACCTTAGTGAGTTAAGCACGAAGAGTCAATAGATTGCTTTTAGTGGTTTTAACAGGTGAATTAAAATGTATTTGAAATGAAGCTTTGGTATATCAAAAAAGAAAAGAAATGAAGCTTTGGTGGCGTCTGGATATTGAGTGTGCCCTTTTTCTTCACAGGATATGATGGCAGCTCGTGCCATATTGAAAGCGAGAATACCCATTTGGGCAGCAATATTTGTTAAGGATCTGGTTAAACTTTAAAGTACCGAATATAGGAGTCACTGAATCAATATGTTCAAAAAACTCGTGTTGAAGCCCGTACCTTTGAAATTCCAAATATGTTGAGGCACTATCATGACGGGAGGCTGAGAGGACCACTGTGGCGAGGGAAGAAGCTTTGTTCGTAATACATGGTTTGAAATTTTTTAAGACTGATGAGGACCAGCTTGAAAAGTTTATATAAAGCCATGTGATGAGACTTTTGAAGATGGATTTGATTGCCGTTCTCACTGAACTTGAGCACCAGGAGGAGGAGTTTACTTTTTCTGTCAAGGTTCTTTCATCTTTCCTTGTTACCATCACGTCGTGGATTTTCTCATTCTGCTTGATTCTGTGACTTTAATTGTATTATAGGTCAGCTTTAGGCCTTGGTATTTTTGACAAATCACAATCAGATATTATTATTTTTCTCATTAAAGCTAATATGTTTTACTCTCTTGAACTTCTGTAGTTATGCATGTTGATTATTCCCTCCAGAACTTGTCAATCTTCATGTTTTGCCTGCAATCAGTTGTGTCACGTGTATAGATAATTACTTACGTACATATATTACCATGTTATTACTGACCACCATTTGAAGCAGATATTTAAGGTGATTCAAATGCAAGATTGGTACGGGCTTGATGTCTAGCTACTTGTAAAAAGATTTGATTATCGCTTTAGCTATAAGTAAACAAATGGAAGATGCCATGGAATTGTGGGAAAGCATGAGGAAGGAGGATTTGTACCCTGATTCTCAAACATATACAGAAGTGATCAGGGGCTTTCTGAAGTTTGGTTCACCAGCAGATGCGATGAATGGTTTATGAAGACATGAAGAATTCACCTGAAGAGTTGTCATTCAGAATTTTGTTGAAAGGCCTACTTCCCCACCCCCTCTTGAGAAACAGAGTCAAGCAAGACTTTGAGGAGATATTTCCTGATCGACATGTTTATGATCCTCCAGAGGAGATATTTGGTGCACGCTGAGGTTTGTTTAAGTGTTAACTCATATTTTCATCATTAATGTAAATATAGAGAATGGTCTTTCCTACATGTCTAAAAAGGTGGCTTTGGTAGAAGTTAGAGCAATACATGTATTTGTTGTTCAGTCTGATCTGATTCAGTAAAACCAAATATGCTTCAATCCATGCTCATGGCACATCAAAAATATTTACGGTTTTTCATTTTTCGTTCAGTGATTCCAAATGGTTCAATCTATAAAACCAACTGATATATACTCTTGTTTGTTTGTAGATGCTTTCCAATGATCCGTACGTTGTCATTCCCATATGTCTTTTTCGGTATTTTTCAAATTTTCCAGCTGACTACAAATAGTCTGAAATAGCAGAAAATGGTTCCAACTGCAGATCGTTGGGAGCGGAAGAGGTTTCGGAAAAAAAATATACCAAAATTGAGAGATGTGACGTCCACTTCTTGTAACAAGTCCACTCCTTGGCTGCCTGGCTGGCCCATCATTCCATCCACCACCTGAAAAACCTGTCTTAAAATAAGCCACTACACTACAACACCATTACAAGTATTATTTGCATTAACTACAAGAAGCAAAACATTAGGATTAATGTATATTTATGTTAAATATACGAATTTTGATCACTTTTAATTTCTCAAGAAATTTGTTATTTTCAGTTGAGTTGTCGGAGATAGCTAGTGTACCCACCATACTCAACTCCCTTAATCGATGTGCCGATAAGATTGGGAAGCTTTTGACGAGATAAAGCAAGGACTGAGGTTGAGGATAGCCACTCTGTATGATCCGGCAGTTTCATTACCATCAGCTGGGCGGAGCATCAGGATGTTGGGCATGGCTCGGAAACTTGCTAGTTGCTCAATCGGCTGATGTGTTAGCCCATCCTCTCCAAGTCCAATGGAATCGTGTGTCATCAGCTCCAGACAATGCAGAAAGTCTCATGGCTGCTCTCATGTAGTCAGTGAAAACAAAGAATGTCGCACAGTAGGGGATCAGGCCTGGGGTGTGAAGAGCAATACCATTGCAGATGGCTCCCACTGCATGCTTTGGAACACCAAACCTGATATTGCGCTCTTCTGGAGTCTCTTTTTGGAAGTCACCGAACATCTTCAGCAATGTCATGTTGGACGAAGAAAGGTCAGCACTGCCACCAACAAGTACAGGGACAACATTCACATGGGCATTCAGATTCGCTTGAGACAAATTTCTGGTGGCATCACCAGGGATCTCCTGAGTACTGTATCCCTGTAAACATGCAGCAGAGAGTTTCTTGCAATAGAATATATAAGTTGACATATTGACGAGCCAAGAAAATAATAATCGAGGCACTGACTGCAAGGAAACTCCTCCCTCTTACAAAATAAGTATCAATATGCAGCCACGAACAAAAATAAGAAGATGAAGGGCAAGAAAAAGACAAGGAAAATAACTAGAAGAAAAAAAAAATGTTATACTCACCAGAAGAGCTTTCTCCAAGTCAGATGGTAATGTGCCCTCGATGATCGATAGACTTCAGCTATATTTCTTCTCATATTCAGTAAATTTAGCATTCCATTCAGCTTCAAGAGCCGCACCCTCAGAAGCATGGCGACTCCAGTGCCTAGGAGGAGCATAACATTACAAGTTAGTGACCAATACATTTTTAGTAGAAGAAAATTCAAGAAATAGTACACTATATATAACTCTCACTTTTTCACATCCTCAGGCACGTGGTATGGCTCATGCGGCAACCCAAGATTCTGACTAGTGGCATCTACTTCCTTCTTAGCACCCAGAGCACTCCCATGCACGCTGTATGAGTTTGCCTTGTTTGGGGAGCCAAAACCAATAAATAGTTGTTTTTTACCTGTGTGAGCATGCAGAATAATCAACAGCTAAAAAAACACCCTTTAGAAAAAGTACCCCAGCAACAAAGTCTGTAAATCTTTGCCGAAACATGTTTAATTATAGGATGTACCTAGCTCAAGGCCTCAATATCTGAATTAATCTTACAGACTCAAAATTAGTTTTAAGAGACCAAATGTTCAAATGACTTTGGAAGTCAGATAAAAATATAAAATGTATTTAGTAAGAGTAATGTGAGTTTTTTTTTTTAGCACACTTTGGTGCCGGGTGGAGTGCTCACCACCGAGCCACTCACTTGCGCCCTAAGAGTAATGTGAGTTAAACTATACCCAAATTTGCCAGAAATGTGAACGATAAATTTATGTAACCTTGATCAAAGTAGGTTTGTCAGTAACAGCCTTGGCTTTATTGATGGCTGCCCGAATCTCATCATAACAAGTGTTTCTAATCTTCACCCATATGACTTGCCATCCAAGAGCCTCAAAGCTAGCATCGACATTATTTCAGTGAATGCAATCTCAGTGTCGCCATCAATCGAGATGTGATTGTCATCGTAGAATGCAATCAGCTTCCCTAACCCCCAATGAGCAGCAAGCAAACAAGCCCCATTAGCAAATATCTCCATCTGGCAACCATCCCCCAAAATAGCATAGCTGAAACCAAGAGGAACCTCAATCAGACACCACACAAATAATGCAAATTAGGAAAAACCAAATTAAGGTAGCTAAAAGTGAGTTTACGTGTAGTGGTCAACAATCTCACTGCCTGGTTTATTGTATCTTGCTGCCAAGTGCTTCTCAGCAAGAGCCAGGCCAACTGCGTTAGCAATTCCTTGTCCAAGGGTACCTACATAGACAATTTGACATCATCCACCATTCCACCTAGTACCGAATACTTTTTAAAGATATGCAAATCTATGAGTGAAAATGCAAACCAGTACTGGTAACTTCAATTCCAGATGTCTCAAAGTTCTCCGGGTGTCCTGGTGTTTTTCTTCCCCACTGGCGGAACTTCTTCAAATCCTCCTCCTGTTGGATAACAACTTTGTTATCTCACAAGCTACCGAATTCAAGTCCAATCTAACTCTATTAAATGACAATTATTATACACATTCAACAACAAAAAAAGCTAAAAAAGTTTTCAGCCAACAAATTACTAACATTTTAGGTTTGAAAATATTAAAGACCAATGATCGAAAGCAAATGCCTATTTGCAGTATATATACTTGATCAACTGAAAGAATACATTTCAATTTCCTATCAGCAAACATTAAACTTGTATACTAAAAATGACATCAATAAGCAACAGATAAAAACAAGCTAGCTGGTCAAATCTTGTCATATATGCACTGCTAATATTTTATTTTTAAAACAATCACGGAAAGTGAAATGGAAGGCATCAGAACATACCTTGACGCTGTCGTAACCAGCAATACGAAGAAGAGCGTACTGAAGCATGCATCCATGTCCGGCGGACAAAACGAAGCGATCATAATTGAACCAGTAAGGATTCTTGGGATTATACCTCATCACCTAATCGTACAACACATGGCCCATTGGAGCAAATCCCATAGGCAGACCAGGATGTCCAGAGTTCGCCTTCTCGACCGCATCGATAGCCAAAAACCTAATCGTGTTGACCGGTTTATCAACCAAGCTAGTCTCAGTTGTCTTCTCGATTGCTTCAACAGCCTGACTATGGGTTTCTGCATGTGTGTTTCTGCATCTTCCTTTCGAACTTTCATCATAGCTTACAAAACCTGGTGTCCAATCCTTAATCTCTTGATGCACAAGTGAACAGAGTCGACATCTTATGCCGATTTCAGGGTCATGAATAAATACACATGCTCCCCTGATTTACATAAGATGGGAAATATATGATTTATCAACGAAGTTGTATCATTGTTAGTTTTCACCTGCAAATCAAAACAAACATATCACCATAACGCTTTTCCCCCAAATGTTGAGCGATCTCATTGACTGAAAACTTACAGTTTCCTGGGCGATCTCAGATTTTGCAAATTCATACTCGGCGTACAAGTTATCTAGTTCTTCTTCAAAATCCAATTTCTCAACTTCGACATGTTTTTCAACAGAACTTTTGGGTGCCACCTGTTCAACTTGTTTTTCTTCCGGAATACGCCGGATCTTCTTTTGATTTTGGGATCCAGACTCACGCTTGTTCTTCATTCCCAAATCGAAAGAGTTCAAAGCTTGACCCTAACCAGATGAGGACGAATGTGGCGAGTTAGAGCCGTTCTCGATATTCTAAGGGCCATTGGGCGAAAATATATTTTGAGACTTACAAGATAGATATATATTTAAATGTATTTTAAAACGAAAACTCTTTATATTATTGGTATCAAAGCTGGTAATATTTTTAATTTTTTTGTATATTTTATTCTTTTATAGTACATTAAATTTTTTCTAAAAAATATATCTAAATCATGTTGAAAAAATCAAAATTTAAAAAAAATTAGTTTATATAATAGAATATAAATATATTATATTTTTTATTCTTTACCTATGTAATGCATACATATTGCATATGAACATTACCCTATTAACAATAATAATGATAATCGTGCCTCGAATGGCCAAATAATAAATTTGTTAGGTTAATCTTTTTTCTATATATTCGGTGAACTCAAATTACCACAGGTAACTCTTGAATCACCAGTCTAACGTTGTCCGCAGTGTGCATGAATCTCCAAGTGAGAAAAAAGTAGAAAAATTGGAGAGGACAAATACTCCATATTTTTTGTAAAAATTTTAGCCACTAGTGAATGTGGCAATATTGTGCAGGAGAGAAGTTCGTGTGAGATGAGATATTGGCTTATGGAGGTATATGTAGACTCCATTAATCATCCCAAAAAAAAAAATTGAAATCGACATTTACTATGAGCTGCAGCTGCTGGAAAGTTTTTGAGGATGATGATGAACAGTGTGTTTAAAATGCAGCAAACTGCAAACTGTGATCTGAATGAATTCAAAGAGAGATATAAATAAAGGTAGTCAAATATAATACTTATTTGGCCATGAATCATATGCCCCAATAAAAAGATTCCTATTACTATTTTGAGGATTCTGAATTTTGCATTGACTCACACTTGAAAATGATATACAAAATGATACTTAGAAAGAGAACAATTTATTGTTGCTTATCACAAGCTAGTCTGGAAAATAGAATTCTGGCCAATGTGAGTAGACTCTTTTTTTTATTGATAAGAATGTGAAATTAGTTATAATTGAACTGCAGATTGTTGATGGTGCATTGAAGATGAGAAGCAAGTACATAATGTCAGTGAAGCTATATAGTCTACATATGGTTGTCTTGATTTCAATTTCTATATATGGCCGGTTGTCTGCGCGTCATGTTCTCATGTGATTATCATACACATTCTTTTATTGAGTAAAATCAATTACTCTCACCAGAGCATTCAAGTCTAGGCAGAGAGAGCTATCAAGCGGAGGCGTAGCTTTTTGGCAGTTTATTTGTGGCGGTAATATATCTGGGTAAAGTTTTTATTAGTTTGATGTTTGAATGATGATTTAAGGAGAGAAATCAATTATTTGAAGTAATAGTGTTGAGGTGGGTCGATTAGTCATGATATTGAGATTGAAATTTGCATATGATGTGTTTTAGTTTTCTTTTATAAATATAATTTGAAAAAAGAAAAATAAAAATAGAAAGAAGAGATGTGTTGGCAGTGTCCATGGTATACATTGTTCTGGAGTTTGACACACATTTATATTGTTCTGGGTTTGACAAAAAAATTTAAAAAAAATTATTTTCTATAATAGAATATAAATATATTCTATTTTTTATTCTTTGCATATGTAATGCATACATATTGCATATGCACATTACCTTATTAACAATAATAATAATAGTCGTGCCTCGGATGGTCAAATAATGAATTTGTTAGGTTAATCTTTTTTCCATATATTCGGTGAACTTAAATTAACTTTACGTATAAGTTCTAACATAAAAGGCCCCTCGAAATATGGGCCCTTGGATAATTAATCCCAACATATTTGTTCATGTGATATAAGAGGTGTTATTCAGTTGATACTTAGAAATAGAACAATTTATTGTTGCTTATCAACAGCTAGTCTGGAAAATAGAATTCTGGCCAATGTGAGTAGACTTTTTATTTATTGATAAGAATGTGAAAGCAGTTATAATTGAACTGTAGATTGTTGATGGTGCATTGAAGATGAGAATATGAGAAGCAAGTACATAATGTCAGTGAAGCTATATAGTCTACATATGGTTGTCTTGATTTCAATTTCTATATATGGTTGTCTGCGCATCATGTTCTCAAGTGATTATCATACACATTCTTTTATTGAGTAAAATCAATTACTCCCACCAGAGCATTCAAGTCTAGGCAGTGAGAGCTATCAAGCGGAGGCGTAGCTTTCTGGCAGTTTATTTGTGGTGGTAATATATCTGGGTAAAGTTTTTATTGGTTTGATGTTTGAATGATGATTTAAGGAAAGAAATCAATTATTTGAAGTAATAGTGTTGAGGTGGGTCGATTAGTCATGATATTGAGATTGAAATTTGCATATGATGTGTTTTAGTTTTCTTTTATAAATATAATTTGAAAAAAGAAAAAGAAAAAAGAGATGTGTTGGTAGTGTCCATGGTATACATTGTTCTGGAGTTTGACACACATTAATATTGATGCAGTGTGTATACTGTTGAACATGGTAAGGAATGATAATGGTGTGGTGTTAAGAGAAACGCACATGACAATGATGGTTAACATAATTATAGTTGCTAATTTTATGTTGACAACTTGAAATGCCAGTTTAGTTAGCATTATAAGGCTTTGTACCAATTATGCATATGAGTGGTCCATAGGTGCTTGGATAATTAAACCCAACATATTTGTTTATGTGATATAAGAGGTGTTATTCAGTTGATACTTAGAAATAGAACAATTTATTGTTGCTTCAAGCTAGTCTGGAAAATAGAATTCTGGCCAATGTGAGTAGACTCTTTTTTTTGTTTGTTTTTATTGATAAGAATGTGAAAGTAGTTATAATTGAACTGCAGATTGTTTATGGTGCATTGAAGTACATAATGTCAGTGAAGCTTTATAGTTTACATATGGTTGTCTTGATTCCAATTATTTAGTCTATTTATGGTTGTCTTGATTTCAATTTCTATATATGGTTGTCTGCGCGTCATGTTCTCATGTGATTATCATACACATTCTTTTATTGAGTAAAATCCATTACTCTCACCAGAGCATTCAAGTCTAGGCAGAGAGAGCTATCAAGCGGAGGCTTAGCTTTCTGGCAGTTTATTTGTGGTGGTAATATATCTGGGTAAATTTTTTATTGGTTTGATGTTTGAATGATGATTTAAGGAGAGAAATCAATTATTTGAAGTAATAGTAGTGTTGAGGTGGGTCAATTAGTCATGATATTGAGATTGAAATTTGCATATGATGTGTTTTAGTTTTCTTTTATAAATATAATTTGAAAAAACAAAAACAAAAAGAGAAAGAAGAGATGTGTTGGCAGTGTCCATGTATACATTGTTCTTGAGTTTGACACACATTAATATTGATGCAGTGTGTATACTGTTGAACATGGTAAGGAATGATAATGGTGTGGTGTTAAGAGAAACGCACATGACAACGATGGTTAACATAATTATAGTTGTTAATTTTATGTTGACAACTTGAAATGTCAGTTTAGTTAGCATTATAAGGCTTTGTACCAATTATGCATATGAGTGGTCCATAGGTGCTTGGATAATTAAACCCAACATATTTGTTCATGTGATATAAGAGGTGTTATTCAGTTGATACTTAGAAATAGAACAATTTATTATTGCTTCAAGCTAGTCTGGAAAATAGAATTCTGGCCAATGTGAGTAGACTCTTTTTCTGTTTGTTTTTATTGATAAGAATGTGAAAGTAGTTATAATTGAACTGCAGATTGTTGATGGTGCATTGAAGTACATAATGTCAGTGAAGCTATATAGTTTACATATGGTTGTCTTGATTCCAATTATTTAGTCTATATATGGTTGTCTTGATTTCAATTTCTATATATGGTTGTCTACGCGTCATGTTCTCATGTGATTATCATACACATTCTTTTATTGAGTAAAATCCATTACTCTCACCAGAGCATTCAAGTCTAGGCAGAGAGAGCTATCAAGCGGATGCGTAGCTTTCTGGCAGTTTATTTGTGGTGGTAATATATCTGGGTAAATTTTTTATTGGTTTGATGTTTGAATAATGATTTAAGGAGAGAAATCAATTATTTGAAGTAATAGTAGTGTTGAGGTGGGTCAATTAGTCATGATATTGAGATTGAAATTTGCATATGATGTGTTTTAGTTTTCTTTTATAAATATAATTTGAAAAAACAAAAACAAAAAGAGAAAGAAGAGATGTGTTGGCAGTGTCCATGTATACATTGTTCTTGAGTTTGACACACATTAATATTGATGCAGTGTGTATACTGTTGAACATGGTAAGGAATGATAATGGTGTGGTGTTAAGAGAAACGCACATGACCACGATGGTTAACATAATTATAGTTGTTAATTTTATGTTGACAACTTGAAATGTCAGTTTAGTACATAGGTGCTTGGATAATTAAACCCAAAACATTTGTTCAGGTGATATAAGAGGTGTTATTCAGTTAATGGATTACACTCGAGCAGTATGAAATTAATCAAGTCGGGATTGGTGAATAGTTTTTGTTTCCGATAGGAGATCGGTGAATAGTTATATGCTTATTTATGATATTTTATTCATATGATATGTGATACTGAATTTTTGGGTGATTACAAAAGTGATGACATCTAAACCCCTAGGCGTTTAGGTTGATTTGATTATATAATTTATGTTGATCAGCATTGATGGGTCGAATTCTTGAACTATTATTCACTTCATTCGATGATGGATTAGGTTTGTTTTTCCGACATTTTGTTGTCATTTAATCTTTTTTTTCTAGTGTTTCAGGTCAATCGACGCGATGAGCACTTTATATTCCATCCAAAGCAAATCAATGCGAAATAAGTGAAAATCGGGCAAATGGACCTATTCAACTTGTTTAGAGTGTCGAGAATAGATACGGTGTCGAAATCACATATGCCATAGTTTGTCGGAAAGATAATTCAAAGGGCTACAACTTTGTAGTTTGCACCAAGAGCGGTCGAAAATTCACTGTGATGGCCGGCCGTGATGACTTGACCATCACGGTCCACCATTATTTGCCGAGAGCAAGAAGATGTCGTGATGACTTTACCATCACGATCTGTCACAGTCCAATAAGTGACTTATATTACCCATAATTTATGTGTGTTTAGGTTGATATGATAAAATAATAATATATGTTGAGCATTTTGGTATATATATGTGCATCATTGCATACACGACATGTATCATACCGACATGAGATGAAATTCTGGCGAGATCAAGCCCGCTTGTGGTTATTCTGGCGTGGCTCAGCTAGTTTGTTGGTTATTCTAGCGGGGCTCAACCCGGTTGTGGTTATATATTCTGTTGTGGCTCAGTTCGCTTGTGATTGATGGTCCGGACCGGAAGTGCACACCAGTAGTTGCATTTCACGCATTTACACATTTATACATAGTTGCATATAGGAAATTTGAAAAGCATGATTTTGAATATGTGATTATGAATATGGTTATTGTAATTAAGCTATTGAGTATTATGAAATATGACCCACCACCTCCTCTTACCCTATCTTTTTACTTTTGCGAGGGAGCTTCTCATTTGGCTATGTTATACTTTATGTAGGATTGTTGTTCCTTATGATATTTTGATTTAGTTGCATATGGCAAATCCTCTGGTCACAATAGCTCCTCGCGATGGATGATCACAAAATCAGGTGGCTCTTCCATACAAGGGGCAAGAGCTGACAAGCCCTTTGGAAACCCTTACATATTATTATTAAGGTCAATTCGGAAGCTTCGAATACGATTCAACTCGTTCCAGGGAACATCTTCTCTTTGTATAAAGTCTCTCATCCGATAACCATTATATCATGTAGGGGCTAGAAAAGACTGACAGGGAAACACAGTACAGTGACCTTGATCATTTGCCTCTCCAATATAACTTGTTTTAGAAATGACAACAAATTAACCAAGTCATCCTCGGCCACACCTGCAAGGCCCCTCCCTCCCAAACAGGAACCGACATTCACCTTTAGGATTTCTGCCAATGGCCCCACCAAAAAGGCTTACATTCCTCGAGAAAGCAACAGCCAGAGTAACACCAGAAGGGGTGCACAGGGATATAGTATGCCATCTGCCTCCATTCCTTTTTCCAACGCAGCCCAAATGCCTTATATAAATTCCTCTGGGGTTTTCCATATATAAACTCTGTCATTTCCTCGCCTTCCAAATCTCCCAAATAGTGCAGCAGGCCACCCCTTACCATATATAGCTCCTTTAAGATATGATCGTTAGGTTTCTTTTCTCAGGACAAAATGAATAAGCAGGGAACCCCTTACGAGTGCCTTGGAATAGTAAACCCAATGAACTCCCCCCAAAGCTGACTTATTTGTCAATTCACCATGAAAAAAAGAAATGATCCATCGATTCCACTAAAGGAGATTGACAACATACACATCGAGGCACACCAGATATATTTAAATTATATGTAAATGTGTATTAAATGACATAATTATCACAAAGTGGGAAATATAAATGTAAGTTAATTACCGCGATTTCATTTAAATGTGAAACGAAAGTACCTTAATTTTATAATTTTTTTTTTTTTTTTTGATTGAACCTTAATTTTATAATTAATATTTCAGTATGGTGAATTTAATATTTTGTTCGCTTGATGAGAAGATGCATGGAAAATTGAATGTGACCAAAATTGAAGAGACTATAGGAACAGAAAAGGATCATTCTTGTTTTCGGCTTGATAGGTTTATATCGTAGTGTAGACTGTAGCAGCTATTTGTTTTTTCACATTTTGCGTTGTCAATCAGCATTTGGTTTGTGCATTCCAATAGTTTTATTTTCTTTAAATATATATATAGCGACATGCATCCTAGTGGTTGATGTGAAAATGATTATTATACACATTTTGATAAATAATTGATAATGTATGTATGGTAAAGGGTAGATTACAAAAAGATTATACTGGAATCGGGTAGCATATGAGAAAAGAGATTTGGTCGAGTGGTTCTTGATAAATTGTAAGAAGGTTAAGTTAACATATTTTCCCAATCACAATGAAAATAAATTTGATGAAATTAAGTTAACCTTATAACCGAATTCATAAGTTTTGAACGTTAAAATTCTTCAAAAACTCAAATTCAAAAAATAAAATATATGGAAATTTATATCACTCAATTGAAAATTAAAAATGTTTGATACATAATTTGAAATGACGAAATTAAATTAAAAATAATCAATAATTGTACTTTCGGAGAGTTATGAGTCAGTGTCAAGACAGTCCTTTACTCCTTTATCCCTGAACCTTGGATTGCTTTGTGATTGGCTTCAAACTCAGAATGCTACGTAATTTTAAAGTCTGTGGCCAGTACCAGTTGGGTATGCAGGTCGAGTATACATGTGCTAAAGATATTATATTTATAGCATTACAGTGTAGCTACTCCTCCAATGATGAATGTTTTGTGGAATATTATGTGTAGAGTATTGTGTTCTATTTCAGCCAAGTGGGTTGTTTAAATTTTCGGTCAAATTATTAATTTAAGTCTGAACACTACTAATTTAATTCTGATCATTACCAAGTTAAGTCTGGACAATATTTGAGTTTGTTTTTAAGTCTGGACATTATCAATTTAAGTCTAATAATTCCAAGTTAAGTCTGATCATTTTAAGTTAATCTGATCATTCCAATTTAAGTCTGATTTGAAATCCAGAATATGTGGAATGACTATAATGCCCCTTCGTGTTATATCCGAGATTTTGACGAAATTGGAAACATGTCGGCTTGAAATCCGGTTTTTAGTTTTCATATATAATCGTGGTTTTTACCTAAACCGCACTCTAAGTAATAAATTTGATAAATGAATATAGATTATATAAACAAAGTTTAAAACAAGAATCATGTTTAGCTTGGTGGAATGAGATGAAATAATTATAGAGGATGATTAGGTTCGAACCTTGTCCAAGTCAAAATAAATAAATATTTTATCAGACCAAATTGAACCGGAGTCACCGGATTAATTAAAAACCGACCGGATCAACCGAGTTTTGATCGGATCAATTGTACAAGCAGTTTGATTATAGAATCAAATCGGTCTGATTATCGATTCCCAGTCCAACTTGTCGAATCGACCGGTTCGGTCCAGGTTTAATAACACTGCTGGGAGCAGAGCTCTGTTGTGGATTAGCATTAAATGAATTTCAACTGTTTAATTAAAGGGAGGGTTTTGATTTGTGGGAGATCAATTTAAGACCTCTTTTTGGATGAGAATTTTGGCAACTTGGGCTTGCAGAAGTGAGAAGACAAATTTGGTGAGTTGGTGTTTGAAAGAGGCAAGATTGTATTTTGGCCAAGGTATGTCAAATAAGGTCACTACAGTTGCTACGGAAGAGGATTAGGTTGGTGGGTATGGCTATAGAGTGGATGATTGTTAAGACCTGAGAACTGAGTAATTTGTAATGAGGACAAATTTTGGGTGAAAAAGAATAAAGATGTTGAGAAAATGTTGCAAAGGGCTCGAGCCTCATTTGATTGACAGTGGTACGACATTTTGTTACAAAATGTTTCGGCTGCCTACCGAACAGATTCTGGTTGCATCATGGGTAGTGATTTAGTGATCACCGTCCTGGTCGAATGACTAAAAGTTCGACGGTCTGAACTCTTTCGGATGCACCGGTATGAATTTGGACTTGTCCAGTATCTGCTTATCATAAATCATAGTGGAATTTTATAATAAACAAAACAGATTCTGTGTTGTTCTCTTTGTTTAGTTGTTGATTTGTCTTTATATTTGTTGTTGCGTCTTTGTCTGTATCAGTCTTTGTTCCATCGGGAAAAAAAGGGGAAAATTCGGCAGTGATTTAGCATTTAGGGTTGATCATCTATTCTTGCTGGTTCTGCATCTGCAGTCTGATGATTCAGCTGAGCTTGCTCAAGTCCGGTCCTGGTCGGAGCATGTTCATCAGCTGGGGACGGTCTTCTGCTCGAGTCGTCGACTGGGGCAGGCTTTTCTTTCGGAGGTTGATATACTTTGGTTGATAATGCTGTCTTCTCAGATGGTAGTTTGGGGAGGGATTTTCTGATCGGCTTCTTTGGCTGGCCTGTAGCTGGTCCCTTGGCTGATTTGTTTTGGGAAGCAGTTTCGTCCAAACTTAAACGAACAGCACGAATGCTGCTGACACTATTTTCTTTGGAGTCTGAAGTGGGTGTTGTCTTCTTTCGCCCTAGCTTTGGAGACTTGGGTCTTGTAGTAGGCATCTACATAAAGTGAACAAACAAATTAATTTTTTTGTTAACCTGAGTGAAGAATAGCCGCACATAACCACGATGAAAATAGACAAACAAACTGTGAACCAAGTGAAATAAAATAGGTGCACCGGTAAACATTTCATAAAACATGAAATAAATTCATTATACTGAGTTAATAAGCCCATATGGCTCAATCACTTCCAAAAAAGACCAAACAGCCAAAAACCGTCTTCATTACTATAATTTGTGTATTAAGATATAAACCAGGAAATTAACCTTTTTCAGCTCCGCTTTCGGAGGTGGAGGTTCTTGATAAAAGCTAGGCATAGGACTTGCTTTGAAGGCTAGGCTCTTCCTAAGCTGCTTAATCTCGGCTTCCTGACTCTCCTTTAAATCGAATATAAATACTTCAGTCTTCAACACCGAATTCGCAGAATCAAATAAGCTAACAGGGTGAAGATGCAACAAACTTAGATTGTAATGCTACCTTTGACTTGGCTTGTAGAGTACTTTTCTCAGCATCCTGCGCGTGAATCCTTTCCTCAAGTTTAGTATAGAACTGCATCGATGATAGGCATAGCAATGTGAAGCCCGAAAGAAGAGTGTCGGAATTAAATCAAAATGAGGGTCATATTTCAATCAAAACAAACCTCTCTTCTTTTTTCGGCTCGCTCGTCACACCTAAAGCTAAAACTGTATTTTGGAAGAGTCCGAGCTTATTCTGCTTACCATCTTCTGTAGGACTAATATAGCACTTAAGGAGCAACAATAGTGTGCAAAAAGGAGCATACCGTCCACATTTAAAAATAAGTATAAAAAAAACGCCTCGTAGTTTCTCTTTTAACTTTGAGTCTTGAATCACAATTTCAAGGATACGAAGAAGACTGTGAGTCCCCATCAGCAGAGACGGGTGCCTGTTTCAGAGGCTTCAAATTCGGTTTCTCCCTGTAGTTCCCCGGAAATGAATGGAACAAAGATAATTAGTGAAAAATTAACAAGTATAACTCTCGTGTCAAATTATGTGTAAGAGACGTACTGGAGAGTTTCTGACTGAACTGCTGTAGAAGAAGGTCCAGCAGATTTCACTGTTTGCTGTTATGAATGTAGCAGAAGGGAACATAAATACATGATAAAGATTAAATATTCCGAAAAAGCTAAGGCCTCCATGTAAAAGCTTACCTTAGTTGTCTGCTTTTCATTCAACGATCTGCTCTTCAGAGGCTGTGTAGGGTGTAAAAGTGAAGCAATAGAACCATTGACATTTGTAATAGTATCTTTTGAGTCACTTGAAGTACTGTTTTTGCCTAGGCGGGCTGTTTCAGTGGATCTTTGTGGCTTCTCAACCTTGCTCTTTACTTGACCCTTCACTATGGGACGTTTCAGCTGCTCTAAATCCCTAACCTCACGCTTCTGTTTGAAGTTGAATAAATACATACATGTCAACTAACATATGATTGTCGAATGTGCAAGCCTAATACTAATGTCAAGACTCCAGCTCCAGCCTTAAGATTTAAATTTACACTACCAAATGTATCACCTGCGTAACATTTGAAACAGATTTCTTCGAGTCCGAACAAAGTGTTTCGCCTTTGACTTCCTCCTCATGAGGTTATCCACACGCAGCGTTGCCAGGAGTGCCATCCATCATTGAACACTCTTTCACATAATCCACCAAGTCATTCACAATTCCTAAAACATTCTCAACCTTGTGAGCAGGAGATGATTGATCATGAAAACCATTTTTGCAACTCTCCACATGCCCATCAACAGGTCTGACCATCCCAGCTTCCATTTCACACCTTAAACAACAAAAAGTTACATTATTCGCTCTCTCCCATTTCAAAAACATAAAAAACTGATACAACACAAATGTAGTATAGTATCATATATGTTTAGTTTCCATTGCCAAAACCCAATGAAAAACTAAAACTACAACACCAAATCAAAACTCATAGTAATAACTAATATAAAACCCCAACCAACACAAATCTGCATTTCAACCACATTTGACAATCAAAAGCAAACACAACAAAATTCACTTCTTTTCTCACATTTCAGACAAAACTCAACATTGTTGTTGCCATCCAGCCTGTCTCAGTAATAAAATCTAAATCCTAAAGAAAAGAAATTCATGATGCAACCCTAACTTCAAAAACACAAGTAAATCCAGGACACAAACCACTCCTAACAAACAGAAAAAATACAATAACCTTGCAAACTGTATGCACACTGAACCACACATCTGGCTCAGAATTAATAAACTCAACACTCAAAATCGACTCTTAAATGTGATTTTGTCAGTTTACCTGGAGAAACAGTGGTCCTCGAAATCTAGCCAGCAAGCAGAATGCTTTACACCGACCCGCGATAGAAACAGATCTGCAGATCGAAACCCTAATCTCTGCTAGTCTCTACTTCCCCACCAGAACGATCCAAATCCAAACTGACAGACCCGAGAGGAGAGAGACTTCTTTCTCAATGATTTCAATTTCCTTGGACATGTCCCCAGATTTGAAATATCGGTCCGATCGGTACTTTCTTGTCGGAACGCGGTCCAACCGCCACCGCATTGCGTGGTCGACCGGCTCGCCCGACACAACTTATTATTGACAGTTTTTGATTGGATCGTTTCAAATCCAGAATTCAATGATTAATATTGTGAATAAAACAAAAATGGACCGAGTTGAATTGAGCCGCAAATTATAAATTACGGAGTATAAATTATTGACAGTATGACTGACTTCATGAGCTAGCCTAACACATATTGACATATACACACACAAAATGCTGTAACAGGCTAAAGTAGGAGGCATCTGAAAGACATTGGCAAATGCTATCTCGGCCCTGAGAGCCTTACGGCGGAGATAAAAGTCTCACTGCTGAGGTCGGAGGGGCCTGAAGAAGCGGTCGTTGTCCCGTCATCAGTAGACGACATTAGGGAGTTTGAGTATAGTCGAGCGCCCATTAAGGCGGATGTTGGAGGGGTTGAGACGGGGTAGACTCCTTCGAGCATTTGCACAACTTTACTCATGGATGGTCTCAGTTGCATATCGTCTTGGATGCACCATAGGGCGACTTTGAGAGCAATGGTGACCCTTTCGTCGTTCTGGCTGAGTAGTAGCTGAGGATCAAAGATGTTGAGGAGTGTTCCTTGCTCGAGCATTTTGAAGGCAAATGTTGGGAAGTGGGATTTTTCCGAGGACATGGTGGGATCGAAGTTTTTCCTTCCTCCAATTATTTCTAGAAGAACCATACCGTAACTGTAGACATCGCTTTTCTCTGATATAGCATAGTTTGTGATCCACTCGGGGGCTAAGTACCCTCTGGTGCCTCTCAGCGTTGTGAACACATGGCTCTGCTCACGAGTCATTAACTTAGCTAGGCCAAAGTCGGAAACCTTAGCATGAAAATTCTCATCAAGAAGCACATTTTCTGGCTTTATATCACAATGTACAATCTTCGAGTCACAATCCTCGTGGAGGTACGCCAACCCTTTAGCCGTGCCTAATGCTATGTTAAACCTTGTCTCCCAATCAAGTACGAACCCTTCTCGTTTTTTAAAAATCCATCGCTCTAACGATCCATTAGCCATGTACTCGTAGGCAAGCAACCGATGAGTACCCTCGGTGCAGAAGCCTCGTAGTTTCACCAAGTGGATGTGGCGTATGCTGCCAATAATGCACACTTCGGATCTAAACTCTTTCTTCCCTTGACCTACCCCTTCGAGCTTTTTGACAGCGATTTGAGACCCGTCGGAGAGCTTGCCTTTGTAAACCGAGCCAAACCCTCCTTGTCCGAGTTTTATAGAAAAGTTACTCGTCGCAATTTCCAAATCCTTATAGGTAAAACGGGTAGGCATACCCGATAAGCTATCCAAGAATGTGTCTTCCTCAAAGGCCTCCAGCATAGATTCCGAATCTTCCTTTTGCTTCATTCGAATGAATGAGAAGGCCCCGAAGATTAGTCCAATTATGATTACCACGGTGCCTATGGCTATTATCACGACGTATATGATGCGGCTATTGCCCTTTACCGCACCAGGAGAGGCTAAACTGCTGGATATCTTGATAAAGCTGGACAAAGATGGAGTTCCGGATTCTTGGAAGCTTCCAATCTGGTCGAACATAAAGCATTCCCTGGAACTGTTTCTGAAGAACAAGGCTAGGCATGAGCAGTTGCGCAAACAAGCATCTTTGCAGCGATGCAAATCAGTTTTTTCCATCGAAGGTCCAACATAGCCAAGAGCGAAGTAATCGAGTCCTTCACCTGCATCGACTAGTTCCATGGAACCCTGAGGAGCCTTACAAGGAGAAGTAATACCCGTCTTACAATTATAGCGAGTCAGGCCTGAAGGACAGCGACACTTGTTATTACTGGAACAAACATTATAAGGGTCACAAGGCTCCGGCGTGCCACAAGGGTTGCTCGGTATTTTAGTGGAGGAAGCAACGGCGGATGTGACCAGATAAGAAAAAGTGATCAAGCCATCATTCCCTAACACAACTGCTGATGTTATGTTTGGGCTGCTACTGGCGGAGAATATGAATTGCCACAAGAATGTTTTATTTCGATCGAAAAATTTCCAAGAATTGCCATCAAGGGTTGCAAGAGTGACCTCTCCACCAACTTTATTCACAGTTTTTCGATTCTCATTTCCCATTGTCCAATAACGCTGCGGTGTCTGAAAACCCGAGTAGAGAGCCATGTCGCCAGATTTAATCTCCAGAGAAAAGTTCAAATTGCTCGAGCTAGGATCACTAACTAGCTTCATCCCTACACTAAACTCCTGGCTCGACAAAAGAGTATCTGTCGGGTGCCTAAAGCTCTGCCATATATAATTACCATCAGGCCCGACCAATGCCAGATTACCCGAGTCCTGCAGCTCAATGGCAGAAGCCACTACCCCATTCGTGTCAGGCTTCCACACAACACTTCCTTCATTCTCCAAGTACGCATTTCCGTCTTTATCAAACATAAACCTGTCGGAAGTCTGAACAGGAGTGCCTCTATTAGCCGTCCAAACGACAGTGGAACTGTCCATATGAATAACAACAAGTAGAAACAAAGTTGTATCCGATGTGGCCTTGAATCCTAAGGCGAAAGTTGAGCTGTTGGAGACAAGAAATACGCTTCCTACATCGATCCAGTTCATCCTAGAGCCTTGGAACCCAGGATACAGCCTGCCCACATGCCTGCTGTTTCCATCACACCCCTCCAACATGAAGAAAATCATCACACAAATTGTGCATGTGAACCCGATAATTCGCAAAGTTCCCATTTCTGAATCAATAACCAAATCAAAATCATAAACTGATGAAAAGTGAAAACACAAGACTAATTTAACTAAATGAAGAACAGGTTAAGAAACATGATCCCAAGCCTCCAATTCTGGCAGCACACAAGACACATAATTTAAACATACCCACCAAAATCTGATATTTTCAGCACATCAGAACACACAATTGCAGAAAAACAAACCCAAATAGCCCAACCAACCCAAACATGATAATTTATCCCAAAAAAAAAAAACCCAAACATGATAATCATCAAAAACAACTTGCTTAAATTGAACTGCAAAATACCTAGAAAGGCATGAACTTTATCACAGCAAGGCTATGATTGAACTTTATGCTTCAGACCCAGTTCATTCCATAGCATGGGTTGATCGAATCGAGTCGAATTACCGACAAGAGTCATTCATGAGTTCGCTGCAGCGGAGAGGAGCAAAATAGGGATTGGAATTGAGTTTTTAATAATAAGAAATCTGTCAGCAATGGTATTTATGAGGTTGATCCAACTTGACAGGTTGGCGTTTTGTGAAATGGGGACTACATGCGACTTAAATCCTGGTCTCCAAAGTCCACTTAAAAAATTGCACAAATTCAAAGATGAAGGCATGAAGCTGGGCATTAAAGTGAAGCGTTCATGGTGATTTTTGTTTGCGATGGGAGGTGTGAAATGAGGAATTAAATGATTTTAGGTGAGACATAAATAAATGTGTAGTTTTTTTTTTTTTTTTGATGACTGGAGTCTCGAAGGAAGGTTGTGTTGTGTGAGTGGGAGATGTGAAGTCTTGGATTTGGTCAAAAGATGGTTAGCAAAGATAGCCAATTGAATTCTTGGATAGAAACTTACCAACTAAAGTCTTTATTTCCTTGCTTTGGTTCAATTCAGGGATGTTAACAAATCTATAAGATTTGACTACACTTTTTTTTTTCTTTTTTCAACCGGTAGTTCGATTTTTTTTTTAAATTGAGGAGGATGAAAAAGAGGTTAAGGATTCGAAACACGTATCATTTAAAGATCATGCATTCTGGCTTTTTTTTATATGTAATGACTCGATATTAACAGAGCGGATAATGTGTCAATGTCATCCAACAGTGTTTAGAATACTATCTAATTAAATTGTATAGCAATTTTAGAAAATTTTCAATTAAGGTAATATATTAGAAAAGAGTAATAGTTTGAGACGTCGGACCATTAATTTCCTCTTCAAATTTATACTTGGTGATTTTGATAATTTATGTGGTCTTAATTTGAATTTGATGATAACTTTGATATGGTTCAAAGTGAAAGAATTTAGTGCCTATAAATCAGTTGCTATTCTTCTACTAGTAGCCCACTTATGTCAATGGTTTGACATTTCATTCCTTTTTGGTTAAAAATTAAACTAGTTTAATTCTACAAGTCTCAAGTCTAATGTCTCCACTTAACAATCACATTTATGGAAGCATATGAGCTTTCTATTGATTGTTAGATTAGTAGAAAAGTAAGTCAATTCATTCTAACCAATTAAGATCCACAAACCTGATTTGAAATAATTAGCTTATGCTAGAGTTTGAATAAGCGTTAGACTAGTAGAGTTAACATGCATGCAATATTAATTTGGATGTCATATAAATGTATACAACTCATTATTATGTGCACTTATTTATAATGTTATAACGAATAAAAAAGTCAATTTCGTCGCTAACTCCCACAAAATTTAAAAAGAAGTAAACAATTAGCGATTAATATGTGGTAGATGAACATAAATTATTATCCAGGGTAAAAATATAATATTTAATAGGTAATGAAATGTACGTTGTTCAATCAAGATTATTGATTCTACAACAATCAACAAATCATAAAAGACAATACTTTTTTTTACAATCAAAAAATAAAAGTGAAAAGATAAGAATCTTTTAAAAATATTTAGATTTAGTTTTTGAGTCATCGCGTAACGTGACAACTTAATTGAAGGGGCTTCTACCGGTACACATGTATCATTTATTGTCTCGTGAAAAGTCAGCAAAATTCTTAAATGGCTAATTAATATTATTTTTAACAAAAAGTTTATCCAATCCAATCCATTCAATTCAATATAAGCATTTGTAACTGGCCGAAGACTGAGCAGTTTCTAGCCCACATGATAGGCCCATTCAATGCCGGCCAAGTTTGGGCCCATTCTCGGGTAGTCTAGTTTTTTTGGGAGTTGATAAAAAAAAATTTTGATATAATTTGGGAGTTGATAATTGACAAAAAAAAAATGCGAGTTTCTTGACTTTCTCACGTGCGTTTCACGTGACCGTTCATGGATGATCCTGGTCAGCACTTCGGTCTGAATTGATAACTATAAGTATCTTATTAAATTCTTAACATCGTGGTCGCGTGGCCTAATGGATAAGGCGCTCGCCTCCGGAGCGGGAGATTGTGGGTTCGAGTCCCACCGTGATCGGTTTTTATAAATTTTGAGTTCGAAATGTCACTGTGTCCCTGTATGGCCTGATTAATATATTGCAATAATTAACATGATCATAACTTTTAGAGAATATTCTTAAGTTTAGTCTTGCTGTATCACAATGAATGGCAAACACAACTTCAATATGAGTTCCTTGTATATAAAAATGAACAATTTATCTATTTTATCGATGCACGAGTAACTATTTCTCGATTCTGAATTTCTGATGCTAATATCATTTTGATTTATTATGATGAAAGTTACAAATTCAAATTGGCGGGTAACATGAACACGGTACACAATCATACATTGGGGTAAGTTATAAAACTTGAATGAATGTGCCAGGCTGCCAGCCAGTTACATAGTTTTAATTGGTTTTATTATATTTTCTATAAACATATTGACCAGATATATCACTCTTTACGAAAATACTAGTAAATCTACCAATTAATTCGCACAATACACAAAAATTACATGATTCAAATAAGAGCATTTGCAGTTTGCATATTGCATGCACATTAAATGTGTACACTTAAGACTTAAAAATACTCATTGTCTTTAGGTGTGTAACACACTCAAATACATATTATAAATGATGTTTCACCATCATTTTCATCACCGTTTATCATACATATTCCGACAAAATAACATGGGAATATATTACATTCAAGATTCAACCTGGTCAGAGTTATGTGTTCACGTGTTCAATAACAATAGTTTCTATTCAACTTGATCAAAGTTATGAAGTAAGTTCCCCTGCCGGGTTTAGAAAATAGTTATTGGCATATTCATGTCCAAAAAAGAAAGATAACAACTTTTTTTTGGACTTGATCTCTTGTATCTTGTTTTGTTTTTCATTATAATTGAATAAAAATATCTTAATTTTTTTTTTGGGCATATTTATGTAACATGAGGCCATTCTTAATGTCCAATCTTTTTATTTTCTCTCTTACTAACATATTAATCAAATGTCGTAAAAAAAAATGGCCGTCACTTTGTGCACGACCCTTATTAATAACGATAATGATGCCATGTTTGTATCTATACCACATATCATCAATTAATTATCCTGCAATATTTAATACATATACAATTTTTTTTTGATAAAAGGTAAGGAGATTAACAATCAACACATAGGGACAACACAGATGCATCTAAACACACACACTAAACAAACCAAACGACGCATCTACACAGCTAAACAAAGACTGACCAAAACAATCGACAACATGATCAATTGCCGGTCAACAACCAAATATATACATACAAGACTCAAAAAGAATTCTCCAGATGCTTCCTGAAAAACTCCACGCCTGCGAGGCCCTTTACAATGAAAAGAACTCTCTTGCATTCTTCACTGAAACTCAAGTCTGCATAACTGGAAGAAGGCTACACATGTATTCTTTATTTATCAACTTCCTGCCAATGGAAGCACGCCAACTTAACTCAATAAAAGGCATAACGGGGGACTAAAAGCTAGGAATATACATCTAGCCGGGAACAGTAACCGCTCAACTATGCCTCACACCCAAGGGAGTGAACGTACCACCCAAGACCGAAAAGAACTTGCAGCAATAAGTGCAGCCATATGTGAACAAAACCAAAAAAAACTATACACAACTTCAAATATAAATAAGAGACTTAATCCATTTTGGTTACTGAAAAATATATATTGTTTATGCATGGTTTCACTAAATATAGTCCAGAATTTATTAAGTGCTTAGTTAAGAGTAGTAGGTATAATTATTGTTACCATAAATATTTATTGGGAATGGAACAACAATTGAATGCATAACATTAATACATTTGATGAGTCAGCAAAAAAGGAATCAAGTGATCATAGTGTAATCCTTAGAATCAATGAATCACTGTCCTAAACAAACCCGTTACTTGTATATTATGCAATTAAAAAACCGTAAAGAAATCGATACCATTTGTTTCCGATTTCGTTTAAATATGCACGACTAGTTACTAGTCCGTCTCCGTATACTTTTGCAAATTCATCAAATGAAGTTATCGTGTGGTCACAGCTGTAGCTTATATACAGTACGCCAAGGTTACATTGTAATTGTATGTATATTTTTGAGACATAATAAATGGATATAAATAAACATATATTGATTTATTAATTATAATAAATACTGAGAAAAAGATGTACGTATTATTTTTCAGAAAAGGCACCAGTCGGCCATTGATACTTTCTCTGTGCTTCTCACGAGAGTGGTGATGACAAAATGTAAGAACTGAGGAGGAATCAAATGCGTGAGCAGTGAGCTAGCGTGCCTCGTCTCTCTCTCTCTCTCTACTGGCAACGCAGCATCAACAGCTCGTCTTTATTTGGCTGCAACTCTATCCGACGTGCCTGAACCTGCTCTGCTGCGACGACCTGCTATTACTCTTATACCTAACAACATTAAACATCTCTAGAGAGAAGGAGAGAGACGATCATAACTGCTTGCTGTCGTACGGACTGACGATTATTATTAAAAATTATTTAATCATAAAAAATCCACAATCGTAAAATAATAAATAAATAAAACCTAGTTCCTTGGAATTTTCATATTCCCGGCCGGAATGTTCGTAAGGCCCCATTTTTTCAAAAATCATACAGAAAATCAACTTTTCAAATTTCATCAAAAACATCAGAAAGAAACATATAATCAAATTTCAAACGATATGTTAACTCGGGCTTGTGCTGGTACTTGGGATGAAGTCTGATTCCGGAGGGGCGGACGACATTGTCATAGAGCTGCACAAATTCATTTTGTGTAAAACCCAACCCAACAACCCTCATTGTCGCTGCTTGGTTGATGCAGATCACAACAGTTGGCTTGAGGGATACCATGAGAGATTAGATCTATTATCAACTGTGTACTTCTTTGTTGGTGAAACAAAACCCGAGTCAGCCAGCAACTTCTTGAGAAGCAGCTTATTAACTGGCCAAGTACCAATAGACTCCTCATTTTGTTGGTGAAACAAACAGAGCGACGAATCCATTGGCACTTGCCAGTTAATAAGGATGCAGATCTGTTACAAAAATAATAACATATCTCAGCATATCGCAAAAATAAAAATATTAGTATAAACACCCGTGGCTGGACAATGCAAAACCTTAGTTTAGTCTATTATTGCTGGACTAGTTTGGAGTTTGGACTGAGGGTTAAACACCAGTGGAAGTTTCAAGGGAGACATATCATGGCTGCTGTTTGGATGACTGCGCCCATGGCTCGAAATGTAGCCATTGTTACCCTACTACTCGATCACTCACTCACTCTTATGTTAGAACACAAGTTTTCAATGAAGATGGGCTTATTTGTAGAGAAGATAAGAGAAGAGAGACGAATTTGAAAGAGAGAGAGAGATTGGAGGAGAGGCTGAGAATTGGGAGGAGGAGAGAGTAAAGTGAATGTCAGATCAATTTAATTGACCTGCAGAGGTTGATGATGATGCATTTAAGATACGAAAGTACAGAGTCTGAGGAATTGTCATCATCAGCCCTCATCATCTCTGTACGTGAGAGAAAGACCTAGCTCACTGACCATATTTTATTAAAAATTTATCTAATTAATATACAGTATGTCATGACAAAGGAAGTGCGAGAGTAGATTGTTGCCAGTGACTTGTTTGGACGTGAAGTTATTGTTGGACAGGGTGAGTCGTTGATTTTGTCTAATCAAAAGTGATATCATTGATATTTATTATGTGTTCACAGGTCAAAGAAACTTTTATTGAGGAACTAGTGAGTTTTGCGGGTTTTCTAATATGCTTATATATATATATATAGGGAAAATTACAAAAAAAAAATAATTTGTACTATTACATTATTTCAAATCGCGATTTGTACTATTTCAATTTTCAAATTAGTATTTTTGAACACTAAATTGCACACAATCAACTAACAACGTTAATCAATTATTATTAGGAAAAATGACAAAGAGGGGGTATGAACTACCACTCATTGACAAATCACGGTTCGAACTATGAAAATTGACAATTAAAGGTAATTTTTAAATATTTTAATTCTCATAGAACACTTAACTGACGGAATATCACTCCGTCAATGAACAAAGTTAACTAAACACTACAAGAAAATGTATTATAAGCTACGATTTAAATCCAACGGAATATATTTTGTTGATAATATGTATAAAACCTTCAAAAAGTTTGTTGGAAATAAATCCGTTGGAAATTTATGAATTATAAGCGACAAATTAAATTCAACGAAAATATGTTGTTGATAATATATATAAAACCTTCGAACTTTGGTTGAAAATAAACCGTCGAGATTTATATGTTATAAGCTACAAATTAAATTCTACGGAAAATATATTGTCAATAATACATACATAAAACCGTCAAAATTTGGTTGGAAATAAATCCGTTGAGATATATGTGTTATAAGCTACAAATTTAATTCGACGAAAAATATTTTGTTGATATTATATAGGGAAAACTACAAATAGGTTACTTGAACTACCATCCTATTTCAAAACAAGTAATGAACTATTTAATTTTTCATATCAAGTACTCAGAGACCAAATTATAATTAAAAACATTTAAAAAAACAAACACAGTTAACAGTCATGTGTTTGATTATTAACGGAGTTATAAAAAAAAGTATTAACATCGCCCTATCACTACACTGAACCAAGATGATTTGAATATACCAGACCCAGAGCATCATTCCCAGCACTGAACAAACACTTCGATTCTGCTCTGCAAAATCATCCAAGCAGAGCAGCAGCCGCATGAAACTTCACCTTCATTATTTACTCAATGCTCTGTTTTCCTCAACAACCTTCACTCCCTTCAGCTCACCAAGTACTTCAGAGTGTCCTGCTTGAGTATATCTGCCCCAGGTGATTTTGATATCATCAAGGCCCTTTCCGGTGAACAGTAAGTTTTGTTTCAGCCCGCTTCACATTTCATGGTTGCAGAGTCATATACTTGAAATGAGAATTCACCATTTCAAGTGAGCGTCCTCCTCCTCATAATCCAGTTCGGACACATTGTAAGTTTGTAATCTTCGGTTGACCCAGATATTAATATGACGATGATTATGACACAAGCTTGTGACAAGATAAAAATACCCCAAGCTCGTTGGGGGTGAAAAGATTATCAACATACATAAAATACCATGGTTTCTGCTGCACAGTTTGTGACACTTTGAAAGCATGTAACTTGGACTTGGTTCAGTTCAGTGGTAAGGCGATGATTTATATGTTAGTTTTAAAATTGATTTGGTTACATGCTTTTAAATCAGCCTCGAGTAGGTGATTATTAAAACCGTTGAGGCGATGACGATCACCATGGCGGACTGAAGTCGATCCAGTCCAGGAATCTCTCATTGACACCATGGCAGCTGTTTGCTGCTATTTCCGTGTTAGAACTAGTAGCTGCTGCCGCGACCGAAAGTGGAGGAACAGAGGTCGAGTGAACTGGGGTCTGGCGAGGCTGGTATGTGGACGAAGTTCGCTATTGTTGGTGAGCTGAAGGGAGTGAAGGTTGTTGAGGAAAACAGAGCATTGAGTAAATAATGAAGGTGAAGTTTCATGCGGCTGCTGCTCTGCTTGGATGATTTTGCAGAGCAGAATCGAAGTGTTTGTCCAGTGCTGGGAATGATGCTCTGGTATATTCAAATCATCTTGGTTCAGTTTAGTGATAGGGCGATGTTAATACTTTTTTTTATAACTCCGTTAATAATCAAACACATGACTGTTAACTGTGTTTGTTTTTAAATGTTTTTAATTACAATTTGGTCCCTGACTACTTGATATGAAAAATTAACTTGTTTTGGAATAGGATGATACTTCAAGTAACCTATTTGTAGTTTTCCCTATTATATATATAACCTTCAAACTTTAGTTGGAAATAAATCCGTTGCGATTTATGTGTAATAAGCCACAAATAAATCCGTTTACTACAAAAAAAGTTCATTTACACCAAATAATCACACAAAATTAAAAATCACTTGTTACCAGTTAGAACCAAAATAAAATAGATTTGTCATATAATTAATTATACAGAACTGTAGATTGATTAAAGTTGTGACAAAAATGAAAGAAAAATTGGACGCACATGGTAGCATTTGAACTCGTATAATTTAGTAAAAATAAAATTCAACAAAAATTGTGTGCATTGGGTTATGATTTTATTATTTTGATTAAACTTCAACAAGTAAGTTATTATCTAGTTATTATATTAGTTTAGTGATTCATAAATAAAGTATATATACATAAATAAACATAAGAAGACAAGATAAGTCATGTAGTCTAGTAGTTTGAGTGTGTTAAGGTTGAGAGAGCTAGGGTTCAATTCCTAGCAAATGAAATATTTAATTAAAAAATTTAAGGGCGGATCGCGAGGGGAGGGCGTCCGGCGAGGACGTGGTGGCCCGGTGGGAGAGCTCCGTCGAGGCGGTGGGGGGAGGTCTGGCGAGGAGGTGGATGTCCGGTGGGGAGGTCTTCCTAGTGGGTGGCGAGGCAATCGGCGAGGGAGCTCCGGCGAGGCGGCGAGTGGAGGCTTTCCGGCGATGTGGCGGCATCCGACGAGTGTATAATAGTAAATACATTTATTACTTACCACCTTTAAAAGCAACGGAATAATTCCGTAGTAAATAATAAAAAGGGTATAATAGGAAATACATTCAATTGCTACAACCTTAAAATCAACGGATTATGCGTCGATTTTCTTGATTTTTTCACTCTCTTAATTTGATATAATCAACAGAAATATCCGGTGTAAATGACGTTAAAACCGACGGATGTGATAAAATCAACAGTCATATAACCAACAATTTTCCAACGGAATATTCCGTCAATTTTAAAAACATTTCCTTTGAAAAAAATGTAAAATCAACACAATCGGGCGTTGATAATAAGCATTTTTCTTGTAGAGAAATGAATGAATTGAAAAAACCTTCTTGCCCTTAATTATGAAATTGAAGATTCAAATATTTTGAAATTGCCCCTAATTGTCAATTTTCATAGTTCGTACCGTAATTTGTCAATGTGTGGTAATTCATACCCCCTCTTTGTCATTTTCCCTTACTATTATCATTTAATCAAAATCATTTAATTTAACTCACCCTAATATAATAAAAACTTTTCTATTATTGATTCAATCAAATTACAATATGAATTTCTTCCTCACTACTGTTCAAAAATAAATTTAACCGATATTTTTCCTATTGAGCGAAATGATATGTGGGTACAGATCGTTATCGTCACTCGTCGATCCCTAAAACTATTTCTCCTAAAGCCGCCATCGCCAAAATCTAATCGATTTGAAATCGGAAGTGGATTGATGGGGAAGATCTGATCGAGCTACGGTACGTTATTGTAATTTGATTGAATCGTGAAGGAAAAATTTATATTACATTAGGGCAGTGTGCTCACAAATAGATTAAATTATTTTTATTAAAGAATAATAATTGTAAACGGTATTCATTAACGGCGTTAGTTTATTGTGTGCAATTTTAGACCAAAAAGGTGGTAGTTTATCGTGTTCAATTTAGTCCAACAATACTAAATTGAAAATTGAAAAAATCCAGGCCGCAATTTGAAATACTTTGGTAGTCCAGGTAGTCTTTTTGTAATTATCCCTATATTATCTATATATTATTACTATAATATTACTTGGGTAAAAATAGGAGAAGTAGAGAAACGGAATTTCCCCTCTCGTCTTTAAGAAGATGTAAAACACGTTATGAGTATCGATATATGTCACTATTACTACGTACTGATATACTTGTGGAGATGAGCTAACGGTTGCACACGCATCATTGCATTCACAACATGAGATGGTTCTGGCAAGGAATGACCCATACTCTGATATGGTAACATAAGATTAATTAAATACATTTAAATGGTAGAGTTATGGTCAAATAAGTAAAATAAGATAATTCACACATAAGAGCATATACACCCATGCACTTTGATAGTATTTGTGAGAGGAGGTGCAAGGCAAAACCAAGCTTAAATGTAGCACCTCCTTTTCAAAATATAGCACTTCCTCCATAGGACCCCTCTTCAATATGAATGTGTGTATATGCTCTAAGACGGAAATATTACACAGCAACTATATATATCAAAGAGTAGTCCATCATGGTACAAAACTACAATCTTTCTTATCCTCTAAAAAACTCCAAAAAGGAAAAAATGATAACTAATAAAGCATCAGTATTCTAATCCGATGCTTTTTTATTCGAGTATAAGTCTACTGATTCAACTGTCTTTCGCGAATGGTGGATCTGGATCTTGTGAAATGAATTTGTGATTGCCCTCTATTTAGAGGTTGTTGGAGCATAAAGTGCCATCTAGGCAAAACAAGAATCTGTACAAGAAGATGTCAAAGTGATCTTTGCTAGCATCTGTGCAAGATCTCTCTTTCAGTTCCGAAAAATCAGCACAGATCTTTCAGTTCCGAAAAATCAGCACATCACCTTGTTTTTCGATCAGATGTTCTCAATCAAATATATCCGACTGCCACATCATCAAAACCAATTCTTAAGAGATAAAGATATGCAGATCAAGATCAGATATCATCCGAAATCTTTCCATATCTTATCTAGGGTTTTTGAAGATCAAAACCCTAGAATCACACGGCTATATAAAGGAGGCTAGGGCTCATTATTTCATGTGCAACAATTGAGAGAGACGCCGTGTGAAGGAGCCTTCAATCTGTGAGCTGAATTCGTGATCCAAAGCTTTGAGTCGTCAAGCTTTCATCGAAGGATTGAGGCCGCAAGTTGGTAAGCAACTTGCCTTCTTTACTTGAACTCATACATTGTTGCTGCGCTCAACTTCTTCCAGAGTTCAAGTGGTGTTGTCGCTGCACTGTACTGTCCTGTACTTGTAGTTCGACTTACACAAAAGACGACCATTACTGCAAGGAGAATGTGCTATGGTAGATTCAACTGTATCAGCCTCAGGAGGAGGTATGGACGTACAAGACGAGAGTCTTCGGATCTAAGGGAAGCTTAGATCACCCAATTCACTTGGAGGGTAGTATAGGGGATCAGTAGTTTGGAAGGCTGTTCAAACGTCAATCTGTACTATATACCGTAATAGTGGATTGTTCCTTGGACTTGGGAGAAGTCCCCCAGACGTAGGCTACATTGAGCCGAACTGGGTCCTTTACTGTTTTGCATTTTATTTTTGATTATCTTAGTCTGTGCAACCAACTGTACCACAGGGTGACCTTCATCTAGCTGGTACAGTTGAGCTCATCTCACGCGTAGCTATTTCAGAGGTCTTATATTCACCTTTGATGTAAATATAAGTTTTTCATCAACTATAATTATGCAATTTAAAATGTTATAGTTGCCCTCGATTCACTTTTGATTGCCCATTGTTACGTGAATATACTTGCACCAAAAAGTTAATATAGTTCCATTGTTACGTACTCTTCAAGTAGTCGAAAATATTTGTATTTAATATTAATATGACTATTCTCATGGGACAATTTTGATGGTATATGTGTCTTGTGTTGTTTTTATATAAATATTTCCATTATCGTAGTGCCTCGTAATCGTATTGCGGTCAGAATTCGATTTTTCATCATATCATCACTTCCTGAGTATAGCCTCTTCAGTGCGTCACAAATCTACTTAGTCAATATATTTTGTAGCGGAACATCTTCTTATATATAATCTTGAGAGTTTGGATCATATGAGAAATGACATCTTTGTGAGAAACAAGAAAAATTAAGAAGCGTCCGATTGATTATCTGACGGTTACGATTCAACCAATATATTTGCAACTATTTTAGGAATAAAATATGCAATCAGGGTATATTCGTAATTTGACTTTTCTAATTTTAGAAAAGATCCGATTGTTTCGCACACGTTCGTGCGGTTTGGTTTTCGAACTACGCTCTTATGTTTCATCTCGGAAATCGTTCGCATTGATATCTTCAAACCACAGCTTTGTAGCAGTCGTAGTATCAGGCAAAGCTAAAGATGCAACGACTTTGGACTGGTCGGCAGTCAAAGATGATGATTAATTGTGACCAGAATCGTCGCTAGGGTTGCTGTCGTGGTTAGAGGATCGGAATCCGACATCTTTCTTTCTTTCACTCTTCTCCAATTTTGTTTCACTGCAGAGCTTTGGATTGGTCCGCAGTCAAAGATGATGATGAATTGTGACCAGAATCGTCGACATGGTTGCTGTCGTGGTTAGAGGAATCCGACATCAGTGGATTTGTAACATGACTGGTCTGTTACAAATCCTACAGGGGAAGATCGGCCTACAATATAATTGAAGGAGAAAAATATATCTCATATCTCAAATGCATGGTGCTGCCCTCTTTTCAAACGCCACTCATCTATCTTTGTGGGCATGATTTTGTCGATACAGATGCAGCGAAGGGCAACTGTTGCACCCAGAAATGAGATGCTTGCTTTGTCTTTTTGTGTTTATTGATAGCATTCTGTTACTTGAAATTTCACCTCCGTTCTTGAGTTGTTCTTCTGTAGACAAATACTGAGCAGCCCTCAAGTATCAACACATTTTATTTCATGATATATTCAAAGAACGGTGAACTGTCTATCAATATTGAATCTCTATACGATATTTTCATAACTTGTTTAGCACAGAAAAGTAAATCAGAAACATTGTAATTCATTGCTTACAATTTCACAGTGATTTTTTTTGTAACAAACAAATTGAGATCCGAAGTTGTCTACGTAGAATTTGTAACAGACCAAGTTGGGTAAATGCGTAGAGTAATACATATAATTCGTAGCACAGTGACACAGTAGAATAGAGCATGTAATTTTAAAATGCGTAGATTAGTACATAAATTTTGTAGCAGTCATGTCTTGGTGCTTCGCGACTAAAATGCGTATCAATTACAAAGAAAATTTGTAACAGACCAAGTTGGATAAAATGCGTAGATTAATACATAAAATTCGTAGCGCAGTGACACAGTAGAATAGAGCATGTAATTTTAAAATGCGTAGATTGAAAGGTGATTTTAGCTGCGGTCCTGGTAGTAACTCTCTCGTTGATCTTGGAATCGGCTCAGGACATGCAATGGGATTTGGATCGAGCACTTTTGCGCATTGGTCGTCACTCAATCTTGCTGCTTCTTCAATAACTTGAGTAGGCAGGTCCATGATCTCATCAAAATTGGGTTGTGGATTTGGCAGATTAGGATTGTTGAGGGCATTGTCCTGTCCCCTTGTATGCAGCTCACTATGTCTTTCATTTGCCTTTGTATGTGATTATGATGCATTGGCAGTCGGTGTTTTATATACATCTAGTGATAGCTCGACCACTGTTTGGCTCTGTTCAATAGGACCTTGTGGGTTTTCAATGTCCAATCTGCATTTCATAGTGGATGGTTGTCGTAGTTCTTTAGGGGATGCTTGATCTTTGTGCGGGGTGTTTGCATCGCGGACTGGTTCTTGAATAATATTATGCAACTCTTCCAATAAGGGTTCCTGTGATGAATGTCGGCTCTCTCCCTTCTGTCTTTTATTTTCTCTGTAAGTGTGACAGGCCGTCGTTGTGACCTGCAAATTTACAATTTATATTTTCCACTACTCGTGGCTTACTAAAAGATTAGCAAAGCGATAAGTAGGGGTCGAACCCAAGGGAGTATGGTTGGAACTAGTTGTTCTTTGAAAAAGAAAGAAAATAAAGACAATTGGGGTCTTGTTGAGGTTTTAGTGCTGGAAAGTAAAGTGCGTAGAGTAAATGACTGAAAAGTAAAGGTGCGGAAAAGTAAAGACTTGAAGGACCAAGTCTGAGACAATAAGTAAATGTGCGAGAAATGTAAAGTGCTTGAAGGACCAAGTCTTAGACGATAAGTAAATGTGCGAGTAAGTAAAGTGCTGAAATTAAGGACAATAAGTAAAGTGCGAGGCTGAAAATTGAAAGGAAACTTTGTGAGAGAAATATTCAGTCTAGGGTCTCAACTTGTGATACTTCCATCATAGACTTCTCATGATCTCTTTTACATTTCTATGTGTGATTATTCCGACAAAGGTGATAACCCAAATACCCCGACAAAGGTGGTATTCCACACTCTCAACTTGTCAAGGTGTCATGTGGTTGCCCCGACAAAGGTGACTTCCCTAGTACCCCGACAAAGGTGGTACTCCACAACAAGCTTGACAAGCTTAGAGCTTCTAGTCCTCTACTAGAACGAACAACTCGCAAAGGTGTTGCTCAAACTAGGTGTCACTATCTACCTTTGCCGCAAAGCATCCAGTAAATATTGACTATAGGGATCATTTAGCTCGGCTAAGCTTTGTGGCAAAATATCCACTTAGCCTTGCCGAATGATCCTTGAAATGAAATTGAGGACTAGAGAAATGTAAAAGGCATTAAGAACTCAAGTCTCAAGAAATCGGCACAAGGATTGAAACCCTATACCGAATATGAGCTTAGCTACTAGTATCCATTGAAGGGAATACCATAGCTTGAGAAAACAAAGATTTTGGAATGAAACAAGTGCAAGTAAGTAAATGCAAAATGTAACAAGATCAAGTAGAGAGAAGTTGGAGCTTTATTCAAATGCAAGTGCTACAAGCTTTAAGTAACAAAGGATCAAAACTAGAGAGATTTCATGTATTGATGTCTCTTTGATTCAAGAGGAGTGCTCCTCTATTTATAGGGCAAGGGATGGGCGGCTACATACTTCATGGAGAAGGAAAGCTCTCATTAGCCAGCCGTTTTTAAGCTTGCTGGTGCTAAGTGTCAAGCTTTTAGGGGCTTCCTTCATCCTTAAGCTAGCCGCAATTAAGCTAGTTGGTGCCAAGTGGTAAGTGTTGGAGCTTTCCTCTTCACAAGGGTTAGCCGCAATTTGACCTAGGTGCTTTGCTTGGAAGGCGAGATCATCCGAGTCTTTTGATATTTAGAACAACTTGGTCGAGCCAAATTTGTCAGTTTCGCCTGTTTGGTCGAGCGACTTGATTTCGGTGTCTATGCGCGCGGGGCCTTTACTTTGGAATTGGGCTAATCTGCCAATCTGCTCGGGCGTTTTGTCTGGGAAGCAAGATTGTCCAAGTTGTTGGGCATTCCAAACATCTTGGTCGAGCCAGATTTTCCAGATTCATCCGTCGGGTCGAGCGACTTGGTTTGGGTGCCTATGCGCGCCGGGCCTTTGCCTTGGAATTGAGCTAACTGCCAATTGGCTCGGGCATCCTTCTTGAGTCTCCGATAAAGTCCATCTTATTTGTCATTTTGAATAGTTTGCTCGAGGTAGATTCATCAGACTTGGTGTTTTGCTCGAGAAACTTGAATTTGGACTTGCATAGCTCGGCAGGCGCACTGAGATGCTGGGCGCTGGCGCTGGGCTCGGGCGCGACCTGGGTTTCTTGGGCGCTTTTGAGACTAGCGATCTTTTTAGCATAAAAATCCCTTTTTAAGCTCGTTTCCACTTTACTTCTCAACGTTACCTGAAACACAAAACAACCTCAACAAGTACATGTTCAAGGGACTTAAGTGTTTAATTTGGTGGGTTTAACACTTTAACTGATATAATGAGTCATACAAATACACCCCATCAAAGTGCCAATACATTTCCAGACCTCTTCATTTGTTTTCTTGATTTTGTCTTGAAATTTGGACTGACATGTTGCTTCTTTATAAGCAAGGTTGTAGTTTTCAAGTGCCGCTATTAATATTTCAGCAGCCTTTTCATGATATGTCACAAGTCCCTGTAATGAATAAATAAGTAAGATAACATAAGACTATATGCTAATTTTAATCAGCACACTGGCAGCTTGTAATACAATAGATATATTTTTGAATTGAACGCCAAGCAATATAAGCATGTGGTTATCACTGATAAGAAAACTTACAAAAGGTGTACTCTTTGCCCCAACCTTCGCTCGTTCTTCCTTGTCTTTACATGTAACAATCTCCAGAGACTGAGAAATACTTGCATCTTTGTACTATTTAGATATGAAACCAGTATGTGAATAGTGTTTTTTCTACGAATGCTATGTAGCGTAATACGCATTATAGATGGAATCCGCAATTGTTATCAAAATTTGAATATACTAATACGCATTATAAATAAATGAATAAACTTCTACGAATTTTCAATACTGGGATACACATTTTAATTTGAAATGTATATCATGTAAACAAAGTCCTTTCTACGCATTTTAGTAAGTGCAATACGCATTATAATGAAGATATCAACTGTGAACTTACCATATGTGTCTTCTACACTCTAATATCCATTTGTTCTTCTTCGTTGTAGTTTTGGACCACTTTAGGTGAATGATCAACGCTCACATGTTTGTCGCTGTCTTTCCCCTGTTATGATAGGTGGAGATGAAAAGAGTGTCAAATACACGAGCACGTTACGAATTTTAAATAGCAGTCTACGCATTATAAATATATTGTTTAACTTTATTTGAAAATGTTATAATGAGTAGCAGAAAATAGATGCTACATTCTGTTAGAATCAGCATTACATCTACGCATTTTATTCTAAAATTATCAATCTATATTTGGTAGCCTTTATAAGAAGACTGATAAAACTCACAGTGAGCGTCTTCTTCCCACTAATTTCTCCTGGTACTTTTTTGTGCTTGTTTGTCGTTTGAAACCTTTTCAGATGGCTGAGTAATACTTGCTGGTTTGTTCCGTTCTAACATGGTAGTTCCTTTACCGAATCCACCCTGTTTAGGCTTGGGAAAGTTTTGATGATCTTTCGGAACTCCATTTGACAAGACAATTTGTAAATTATTGTCTACGAAATCATCATCGCTGTTTGCAGAATGGCCATCAATATTGGATGATTGTCGCTGTCTACTTGCTGCAAAAGCAGTAATATACAAAATTAAAATTTATTCCCATTGTAGATTGCATCATTATTAAAAAAACAGTAAACACAAACCACCATATCATAGCATAATCGCTAGTATAGTTTAAAATGCATATGCCTTAGCATTTGGAAACAGCAGAACTGGTACACATATTGAATAAAAAGACACGCATTACAATTTACAGCACTTTGAATTGAAATATACGCATTTTATTTTTTCATATTTCGTAGTTTTGAACGGCCATGATCAAACAATATGTACCTACTTTTTCAGACTACGTAGATTTTTCTGCAGATGCATTTGCGTCTTTTACTTTGCTTGCTGAGGCGCAACCACCGACCGTCGACGGAATTTACTTAAAGTCTTCAGTAAAACCTAAAATTTGTAGAGACGCCAAAATTTGTTGAAATTTCTTAACACTTAAATTGGTACAAACATCTTCAAAATTCGTAGACACATTTGAATTCTAATTTACTTCACGTTTAACCCTAGAATGATTTTTCGACATACCGTAAACTTGGGACGAAGTGTTCGTCTGTTTCTCTTGGTCCGCCATTAAATTCGTCGCTGGTGGTAAACTTCTAGTCGCCTCCTGCTTTTGATTTTAGTCGCCTTTACTATGGGTCGCCATCGCTCGTTTTCCTCAGTTTGAAACGAGTAATATGCGTAATGCGGTATAGTGATCTGCGCGAGAGAAAAGCGGGATTAGGGTTTAGTTCATTTTTTGTCTTCCTAATTTGCCCTTTTGACGTATTAAATTATTAAACAAATACGAATTTTAATTTAAAACAACCCTAATCTTAATCGTACATTTATTTGATCGAACGACTATTAAAATTTCATATTTCTCATCTAACTATCCCTTCTCACCTGATCTTAACTCATAATCTTGATTCCAATTAATTAGTATATGTATATGGTTGTCTACGCGTCATGTTCTCATTTATTATCATACACATTCTTTTATATAGTAAAATCAATTACTCTCACCAGAGCATTCAAGATGTGTAACATATTCAAATATAAATTATAAATGATGTTTGAACATCATATTCATCACCATTTATCAAACATATTCGGACAAAATAATTTGGGAGTACATTACATTTAACCTGATCAGAGTTATGTGTTCATGTTCAATGACAATAATTTCTGTTCAACTTCATCAAAGTTAGAGCATGACTCCACCATGACTAAAAAAACATGTCATCTATCTCTCCCATCCACTTATCTCTCATTTAGTCATGACTCATGATCTAATTGGTCATGGACATCCCATCACTTATCTCTCACTTAGTCATGACTCACATTCGGATTCATATACCTTTATTTCTAATTTAATGATATACTAAGAACATACTGAAATTAACTTTATTGGACATACTTATTTGTATTGCGATTTGAATGGTTTAATAATTGATAAAAGGCAACGTGCTACAAGCTTGAGTCTCAGTTATATCCCACTCCATCGATTCGTATCTTCCATCACGCGCAGCCTTGAATGCGAGGAAAGACTTCCAATTTGCATCGACAAACTTCACTTTGTATTGATATTTAGTTGATCCCGAAAAATTTACACTGAACACGACAAATACTGTAGCTACAGTATCTTCACTCGACCAGCATTGTGCTATCATAACAACCTGTTAAAGAGCCGAAGATGAACTTTACCATTGCTGACCAATAGCAATGAACAATTACGAATCATGAACAATAACCCTCTCATTTTGACGTCTATTATTAACTTTTTGTTGAAAGAAAGTGTTAAATCTGAGTTTGGAATAGATGTGCCATGTATAGTGTTTATATTCATATGCATCAGATCATATACAATCTCTTATATCAGTCAAAGTCAATTAATGCTGCATAAGTAATTTATTTAATTCTTCCGCTATTGAATTTAGTTAACAAATGTATTTATAGTATTTAAAAGTATTTATGAATGATAAATGAGATTTTTTGTGGCATTGTATTTATGTTAAATACAAATGTACAACCAGAGATGTTTTCGGAAACGATTTGTGAAGTCATTAACTTAGTCGTTTCTTTCTGTATCTCCATGCAACTTGAATACGCCGTGCATCAAGTCTTCTTCAATAAGCTGATTCATACCTGTCAAAAGTCATTTTGGCATCAAGTAATCAGTAGTCATCCTGGCATCAAATAACAAAATAAGCATTTTGCAGCATCACCCCCCACAAAATTCTTGGACGCGAGGATTCTGCAAAATTCTTGAGTACCTTATAGCATCTAGGACGCGTGGATTTTGCAAAATTCTTTAGTACAGACTAATTACCACTTCAATATCCACAGCTCGGAGACTGAATGTTTGTACGTTTGTTATGCAGCTAACCAGCTTGTTGCTAACTAATCTCTGTCCCAGAATCCTCATCTTTTTAGCATCTGCAGAAAACAAGTTAGAAAAGTGAGTAAATATACTTTACTGAAAACATCCCCATAAGGAGACAAAATGGGATACATAAATCGAGTTTCCTAAGCATTAACTAAGTGATTTGTTACATTGACAGAGTATGCTTCAGTTTAAACATATATGTTACCTTCGTTTATTGGTGATTGCTCCAAACACCATGATACAAGCTCTTCACCACAAGCATCCCCTTCGGACAGAATCACTTCATTTCCATCCTCCCCGCGACTTACCATTTTTCCACTCACAATGAATAGCATCTTCTCAACTGGTCCATTCGGGAAAAAAATTGTGCTTCCTTTAACGTATGTCTTTTGTTTTAGGAGCTCATGGATTGAATCTAACATTGGTTCATCCATCAAGGATAATATTCTAACCTGAAAAAAGAGTCCTGTCAATTTACATCACAAAGTTGCCTTCACGAACTTATTACAAACATCCGACTTAGCAACCTAATGCAGTAGCCTAACATTGTGATATATCTCCTTATTTAAAGGGTTGTCATGGTGAGATCTTAATGTCATAAATTTTCCTACCCAGATTTGTTATAATTTGTAAGTCCCACCCAGACTTAAACCTGCACTAAACTAGCCTAATGCTTGTCTTTTACAAATTTGATTACAACATTCAAAAGTAACTAATTAAGTATGCATAGCAGTATGTTTTTAGGAAGACTTATTATGCTATATAAAGGGTAGCAATGGCATAGAGGCAAGTATAAGCTCAAGGGGTCTGTTCATTTTGTTCATAATTTCTTTATAGACTCTCATTCTCAATTGTAAAAGCTTGGGTAAGACTGATAGGAAAACTAGGGATAGGGGGTTTTGATCCAATTTTCTTGTGTTTTTTTTTCATAGTATAATTTGGAGGCATCCTTTCCCGGTTTACGAACACTGCTGGGTATTGCAGTGTTACTTTGTAGTAGTATTTTGTTCTAATTTCTAATTAAAGCAAATATTGGTTGGTGGTAGCTTGGCTAATGAATTGGGCTCAATTCCATTCAAATCTGTTTTGTGAAGGAATCAAGTGCTATCAATATCAGGACTAAATTATTACTTGCAGTTTCAATGGGAAGATGAATTTTATCAGCCTTTCAAATGTAAATGATTTTGTAGCAAATAAATGTAACCTGTTTTTTTTTCTTTTTTAATATACTGTAATTCCTGAAAATACCAAAGGCAAAAAAAAGTTACCTGAAGTATAATATGAAGCAAGTACATAATGTCCGTGAAGCTTCTCAAAACGACGCATCTATTGGAACTTGGCCGGTTAATAAGGATGCAGTTCTGGTTCAGTTACAAAATAATAACATATCAGCATATTGCAAAAATAAAAATAAAATATAATGGAAGTAATAGTATAAATTATGGAAAATAATTTATATATATTATTTTTATAAATGTACTGCAGTGAGCATAATTATTGCCACAAAATAATATTACATGGTTAGTCATTAACAATACAATTATATGAAAGAGACATGCTGAATTTAAGTCATATAGTGTGATGAATGAGAGTGGTATAGACATTTTTGCTCACATCATCAGTACAAAACAATTGAATAGTAGAAAACATACTGTTAAGTTTTGGTTGCATTATTATTGTTTAGCATAAAAATTGAGTTGGACAAAAACTCCAAGTGAAGTCCAAAAACAGAGTATCTAGAAATGATATGAAGCGTGAAAATGTTTTGGAAATTATAAATAAATGATTGTTGCATGCATGCATGCACAATCAGATCAGAAGGGAGTTATAAAGAAGAATTCAAACAAAGTGGGGGTAAATGTATTTTTTTTTCTTTTTGATGGGGTAAATAGTTTAAAAATATAAATACCTGACAAATATACTGACGCATTGTTGATACTTTTGCAGATGAAACAAAAAAAGAGCAGTGTCAGAGAAGTAGGTTAGCGTGACGTATTTCAATTGCGCGCGCAGTAGTGTCAGAGAAAATCTTGGAAAGATGATTTGATTAGATCATGAAGATGAATGAAATTAAAAAAAAAAGTGATAACCTATCAATCAATAGTAGGTCATGAAGAGTTTTTTTTTATACAGAGCATATTACACTGTATTAATGACAATTGACATCTGACCGTCATTCTTTTCTCCTTAACTTTTAGATAGAGAGGGATTGTACCTTCTCAGTAGCTTTGCGCGGTGGTCTCCCGCCTCCTATCGAAGATCTTCTTGGGGGAGTTTGTGATTTGTTACGAGAATTGACATCCTCGATTTCAAACAAGTTTGCAGACTGTCTTCTCACACATGGCCTGGATCAAGAAAATGACATTATTACTCAACACGGTCAAAGCTGAATATTTAATACTAAAATCTACCCAGTGCAGTTCATCAGTACCCGAGGAAAAATGTAAGTACCAAGTTCAAGCACATAAGACATAAGTAATGAAAACAAAAGAAATAAGTACCTTTTCGTTTCAGCAGTGTCTTGTTCGGAGACAGGTTTGATGGTGGAAGAGCTCATAACTGCAGTTTAGCGGACAAGATCACAAGTTATATATTTAAAAAAATCCAGTAGTTTTCTGTAAACTCTTTTGAGTAAAGGGATTCAGTAAATACATCTGCTTCTGATGGTGCGGTTTCTGTTATTTTGGTTAGGCTTCTCATCCTTGCTCATGTCCGCATCTTTTTTGTCCTCTTGAGTCCTCTTAGCTTTAAGCATAGCCTCCTTGCAGGAAAGCTCGTGCTGCAAAGCTTTGAGCCTCTGCCTTCCAACATTAACCTCGGCTTGCATCTGGCTGTTGGACTGCGCAATAAAAAGAAGTAAAACGACACAAAGATCGTAGAGAAGAGATGGGCGAATTTGAAAGAGAGATTGGGGAGAGAGGCTGAGAATTGGGAGGAGGAGAGTAAAGTGAATGAATGTCAGATCAATTTAATGTGAAAGTAGACTTTAATTGAGCGCTGCAGAGGTTGATGAAGATGCATTGAAGATGAGAACATGATGAACAGAAAAGAGAAAATAATAATAATAATTGCTGGCTGGCTGGTGATGATGATTTGCATTCTTATAAATATCTCAACCTTTTAGATTTGTATTTTAACATTCAAATAATTATTTCTATACCTCTCTTTCCAATGTATTTAACTTGTAAAGTTTCAATTTGCTCAATTCTATTCAAAATATATACTCCACCTTCATTTTTGACCCACACACACCACTTACTTCACTTTTTTTTACACAATTTTCCAACATATATTTGTACTCTATTATTATTTTTTGTGTAACAACTGGTCTCGTACTATGGAACACTAATTATAGCTTATGAAAAAACTTATACCACCATAAAGTGAATATAATTCAATTGTTACGTATTCTTTAAGTAGTCGAAAATATTTATATTTAATATTAATATGATTATTCTCATGGGACAATTTTGATGGTAGATGTCTCATGTGTTTTTTTTTATATAAATATTTTCATTATCGTAATCCCTCATATTGCGATAATCCGATTTTTCTTCTTATCCTCACATCCTTGAGTGTAACCTTCTCCGTGCGTCACAAATCTCCCTAATCAGTTTTGTAGCCATATTGATGTGGTGTGTACACAGTTAAACATGATAAGGAATGATAATGGCGTGGTGTTAAGAGAAACACATGACAAATATTATGGGTAACATAATTATATAGTTGTTAATTTTATGTTTACAACTTGGCATGTCATATGTCAGTTTGTAGATTAGTTTTTTTTGATATAGGCTAATAAGCCATTCAGGACACAAAGAAGCTTACATCATTTGAACAGGAATCATCTACCCAGCTGTAAAAAGATTCTTTTTACTATGAGAATTTTATTTTGGATAGGTTTCCTTTTACTATTTGAGGATTCCTGAATTTTGCTTTGACTCCCACTTAAAAATTATATACAAATTAATAGGAATAGAAGAATTTATTTTTTGATTCAGCTACTCTGGTTGGTAGGGAAAGTAGGATTCTTGCCAATATGTGAAAGTAGACTTAATTGAACTGCAGAGGTTGATGATGATGATGCATTTAAGATGAGAACATGACCAAAATTGAACAGACCAGAGAAAAAAAAAATTGAGGTGGTTGGTGATGATGATTGGCATTCTTTTAAATATCAACCTTCTTCTTTTTTTGATGGATTTAAACATCAACCTAAAAACAAAAATTGAGGTGGTTGGTGATGATGATTTGCATTCTTTTAAATATCAACCTTCTTTCTTTTTTTGATGGATTTAAATATCAACCTTTTAGATTTGTATTTTACCATTCAAATAATTATTTCTATACCTCCTCTTTCCAATGTATTTAACTTATAAAGTTTCAATTTGCTCAATTCTATTCAAGATATATACTCCACCTTCATTTTTGACCCACACACGCCACTTACTTCACTTTTTTTACACAATTTTCCAACATATATTTTTACATTATTATTTTTTGTGTGTAACAACTGGTCTCGTATTATGGGACACTAATATGTAATACTATTCTTTATAAATTCACTATTTTAAACGACCTAATTTTACCAACAACAAAAAACAACGTAATCTTTATTTGTCTTGATTTATCAAATTAAACAGCTGGCCTCTATTTTTCATTTAATAATTAACTAACTGTCTAAAACATGCCCGTTATTATTTGACTGAAACTATATAATTATAGCAGAGATTAATTAAATACATTTAATTGGCAGAGTTATGGTCAAATTCACACATAAGACCGAAATATTACACAGCAATTATATATATCAAAGAGTAATCCATCATGGTACAATACTACAATCTTTCTTATCCTCTAAAAAATTCCAAAAGGGAAAAATGAGAACTAATAAAGCATCAGGTATTCTAATTGGATGTTTTTTTTATTCGAGTATAAGCCTACTGATTCAACTGTCTTTCGCGAATGGTGGATTTGAGAATCTTCTGAAACGAATTTTTTTTAATGATGAAACAAATTTTTAATTGCCCTATATTTAGAGGTTTTATATTCACCTTTGATGTAAATATAAGTTTTTCATAAACTATAATTATGCAATTTATAATCTTATATTTGCCCTCGATTCACTTTTGATAGCCCATAATTATAGCTTATGAAAAACTTATACTTACACCAAAAAGTGAATATAATTCCATTGTTACGTACTCGAAGTCGAAAATATTTATATTTAATATTAATATGATTATTCTCATGGGACAATTTTGATGGTAGATGTGTCCTCTGTTGTTTTTACATATAAATATTTTCATTATCGTCGTCCCTCATATTGCGGTGGAAATCCGATTTTTCTTCATATCCTCACTTCCTGAGTGTAACCTTCTTAGTGCATCACAAAAAAAAACTTTCCCCTTCTATCTCCCGAAAGCTCCAGAAAACTCTCAACCCCGCGGCTCAACTTTCACCGTCTCTCTTAGCCCTTCTCTGCGACACAACTCCTCTCCTCACCTCCTTCCCTCCTCCTCTCTTTCCCCTCGCCGGCGGTCGGCAGTTCCTTTCCCCAGCGTCGGCGTCCCTTGCCTTCCTCGATGGCTGGCCACTTAAGCGCGGTTCCGACTGATTCCGGCTCCTGTGTATAGGGATTAGGGAATATAAAATTCAATTTTGTAGTAGGGATTAGGGAATATAAAATTCAGATTTATAAAATTCCGTTATTCTTGTTTATTAATTTATATAAATTAATTTAAATTAATGTGTTGATTTTAAAAAAATGATAGTAGGAAAATCACACTCGCCCCCTCTTTGGAACTTTTTATAGTTCGGCCCACACATTGGAATTAGGCGATAGTTCAGGTTTGACTGTGCCCCTTCTTTGGAAAGACTAACCAAAGTTCGCCCCCTCTTTGGAACTTTTTATAGTTCGGCCCACACGTTGGAATTAGGCGATAGTTCAGGTTTGGCCGCGCCCCTTCTTTGGAAAGACTAACCAAAGTTCGCCCTTCTTTGAAACTTTTTATAATTAGGCCCACACATTGGAATTAGGCGATAGTTCAAGTACCCTTTATGTACTTTTCCCTAATAAAATGTAGTTTTCTCATTTTCCCATTTGGTCACTCTCCTTGGGCTGTAGCCTGCAACCATTTTTAAAAGTATTTATACTAATTACGTGTATATTTTCACATTGGTCAACAAGAGATTCAACGTGCAGTAAATAAATAGCCCAGATCCCTACCAACCAACTGAAACTAAATTAATTGTTTATATATGCCAATAAAGTTACTAGCTAGATCTCTTACACACCTTCTATTTCTATCATTTATATCTTTTCCAGTGTGTGAGTTAATTTTAATAAATACTGCAAAATTCAAAATCATGAAAAATAAATTGAATCTTTTTACTGGGTAGATGATCATGGCCAAATGATATTATTGCTCGGGAAATCAGATGTAAATCAAAACTTTATTATGTAAAGAAGACCCAGCAAAAAATAATAATTGGGTTAATTGGGTTTTACAACTTTCCCATTTGGTCTCGCCCTGCTTGGGCTGTAGCCTGCAACCCTTTGGACCATTTGTACTATAATATCACCAAGACCAACAAGAGATTCAACCTATAATAAATAATCCCTACCCACCAGCTGAAGCTATATTAATTGTTTATATATACTAGTAGTAATAAAGTTACTAGATAGATCTCTTACGCACCTATCATTGATATCTTTACAAGTGTGTGAGTCAATGTAGTGGATTAAATGATGGGAATATTAATGTAAGTTACTGCGATTTCATTTAATTGTGAACCCCGAAAGTCGTGTCAATCGACCATTGATAGCTTTAGGCTTGGAATGACCGGTGGACAAAACCCGACCCGATAATCTGGTTCGATCCGTCCACTTAATATCGGGTTATGGTCCACTTAATCAATCCGGTATAATTTTCAGGTCGGGTTAGAGTTGACGCTCGGGTTACCTGATTTCATAAAAAATATAAAAAATACTAGATTTTTAATGAGATTCAAACCTTATACCTCATATGAATAAAAATTTATTTGTGTTCTCATGATATATCACACTACATATGAATATGTAATTGATTTGCAATGAAAAATAAAACTGTAATACTAAACTTTAAAGTATTTATATCATGATAGATGACCATGAATGTTTTATGCATTTTAAAAAATTTAGTTTTAGGGTCGGGTTCGGGTTCACATAATTGACCCGGTCTTTCGGGCCGTGTTAGAGTTCAAATAAATGACCCGATCATTATTTCGGGCCGGGTTAGACCAAGCACAACCCGTCCCACACCCACCCCTAGACCAGATGATGATGCTATCAGAGAGTACAAGCCCACAATGTGAAGTTTGTAAATGAAAGAACTGAAAGTGCGTTTCTATCGGTGAGATTTCGTCTTATGTTGTTCTCATTCGTAAAGGTGTTATTCGTCCCTCGTAGACGTGTTGTACGTGCTGCTGCCTCATCTTTTTTTTCCATTGCGTGTGGAGGTGATGCGTTTCAAGCTTATGCTCATGAGTTTCAAGTCAGAGGTGTCGTATGATCTGTGCTTCAGTTGACGTAATTCAAATATCAAAATCCGGATTGGTGTCGTGCGTGACCTGTGCTCCAAAAAATCATCCGATTGAGTTTCATGCAATATATATAAGATGTATTCCTATGATGATTGATATGTATGTGATTGTAAGAAATCCCTATTCAAAAAAAAATTCTAGACAATAAATTATCATTCCATGAGAAAATGAGCAAAAAATTGCCCTACTTGTTGCTAACATTCAGCAATCAAGAAAATAGAGAGATAACATAGCTGGGAATTCTAAACTAAGGGACAATATTTATCTTTCAAACAGTACTTAATATGGGTTACAACCAGTGTTATTAAAACCGGACCGGTTCGATCGGTTGGACCGGGAACCGGTCATCGGACCGGTCCGATTCAGTAATCAGACCGTTTTGCAATCGAACCGGTCAAGACCCGGTTGAATCGGTGGTTGAACCGACCGGATGAACTGGTTGACCCGCGGATTGACTCAATTTTGCATTAAAATGGTGATTTGATCGGTTCAATCGGTTCGATTTGGTCTGAAAAAATATTTATTTATTTTGACTTGGACAAGACTCGAACGTAGTCTTCCTCTATAATTATCCCCTCTCATTCCACCAAGCTAAACATGATTCTTGTTTTATTATTTGTTTCATTAATGTATATGCATTTATCAAATCTATAAATATTTTTACTTATTATCAATTTAACTAGAAATTCAATTAGTCTTAGAAATCTCTTATTGTTGTGACTTGCAAATTAAGACTAAAATTGTTATTGTTGTTCTATTATTGTTGTATTATTGATTTGTACTTTATCAAATTCTAAATTTGACAATTTGTTATGGTATGTTATTGTAATCCGATCATAAACATGTAATATTTATTCAAGTCATAAATATGTTAAATTATAATATCATATATAAGTATTTTATTTTTATTATTTAATTTGTGCGGGTCAAACCGGTTCGACCCGATTGAACCACTGACCCATTGACCCAGTGACTTGACCGGTTCGATCACCGATCCGGTGTTAATAACACTGGTTACAACGTTTCCTTCCATCCTTTTTCATTTTGGGTTTCCTCTCATTCTTTTTATTGAACTTTCTAATTTAACACAATATTGGATAATAAAATGCGTTCTTTACCCATTTAATATTTTTTGGCAACATAATTTTTGTCACATTAACTCTCACTAATGTATATAAATAAGAGACTAATCCATTTTGGTTACTGAAAAATATATATTGTTTATGTTTATGGTTTCACTAAATATAGTCCAAGAAAATATTAAGGGCTTAGTTAAGAATGAAACAACAATTCAATGCATAACATTAATACATGTGATGAGTCAGCAAAAAGGAGTCAAGTGATCATAATATTAGTAATCCTTAGGATCAATGAATCACTGTCCTAAACAAACTCGTTAAACATTTAACTTGTATATTATGCAATTAAAAAACCGTAGAGAAATCGATACCATTTGTTTCCGATTTCGTTTAACATCAAATGAAGGTATCGTGCGGTGACGAGCTGTAGCTTATATACAGTACGGCACGGTTACATTGTAATTGTATGTATATTTTTGAGACATAATAAATGAACATAAATAAACATATTTTGAATTATTAATTATAATAAATACTTGAGAAAAAGATGTATTTTTCAGAAAAAGCACCAGTCGGCCATTGATAGTTTCTCTGTGCTTCTCACGAGAGTGGTGATGACAAAATGTAAGAACTGAGGAGGAATCAAATGCGTTTAATGAAGGGCAAGTTAACAATCGCTGCTAATTCGAATGGAGTTCCCAATTAAAAGCTAGATGAGCACACAACTGCCAGAGATGTTTTCACAATACGGAATCGATTTGTGAAGTCATTTACTTAAGTCGCTTATTTCTCCATGCAACATCGTGCAGCAAGATTTCTCCAATAAGCTGATTCATATGATCTGTCAAAAGTCATTTTGTTCCAACTCTGAAACTGAACTTTTGCAGCATTGATGAATCAGCTTACTGGAGAAGCTTTGCTGCAAGTTGCGAGAATCCAAGACCTGCAACGAACCAAACCCAATCGCTTATAAACAAGCTGCGACCTGCGTAAATCAGCCTTCAGCAACCGTCATCCAACATCGCCATGCCTACCTTGAAGCTTTTCCGAGCCAGGTATAATAACATGATAAGCCAGCATCTGCATCAAATCAGATCAACATCTTCATCGCCACCGAATCCGACAAAACTGAGCATCAAAAACGTAGATCTGAAGCCGATCTGATCTGATCCGTAGATAGGCTTTGCAGCAGCGAAGCCATGTCGCAGGGATCAAGGGGAGAGAGAAGTAGCGAAACGGTTGGAGGAGATGAAGCGGCTGACGCGTGTGATAGGGGCATCCTTAATAGCTACAGTACCTGTTTTAAAGATCATAGATGCAACCTTTTATTTTTGGTTCTTAATGGCTTGAAAATTAAAAGATTGTCAGAGCAAAGGTGACCAAACCCACGACCGTTTGAGGAGCCAATTATGACATTAAGATCTAACTATGTCAACTCTTTAAATAAGGAGATACGAGTATATCACATTGTTAGGCTATTGCATTAGGTTGCTAAGTCTAAGTTCGTGAAGGCAACTTTGTGATGTGAAGGGTTCAAACTCTTTTTTCAGGTTAAAATATTATCTTTGTGGATGAACCAATGTTAGATTCTATTTGTGAGCGACTAAGACGAAAGACATATGTTAAAAGAAGCACGATTATATTTCTGAATGGACTAGTTGAGAAGATGGTATTCATTGTGCGTGGAAAAATGGTAAATTACGGGGAGGATGGAAATGAAGTGATTTTGTCTGAAGGGGATGTCTGTGGTGAATAGCTTTTATCATTGTGTTTGGAGCAATCATCAATAAATGACGATAATATATAATATTTAAACTGAAGCATACGCTGCCAATGTAACAAGTCACTTAGTTAATGCTTCTCTTTTTTTTTATGGAAACTTAGTTAATGCTTAGGAAACTCGATTAATGTATCCCACGTTGTCCCCTTATGGGGATGTTTTCAATAAAGTATATTTACTCGCTGTTGTAACTTGTTTTCTGCAGATGTTAAAAAGATGAGGATTCTGGGACAGAGATTGGTTCGCAACAAGCTGGTTAGCTGCATAACAAACGTAGAAGCATTCACTCTCCGATCTGTGGATATTGAAGAGGTCATCAGTATAGTCTGTACTCAAGATTTTTGCAGAATCCTCGCGTCCAAGGAGCTATAAGTTATTTTCATGTCATTTATTACCTAGCAAGCGCGTCCAATTCTTTATGTTAGGTCCTTTAAACTAGAGAATATTGCAAATGTGCATGAATAAAAAGAGAACGGTAACAAGTTGATCAATTATGTGTATTGTAGAGGACAGTGAACCTGAAATCTTAAGATATGGGCCGGATTTTGTGGCGGTGATGTTGCATTTGATGCCAGAATGACTATTGATTACTTGAAGCAAAAATGACTTTTGACACGTATGAATCAGCTTACTGGAAAAGTCTTGTTGCACGACGTATTCAAGTTGCATGGAGAAAGAAGTGACTAAGTAAATGACTTCACAAATCGATTCCATATATAGTGTGAAAACATCTCTGGCGGTACATTCGTATTTAACATAAATACAATGCTACGAAAAATGTCATTTATCATTCATTAATACATTTGTTAACAAATTCAATAGCGGAAGAATTAAATAAATTATTTATGCAGCATTAATTGACTTTGACTGATTTAATAAGAGATTGGAATAAGTGAAGTATATGATCTGATGCATATGAATATAAACACTATACATGGCATATCTATTCCAAACTCAGATTTAACATTTTCTTTCAACAAAAAGTTTATAATAGACGTCAAAATGAGAGGGTTATTGTTCATGATTCTTATTTGTTCATTGCTATTGGTCAGCAATGGTAAAGTTCATCTTCGGCTCTTTAACAGGTCAACTAAACAGGTTGATATGATAGCACAATGCTGGTCGAGTGAAGACACTGTAGGTCCACATACCGTCAAGGTGAACAACTTTTTTGAAGTCGTGTTCGGTGTAAATATTTCGCTATCAACTAAATTTCAATGCAAAGTGAAGTTTGGCGATGCAAATTGGAAGTCTTTCCTCGCATTCAAGGCTAAGCGTGATGGACGCTACGAATTGATGGAGTGGGATGTAACTGAGACTCGAGCTTGTAGCGCGTTGTGTTGTATCAATTATTAAGCCATTCAAATCGCAATACAAATAAATATGTCCAATAAAGTGAATTTCAGTACATCATTGAATTTGAAATAAAGGTATATGAATCCTAATGTAAAAAACTTAAACCATTATTTCTAAAAACGCATTGGTTCCCCCATTAGTAGGTCGCTCGATTCTTGAGTCCTTGCCGATCCATTCACAAAAAGATAGTCACAATCATCATTCATGTTACATTCATATGTCAATAACTATTTTGTAAACCAACATCATAACTTTGACCAAGTTGAACACAAACTATTGTCATTGAACGTGAAGACATAACTCTGAGTCTCTGATCAGGTTGAATGTAATGCACTCCCAAGTTATTTAGTCCGAACATGTTTGATATATGGCGATGAAAATGATGTTCAAACATCATTTATAATCTATATTTGAATATGTTACACATCTTGAATGCCTCTGGTGAGAGTAATTGATTTTACTATATAAAATAATGTATATGATAATGACATGAGAACTTGGTGCGCAGACAATCATATATAGACTAATTAATTGGAATCAAGATGATATATAAGAAGATGCTCCGTTACAAAACTAAGGAGATTTGTGACGCACTGAGGATGTGAAGAAAAATCAGATTCTGATCGCAATACTAGGGATTACGATAATGGAAAATTTATATAAAAAACAACACAGGGCACCACTACCATCAAAATTGTCTCATGAGAATAATCATATTAATATTAAATATAAATAGTTTCAACTACTTGAAGAGTACGTAACAATGGAATTATATTCAATTTTGGTGTTAAGTATAAGTTTTTCATAAGCTATAACTATGGGCAATCAAAAGTGAATCTAGGGCGAGGATCGAGAATAGCTCAGTGGTAAGGATGCTTTCCTGGTGCCAAAGTGCCCGGGCTCGATTCCTCCCCCTAACACTAACACACTAACAACTTGTAATCAAAAAAAAAAAAGTGAATCTAGGGCAAATATAAGTTTTTAAATTGCATAATTATAGTTTATGAAAAACTTAAATTTACATAAAAGGTGAATATAAGACCTCTAAATAGAGGGCAATCAAAAATTCATTTTGCAAGATCCAGATCCACCCTTGGCGGTTGAATCAATAGACTTAATTCTCGAATCAAAAAACATCTTATTAGAATGGGCTGGTTAAGACTGGCCCATTTAGCTGCGTATCGTTTCATCTGCCTTTAGCAAGTTGGAATAATTATTGAATTATAATAATGGGTCTGCAGTTGGTCCGACCCGGACTGGTCGGGTCGTGCCAGTACTGGAAAATGCGTCAGACATTATGAGTCGTATCATGCATATGTATGTGTAGTCGGACAGTATGAGTCAATGCTTCCCTACCAACAACTTACTAGAGTCTAGTAGCTGAAGTAAAAATAAATTCTTCTATTCCTATTAATTATATATCATTTTCAAAAGTGTAAGTGAATGCTAAATTCAGAATCCTCAAATAGTGAAAGGAATCTTTTTAATCAGAAGAGAGAGTGAGTGAGTGAGTAAATAGGATATCAATGTGAGACAATTGATCTGACGACATTTACTCTCTCCCAATCTCTTTAAAATTCGTCTCTCTTCTATACTATTCATCATTTTTTTCACCCAAACCCTCAAAACCCATCTTCATTTGAACTTGTCTGCAATCACCTCCTTCGCCTTCCCACCGCCCATTGCAGCTGCTTCCCGCCCTTAACCACTCGCTCCTCACACCCATCTCTTATCTTCTCCTTCTTCAAACCCAGTCTTCTTCTGCACTTTCAGAATCCGTTCACGTACACATTATTCGATCCCCAGCACGCTCACCCGCCGGCCTCTGATTCACGCGCCTCGTCGTCGAAATTGGGCGGTGGGTCTAAGCTGTTACCTGCGGAGGAAGTTGGAACGGCCGAGATAGGCGGACCAGGTAAGGGGTGGAACTTGTTACCATTCTCTGTATCCAAAACTTGACATCACTTTCTCGGCCATCTGGATGGTGTAGTGTACGGCGTCGATCTCTGTGACCAGATCTGAATCTAAATCGGACATAATAAGGCTATGAATTTGTTCTTGTCCCAGCTGGGCCTTTGTTGCTGCCAATATTAAACTCGTCTTAAGTCTATTTAACCAGCATCTTGTTAATTGAGTTGATTACTGGAAATTGAAATAAAAGTTGCAGAACAAAACATGTTAATATATAGCAAGTTTGATCGGTGGATGGCTTATTTTAAACAAGACCAATCACTTAGCATGTTTTTTTTTAGAATGGCCACCACCATTAGAACAAAAATTATTTGGTTTTCTGATTTCTTCAAAGATTTCCTGTTGGTAGAAAGGCTATTTAATTTGATTATCAATAATTCACTTATATAGGTCGTCGTGATAATATCTGTGTTTTAATATTCTCTAGGGCTTACCTGGCCAACTAAGTTGTCTAATTTGTGATGTGCAAACCCCCTGAGGTTTCAATTGCTAGAAGTGAAATCTCAACTTTTGTACCTACGTATTCATAAATACATAAGTATACCCCAATTACCATGAATACTCTGACTCTAAGCATCTCATTTGATCTCTAACTGTACGTGTAGTTTAAGTTAGCTTATGTCTACTATCGATTTGGTTGATGATCGAAAGAAGATTGCTTGCAATTAACTATCCGGATACTTCTGGATCGATCTGTTTATTGTATTGCCACTGCCTCAGGTAAAGAATTATCAATAGAATTCATAATTAAAGCATTGTTTTCTATGATCATGTTTTATGGGTATTCATTTCCTATATATTACGAGTGCAGTTCATCATACCGGTAATAGTGCCAGCACAAGAAACCGTAAGCAATGAGGCAAAATATCTATTCTATTGCTACATGCCCAAAAAAATTGTTCAGATTAATGCATTTTCTTGCTGGTCAAAGTTTAAATGGTTTTATATTTGAGTTGGTATGGAAAAACGTTGTGATTAATCTTCAGATATATATGCTGGCTGATAATGTGGGGAGTCGTGTTGGTACTTATTTGGTTTATATGTATATCTAATTTTGAGTATAATGTCGCTTCATGAATAGTATCATATATCAATGTTATAACTCACCGCTTTTTATATAGAACTTAACAGAGGTTTAATCGATGCCTCCTGACGGCATGTCGTGACTCTGCAATAAGAGAATGTGATAGGTTTATAGATTATTGTGGTTACGGTGATGTCAGCCCTTATCCAGAATGGGCATAAAACACTGATGCCTCTAATTGTTTTCGGCAGGACGGGTTTCCATATGGAATATATGTACAAGTAGTCAAGCTTGCAACAAAGCGCAGATTCACTACAAGATATGCGTACTCGCTATTTTGGAATTTTCAGGTACTCGATTAATTATCTCTTTCTAAATGTGTGCTATTTTATTATGACAATGACATAATGACTATACTCTTAATAAAATGAATGTTTAATACGTAGTAATTATGTTACATTTGTAGTACGCGATTTTACGATAACAAAACATTTTATCGCAAAGTTATCGCATTCATCCACAATACGATAACTCTGCGATAAATATGAGTTATCGCAAGTTTCACCTGAAATTTGTAGTACGCAATTTTACGATAACAATACATCTTAAAGGGTTGAAGGGTTTGACCCTTTTAATCCTTGTCCATTAAGAACTCGTCTATTGAACCCTTTAACTTAAAAGGGTTTTATAGGGTTCAACACTTTAAACCCTTGTCCGTTAAGAATCCGTTACTAACCCACCCGCCCACCCTATTTGCCACCTCTAAGTGAATGCACACTGGAATCGATGAATCGCTTTGCCAATCTTGGGAGGAATTAAAATTGGGGATTTCATGAATTGAGCTTAAAAATTAGGGTTCATGAGCTTGAATCAAAGGGCGTGGTGAAACGACGCAGCTGGGACGCAACACAAACTCTGACTTCGCGCTTGCTCGATACGACGTCGCCCAACATAAGCCTTCAGCTCTCAAACGACGACGTGTTCTTCGTGTTGCAAATCTCAGTTTCGCCCGAGAAAAACGACGACGTATTTCACCAGGCATAAACTCTGGCTCAAGTCCCAAACCTCACATATGATCCCTGCACTTAAAGCTCCAAAACAACAACATTCCAAGCACCAAAATAACATAACCAACAAAACTGAAACTCCATGTGCCTCAATTCAACAGAGATACGTATCTCCTCTTTAAGTTTTGTTGTGCATTCTCCATTTTCAACTTTTGTTACTCAAATTGAGGATGATGATCATCTGTTGAAGGAGGACCTCGACAATTGGGGCATAACCATAAAGTATTTCCTTAGCGCCTCGATCATGGCTATGTTCTAACATCGAGCAAGGGTTGAATCTACTTGTTGTCTAGGACCCTTAGTTTCATAATTTGTCAAAATGAATCTACTCTTGAAGAAAAAAAATGTCTCTGCTGAAGCTTCTAAGTGTGCATCAGAATAAACAGATTCTCATAATTTGTCGAAATGAATCTAATCTTGAAAAATAGTCTCTGATCACTGAAAAAAATTGTATATTGTTTTTCAGAAATGGTAAAAAATGTTCAATGTATATCATATATTAAGCCTTCATTTCATTGATTTGGGTGATCAAAACATATGCAGATGTCATCTAAGTCACTCAATATACATCTTTGGTTATATCCTGCAGTTAAATGTTCCCATCATCATCTGAAGATTAATAAATACTGATTGATATATAGATGAAGCTTTCCCTGCTAGCTACTTCAATTATATACATTCTTCTGGTAGAGTAGTAGTGTTGTTTTTGGTTGATAGATTATTTAGGCTCTGTTACACTAGTCCATAAAATAAATCAAAGTTCCTTACCCTCTGTTTGGATTTCAGACAATTTGATACAAAGAAAATAAACTTAACAACTGCTGCTAATTCGAATGGAGTTCCCAATTAAAAGCTAGAAGCGCACAAGTGCTAGAGATGTTTTCACACTATGGAATCGAGATTTGTGAAGTCATTTACTTTGTCGCTTCTTTCTGTATCTCCATGCAACTTGAATACGTTGTGCAGCAAGACTTCTCAAGTTTGCTGATGCATACCTGTCAAAAGTCATTTTGGCATCAAGTAATCAATAATCATTTTGAAATCAAGTAACAAAATATGCAATTTGCAGCATCACCCCCACAAAATCAGGCCCAAACCTTAAGTTTTCAGGTTCACTGTCCTCTACAGTACACTGATTGATCAACGTGTTACAGTTCTCTTTTTATTCATACACATTTGCAATATTCTCTAGTTTAAAGAATCTGAAATTAAGAACTGGACGCGCTAGCTAGGTGATAATAGACATGAAAAATACCTTATAGCTCCTAGGACTCGAGGATTCTGCAAAAATCTTGGATACCGACAGGTGACTTCTTCAATATCCACAGCTCGGAGACTGAATGCTTGTACGTTTGTTATGCATCTAAACAACTTGTTGCTAACTAATCTGTGTCCCAGAATCCATATCTTTTTAGCATCTGCAGAAAACAAGTTACAAAAGTGAGTAAATATACTTTACTGAAAACATCCCCATAAGGGGACAACGTGGGATACATTAATCGAGTTTCCTAAGCATTAAGTAAGTGACTTGTTATATTGGCAGAGTATGCTTCAGTTTAAACATTATATGTTACCTTCGTTTATTAATGATTGCTCCAAACACCATGATACAAGTTCATCACCACAAACATCCCCTTCGGACAGAATCACTTCATTTCCCTCATTCCCGCGACTTACCATTTTTCCACTCACAATGAATAGCATCTTCACAACTGGTCCATTCGGGAAAAAAATTGTGCTTCCTTTTACATATGTCTTTTGTTTTAGGAGCTCATGGATAGAATCTAACATTGATTCATCCATCAAGGATAATATTCTGACCTGAAAAAAGAGTTTGAACCCTGTCAATTTAAATCACAAAGTTGCCTTAATGTCATCATTTTTCCTTGTACCCATGATGTCGAAAAATTTAAAGGAAACAAACATAAGTCCCATATTTGTTATGAAAAAGCTCAACAAGTAATTATAATGTAAATCAAGACAAGATAACTTACTTTTTGCACAAAGCTGAAGAGATGACGACGTATGCCTTTCTGAAGATCTCCTGGCAAATTTTCCAAAAGTTGATCACTCCTCTTGTTGCTACCCAGTTGTATTGCTCTGCCTCTCGCACTTGCCTATGTTATTGGACAGTTCTTGATCAGCATTATATTTTATGAGATGAATCTTACATTGTTAACGAATTTATTTATGTAATCTCAAAAATGCACGAACTATTACATACAGGGAATCCAGTATGCTAGTAATGTCGTTAAGAATTTGAAATATTAACAAACTTTACACACATTCTTAGATATTCAGGTAAACAACGATGTCTCATCCATTGTTCAACATCTCGGTGTCGGAAAGACATTTCTAATTGCCTGATTAAAAATGAAAAAATAGGTGTAAACGATTTAGAACAAAGATAATAAAGCTGATTACACAACACAATTTGAAGCGAGATGCATGCATACCTTTGCCCAAGAGCTTGGAGAGAATTTTGCATATTTCCAATGAGCAGAGCGAAGAGCAAGAGGCCTAATCGAATGATGGCCATTGTGAAAAGCCGGCAATCTAACTCCGAGTACTGAATCTGATTGGGAATTGCTTTTCACAATGGCCATCATTCGATTAGGCCTCTTCGCTCTGCTCATTGGAAATATGCAAAATTCTCTACAAGCTCTTGGGCGAAGGTATGCATGCATCTCGCTTCAAATTGTGTTGTGTAATCAGCTTTATTATCTTTGTGCTAAATCGTTTACACCTATTTTTTCATTTTGAATCTGGCAATTAGAAATGTCTCTCCGACATCGAGATGTTGAACAATGGATGTGACATCGTTGTTTACCTGAATATCTAAGAATGTGTGTAAAGTTTGTTAATATTTTAAATTCTTAACGACATTACTAGCATACTGGATTCCCTGTATGTAATAGTTCGTGCATTTTTGAGATTACATAAATAAATTCGTTAACAATGTAAGATTCATCTCATAAAATATAATGCTGATCAAGAGCTGTCTAATAACATAGGCAGGTGCGAGAGGCAGAGCAATACAACTGGGTAGCAACAAGAGGAGTGAATGAACAACAACTTTTGGAAATTTTGCCAGGAGATCTTCAGAAAGGCATGCGTCGTCATCTCTTCAGCTTTGTGCAAAAAGTAAGTTATCTTATCTTGATTTACATTATAATTACTTGTTGAGCTTTTTCATAACAAATATGGGACTTATGTTTGTTTCCTTTAAATTTTTCGACATCATGGGTACAAGGAAAAATGATGACATTAAGGCAACTTTGTGATTTAAATTGACAGGGTTCAAACTCTTTTTTCAGGTCAGAATATTATCCTTGATGGATGAATCAATGTTAGATTCTATCCATGAGCTCCTAAAACAAAAGACATATGTTAAAGGAAGCACAATTTTTTTCCCGAATGGACCAGTTGCGAAGATGCTATTCATTGTGAGTGGAAAAATGGTAAGTCGCGGGAAGGATGGAAATGAAGTGATTCTGTCCGAAGGGGATGTTTGTGGTGATGAGCTTGTATCATGGTGTTTGGAGCAATCATTAATAAACGAAGGTAACATATAATGTTTAAACTCAAGCATACTCTGCCAATGTAACAAGTCACTTACTTAATGCTTAGGAAACTCGATTAATGTATCCCACGTTGTCCCCTTATGGGGATGTTTTCAGTAAAGTATATTTACTCACTTTTGTAACTTGTTTTCTGCAGATGCTAAAAAGATGTGGATTCTGGGACAGAGATTAGTTAGCAACAAGCTGTTTAGATGCATAACAAACGTACAAGCATTCAGTCTCCGAGCTGTGGATATTGAAGAAGTCACCTGTCGGTACCCAAGATTTTTGCAGAATCCTCGAGTCCAAGGAGCTATAAGGTATTTTTCATGTCAATTATCACCTAGCTAGCGCGTCCAGTTCTTTATTTCAGATTTTTTAAACTAGAGAATATTGCAAATGTGCATGAATAAAAAGAGAACTGTAACACGTTGATCAATCAGTGTACTGTAGAGGACAGTGAACCTGAAAACTTAAGGTTTGGGCCTGATTTTGTGGGGGTGATGCTGCAAATTGCATATTTTGTTACTTGATATCAAAATGATTACTTGATGCCAAAATGACTTTTGACAGGTATGAATCAGCAAACTTGAGAAGTCTTGCTGCACAACGTATTCAAGTTGCATGGAGATACAGAAAGAAGCGACAAAGTAAATGACTTCACAAATCTCGATTCCATAGTGTGAAAACATCTCTAGCACTTGTGCGCTTCTAGCTTTTAATTGGGAACTCCATTCGAATTAGCAGCAGTTGTTAAGTTTATTTTCTTTGTATCAAATTGTTTGAAATCCAAACAGAGGGTAAGGAACTTTGATTTATTTTATGGACTAGTGTAACAGAGCCTAAATAATCTATCAACCAAAAACAACACTACTACTCTACCAGCAGAATGTATATAATTGAAGTAGCTAGTAGGGAAAGCTTCATCTATATATCAATCAGTATTTATTAATCTTCAGATGATGATGAGAACATTTAACTGCAGGATATAACCAAAGCTGTATATTGAGTGACTTAGATGACATCTGCATATGTTTTGATCACCCAAATCAATGAAATGAAGGCTTAATATATGATATACATTGAACATTTTTTACCATTTCTGAAAAACAATATACAATTTTTTTCAGTGATCAGAGACTATTTTTCAAGATTGGATTCATTTTGACAAATTATGAGAATCTGTTTATTCTGATGCACACTTAGAAGCTTCAGCAGAGACATTTTTTTTCTTCAAGATTAGATTAATTTTGACAAATTATGAAACTAAGGGTCCTAGACAACAAGTAGATTCAACCTTTGCTCGATGTTAGAACATAGTCATGATCGAGGCGCTAAGGAAATACCTTATGGTTATGCCCCAATTGTCGAGGTCCTCCTTCAACAGATGATCATCATCCTCTATTTGATTAACAAAAGTTGAAAATGGAGAATGCACAACAAAACTTAAAGAGGAGATACGTATCTCTGTTGAATTGAGGCACATGGAGTTTCAGTTTTGTTGGTTATGTTATTTTGGTGCTTGGAATGTTGTTGTTTTGGAGCTTTAAGTGCAGTGATCATATGTGAGGTTTGGGACTTCAGCCAGAGTTTATGCCTGGTGAAATACGTCGTCGTTTTTCTCGGGCGCGAAGCTGAGATTTGCAGCACGAAGAACACGTCGTCGTTTGAGGGCTGAAGGCTTATGTTGGGCGACATCGTATCGGGCAAGCGCGAAGTCAGAGTTTGTGTTGCGTCCCAGCTGCGTCGTTTCACCACGCCCTTTGATTCAAGCTCATGAGCCCTAATTTTTAAGCTCAATTCAAGAAATCCCCAATTTTAATTCCTCCCAAGATTGGCAAGGCGATTCATCGATTCCAGTGTGCATTCACTTAGAGGTGGCAAATAGGGTGGGCGGGTGGGCGGGTGGGTTAGTAACGGACAAGGGTTAAGATGTATTGTTATCGTAAAATTGCGTACTACAAATTTCGGGTGAAACTTGCGATAACCCATATTTAACCCATATTTATCGCAGAGTTATCGTATTGTGGATGAATGCGATAACTTTGCGATAAAATGTATTGTTATCGTAAAATCGCGTACTGCAAATTTCGCGTACCACGCCCCAGGCCCCCTCTCAAATTTCCAAAAAAAACTTGCATATAAAATTTTATATATTTTCTTAAAATTTTTGATCAAACATCTATATTTGGACACTATTTTAGTAAGCTTAACCTTTGAATTTCATCTTGGAATAACATAAAAGTTATAGAAAATTCAATTAGCTTTCTACCCATATAAAGAACATCTTAAACGGACACCGGATGACGGCTCTATGTGCTTTCGAAGGTAGGCTCGGACCCCCTCGATTTCGGTTAATTTCAATCAATCATCCATCTTTGGTGACTATTTTTATGAACTTAACCACCAAATTTCATCTTTAAGTAAACATGAAAGTTGTAGAGCATTCAATTAGATTTCTATACATATATGGATCATCTTCAACGGACACCGGATGGCGCCTCTATGAGCTTTAGAAGATTGGCTCAGACCCCCTCAATTTCGGCAAATTTCAATTAATCATTTATCTTTGGTCGTTGTTTTTATCGGCTTAACCTCCGAATTCCATCTTGAGTTAAACATCAAAGTTATAGAACATTCAATTAGCTTTCGATTCATATGTAGATCATCTTCAAAGGACATCGGATGACACCTTTATGAGCTTCAGAAGGTTGGCTGATCATTAGCGGATCTTGTTGTTATTGTTGTTCGGAAAAAAATTGCCGGATCATTAGCGGACCTTTTTTTTGTTGCCTGATCCGACTTATATCCTTGGTTGTTCGAAAAAAAATTTTGGGACCCCCTCAGACGAAGATCTGGATGCGCCACTCACGTACCATATCACAAATTAAAACAAAGCGTATGTCACAATGTAGACGGGAAACCAGTGTTATTAATTAGTTGCACGGTATCATCGATTAATTCTTCCTTGAATAGATAAAAAGCATTATTGATTCTATATTGAGCTATTACAAGCAGCATCTTGAGGTCTTATATACTTCTAATGAAACCATATGAATTATCTTACTTTTATTTCGGTCTTCTTTTGCAAGTGTTTATGTTTTATGTAAAAATATATAAAAAGGTGGGTAATCTAGCCAACATGGTAGTGGTATGTTGGTTGAGGTGTGCTTGCAATGTCTCACGTTCCGGGTTTGATGGTTTGATTCCTGATGACTACACTATTTTCTATCATTCTTCCTTTTCCTTTCTTCTCCCTTTTTCTCGTCCCGCGAGTTTGAGAATTGTTTCGTCGTTACTTATAAAAAAACATATTTAAAATATCAGAATGTTTAATATAAATCAAACATTTAAATGAAGCGGTGAAAAGTAAAGAACTGAACCTTTTTTTTATCCGACTAAAGACAAAAAATTTTTAAATTTTGCCAAAAGCGATCCTCAAAAATACATTGTAAGATTAATGATTTAATATGATTAGTGAAGATGAGGAAGACCTGTCAATACAAGTGTCGTGGAGCAAATTTAGGTCAAGATTGTAAATAACCTGATTTCATTTTTGTGCCATCATGAAGGGAGGTCTATTTTGGATGTCACTATTTTGACGGGATACTAGTAGCTTCACTTTGGCGGAAGGAATGAGATAAGAGCAAATTTATCAAAACTAGTCAAAGATAATATGGCTTATGATAATTAGTCACAAAACCACGATGATAAAGCGTCTTGCAATTTCAATTGATACAAAACTTTATTAGATATTGCTTATATAAACTCATTTTGTACCGATTTGTAACACATGAATCAAAGAAAATGAAGCATCCCTTGTGATTTCAAACTAGTTGATCGTATAGTTAGCATCACTTGAATCAATTAAACAATGTTTCATGAACATGTTTTAATTAGTACTCATTGTTATTGTTTGAGATACGTGCGAGCGACATGATCTCATTTATCCACACTACTAACGGAACAGTTCCAAGCAAATTTTATGGACAATGATTTGATTTAAATACTTGTTATTACTAATAGTCTAATACTATGTTTTATAAGAGATAGGATCAGGTGCAAAGTGATAATTGTTGTAAAAAATACAAAGTTATCTCAACCATTCATTTAAATATTTGGATGGCTCTGATGAATTGAAAATAAATATATTTAATTTCGTTTTTTAATGCGTGGAGGGTAAATATGGCATATATTAATCAAAATCGGTTTACACGTAACTTTTTTTTTATTTCTCTCTCTTCTTCTCCATTAAAAAATTCTGTCTCTCCTAGGGCTGAGCATTGTTCGGTAAATTCCGAATTTACCGATTTAATTTATCGAACCGACTTAATTCGGTTCGGTAAATTCGGTAAACGGTAAATTCGGTAATTTACCGATCGGTAAATCGGTAAATTTTTGTCGGTAATCGGAATAGATTTTCTAATTCGGTAATTTACCGATTTACCGAATTTACCGAATAAGAATATTTTATTATTAAAAAATAAATATTTATTAAAAAATAAATTTTTTTAAATGAATTATTTGTTTAAACTTCAAATTTTAATAAATTTTAAACAACAATTTTTGAAAACTTTTGTGATTTAATTGTGTATATCCAAATTTTGAATTATCTTTGTGGTTTTTTTGTTATTAGATGATTATTTATTATGTTTTAATAATTTTAAAATTAATCTCGGTAAAATTCGGTAAATTCGGTAAATTCCGACAATTTACCGAATTTACCATTTTACCGAAAGTCGGTAAATTCGGTTCGGTAATCGGAATAAAATATTTGGGTCGGTAAATTCGGTAACGGTAAATTCGGTAACGGTAAATTCGGTAATTTACCGTATGCACACCCCTAGTCTCTCCTCTCTTCTCCCCAACTCCGAAACCAACCCAGATCTGGTTGAGCTATTTCGATCTCTCTCGACGAAACCCAGTTCGAGTTTTGGTCTTTGATTTCATCAAGTAGTTAAAAACATATTGCTGTTTGGTTTCAGTTTTCAACTCGGTCGCTTCCTCTTCCAGCAAAGTTGTCACTTTTATCTTCGGTTCGGTTTCTGAAGCTAAAAGACAAATCCAACTGCCATTTAGATTTCCTGTTTTGCTGCATGCATTGATCTGAGCAGTCGCATCACTTACAGCTACAAAATCTGGTGGAGGGAGGAGTTGGTTGATTGAAATGGGGAAGGGTTGGAACTCAGCAATGTATTGGAAGCATTTGCTATTGACGAATTATGTCATAGTTCGTCAAAATTGGACTATAATTCGTCATGAATTACGGCATATTGTAGTATACTTCGACTAACAATGCTATAATTCGTCAAATGTAATTAAAATTCGTCCAAATTTTGGCAGTATCATTGTATAATATGTCAAGAATTTTATAATTCGTCACGGTCAAATTATAGTTTGTCATGTTCAGTTTTGATTTTTTCTTTATGAAAACTGTTGATTTGAATTTGGGTTGAGTTCCATTGATGTCGAAGATGATCCAGAGTGTGAAAAATTGAGTTCAACGAAGTTTGATTCCTTCAATTTGATCGAATTAAGTCCGATTTTTTATAATTCGTCACGACCATTTTATAGTTCGTCATGTTCAGTTTCGATTTTTTCTTTATGAAAACTGTTGATTTGAATTTGGGTTGAGTTCCATTGATGTCGAAGATGATCCAGAGTGCGAAAAATTGAGTTCAACGAAGTTTGATTCCTTCAATTTGATCGAATTAAGTCCGATTTTTTATAATTCGTCACGACCAATTTATAGTTCATCATGTTCAGTTTCGATTTTTTCTTTATGAAAAATGTTGATTTGAGTTTGGGTTGAGTTCTAGTGATGTCGAAGATGATCCAGAGTGTGAAAAATTGAGTTCAACGAAGTTTTACTCCTTCAATTTGATCGAATTAAGCCCAATTTCTTATAATTCGTCATGCCAATTTATAGTTCGTTTCTGCGTTTCTCTTCAATCAATTGGTTGCGTTTCTTCTGCGTTTTTGATTTCGTCGGAGGAGGACAACCCCTCTTCGACCCGGCGACCCAGATTTCGTCGGAGGAGGACAACCCCTCATGTGGTTGCGTTTCTTCTGCGTTTTTCGATTTCGTCGGAGGAGGACAACCCCTCTTTGACCCGGCGACCCAGCGACCCAGATTTTTGATGTTGAACTGGTCTTGATGATGCGTCAGATTTTCGTTTCTAAATCAGATCTCCATGGATCGTAGTTTATTTAGATCTCCATGGATTGTAGTTGAACTCCATGGATTGTAGATTTGTAGTTTATTTAGATCTCCATGGATTGTAGCCGAGATCAACGAATCAGATTTTCGTTTCTAAATCAGATCTGATTTTTTTCAATTTTTGGGTCAATTATGCTTTTCGAGAGAGAGAAACACTACTAAAATTTAGTTAAAATTCATTTAATTTAATTAAATAACCACCATTGGATTAGGAGGATGAACGGATCTGATTTGTTTGTATTTTGCATCAGATCTGGGCTTTGCACCAGATCTGGCCTCTGTTTTATAAACCTAATATTTAAAACGATGTCCAAATAAAAAAACGATTCCTTTCAAAAAAAAACGATGTAGTCTTTTATTTGTCTTCATTTATCAAAATAAAATAGCCTCACAGTTTCATTTATTAACTAACTCTAAAACATGAGCGTTATTATTAGACTGACACTATATAATTATAGTAGAGAGATTAATTAAATACATTTAACTTTGGAGCGTTATGGTCAAAGTAAGTAACATAAGATAAATAACATAAGACTGAGATATTACCTCAAGTATATAAAAGAGTAATCCATCATGTTACAAAACTACAAGCTCTCATATCCTCTCAAAAACTCAAAATAGGAAAATGAGAACTAATAAAGTATCACTTTCGTTGATCATGGCCCTTATTACATGTTCCTCGCTACTCGTTTGCGATGCCAAAATACGTGTCAGGCTAATCAACCGATCGACTGAACTCATGACTTCGCGTTGTTGGTCGAGCGAAGATAATATGGGAGTGCATTACACTCAACCTACTTACTATTACGAATTCAAGTTTAATGCCAATATTTGGTGTTCGACTAAGTTTAACTGCGTGGTAAGCTTCCCTAGCGGGTTTAGAAAACAGTGGTTGGCATATGATTGCGAAAGGGATACAAATTGTGATGGCGATCTTTGCGAGTGGATCATCACGGGAACAAGCGTATGCCAGGGAACAATGTGCTATTAATTAGTTGCATTGTATCATCGATCAATTCCTTGAATAAATAAAAAGGCATTTAAGCTAACTTGAGCTATATTAGAAAGAAGCATCTTGGGGTCTCATAGTTATATACTTCTAATGAAAGCATTTGAGTACGTTGTCTTACTTTTAGTTCAGTCTTTTTTTTTGCGAGTGTTTATATATTTTGTTAATATCAAACCGTCAAAAAACGCGGGTGAGAGATCTAGTGGTTTAATATTTAACTTGTTATGAGATTGAGGATTGTCCGGTCCTACTTGTGAAAAAAATTAAAACAGATGAAGTGTTGAAAGTAAATATTAAAACTTTTTTATTATTGAGTAAATTATGGAAATTTAAATTTTGACAAAAGCACCCTCAAAAGTATAATGTTTTATAAGATTAATGATTTAATATGATTAGTGAAGATGAGGAAGACATGTCAACAATGAGCAAATTTAGGTCAAAATTTTAAATAACCTGATTTCATTTTTGTGCCACCATGAGGGGAGGTTTATTTTGGATGTCACTATTGTCACGAGATTAGCTTCACTTTGGCGGAAGGAGTGAGATATAAACAAATTTATCAAAACTAGTCAAAGATAAAATGGCTTATGGCTTCGTTTTGCTTAATTGTTTAACAATTTTTTTTTTGATAAGGATTGTTTAACAAGTTGATAGAACTTTAGTAATTTTTAAAATTTAGGTAAAAACGTATTCATGTATCCTAAATTTTAAAAATTACTAAAGTTCTATCAACTTGTTAAACAATTCTTATCAAAAAATATTTTTTAGGAAGAAGTACAAAAAGAGGCCCTGAACTATCACATCTTTTCAATTTGAGGTCCGAACTATCATAATTTCCAATGAGTGGATAAATTCAAAAAATTCGTTAAAGTTAACGGTCAAAGTTAACTCCGTTAGTCAAATTACAATTAAATGTCATTTACTTTAATTTTATCTATATATCTCTCATTATATATTTTAACTTACAATTTTTTTGTTCTCTTTAACTTTCATATCACAAATGAATACTCTATATAAACTAATTATTTAGGGTTTCATAATTTACCATTATATGTATCAAGATACATTTATTTGCTTTAAAATCATTTACATTTGAAAGGCTGATAAAATTCATCTTCCCATTGAAACTGCAAGTAATAATTAGTCCTGATACTGATAGCGCTTGGTTCCAAACCCTTTATTTGTTTGGTTTTAACTTTTAATTTGACTGCCAACAAAACCCCAAATTGACTTCTTCTTTTTTTTCTCGGTCTTTATTTTCATAATTAAATTTTGAATTACATCCGGATTTCGTCAAGCAATAATATTATTTGGCCATGATCATTATCTACCCAGTAAAAAGATTCATTCTATTATTTAATGATTTTGCAGTGTATAATAAAATTGACTCGCACACTTGAAAATATACAAATGATAGAAGATGCGTAAGAGATCTTGCAACAATTAATTTAGCTTCAGCTGGTTGGTAGGGATCTTTGACTTATTTATTCACTGCAGGTTGAATCTCTTGTTGGCCAATGTGAAAGTATACACACCTGATTTTTGATTAATATATAAATATTACAAAGGGTTGCAGGCTACAGCCCAAGCAGGGTCGGGTGAGACCAAATGGGAAAGTTGTAAAAACTTAACAACCGCTTTCTATTTTGTTCATGGGAAAATGAGAAAACTCTACAGTTTTATTATTATCAACAACCACGTACTAATTACCCTTTATTATTTCATTAAATTGGCGTTAATGTTAATCTTATGATCATCAATTGATTCAAATTAGTCTACGGTTGTAATTTGCGCATCATGTTCTCATGTAGTTATCATACATTCTTTTAGCAAATTAACCACTCTCATCGCGATGGATGGATCGTATAAAAATATATATTAATAGGAAAACCTTAACTCTATATTTGCGTGGTGTGATTGGTATGGTTTGGTTTAATAATTAGTTAACTTGATTGCCATTAAAACCTCAAATTAATTTATTTACTGCAGCATTCCAATCAAAAAAATTTTATTTACTGCAACACGGTTACGCTGAATCTCTGGTTATAATAATTTATGTGCATCTGAAAGATGAAAAAAATAATAAAGAGATGCATTTATGTTCCTATTCAGAGGATAATTTTTCAAATTGCATCAAAATCAACATTCAATTTCAATTTTACACATTCTTTAGATTGGTTTTCCAATTTACACTAGTTTTGTAAACCGCTGTTGCTCAAAGCTCTTAAGCCCCGTGGCGTTTTTGCGCCAAAATATGCAGTCATGTGTCGTAATATTACCAAACAAGCGTAAGCCGCTGTTGGAGACAGCGTCTTACCTTAAAACGCTGTTGGTAGGAGCGTTCTAATAGAACGATGAAGAGAAAAACTAGGGCTCGAAACTTAAGCCGCTGTTACGAACGGCGTTTTAATAAAAAAATAGATTTAAACGATCCACATCAGCTACTGACTCACATATTTTGGTGCAAAAACACCACATGGCTTAAGACGCTGTCAACAAGAGCGTCTTAATGTTAAGACGCTGTGAGCAAGGGCGGCTTACAAAACTAGTGTAAATTAGGAAACCAATCTAAAAAACGTGTAAAATTGAAATTGAATGTTAATTTTGATGCAATTTGGAAAATTTTCCTTATTCAGATGGATAATTGAGCTGGTTGAAGATGATGCATGGAAGATCAGAATGTGACCAAAATTGAACAGACAAGACAAAAAGATTCTTATTTAGATTATTATTTTTTGATAAAAATTCTTATTTAGATTTGAATTCAAGATATATTGCGCTAGTCATGTTTTGTAATAAAAAAAAAGATATATTGAGCTGGTTGATGATGATGCATGGTTAATTGAGCTGGTCGATGATGATGATTTGCATTCCTTAAATATCAAAATCTCACTTGAATATAAAGTTTTTTAACCTTTCCAATTATCAATTTTTTTTTAACATTTCCAATAATTATTTCTATTCCTCTCTTTTCAATGTATTTAATTCCGTTCACTGAATTCAAAATTTACTTCACCTTTCGTTTTTGACCACAAACCAACACTTTCTTCACATTTTTTACACAACTTTTCAACATATATTTGTACATTATATTTTTTTTTTGGTAACAACTGGTCTCTTATTATGGGACACTATAATACTACGCTTTATAAATTCTATATTTAAAATGATGTAGACTGCTTTACTATCAAAATAAAAAAAGATGTAGTCTTCATTCTGTCAAAAAAAATGTAGTCTTTTATTTGTCTCGATTTATCAAAATAAAACTACGCCTCGCATTATCATTAATTAACTAACTGTATAAAACATGCGCGTTATTATTTGACTGAAACTGTAATTATAGCAGATATTGATTACATTTCACTAGTAGAGTCATGGTCAAATAAGTAACATAAGATAATTACATAAGATTGAGATATACTGCAAGATTATCAAAGAGTAATACATCATGTTACAAAACTACAATCTTTCATATCCTAGAACTAATAAAGCATAAGTAGTCTAATCAGATACAATGATTCGAATAGTTATAAGTCTACGGATTCAAATGTCTCTTTCGTGAAGGCTGGATTCGGACCTTGTGAAACGAATTTTTGATTGCCCTCTATTTAGAGGACTTATATTCACTTTTGCTATAAATATAAGTTTTTCATAAACTATAATTATGCTTTACTAAAAAAAACTATAATTATGCAATTTAAAAACTTATATTTTCCCTCTATTCACTTTTAATTGCCAATAATTATAGCTTGTGAAAAACTTAAAATTCCACCAAACGTGAATATAATTCCATTGTTACTCTTCAAGTAGTCGAAAGTATTTATATTTAATATTAATATGACTATTTTGATGGTAGATGTGTCCTGTGTTTTTTTATATGAAATGTAAGAAAAGTAGTCCATTGTTAAAAAAAATTCCGAAAGTTTACTCTCTTCTTCTTTTTTTATAGATAAATTAATGAAAGTTATACGTATTTATTAAAATTTTACAAATAACGAGAACACATATCTTGTAATGAAACTGCGTTTTGTTGTAAGCTTGACTGTTTGTACATATATTCTGTAAGGAACCCCGTTTGGCCGAAAACAATTAAAGACATCAATGTTTCGTGCCCATTCTTGTGTCGATTCTTTATAATGGTTGACATCACCGTAACCACAATAATCTATAAACATATCACATCCTCTTATTGCAGAACTATGACATGCCTTCAAGAGGCAACGATTAACCTTCTGTTAAGTTTCATATAAAAGCGGTGAGTTATAACATTGATATATTGTGGTTTTATTTATGAAGCAATATTATACTCGAAATTAGATATACCGGTAAACCAAATAAGTATCAACACGACTCCACCACATGACCAGCCAGCATATATATCAGAAGATTAATCACAGCCAGTGGCGGATCCAGCGACTTTTGTCAGGGGGTCCCAAAAAAAATTGATCTGAAAGTGGCCAAAAATTAAATTTAAATTTTTTTTAATTATTAATGACTGAATTTAAATGTATTGAAGCTAATTTTAATTAATAAAGATGTGTCATGTTTTGATCTTTATAGTTTAGTAGTCGAAAAATAAGCTAAATAAGACCAGCAGAGAAAATAATAATATGAAGTTGAGTGTGATTTAGTGATTAAACATACTTAATTGAAACATTAACCTTCTTAATTAATTAGATTTTTTTATTAATATTGAATATTAATAAAAATGCTTATCTTATTAGAATTTAATAATTTGTGACCAATTTATGAACAAGAAAACTACACAGCTCAATTGGTAGAGAGAAACCATTTATTCCCTGAATTTGAGAGGGGTCCTAGGACCCTCTAGAACCGTCCTTGATCACAGCGTTTGCCTATGTCGACTCAAATATGAAATCATTTGGACTTTGACCAGCAAGAAAAGGCATGAATCTCTCGATCCAGAAGTATCCGGAGAGGTAATTGCGAGCAAACTTATTTCGGTCATCAACCAAATCTCTCGATTTGGGAGACACATGGTATTGTAGCTACTTTGTATTATTTTGTTCCAATTTCTAAAGCAATTAAATGTTGGTTTGTGGTTGCTCTTGGTAAGTTTAGCTAATGAATTGGGCTCACTTCCATTCAAATCTGATTTGTGGAGGAACCAAGTGCTATCAGAACTAATTACTTGCAGTTTCAGTGTGAAGATGAATTTTAGCAGCTAGCCTTTCAAATGTAAATGATTTTTTAGCAAATGTAACCCGTTTTTTTACTTCTCTTTTTTAATATACTGTAATTACTGAAAATACAAAAAACAAAAAATATACCTGAAGAAGAATTAATATGAAGCAAGTACAGAAAGTCCGTGAAGCTTCTCAAAACCACGAGTCCAGTGGTAATTGGCCAGTTAATAAAGATGCACTACTGGTTCTGTTACAAAATAATAACATATCAGCATACCCCAAAAAAATCATGAAAATAATAGTATAAAAAACTATTGTGTAGTTTGATGGATCTGGTTTGGTTTAATTTGATTGCCAACAAAACCCAAATTAATATATCTGCAGCACGGTTGAATCTCTTGTTATAATAAATTTTGTCCAACTGAAAGAAGAAAAAAAATAAAGAGATGCGTTATGTTCTCATCCCAGTCTAGGGTTTAGTTAATTGGTAGATCGATCAACAACTACTTAATTAGAAATATAAACTGACTACAACCCTAACAAATTTTCATCCAAGTCAGTCTTGTAGTACTATTTTGGAGAATTGTTATGTTTCATATATATTGCATATGTATTGCATATGTACAAAAACTCAAAAGTAATAAAGCAAGTAAATGAAATATGTGAAGCTTCAAAACTACCATTGCAGTAGTAATAGACAGATCGATTAATAAAAAAGCACTTTTATTGTAAGTGTATATGTACCTGGCAAATGAACATTACTGCACCTCCAACTTTGAATAAAACACGCCGACCATATCGATCAACCACCGCAATAAACACCAAACTGGAACCTAATTTCACCAACCCCAGAACAAAGCTCCCAATGAAGGCCGAGGTGTAACCGAACCTTACTGACTGAAACAACACCGGCGCGTAAAAGGCAATCACATTGATCCCAGTAAGTTGCTCGAAAAAAGGTATCAAGATCGCCATGGTCAAGTGAGGTCTATAACGCCTTTCAAATATGGTCATAAAGGGCCCTTGTTCAGCAGCCTTAGCGGCTTCGCTAGCTTTGACTAGATCCGCGCTAGCTCGTCTTCCACTTCGTTCACGCCTCTAAGTTTGCTGAGGACTTTCTTGGCTCGTGCGAGCTTGCCACGCACGACTAGGCTGCTTGGAGAGTCGGATATGAATAGCGCCCCTACAGTCATGAAGATGGTTGGGACTATAGCCGATAATACAGAGACTTTCCAGCCGAAGGGATACGGTGACACGCAGAGGTTTATGAAGCTGGCCAGTAACACACCAATCCGTAGAAAGATCTGGTAGCCGGTGTTGAACGCACCACGCCATTTCGGAGGAGCTATCTCCGATAGATAAAGTGGTACCGTCAGAGTTGTGAAACCAACTCCAACACCTAGCAAAATGCGGCCCAGGATGAGCATGATAATGTTTACTGCTCCTCCGTTGATGGCACAACCAACAAACGAGGTGCAACCACAGACAATTATTACACTGCGGTGGCCAATAGCAGAGGTGAGGCATGGGGCAAATAGGCAGGAAATTAGACCACCAATGTACAGAGATGATGTCGCTGCAGTCAGGACCTGACTGTTGTACATGCAGTACATGTCTGACGTCGTGTCCTCTTCTTTTAGTTTCATCCAAATATCTGAGAAGAATTCTTCAAGAAAAGACCTCATTGTTGTCACACCCCCTGCATCAAATGCAAAAATATCAATAAAATGAACTTTCATTTATTCAATCTAGTATGCAATGGATGTGCATAAATCCAACCCCACAACGGTCTTGAGGCATGAATTCAGAAAAAGAAGACTAAAAAAACAAAAGTCACCTGTAACTCCGATGTCATATCCGTAGATGAGACCGCCTGACGCCGCAACAATACATGTGATGACCAACGACGCTGTCACCTTTCCATTGTAATGGTTTTCAGACAATTCTCTAGCAGCCATAAATTGTGTAGCTTGTGAAGGTTCAGTCGAATTGTTATGTTTCATATATATATATTGCATATGTACAAAAACTCAAAGTAATAAAGCAAGTAAATGAAATATGTGAAGCTTCAAAACTACCATTGCAGTAGTAATAGACAGATCGATTAATAAAAAAGCACTTTTATTCGGTTACAAAATAATAGTATCAACATACCGCACAAAAAGTAACCATGGGAATATTTGTAGAAAAGAGTCAAAGACTATTTCCTATACCATCCGCTGACAGCAAGAAGAAGAACAAGGGCTCGAGGCAAGAAACACCAAGGAACTTAGTCTACTGCTGAACTATTTTGGCATGAGGCTAGGGTTCATCACCACGCCATTTTGAGGGTGATATCTCTAATAGATAGAGTGGTACAATCTGAGTTGTGAAACCAACTCCAACACCTAGAAAAATGCATGCGGCCCAGGATGATCAGCATGCGAATGTTTACAGCTCCTCCGTTGATGGCACCACCAACAAACAAAATGTGCAACCACCAACAAGTATTACATTGCGCCGGCCAATAGCGGAGGCGAGGCATGGTGCAAAGAGGCTGGAAACTAGGCCACTGATGTACAAAGACGATATGACTGCAGTCAGGACCTGAATGTTGTAGATGCAGTACATGTCTGTTACCGTGGCCTCTGCTTCTTCTAGTGCCATCGGCGGATTAGTATTGTTAATGGGAATATTCAAATTGCGATAAACGTTTGGAAATGGTTTTTTGGAGTGCTTCATGCACTAGGTACAATATGTACAGTTTCTTGAGTGCTTGAGACACTACTTGTAATATTTTAGCTTTTGGTACTGATTGTAAACTCTTGGCTTCAGAAACATGTAATGTTTCAAAAACGGTTTCATGATACAGTCTTAAAACAATTTCAATATGCAGTTTATTTGTCATTTAAGTTAGTTATTTTAAAAAAATAAATATCAAATAGACTTAAATACAGGTGACGTAATTGTTGACGGGTGTGTGTTGACGTAAAGTTAACGCATGTTATCGCATACATTTTGCGACAGCAATGCGATAACTATGTCGTCTTTATCTTACCGTTATCATTCAGTTGTTCCATTCCTGATCAAAATGTGCATAATTTACAAATTATATATTTAAAATATAATATCTCATCTGTTTTTTTTCTAGCTCTACAATTTGAGATCCATTTTATTATAATTAGAAGCACTTTACTTTATAATCTTACTAATTTCTTCCAATTTTTTAGTACTTTATTAATCTGTTATATAGAATAATATTTCACATTACTATGTAGTATGTGTGTGAGAAATGAAATATATTGTCATGGGTGGATATAGGAGACGATAAACATGGGTATAGCAACAAAAAAACAAAAAAAAAACAAGAGAGAAAGAGCAATTTTTGTTTTTGGGTCATTGTTAAGAAAACTTGTTGGGAAAAGAGATTATTGATGATCTTTTTTTTTTCTTTTTTTTTCGATTAGGTGATGATCTTTTAGTTTAAGAAGAGAGAAGTTATGGATGATCTTTTATAGTTATGGATGATCTTTTAGGGGAGCACTCGGTTGAGGCAGAGTTGGTAGAATGAAGCAGTGAGGCACGATCTGAGTCGTTGATGGAGTTGATCGGACGCACGTACGTGGCGAAGTCACGTGTCACGAGCCGTCAAACGCGTTCACACTACTTTTTCAAAGTAGTGGGATTTCACTATTTGGACACGTGGCGCGCCTCAGATACACAGGGGTTAGATGGACGGTCGAGATCGTGCGCCTCACTGTCTCATTCTTATTTGTCATGCCTCATTTGATCGCTTCTCTGATCTTTTATATATAAGATCATCAATATGGATACCCTTTAAGTATCAAAAATTCAAACTTTAGATCTTAATTTTAAACATTCAAATAATTATTTATATACCTCTATTTCCAATGTATTTGACTAATTAAGATTCAATTTATGTGCTCAATTCAATAAATACTCCACCTTCATTTTTGACCAACAAACCACCACTTTCTTCGCTTTTGTTACACAATTTTCCAACATATATTTTTATACTATTTCGTAACAACTGGTCTCATTTTATTGGGACACTAGTCACTAATACTATGTTAATATTTGAAAATTGAAATGATGTAGTCTTCTATTTGTCTTTTGATTTATCAAAATAAAACAGCTGTCCTCTCATTTTCATTTATTAATTAACTAAATATCTAAAACATGCACGTTATTATTTGACTGAAATTATAATTATAGCAGAGATTAATTAAAAACATTTAACTGGCAGTCGGGTGAGTTATGGTCAAATAATTGAGATATTACTGCAAAAGACGAGCGCGCCGTTGAGGATACGTGAATAGTGTGAGGACCGTAGGGACACATCTCATGCCACACATCTAACTCTCGTGCATTGTGGATGCGCCACGTGTCACGACGCGTTCACACTAGTGTGAACGCAAATAGCGATTGTGACACGTGGCGCGTCGTGGAGCCGTTGGATGAACTCATCCAATGACTGAGATGTGTCCCTACGGTCCTCACATTATTCATGTGTCCTCAACGGAGCGCGCCCCTTACTGCAAATGTATCAAAGAGTAATTCATCATGTCACCGAATCTCCGCGTCAGGCTAATCAACAAATCGATTGAAGTCATGGCAAAGTGTTATTGGTCGGGCGAAGATAATTTGGGAGTGCATTACGTTCAGCCTACTTACTATTACGAATTCAAAGTTTTTTTTTTTTTTTTTGATTGAATTTTACGAATTCAAAGTTTAATGACAATATTTGGTGTTCAATATCAACCAAGTATAAATGCGAAGTAAGCTTCCCGAGCGGGGCTAAAAAACAGTGGTTGTCATATGATTGCAAAAGGGATGAATGTGGCAATCTTTGCGAGTGGACGTACCATCACAAATTAAAACAAGCGTATGTCACAATGTAGACGGGAAAACAGTGTGTTATTAATTAGTTGCACGGTATCATCGATTAATTCTTCCTTGAATAAATAAAAAGCATTATTTAATCTATATTGAGCTATTACAAGCAGCAACTTGAGGTCTAATTATATACTTCTAATGAAACCATATGAATTATCTTACTTTTATTTCGGTCTTCTTTTGCAAGTGTGTTTATGTTTTATGTAAAAATATCACATTATTAAAAAGGTGGGTAATCTAGCCAACATGGTAGTGGTATGTTGGTTGAGGTGTTGCTTGCAATGTCTCACGTTCCGGATTTGATTCCTGGTGACTACACTATTTTCTATCATTCTTCCTTTTCCTTTCTTCTCCCTTTTTCTCGTCCCGCGAGTTTGAGAATTGTTCCGTCGTTACTTATAAAAAAAAATATTTAAAATATCAGACTATTTAATATAAATCAAACATTTAAATGAAGTGGTGAAAAAGTAAAGAACTGAACCTTTTTTTTATCTGACTAAAGACAAAAAAAATTTAAATTTTGCCAAAAGCGATCCTCAAAAATACATTGTAAGATTAATGATTTAATATGATTAGTGAAGATGAGGAAGACCTGTCAATACAAGTGTCGTGGAGCAAATTTAGGTCAAGATTGTAAATAACCTGATTTCATTTTTGTGCCATCATGAAGGGAGGTCTATTTTGGATGTCACTATTTTGACGGGATACTAGTAGCTTCACTTTGGCGGAAGGAATGAGATAAGAGCAAATTTATCAAAACTAGTCAAAGATAATATGGTTATTGGCTTCCTTTTGTTTTATTGTTTAACACGTTAATACAATTTTAGTAATTTTATAATTTAGGTAAAAAAATGTGTTCATGATTATTTAACTTATATACAAAACTATATCGTTTTATAATTATTGTATTTATCTTATTGTATTAATCTTAACTTTTCATAGAAAAAATATATGATGTTTAGTGTCATTCACTCATCAAAAACTTGACTCGGTGCTGGTGGCAAAAGCAAAGGTCAAAAATATCAATCACTCAATTTCAATCCAGATGAAGAATAAATTAGAAAGAATAATCGGTTGATTTGATTCAAATAGTTATAAGTCTAATAATTCTACTGTGCTTCATGAAGGCTGGCCGGGTTTGGATCTTGTGTAACCAAAATTTTGATTGTCATCTATTTAGAGGTCTTATATTCACTTCTGGGGTAAATATGAGTTATTCATAAACTATAATTATGCAATTTAAAGACTTATATATTTGCCCTCGATTCACTTTTGATTGCCCATAATTATAGCTTATGAAAAACTTATAATTACACCAAAAGTGAATATAATTCCATTGTTATGTACTCTTAAAGTAGTCGAAAATACTTATATTTAATATTAATATGACGAGGAGCGCTCAAATGAGGCAAGTCAAATAAGAATGAGGCAGTGATGCACGATCTGAGCCACACATCTAACCCTCCCGTGCTTTGTGGGTGCGCCACGTGTCCAAATAGTAAACCCACTACCAACAGTAAAAAGCAAAAAGTAAATAGTAAAATCTCACTACCACATCTTTAAATCTCAACCATTAGATCAATATCATCAATGACCAAGATCATACCTTACTGCCTCATTCTTACAACCTTACCTCAACCGAGCGCTCCCCTTAATATGACTATATGACTATTCTCATGGGACAAGTTTGATGGTTGATGTGTCCTGTATTTTTTATATATGAAATATGTGAAAAGTAATCCATTGTAAAAATAATAATCAGAAAGTTACTCTTCCTTCTTTTTTTTTGACAGATATTAATGAAAGTTACCTTTTAAATTACTGTTTAGCAACTTACTAAATTTTTACAAATCAATATTCGTTTATATATAGTTACAGATCAATCTTTAAAAGCATAAAAATTACACCGTTTTACATTTTATTGCAAATCAAATAATAATATCGGACAAGAATGGAACTAAATAAAATAACAATCAATAACCAATAGTGTTGTGACATGGGAGATTTACGTGGTTTAACAACAGTGTGTTCGCTTTATTCACACATGATTATGTTTTGTCAGTGTTATTGTTGAGATTACAAATCAAATAATATCGAACAAGATTGGAAAAGAATAACAATGAATAATAATCAAAGATAACTACAATGTACATACATACAAAAGCATAACGAAAAGATTTTGTATACATTAGGAAAAGCTAGCTATTCTCAAAATCATCCAGTATAGAAGGCATCATGTCACAAAACTCAAACTTCAAATTCTGGATAAGTAATTTCTCAGACACCAAAACTCCGAAAATGAGAGGCACTGAAGTATCAGCGGGTTCCCTGCTGGTGATGGCTCTGCTTATTGCCAGTTCCTTGCTACTTGTTTGTGATGCCAAAAAGCACCTCAGGCTCATCAACAAATCAAATAGTGGGCAAATCATGATGGAGCGTTGTTATTCTAGCGATGATGATCTTGGAGTGCATTATATTCAACCTGATCAACCTTACGAATTCGTGTTCAATGATAATTTTTTCTGTTCGACCAAGTTTGTGTGTACTGTACAATTTCCTGGCGGAGATCCGAAAGATTTTTTGGCGTATAGCTGCAAGAGGGATAATGATGACTGTGTTCCCATTTGCGAGTGGACCGTCACAGAAGATAGTGTATGTCGATCTGGTGAAGGGGAACCAATATGTTTTTAGAAACACTATTTACTTTTGAAACTTTGACATAATAAATAACAAGTGTCTTGCAGTACTTTTGCTGCATTCCTAAATATGTCAAAGTTATAGAAACGTATTAACGGCGTGTAAATTATATACATATGCACTCCAAGAAAAAAGGTTGCATTCAACTATGCAAATAATTAGTCACAAAACCACGATGATAAAGCGTCTTGCGATTTCAATTGATAGAAAACTTTATTAGATATTGCCTATATATACTCATTTTGTACCGATTTGTAACACATGAATCAAAGAAAATGAAGCATCTCTTGTGATTTCAAACTAGTTGATCGTATAGTTAGCATCACTTGAATCAATTAAACAATGTTTCATGAACATGTTTTAGTACTCATTGTTATTGTTTGAGATACGTGTGAGCGACATGATCTCATTTATCCAAACTACTAACGGAACAGTTCCAAGCAAATTTTATCGACAATGATTTGATTTAAATACTTGTTATTAAAGCAATATAAACTAGCAAATCTCACTAATAGTTTTTTTTATATCATAAAATCTCACTAATAGACTATGTTTTATAAACTTAATATTTAAAACGATGTCCAAATAAAAAAACGATGTAGTCTTTTATTTGTCTTCATTTATCAAAATAAAATAGCCTCACACAGTTTCATTTATTAACTAACTCTAAAACATGAGCGTTATTATTTGACTGACACTATATAATTATAGTAGAGAGATTACTTAAATACATTTAACTTTGGAGCGTTATGGTCAAAGTAAGTAACATAAGATAATTAACATAAGACTGAGATATTACCTCAAGTATATATATAAAAGAGTAATCCATCATGTTACAAATTAAAATACAAGCTCTGATCATATCCTCTCAAAAACTCAAAATAGGAAAATGAGAACTCATAAAGTATCACTTTCGTTGATCATGGCCCTTATTACATGTTCCTCGCTACTCGTTTGCGATGCCAAAATACGTGTCAGGCTAATCAACAGATCGACTGAAGTCATGACTTCGCGTTGTTGGTCGAGCGAAGATAATATGGGAGTGCATTACACTCAACCTACTTACTATTACGAATTCAAGTTTAATGACAATATTTGGTGTTCGACTAAGTTTAACTGCGTGGTAAGCTTCCCCAGCGGGTTTAAAAAACAGTGGTTGGCATATGATTGCGAAAGGGATGTAAATTGTGATGGCGATCTTTGCGAGTGGATCATCACGGGAACAAGCGTATGCCAGGGAACAATGTGCTATTAATTAGTTGCATTGTAAAAGGCATTTAAAGCTAACTTGAGCTATATTAGAAAGAAGCATCTTGGGGTCTTATAGTTATATACTTCTAATGGAAGCATTTGAGTACGTTGTCTTACTTTTAGTTCAGTCTTTTTTTTGCGAGTGTTTATATTTTTTGTTAATATCACACCGTAAAAAAACGCGGGTGAGAGATCTAGTGGTTTAATATTTAACTTGTTATGCGATTGAGGATTGTCCGGCCCTACCTGTAAAAAAAATTAAAACAGATGAGGTGTTGAAAGTAAATATTTAAACTTTTTTATTATTGAGTAAATTATGGAAATTTAAATTTTGACAAAAGCACCCTCAAAAGTATAATATTTTATAAGATTAATGATTTAATATGATTAGTGAAGATGAGGAAGACATGTCAACAATGAGCAAATTTAGGTCAAAATTTTAAATAACCTGATTTCATTTTTGTGCCACCATGAGGGGAGGTTTATTTTGGATGTCACTATTGTCACGAGATTAGCTTTACTTTGGCGGAAGGAATGAGATAAGAACAAATTTATCAAAACTAGTCAAAGATAAAATGGCTTATGGCTTCGTTTTGCTTGATTGTTTAACAATTTTTTTTTTGATAAGGATTGTTTAACAAGTTGATAGAACTTTAGTAATTTTTAAAATTTAGGTAAAAACGTATTCATGTATCCTAAATTTTAAAAATTACTCTATCAATTAGTTAAACAATCCTTATCAAAAAATTTTTTAGAAAGAAGTACAAAAAGGGGCCCTGAACTACCACCTATTTTCAATTTAAAGTCCAAACTACCATAATTTCCAATGAAGGGGGCAAAATAAAAAAATCCGTAAAGTTAACGGTCAAAGTTAACTCCGTTAGTCAAATTACAATTAAATAACATTTACTTAATTTTATCTATATATCTCTCATTATATATTCTAACTTATAATTTTTTTATTCTCTTTAACTTTCATATCACAAATGAATACTTTATATAAACTAATTATTTAGGGTTTCATAATTTACCATTATATGTATGAATAAAAATTAAACAATTACTTTTTTTATTCTAAAATTTTTAAGTTCTTTTCTAATATGATGGGTGAGTATATTATTTTAAATTTTCATCGTTTCACAATTGATCATAAATATATATGGATAAATATTAAATTATTTTTAAAAAAAATTCATGTTCATAAGAGTATTACTATAAAAAAGAATATAAATTTATGGATAAATAGAAAAAAAAATTAAAATATTATACTCATCCATCATATACGGGAAACATCTTAAAAATTTAGAATATGAATCAAAATAATAAACATTTAATTTTAATTCCTACATGTTATATGGTAAATTATGAACCCTAAATAATTAATTTAAATGTAGTACCCATTTGTGATATGAAATTTAAAAAGAATAAAATATTATAATAAAATTAGAAGTAAAAAATATAGAACGAGAGATATATAGATTAAATTAAAGTAAATGACATTTAATTGTAATGCGACTAACGGAGTAAACTAACAGAGTTAACTTTAACCGTTAACTTTAAAGGAATTTTTTATTTTGTCCCTCATTGAAAATTATAATAGTTCGAATCTTAAATTGAAAAGAGGTGATAGTTCAGGCCTCTCTTTTATACTTTTCGCATGAATTTATAAACAAAACTACATCGTTTAGTAATGATTGCAACAACAAGAATATGACTTTTTTTTTTTGGCAACAACAAGGTCAAAAATATCAAACACTCAAAATCCATCCAGGAGTAAAATAAAAATGTTTGTTCAAGATAAATAAGAGCAACCTTTCAAAAAAAAAAAAAAGAGCAAACAAAATTCAGACGTGAGCCATTGCAAGCAACACCTCAACCAACATGCTACTACCTTATTGTCCAAATTCACATAGATTTAGACATTAAATTTATAAGAAACTTATCCTTATTTTTTTAAATAAATTTTATACTCATATTCGTTTCCATAAAAATGCAATAAATGAATATTCAATTTCCAGAAAAATACCAAAAAAAAAATTAAAGACAAAATGAACAAAGATTTGTCAACTCTAAAGTCTAAGCTGATTTTTAGCTTCATCGCAACTCGAGAACTTTTTATCTGCTTATCACTTCAATGGCCACAAGGCCCCAAATCCCATAAAGTTCCGGTCTTTTAACTCAAAAACACCCCACCCTAGTTGGAATTCCTCGCCCCATTTTCATACAATCGACCGTAGTATAGAATTTGCTTTGAATTTTATTTATCATTAATCATTCCAAAAACTATATTTAACGTTTGTGCTGTTTGTTGTCCGCGCTTTACTTTTCTTTTTTCTTTACCCCTCAATCTCTCCCCCTCTCCCCAGATCTTCAAACCCCATTTCAGACCGCCGGCCATGGAATTCTGTGCAGGTTTGAGTCGTATGATTGGGTGATATTCATTGATTGTGAGTCGTAGGGGTTGGAATTTTTGGAGATCTGGAGATACCCATTTCAGATCTTGGCGCAGATTGGTTGATTCTAGGGTTGATTTAGGTATGAGTTTGAAATACAGGGCTGGGTTGTTCTTGATTGCTGCGGTTGTTGTCATATGGGTCACCTCTGCTGAAGTCACCCAGGTTAGATTTCTCCAGTCAAACACATTTTTATTAAATATACTTGTGGAATTCTTCTTTAAAGAATTGATTTTTGATTGATGAAATGATGAAATGATGATGGTAAATTTTGTGTATAGGATTTGGTTGTTTTTATGCTGAGGAAATTTTGGGGGAGCTCTAATCGAAGTTGTTGTTTGCTTGTGTATTAGTCAATTTTTATTGATGTTATGGTAGCTATAATTATAAGCTGATGATGAGTCTGTAAAGGAAATTATTTGGTAGAATTTTTCGCAGAAGAATGTTATTTTCATGCTGCAATGTTTACCTGATCATATGCTTGAAAGTCCCGTGAATGTTGGACTGATGCGCGAAGTTAGGCACTTGCTTATACATGTGAGGTGGGTTTAGGCTTAACCATAGTGTTTATTTTCCGAGCAGGATATCTTTGCTGACTATAAGCAGCCGTTTGCTGTCACGTATCTAGGAGCTTCCCTAATGGTAGTGTATTTACCAATAGCTTTTCTTAAGGACTGGATTTGTGGGTTGCTAGGACGTTCTTCTCTCGAGAGTTGTGTGGCGACTGTGGGTGAGGTTAGCTCGCCTCTGAAGTATCTCGGGGGACAGAAGTCCAATGAAACAGAACTCAGGGGAATTTTGACAAAGAAAGATAGTGATTCAGACCTGTTAAATCAAGACGAGGAGCTTCCGCTAGTCTCGAGAAGGAAAGAGGACGTACCGGTATTGAAGTCTGACAAAGAACTTACAACAAGAGAGATAGCTACTTATGGGTTGTTTCTTGCGCCAATTTGGTTTGTAACTGAGGTAAGGAACGACTCTTAGTTGCATGGTTCGCCTAAATAAATGTTGTATTATCTGGCAAGGTTAGTGTTTACATTTATCATCTTTAAAACTAATCAGAAAGTGACAACAGGAAATATATTTACTGAATAAAGTTTCAGTTGGGGATTCTTCTGCTCATTCATTATTTCTTCGTTGCAGTATTTATCGAATGCAGCCCTTGCAAGAACTAGTGTGGCAAGCACTACAGTGCTATCTTCGACTTCCGGACTTTTTACTCTCTTTTTTGGCGCACTATTGGGGCAAGATTCATTAAATATGTCAAAAATAATTGCCGTGTTTGTTAGTATGACTGGGGTCGTGATGACAACAATGGGGAAAACTTGGGCCACTGATGATGCTCAACTAAATGTTTCGTAAGACCTCAGCCCATCCCCATTATATGATTATCATTTTTACATTATTTCATGCTCTTGAATCCGTCTGAAACAAGTTATTGTTAATTAGTTTTGAACATGGCATTCTTTCTAAGGAACTAATAATTTTGGACGACATAAATTCAACATACTATCATATGCTGCAATTGGGTTTATTATTTTCTTGCTAGTGTGATTTGTCGGTTGACACTTACTAACTACACTTGGAATTTCAGAAGCGGAAGGCGCTCGCTTGTAGGTGATCTTTTCGGCCTACTCTCTGCCATGTGCTACGGCTTATTCACTGGTTAGAAACTAATTTTTCATACTCATAGTAAGCAGTGATCATGAAAATTATCGGGCTGATTGACTCGACTAATGCTGCAGTGCTACTAAAAAAGTTTTGTGGTGAGGAAGGAGAAAGGGTCGACGTTCAAAAGCTTTTCGGTTATATAGGACTTTTTAGCCTTGTAACGTTATGGTGGCTAGGTAAGAAATAATCATATAGCTCGCGTTGTAGCTTCTCCTCAAACATTGTAACTTGCTCAATGTCGGTATTTATTTTTTTTGCAGTGTGGCCATTGACAGCCCTAGGAATTGAGCCCAAGTTCACAATCCCACATTCCGCAAAATTGGATGAAATAGTTCTGGCCAACGGCTTTGTTGGCAGCGTCCTGTCTGATTATTTCTGGTATCTAGAAAAAAAAATTCGATTGCTGTATTCGCACCGTAGCATTAGAAACCAATTTGCACGTACAATTTTTTTGCAGGGCGTTATGCGTTGTGTGGACAACTCCGTTAGTAGCTACGTTAGGCATGTCGCTTACCATCCCCTTAGCCATGGTTGCAGACATGATGATCCATGGCCGTCATTATTCAGCAATCTACATTCTTGGTTCTGTACAGGTAACAAAAAACTGCTTCAAAGGTGACAACTTGTATTACTCGCAGACATGAGCTCAAAGGTCTACGCTTATACCATGTTTTTCCCCTTGTTCCATAGGTGTTTGCAGGATTTGTAATAGCTAATCTATCAGGCTGGTTATCAAAGAAGCTGGGATTATAGCATAGCCCTCGCGCTTCTCCCTCCTTCGCCGTGTTCAGTTCATCGATTCTTGGGTCTTCCTAATCCGCAAAATGAGACGGAATACATGTACTTTACTACCTGTACATTGTTTTATAGTGACTCAACAGTAAACTCTCTTTTTTCTCGTTTCTGTCAAAGAAATCAGTTTTGTTGGACCCATATTGTCCTCGAGGTCATCAGAAGTCTGGTGTGCAATGAAAATTCTAAATTCTTAAATCTCACAAAATGAAGTTCACAAAGTTAATCTAAACAAAAAGGTAGCTTAAATACTGTATCAAACAAAAAAAGTAGCTTACATAAATATGTTTTGTAAATTTGATAAAACAGAAAAGTTTCATCCGGATACTTTAGTCGAAATATTATTTGAATTTCATAGAAATAAGTAAATTACTAATTGCTCCAGAGGATGACCGATCGAAGCTCTTGCAGCGTTACCCTCCGCATCGATCAGTCTGATATCATCTGATGGCCTTAGGAGAGCTTGAATTTTCATTTTCTTCACAGAAGCCTGCAGCATTGTGTCAGATAAAAAAATTAGTCTTATTTGATTTTTTAGAGTGATTTAATAGTATCTGAAGAATTGGGGTTCAGCTCTGACCTGGCTATTCAATTGATCAGTCCGATCCACTTGGTCCAGCTTCTTCTTCATCAGGTGGCAGCATGTTGAGATCAAAAAGATGTGTCTGATCAAATGCAGGCAGAAAACTGATCAGCAGAAGTTTCATGGGAGTGACATTAAGAATGGTATTTGAATCCATAACTAACCTGGCCCTGGTTGTGGCTGGTCTGACAGACTTCGGTGGACACAGGATTTATGATCTGGTCATTGTTGGAGTTGGCTTCAGCAGATGTGTCCTGCACAATGTGTCAGTAACTGAATAAATTATAAATGATTTAAAGCATCGAAACAAAAAAAAAATCGAGCAGAAAATTGATCAACACAGGTTTTTTATTAGATGAAACAAGAAATATAGAAAATTACAACAACAACAAAAAGCAATCAAAACTAAATTTAATTGTTAGCTGTATTTTTGGCACAGTGCCGAGTCGAAGAGAAGTAGAAGTATCATTAGGACTAAGATTTGAAAAAAAATAACTAACCTGGATGTGGCTTGTCTGACCGACTTCAGTGGACACTGGATTTATCTGGTTATTCTTCGAGCTTTCTTCAGCAGATGTGTCCTGCAAATGTGTAAGTAACTGTATTAACTATAAATGATTTAAAGCATTGAAACAAAAAAATTCAAGCAGAAAACTGATCAGCAGAAGTTTCATTTTTTTTTTCATTCGATGAAACAAGAAATATACAAAATCACAACAAAAAAATCAATCAAAATCAAATATAATTGTTATCCTTCTTTTTGGTAGAGGACTAAGATTTGAAGCCATAACTAACCTGGCGCTGGTTGTGGCTAGTCTGACCGACTTCGGTGGACACTGGAATTATCTGGTCGTTTTTAGAGCTGGCTTCAGCATATGTGGCCTGCTCAATATGTTACTAACTGAATAAACTATAAATGATCCAAAGCATTAAATCAAAAAAAGAAAAATTGAGGGTTGTGTGTTTGTGTTTAATTGGTTTTGACTTGCAACCTTGACTGCAACTCGGGGTGTCCTGCGTCGACGAGCTCCTGCTGCAATGGAAAACCTTGCCACTGCATTTTGCAAAAAAAAAAATCAGGAGTCAAAAAAGTGTTTGAGTTGATGATGAAAAAATGGTGGTGTGTGGAGGGAATTACCAAGCTCTTGTGCAGCAGGGGAGGATAAGGAATTGGGTACTGTCCCGGAGATTTCCAGGGCAAATTCAACTGATCTTGCTGTCTCCAGAAGAAGAGTGAATGCTCGGTCCAAAGACGTGGCTAGTGAGGGGCCTTCTAGTTGAGGAGTCTCCAAAGGGAGGGATGATATTGGTGCATCTTGCACCAAGGGGGGCGGCTGAGGAACTGCCAAAGCTGAAGTACCCTCCTGAGGAATGGATGATCTTGCTGATCTTTTTGGAGCTGGGGCACGCTGAGGGAGAGGAGTCGCCACAGCTGAAATATCCAGGGATGGTGGTGGCGTGGTTACTTGCTCTGGTAGAGGCCTATTGGTCTCCTCGGTTCTAGCTTTCTTTCTTTTGGATGAGGGGTTCTGGGGATTAGGTCCATTTGAAGTGGCTTCCGGAAGGAGGGATGGAGTTACTTCAGTTGTCTCCTCTGGTTGAGGCATAGAGGCTGATGATGGCGCCTTCCTTTTTATGGACCTTGCATTTGAAGTGCCCTCCACAGTGAGGGATGGAGTTACTTCAGTTGTCTCATCTGGTTGAGGCATAGAGGCTGATGATGGCGCCTTCCTTTTTCTGGACCTTGCATTTGAAGTGCCCTCCACAGTGAGGGATGGTGATGTACTTACTTCAGTTTGCTCCTGTGGTTGAGGCCTTGAGGTTAATATCTGCACCTTCCTTTTTCTGGACCTTGCGGACTGAAGAGTAGTCCCTGCTGAAGTGCCTTCAGCAGGGAGGGATGGTGGTGCAATTACTTCAGTTTGCTCCTGTGGTTGAGGCCTAGAGGTTGATGTCTGCACCTTCCTTTTCTTGGACTTGGCGGGCTGAGGAGTAATCCCAGCTGAAGTGCCCTCCGCAGGGAGGGATGGTGGTGCAATTACTACTCTGCTTTCCTCTGGTGGAGGCCTAGAGGCTGATGTTTTCGCCTTTCTTTTTCTGGATGCAGTAGTGGGCTGAGGAGTAGCCCCATTTGAAGACCCTTCTGGAGGTGGACTTACTTCATTTCTTTCTTCTGGTGGAGGCATAGAGGCTGATGTTTGTGCCTTCCTATTCTTGGACGCGGCGGGCTGATGAGTAGTCACAACTAAAGTGCCCTCCACAGGGAGGGATGGTGATGGACTTACTCCTCTTCTTTCCTCTGGTGGTGGCCTAGAGGCTGATGCTCTCTTCTTCTTTGTCCTGGACGCGGCGGGTTGAGTAGTCCCAGCTGAAGTGCCCTCCACAGGGAGGGATGGTGGTGGACTTGCTCCTCTTCTTTCCTCTTGTGGAGTCCTAGAGACTGATGTTTGCGCCTTCTTTTTCCTTGACGCGGCGGGCTGAGGAGTAATCTCAACTGAAGTGGCCTCCGCAGGGAGGGATGGTGATCCATTTACTCCCCGTCTTTCCTCTGGTGGAGGCATAGAGGTTGATGCTCTCGCCCTCCTTTTCGTAGACGCGGCTGGCTGAGGAGTAATTACAGCTAAAGCGCCCTCCGCAGGGAGTGGTGGTGATGCATTCACTCCTCTTCTTTCCTCCGGTATAGCCCTAGAGACTGATGTTTGCGCCTTCTTTTTCCTTGGCGCAGCGGGCGGAGGAGTTATCCCAGCTGAAGTGCCCTCCGCAGGGAGAGATGGTAACGCATTGACTCTGCTTATTTCCTCAGTTGGAGGCATAGAAGCGGATGATCTCGCCTTCCTTCCCCTAGTCGCGGGGCGCTGAGGACTTGCCCTGACGCCTGGAGGACGTCTAGTGGTTGAAGCTCTCACTGGTCTTCTTACAGCTGAGGCCCTCCGAGAAGCAATCCGTCTAGAACGGACAGGAACAACATTCTGTTCAGAATCCTATACGCAAACAAAATGCACAGCTCAAAAAAGTCAGACACAAGAACTCCACAAAGAGCTAAAAAAATCCCCAACTATTCAAGTTTTTATCAAATGGCTTACAATCAGATCAGCTTCAGGGCCTGTTGGGTTTAAGTTCTGCTCAAGTGTTCGATCAACCGGTGGCGGAACATCTGATTGTTGCGGTTGCGGACACTGATGATCACATAGCAAGGACCAGTTAATGTCAGGACATTGACACTTAGAGAATTGAGCCTTCAAACTGTCATGACACAAAAATGCTCAAATCAGTGATCAAGCAATGCACACAATAACTGATTTTACAAGCTGAAAATTTGATTGATTCTTACCTCTGTCTAGCCAGAGCCGCCAGCCTCCCTTCCGGCTGACGCAACTCAAGCTTGTCCTTTAAGTCGGGATTAGCCTGAACAATGTCTGAAAGGTGTATGACTAAGTTGCTCCTTGATTTCGGTATGTCGACCCAAGCCCGAAGATGCCGATGGCTCCTGCAAAAAACAAAAAAAATTGATACCAAATGTCAGACAGCAAATGAATGATCATATGAACTATTTAGATTTTCTTTTCTTTTTTGCTATGAAAATGTATGAAGTACTTGAAGTCTGGGTGCAGTAGCAAAAATTCCATCTCATCGTAAATCACTCTTTCGTTAATCAGGATGACGGACAGTTCAGATTCGAGCACGGTTTTTGCTTGCTCAATTTCACGTCTAAGACATTCAGCAAGAAACTGGTTAGTTTATTTGGTTAAATGATTTGTTAGTTTCAAATTATGAAACATATGTCAAGTGAAGTTACCTTTCTAAAGCTTCGTAGTACTTCTGCTTCCTTATTTCGAAAAATAATTTCTTCGAAATCGGGTTCGCTAGAGGTGTTGTGAAGCCGCTTAGGTAAATTTCAACTTCGACCCACGAACCATTTGTTATGAGCTCTTGAAAGTAGATCATATCGAAGTATATGGCATACTTCGTCTCAATTCTACAAATGCACGAACACAAGCAATGAAACTGAAGTCAGATAATGTGTCATGTCGCTAAATTATAATACTACAAGTAAGCTTTACAAAAAAAAAAAAATCAAACATTGAAAAAAATAAATCATAATTTTCATTAATGTTTATCAAAGTGAAAGCTTTTGTCCTGTTTATTGTTGTCTTATTTAATCAAAGAAAGTATTATGTGAATTCAGAACTCACTCATGGCAGATGGCAGTATAATTACTTTCCTTGAAGAACTGATGAATGAGTTGTTGGATGTTGGTCATGAAGCTGTCCGGAATCGTCTGAATACAAAAATAAGAAGGTGAACAGTAAATTTACTAAATGTGGCTGCTTCTAGAATATTCCAATGAGATATGTCCATCCCATTATCATCCTTATTATCCATAAATGAAAATAAATTTATGTTAGAACTTGGTAGCTCAATTGAATCACAGTCCATTTTGATCCAAAATCTTATAATCAGCAAACATGTCCAAAATATAAATTACCATCGCTTGTCTTAATTAGGCGATGTGACATTTAGACCCCATTTACTCTATAGATACACATGTTAATGGTTATGAATCCAAAATGTTGTACGTGACATTTTAAGGAAGTGACAAATTACTAAATAAATAAATGACAATTTGAGTTTCACCTGAATGTTGTCTGCCTCCATTTCTGAATCAACAAGGGTTCAAACTTCAATCTAAGATATAAAAAAAACAGCGGAATTAAGTTGAATTGCATCTAATAAGGATTTCCATTGGTCGACGATAATCTTAAATCGATTTAGTCGGAAAAATTCAAATTTAATTGAAATGTATACGAATCGAATTCAGTAAACGAAAAAATGTCATCACTGTGAAATAGACATGACTAATTTCGCTTAGAGTGTACAATTGAAACCAAATACCCTGAAAATTGCAGATCGAAACGTCTTTTGTACCTCAAAGGGAAGTGTTTGTCACGAATCGATCGGGGATCACGCAACACTATAGATCCATCACCGGCTATAGTCTCCGATCATCTTCTTTTTCGACGACGAAAGGGAAGAACTCGAGAGAGGCCAAAGATGGAAAACGGGCGAGAACCAATCTCGTTGATTGTAGTTCTGCTTTTACGCTTCGAAATGTATTTATGAGCAAAGAATGATGGTAGGTAGCACGATAAGTCCAAGTGTCTGTCACGTGATATAAATTTTTCTTTATTTTATTATATTTTAAATGAAACCGATTTTTTTTTCCAAAAGGCGGGATAAATTTTTCAGAGCGCGCTAATTCTTTTAATGGTAATAAAATAAATATCTGCATAACTTTTTTTTTATTGAAAAACTTTCTAATATTCAAATTTGTCATTGATGGATGTGTTTATCCTGCATATATGCGTTGATTGCCCCGTCCCTTCCATGTGCTTATGTTTGTGGGTTTCATAAAAAAGTGAGAGATGCCTCAGGGCCCGTGCTTCAATGATCATAATTCAAGTATCAGATTTGGGTGATGTCGTGTGTGATCTGTGCTCCAAGAGTCTAGTATTCACATTTATCCGATAAAAAGAAAAAATGTTCATACAATATGTATAAGATGTATTCATATGATGATTGATATACATGAAATGAAATGTTAAAACCAACTATCAAAAAAAAAGAAATTTGTCATTGACATAACTACTTTGTCAATGAGACTCCGTTTCTTGGTTGAAATTTTTAACGAAAAAGCCTACCTTTAGGAAATCACAGCGGAAAGAAAATGAAATGAAAAGTTAATGAGAAATTTATTATCCCATGGAAAGTGTCAATAAATAGTTTCTATGGAATCATTTTGGTTTGTTGGAACTTTGTATACTAATAAACCAAAATAAAATTATACTTTCCTTCAAATTTTCGTTCGATCCCAAAAACTTTCCATGAACAAAAATGAAATTTATTTTGGTTTGTTGGTTGGTCTCCATATTATGTTTGATTGCAACTTGAAATGAAAATAGTTAACACTTCTGCAATTTCTGTTTCTCATCTTCTGACACTACCTCGTTTTTTTTTTTTTGGAGCGGATGCGCTTTTGCTTACTGCTGGATCCTCTTCGTGCTGAAAATAAATAAATAATAGAAATATTGGTAACTATAACTGGTACATCAACCAAATATGCTTTTTATACCGTTTTGAAGCAGATACAAGTACCTGATGTGGTCAGGGAAGCAGGAGTAGCCGAGGCGGCAGTGCTGGTCCGAGGAGCCGTCACAGGAGTAGCCGGTGTGGGTGCAAAAGGGACTTGTAAGATTGGAGGAAGTGCTGATTGATCTGCTGCTTCAGTTACATCCATGTACTCATCTTCCTCTGGAAGGCAGTTGAGGTGGACGAGTTGATGAGTCTCGGTTTCTAAGGATACATTCGTGATTGGAACTTGTGGTTGGGAGGGCGAAGACGGACCAACATGGTCCATATTCTCCTCCCCTGATATATTGGGAGGACAAGCTGCCAGAATTTCTGGCTCTGGTAGCGCATCTTGGGGCTCGAGTGATGAGCCCCGAAAATGTGAAGAAACTGAATTGTCGAACTGGGAGGATCCTACAAATCCAAGATCCAACCCCTGTTGGCAATTTAAAATACAAAACACTACAAGTCAGAAAACGAACAAATTATGGAAGACTTTAGGCTCTAAAATAACTTACCTGTGAAACAGGTATTAAGCTGGATGGCAGGGGCAAAACACTGCCGCTAGTCTCGCAGCGATGATCTTGCAAAAGGGTTACCCGATCGCCCCTGCAGTCCTCTGAATAATGACCGCAATTCTTGTACTGAAAATTCAAGCTGTCGACATAAAGAGAACACCCAAGAAAAAAAAAATCAAAAACACAAGTCCTCTAAAAAGATAATACGTACTACAGTAACAAAGTTACAAACCATTGATATGTCAGTTCCCCGATTCTGTCATCAGGTTTGGGGAACTCGAGTTTATCGCTTAAGTCAGGGTTTTGCCTAAGCATCCCATCCAGCTCAGCCGCCAGCGCCTCCCTTGATGACTCCAAATCTTTCCAACGACGCATTAGAGGAGTCTTCCTATCAAAAACAATATGTTTTCCCAAAAAAAAGTTTAGTACCTTGAAGAATAAATAATGAAATGACCACATTTTTTCATTGATGAAAATCATGTGCACCTCCAATTTCTGTCCCACAGCAGCCGAGCCAGTCGCTCAATCACCTCGTCAGGATAGTTCTCGTCGAAGACAGTAAGTTTATTGTCTAAGATCTGATGCGCTCCATCTTTGTCACCCCTGATACATACTCGGATAAATTAGTGACATAGGATCCACAAAACTTCGCATAAAAAACCTTACAGCAAATTCAGTTTTACCGATCTAAGGCCTCCATGTATTTCTGCTTCGATATTTCAAAAAATATCTTTAACGATTGATCATTGCTATCACGATGGGTGAACCCCAACAAGTACTCTTCTATCTTATCCCACTCCCCCTGCCGGATTAATTCGCTTATGTAATCGATGTCGAAGAAGATAGCTGTAACCCTTTCAAGCCTGCACAAGCAACGGTAAAGACATTGCTAAACATATGCTAAATATGAGTAGGAATTAGAAGCTGTCCCACCACCTTTTACAAGGAAAATGATGCTAACTTATACATAAAGCAAATAGAATCATGGAGGAGTGCTCGATAGAGATTAGAGGATCACTTTATAACTCGTGATTAGTCAAAAAATTCTATTCAAATTATAAGGGATTTTTAACTGAACATCCTCAGAGAATTATTCAAAAGTTCATAATCACAGCGGCTTGGTCATATACTTCTAAAGGTGCGGATGAAATCCTCAAATTCTCGGAATATATAGGGATTTATATTCGAACACTCTTACAAATGTGAATGGAATGATGATAATCATGTGATTTTAGAAACATACTCGTGTTGTGCATTCTTAAATTCGGAACTCCGAAAGAATTGCAGGGCGAGGAGATACATTTGCTTGGTTAGACTCGAAATCTAGGACAATAACAACAAGAACCAAAATCTATTTAATAGATACAAGTTTGATGAAGACAATCATAATTTAATAACCAATAATATTGAATGATAGAAGATTGAATAACACCTGATTGTTGACGGATGACATTCTTAGTTGATGCAAATCTGCAGTAAGGATCAAAGGAAAATTCAATCGAAACATTAAGTAAATAACTTGTTACCTCCTTAAACACAACTTAAGGCTGATTGATAAAAAACAGATAATTCAAAGTTGAACACGGCCAAAGCCAAAAAACAAACCTGGTCAATTACGCATGAATACACCTATTCATATGCAAAATCATATGTCAAACATAGTAAAAATCACTGAATCAATAAAATTGATACCTTGAGTACGATAAAGATGGTATAATTAGAGGATGGGGAATTCGAATTCTATCACAAGATTCACTCTTCGATCTGTTGCGCGATTGTGAGAAGCAAGAAATGCAAAAAAAACGCAGGAAACGGAAGCGATGCCAATGTGAATCGCTCCGATCGTTGATTTAATTTCTCATCGGCGGTAGATTGTCTGGGAGAATTTAGGGTTCAAGTTCGGCACTTGGAGAGAAAATGTGTTTATATATGAGATGGTTGGTAAAGAGCATTAAGCATGCGATTATCGCATGACTTTGATGTTTCACTTTGCTAATTAGAAGTAGAACACAATTGGAAGAAAATACTCATAAAAGCAAAGTGACACGTCTAAGTCATACGATAAACACGTGCCTAATACTCTTTACTAACCTAAAGATTCGATTACTGTTGTCCAAAATTCAGTTCAACACCAATCATGAAAACTAAAAACTAATAACAAATACACCAAATTTTTTTTACTTGGTTCGCGCAAGCCTGGTCCAAGTAACCTCAAGGGGCAGAGGTTCTACCCAACTTTCTTCCAGGATCAACAACATTTGGCACAATAGACACACAAGCTCAGAAATCAATAAATACAACCAAAGCCTAAGCGCAGGAGTTCTAATTCAACTAAGACATAAAAGATATGGAGGTATTCAGCCCCTCCGAAAGCCCCTGGTTCGTGTTCTCCCGAACACGCTCAAGCTGTCCAAACTACTTCGCGCTCGCCTGCTCTCGTTTCTTTTGTCGCCAATGTACCTCTCTTCTCTCGTTTCTATGCAATAGAAATTAGGTCGAGTTTTTCAATTCCCAAATCTGCAGTCTTTCTATGAACCTTTTCTCAGCTTTTCTCTCAAACTCAAAACACTGCCGTTTTGTTTGTAACTAACATGTGCACTTGTTTGTAAACTCTCATTAAAAAAAGGGAAAAGTATATAAAGGGTACCTGAACTATCGTCTAATTCCAATGTGTGGGCTTAACTATAAAAAGTTCCAAAGAGGGGGCGAACTTTGGTTAGTCTTTCCAAAAAAGGGGCACAGTCAACCTGAACTATCGCCTAATTCCAATGTGTGGGCCGAACTATAAAAAGTTCCAAAGAAGGGGCGAACTTTGGTTAGTCTTTCCAAAGAGGGGGCGAACTATAAAAACATGAACTATCATTTTTTTAAAATCAAAACATTAATTTAAATTTATTTATATAAATTAATAAACAAGAATAACGGAATTTTATAAAATTCAGATTTATAAATTCAGATTTTGTACAAAATTCAGATTTATAAAATTCCGTTATTCTTGTTTATTAATTCCGTTACAAAATTGAATTTTATATTCCATAATCCCTATTACAAAATAACGGAATTTTATAAATCTGAATTTTATAAAATTCAATTTTGTAGTAGGGATTAGGGAATATAAAATTCAGATTTATAAAATTCCGTTATTCTTGTTTATTAATTTATATAAATAAATTTAAATTAATGTTTTGATTTTAAAAAAATGATAGTAGGAAAATCACACTCGCCACTCTTTGGAACTTTTTATAGTTCGGCCCACACATTGGAATTAGGCGATAGTTCAGGTTTGACTGTGCCCGTCTTTGGAAAGACTAACCAAAGTTCGCCCCCTCTTTGGAACTTTTTATAGTTCGGCCCACACGTTGGAATTAGGCGATAGTTCAGGTTTGACCGTGCCCCTTTTTTGGAAAGACTAACCAAAGTTCGCCCCCTCTTTGAAACTTTTTATAGTTAGGCCCACACATTGGAATTAGGCGATAGTTCAGGTACCTTTTATGTACTTTTCCCTAAAAAAAACACAAGAACACTATTCATCACACAAACCAACTACCATCCAATTAAGCTATTCATCACACAAACCAACTACTATATGACCTGTTGGTTAAGAATTTCATCTTGGATCCAAATCCTGAGAACATTATTTTGCCTCATAATTTTATAAGTTTTTCCTCTCACTTTTCCTTCTCTACCAATGAAATGTGTATCCCTTCATTAAAAAAAACTATTAAATCAAGCACATTAAACGCCAATTAGGATGTAGTCTAATGGTAGAACTATTACCTTTCATCCACGATTGGAGGATTCAAGCCCCAACCATGGCATAGCGGTAACAAAAAATTGGCTGAACCAACCTCATCACCATATTTCCCATCAACAATAAATCTCTAACTTTCCACTTGTTCATCAAACTTGCAATCCGGATTACATTAAAGTTACAACCTGAAACTTCAACCTACTGCTATTATTACAATCACACACTTCGCGCAAGAACTAATATTCATCTGAATCCGAGCTTTAAAAATTCAGCTCATTTCATTTGAATCAAAGCCTTAAAAAAAACCAGCTCGTGTCACAAATTGATTCAGATGCGATCATCAAATTGGATCTCCACAAGACCCCACCTGATTTTCAAAAAAGAAAAATAAAAACTAATTAGACAATTCATGCCGCCTCGTCGGCAGTGGACATGACTGAGAGCCTAGTAGGCCGCGGCTGGAAGCCCGAGCTCCTCCGCTGCTGGTGTGACGAAGGGCGAATCAATGAAGCGAGCGCGCGTTTGACAAAATATCCCTCCACAGTCCCGAGCCGCATCAATGAGTTCGTCACCGCCGACCTTCTCGCGTACAGGCGATTCGAGATGCAAGGCGATGAAATGGAGCCTGTTCCTCCGCCTCCGATGTTGTTAACTCGCTTGTGGATACTGCAGCGGAACGAGCCGGGATGCGTCGTCGGCGAGCACATGCACGTCTTCTTCTTCGGCGACCGCACGGCCGATCGGAACCGGTTGGAAATGATGGACATACCAACACGCGGAGGAGAGGACGACGATCTTTGACAGACACCGGACGACGCCATTGATAATGAGGTGAAGCTCGACGACGGCGTGAATTTGGACGATTTAAAGCCGAATTTAGCCTCTAGACTCTCCGATCTATCCAGCACAGGTCCTGCATATCTCCTATCTCTCATTTCCGGCGACGAGATCATTTCCAAGAAAAATTAGGGTTTTGATTTTGCTTGCAAATTGGGCAAACAGAGGGAGAAAGGCAGGGATGGATTTATAGGAGGTTTGAAACTTATGGCAAAACTGTAAATAAAACATGATTCAAGGGTTGTTTTAAAAAAGTTAACTACGTTTAGAATGCGGTTAGGAGGTGGTGAGTTAGTTGAGATTCTGATCGAACGGTTGAGAGATAGTTCGGCGCAAAAACGATTGATAGGATCGCTGATTAGTGTTAAAGCTAAACTAAGAACTGTTAGGGACCTAGTTTACGCCTGCAGGTTCTGGAACTTAATGTAATGCAGCGGAAAAACTGATTTGTCTAAATATCCTTTTATTGATATATAGACTGTACAAAATACAAGTATTCTGTACACATGCAATAGCAAAGCTACTACGATCACAATTGTGGAAATTACTTACTGCCCTACCAATCCTAGATCGGTGTCGTAATCTCCCGAACAAGCGTGCCGAAGGTACCAGTACCTGAGCTTGTTCAATCCTGACTTGTCTTCACCGCTATCACAGCTGAGCTCTCAAATCACACTAGCACTCCAGTGTTTGCAGAACTCCAAGTGAAAACAATCTCTCAATCTTCGGGCGCCGAAGGTCTCTCAATATTCGGGCGCACTTGATTTGTTGGTTTGATGTGTATTTGTATGTCTTGTTGGTCTTCAACGGTTATCTCCCATGATATGCTCACGTTCTGTTGTGGTTCCACTCGTCGTGTTCTCCACGTGGTGTCAACTGGCGAGATTTTCTCCCTGGGTTCCAGTCCGCAAATCTCGCAACTACCTAGGACTCGGTCTTTCTGCTCCATGAACTACACTGCTTCGCTATATTCTCTCAACTGCTTTGCATGCACTTGTTCCACGATATTCTCGAACTGATTGCAACGGCTACTTCTTTGACTTTGCTTGTTGACCACGCTCCGCGGGTTCTGGTACCTCACATGCTACCTTTAGTTCTTGTACCTGCACACTTAGCTTAGAGATCAAATACCTAGGTGTTGTCATCATCAACCCCTGAGGTACTTACAATTTCCCCCTTTGATGATGACAAACACCCTGACAAACATGTTCAATTAGAAGTTTCAGAACCCGACTGCTACGTTCCCCCTCAGTCAAACAGCAGAAAGACTTTCTCGAGGTCGAGGAACAGATACATGACCGATTCCCCCTCAATGGGTTGCTACTAACATCTTTCCCCCTTTTGGCATCATCAAACAAGGTTATATAATCCATCAAGGTTAACATAAGAAGAGTTAGTTAACAAAAATCAGCATGCGAATAATCATGAAATTAACTTAAACTTCAGAATTAAAAGCAATGTTCAACGCAGTGCATGGATCAGAATCAAAACAAAGTTCAAAGTTCAAAAAGGGATAAGAGTTGGTTGGGATTGAAGGATAGGGCAAGGAAATGGCTGGCACTGGTACTTGCATTCTCTGAATCAGGTTCTGGAACTGGTTCCTGACACCCTGCTCTTCAGATCAGCAAACCCTGTCTCAATAGCCTTCCTTATTCCGCTTACTTCATCTTCAATCATCCACTGGCTAGTAGACATCTTTCCAACCTCAGATTTCAGCTCTGCCAACATCTCCTTAATCTCAGCTACTCCCTTCTCAAGTCTGCTGAGTCTGCCATCAACATCCATGGTCTGCTCAATTCTTGCTTCCATATTGTCTTCCTCCTCAGCAACCTTCCCTGGTGCCTGCTTCTTTCTGATCCACCCCAGCTCATTGTCCAGCAGAATTCCCCATCTGTGTATGGAATTCATGGTCAATGGTTTCATCACAGAAACTTCTGAGGATGGATGGTAGACGTTTTGGAACTCAAGAATTTTCTTCACAAATCTTGCATGACCAACATGCTGAAACTTGATGACATATTCCATTTGATGGATGATCATCTTCGGCAAGTTGACCTTTTGCTTCCTCATGTCTTGGGTTTCTCAACGGCTGCAGTAGTCTGAGGTTCAGGAACCTTCACATGCTTCCCTTTCTTTGAAGCAGTCCTCTGCTTCTTCCCAGATCTAGGAGGCTGCTCCCTCCTCTTCACCGTTAAAGCTTTCCTTTTGTTTGAGGTCCTGCTCGATGGTTCTGGACTCTCATCACCTCCAATAATCTCAACATCATCAAATTGAGAGTCTTTCTCCAGACTCTGATCTTCTTTGGCAGTTTCCACAGGATTAAGCTCGGAAACAATATTCATCACTTCATCTAAAGGATCAACTAGTAATCCACCAGTAGAATCACTAACAACCAGATTCTCTTCCTCCAATGGTACTGTGCTCTTCTCAGCAGCACTCTCTTCTACAACATTGTCAGCAACCCCTCCAAGTCTGAGCCCAATATCTGAACTGGTTCTTGAACCAAACTGAGTGAATGCAGTACCAATACCATGCCATATCCTCCTCAAGGGGTGTTGTGATGGGTCGGCTTAACCAGAAGGGTCATTAATTTTGCAAACATCACAACGAAGCACTCAATATAATCACACAAGATATATGTACCTCTAGTCGCAGTAGTCCAGCATTAGCAAAGGGTCATTGGACATCCTCGACGAGGTGTGAGCTAAGGTGGCTATGTACTCTTCCTTCACGGGGTTAAGTGGGGTGCAAAATCCGGAAGGTACAAAGGCTATAAAAAAAATCCCAAGCACACGCAGAGAACATACAGCCATTAATTGAGAAGTAACAGTACACTTAGCATGTTATCACACAAGGACCTCAGTGACGTTCCAATACCTCAGGCAACAATGAAGGATCAAGAACCTTATTCTAACCAATCATTGAGAGAAAGGTTAAGAGTACCTATATAGTAGAGATCAGGCCAAGCGCTATCCTCAGCCTCTCAAAAGGCTCTCTGTGTAAGGCCTTGGTGAAGATGTCCGCAACTTGATCCTCAGTCCTACAAAACTCAATAGAGACTAAGCCCTTCTCGACACAATCCCTAATAAAGTGATGTCTAATTTCAATGTGCTTCATTTTACTATGATGTACCGGATTTTTAGCCACGCTAATTGCACTGGTGTTATCACAGTAAATAGGAACATTATCAAAGACTAGACCGAAATCACTTAGCTGGTTCTGTAACCACAGAAGTTGTGCACAGCATGCTGCTGCTGCCACATACTCCGCCTCTGTCGTTGAGAGAGCTACCGAGTTTTGCTTTCTGGACCCCCATGAAACTAAGCACGAGCCAAGAAATTGAGCCATCCCAGATGTCGATTTCCTGTCTGCTCGATCTCCTGCATAGTCTGCGTCCGAGAAGCCTTCCAGTACCATGGACTTGTCCCGAGGGTACCACAGCACTAAGTCTCGTGTCCCATTCAGATACCTCATTATCCGTTTGACAGCCTTCACGTGAGCTTCCCTTGGATCAGCTTGATACCTGGCACATTGACACACGCTGAACATAATATCAGGTCTAGAAGTTGTTAGGTAAAGAAGTGAACCTATCATGCCCCTGTACTTGGTCTGATCTGTGGGTGGTGAGTTCATCTCTTTTGAAAGTGAGTCAGCTGGAGAGCTAGGTGTACTGATGGTTTTAGAACCATTCATCTCGAACTTCAGAAGAACTTCTTTCAAGTACTTCTGCTGATGAATCTGAGTCCCATCTGCTTCTTGCTTAATACCGTAAAGTGCCTTGTCAAGTACATAAACCCAGTCGCTATGGTGCTGGTTCTCGAACCCTGGTGTCTGTGAAACGTAAACCTCCTCCTTGAGATTTCCGTTCAGGAACGCCGTCTTCACGTCCATCTGATGTAGCTTGAAGCCAAACTGGACTGAGTAGGCGATAAGAAGTCTAATGACTTCTAACCGTGCCACTGGTGCGAAGGTCTCGTCATAATCGATCCCTTCCTGCTGGTTGTACCCTTTGACTACAAGCCGAGCCTTGTTCCGAACAACAGCTCCTTTCTCATCCCTCTTGTTCCTGAAGATCCATCTTGTTCCAATGATCTTCCTGTCCTTTGGCCGAGGTACTAGTCTCCACACCTTGTTTCTTTCAAACTGGTGAAGTTCCTCGTGCATGGCCTGAACCCAATCTGGATCCTTCGATGCTTCCTGAACCGTACTAGGTTCCACAAGGGACACGAACGCTGTGAGGGTTCGTTCCCCCTGAACTGCTGCATAACAATGGTAATCTGCAAGTCTGGTACTTGGTCGTCTGGACCTCTGATCTCTGGTCAAAGGTACGACATCTCCAATTTCCTCCTGGTTTCCTTCACCTTCTGATACTTGATCATCGTCATGATCAAACTGGTCGTTCTCCACGTCTGGATGTTGACCGACATCAGGTACTTGATCCACCTCAGCTTCTGAAATGTCATCTTCAGACTCCTCGTCCAGTATTCCATCTGCGTTCTGAGCAGGTTCCTCTAAGGCATTCTCTGGTTCTACACCCTCTGGATCAACCTCTGGTTCTGCAACCTCATGTTGACATGACCAAGGCGTCGATGCCACAACACAGAGTTCCCGGTCCTTGAAGCCAAGCAGAGTTACTCCTCCTGATTGAAACTCAGATCAGTGAGATAAACACCATCTTCAACAAAGCCTTTAAGGAGGATTCTACCTGTTGCAATGCACTTCACATAACAACTGTCATCCGTAAAAACAACTTTCTTTTTACCTTTGAGACACAACTGGTGAACACTCAGCAAGTCATACTTCAAACCGTGAACCAAACTGACTTTATCCACACTAATTTTTCTGTTTAATTTGATCATACCTTTTCCGAAGACCTTACATTTGCTCTTGTTAGCAAAGGTTACAGTACCTCCGGAATGGTGCTGAAGAGAAGAGAACCATTTCACACTTCCGGTCATGTGCCCTGAGCACCCACTGTCGACCATCCATGGATGCTTTCCTCCCTTCCCCTGCAAAAATGGCATTAATTCTTACGAACCCAAACCAGCTTAGCTGCCTTGGGTCTATGATTAGAACTAGATGGATTGCAGTTAGTATTAACATCCGAAAAACTATTAGTGTTCGTAGTGGGAACTTGATTCCCCCTATTTGGTTTTCTTGGTTCTGAAACCCTCTTCTGAGTGCTAGGTTTTGGAACCTTCTTCACGGAAGTTTGCCTGCCTGTCTGGTGAGGTTTCTGAACCTTGTTTTGAAGAGTTCTTCCTGGACATCTGTTCCACAAGTGTCCGATCTGACCACAATGGTAGCATATCTTCTCCTCTTTGAAATTTGTCTTCTTCCTTTCAGCAACTTTCCTCTTTTGTTTGCTGAAGTTGATGCCCTCCGAGTGCCTATCTTTGGTATACCGGTTCCAAATATGAAATCCCTTACCATACACTTTTGCATCATCATGAAGATCAACTTTCGGTCGGGGTGTGCTACGTGGCTCTCCAGCCTTCTGCGGTCGCTTTAGTATGGTCACCTCACCATAACCAAGTCCGGGTCTGGACTTCTTTCCCTTGGGAGCAGTTACCACCTTCTGCTTAACAGGTTCCTGAACCTGTGTCTTAGCGGTATGTCTCTGAGCACTGGCAAGTTGTTTCTCCAATTGCCGAATTCTGATTGCTTGCTGATGATGTTCCTCAAACATTTCACCCGCTTTGCCATCTTGCTCAGCAATGATGTTTTTGAGCTTATCATTCACAGCTACCAATTTTCTAATGATATCTAACAACCCTGAACGTGAATTGGTATTTGAAGAAATTGAATTCACAGAGGAGAGTGTTACCTCAGAGTCAGAAGATGATCCTTCTGCAGCCATAAGACATACGTCCCCTTTTTCAGAGTTCTGATACTTGAGCTCCAGTTCAAGGTCACTGTCAGTTGCAGAATCGTCAGCTCCTCCCCAAGCGCACATTGCCTTCTTGTTCTTAGACTCATCATCATTGGATTTGTTTTCCTTTTCTTTCTCCTTCTGATCATCAGATTTCTTTTTGCGGCAATCCCTCTGGAAATGTCCTTTCTTCTTGCAGTAGAAGCATTCATCCTTTTTGGTCGGACTACGCTTTGAAGACCTACGAGGTTCCTGAACCTCGCCACGTCTCTCCTTATCCTTCGAGTACTTCGACTTTTCACCCTTGCTGCCCAATGCGATCTGTCGAGAAACCTTCTGAGGTTCTCGATCTTTGTCAAGGAGCATGTTGCTGTCCAGTTTAGCAACCAGGTCTTCCAGGGTCAGCTGCTTAGTGTGGGCTAAGGCTTGCATGGTCCTCACAATGTCGTTCCACTCTGGACTCAATCCGCGAAGGAACATGTGATTGATCTCCCACTGTTCATATCTCTTTTCAAGGTTAGCAAGGTTTGAGACACAACCTTGAAAACGAGAATGAAACTCATGAACTGTCTCGTTCTTGTCCTGCCTCAGGTTGAACAACTCGGTCTGAGCAGCAAGAACACGGTTCTTCTTGACATCTTCTGATCCCTCATAGATCCTCTTGAGCATCAGCCAGATTTCCTTTGGGCATTTAAGGTGTGAAACCTTCTGCATATCACCTGGTTCCAAGGCTGCGTGAAGAACCTTCATCGCTTTAGCAGTTTTCTCAATGCTCTTGAAATCATCCTTTGTGTATGAAGCCCTCGGTTTTTCTTTAGTTGCATCGGTTGGATCTGGAATGATCTTTCGACCTTGCTCAACCACTTGCCATACTTCTCCATCTGTGGCCAACACGTGAGATTCGAACTTGACAACCCAGGTTCCGTACTCGCCGGGTTTCAGCTTCGGAGGATTCGACAGGGAATCACCTGACATACCTGCAAACTAATCAAGATCTAGAACCTTTCGGCTCTGATACCAATTGATAGGATCGCTGATTAGTGTTAAAGCTAAACTAAGAACTGTTAGGGACCTAGTTTACGCCTGCAGGTTCTGGAACTTAATGTAATGCAGCGGAAAAACTGATTTGTCTAAATATCCTTTTATTGATATATAGACTGTACAAAATACAAGTATTCTGTACACATGCAATAGCAAAGCTACTACGATCACAATTGTGGAAATTACTTACTGCCCTACCAATCCTAGATCAGTGTCGTAATCTCCCGAACAAGCGTGCCGAAGGTACCAGTACCTGAGCTTGTTCAATCCTGACTTGTCTTCACCGCTATCACAGCTGAGCTCTCAAATCACACTAGCACTCCAGTGTTTGCAGAACTCCAAGTGAAAACAATCTCTCAATCTTCGGGCGCCGAAGGTCTCTCAATATTCGGGCGCACTTGATTTGTTGGTTTGATGTGTATTTGTATGTCTTGTTGGTCTTCAACGGTTATCTCCCATGATATGCTCACGTTCTGTTGTGGTTCCACTCGTCGTGTTCTCCACGTGGTGTCAACTGGCGAGATTTTCTCCCTGGGTTCCAGTCCGCAAATCTCGCAACTACCTAGGACTCGGTCTTTCTGCTCCATGAACTACACTGCTTCGCTATATTCTCTCAACTGCTTTGCATGCACTTGTTCCACGATATTCTCGAACTGATTGCAACGGCTACTTCTTTGACTTTGCTTGTTGACCACGCTCCGCGGGTTCTGGTACCTCACATGCTACCTTTAGTTCTTGTACCTGCACACTTAGCTTAGAGATCAAATACCTAGGTGTTGTCATCATCAACCCCTGAGGTACTTACAACGATGACTTTGAGCCGATGGATTGTGAAGGTGGCGAGAGGAGATAGCGGCACGTGTAAATGTTCGAAGAAACGGCTGCATGCGAGTCTTTCGAATTGCGAGGTTGTTGAACGCAGCTTCCTAGTATTTTTTATTGAGAAAAATTAACGATTTACTATTTATTGAAATATTAATTGAATTGGTTAATCATTGTAGGTTAGAGCAAACTTGTTAACCACAATTTTCAAGTCATGCAAAGGACATGAAGAAAAGCCAATTGGAATCCCAACAAATATATTCCTGATTTCGTCTCTTAGTACTCCAACTGTCAGCCTTTTTTTCTTGTAGCGGTTAAGTTATGATATCTTGGTGGAGAAGTTCAACTGAATCAATAAACAAAAAAATGATGCATTTGAAAGCACACGGTTATGACATCATTTTCTCAACCGGACAACAAAACTGGTTACCCTGGCCAAAACAAAATTCAATTCAAACTGGAAAACGGTCGTCGAGTCATAAATCAATTGGAAAACTAAATTAAGTCGGCACGCAATAACCAACATATTCAATTGTGAGGGTCCGATTTGTGTTAGACCAGCACATCATGCCCTAATTGAAGGAGTACGTCATACACTAATTGATTGCAATATTAACATTCCTCCGCCAGTTTGTAGGAAATTGACTTTGGTAAATGGGCCACTATTTTGCACTTCTCAATGGGCCTCTATTGAGCTTTGACTTTTATCTCGGGCTTCAACAAGCCCAAGTCAAACAGTCAATAAAGGCTGTAAGCGAAGTCCAAGTTGCGAGTCAACTTGCTGAAGAAGACGGAAATTTTAGAAACCACAGATACGCATATCTCATACCCACATTATGTTCGCCGAAGGCCCCCAACTCCACTCATATTCCCAAATCCTTCGACCTTATCCATCAAGCATACACGAAATTACTAATATACCCCTATTCCTCCCAACATATAAATATCCTATATGCCTCCTCCTACTTCTCTTAGTTATCATCCATCTCAGTCAAACCCTAGTCAACGACATTCCCTGACCGAAACACTGAATCCAATGGAATCAACCAGTAGCAGACTCATGCGCAAGAACAAGAACGTCCTACGCTTCGCCTCCTGTTGCTTCGTGCCACACGAGGCTCTTCCTCCCCTCCCTGCTGCAGAATCACCTTCTTCCTCTTCATCATCGTCCCCAAGGTCGCCTGTGTTTACGGAACTCGCCGAGATGAAACAGAAGTATCGCAGCTTGATGAACCGGTTCGGGAAGAGGACGAGAAGGCAATCGGCGGACTTCAGCTACGATCCGATCAGCTACGCGCTCAATTTCGAAGATGCGAGGTCGGATCAGCTTCCTCTGAGAAAATTTCCTGCCACGCCGACTCGATCGGGAAGGAGGTTGACAAGGGAAGCATCCAGAGGAGTCGCTGCCGCGTGCGGCTGACAAAGGCGCGTCTTTGTAGTTTAGGTCAATTGAGCAGTTAGAAATTGGAAATATCAGTTATGTGTAAACAAAATTAGCAAATATAATTTAATGAAACACAGTTTTTTTTTCTTTGAATCCCATATCAAGTCATTAAGTTGCATTGAGAAACAAAGATGACCGACCAGGGCCAGGTCTTGGCTAATAAGTTGAATATGATTCTTTGATTCAGTGCGATTTTTGTATTTGGCTCGATTTGTTCAAGCTTGTATATATTTTGACTTGATAAACAGATCATTCACAGCTGAGAATTGAGATGGTGTACATGAATGTACATAAGGAGATTAAACAGTGGGTGTATAATAATATACATGAGCTTGTTTTAAAATAAAAAAAGATAACAGTGTCGGTGACACAGACAAGGTGGATTGCCTCAGATGTGGTGACTTCAAGTTACTATAAGATTGCCTGTGGGAGTCTTGCTGTCCTCAGCTCATGTCACGGTGGGGGGTACTGGTACATATGTAAAGAGCTGGGATCTGGCTCTGCTGCTGGGTTACTCCGGGGTTTTAAATGCCATATTCTCATGTGTGTTCAGCTAGTTGAGTCCACCTCTGGTGGCAACGTGTTTAAATCAGGTAACATGAAGCTTCCTCTATTTGGCACTCGAACCACATCGGATTCTGCTTTGCATGATGTGGTTGAGAGACCATGTCCGCCTGGTATCACATCCCCGGGGATGCATACATGTCCTACCTTCGGCGTCGCTTGGGTGCTTGGAGCAACCCTGTGTCCACAAATGCCACCAGCAATGCAAGGGTAGTTCTTCATCAATGTTGGACTCCGATCAAGCTACAATGTTGAAGGCAGAAGTCGTGAGAATACCAATCACAGGCATGAATTACAAACACATATTTTGACACAAAATACTTTTCAGTAGTGCAACTGATCAGCAAAAGTAATTCAATATTGCATGGAAATCACATTAATAGACACGGCCTGAAAGAAACTACCATTTATTGCAGCACATAAACAATTTGCAATGCAAGTATTGAAACAAGAAACCGGTGGCTGTCAAAAGCTTAGTACAAGAAAACTATTGTTTGGATTTCATTGACAAGAACACATGACAGTTACCTTGATCCTCTTCAAGTTCTCATTCTCCGCTCTCTGTTCCATGATGGTGGCACCAAGCATTACCAATTCCTGGTAGTTAAATTCAATGCAGTCAGAAGCCATGACCTAAAAGAACCTTGAATGACTTGATGAGAGTTTCAATCACATGCCTGATTCAAATATATCCTTTCCTTTAAGAGCATATCTTCCGCCTCTATGAGTTCTGCATATGTCTGTAATCAATGAAGACACACCTAACGCGTTAGAATGTATGCTTGAAAATCTCAACCAAAAATAGCAGCATCCAGTTCTAAATATCATCATGCTGATGAATTCAACCACTGCTGATCATCTACAGACTCTGCTTATTGAAATTTAAGCTAGCCCTCCCACCTTTTTCTTTATCGCCTTGCTGCTGCTTGCTCCATTGACTTCATTACCAGCAAGACACAACTGCAATACAAGCAGAAAACAAGAACGTCAAGAGCCCACTGAATTTCATCACTCCCATTTTTTAAGATTTGAACACAACCAGGCACCTAGGGTTATAAAGAAATCATAGCTATTGCCTTAATAAACAACAAGGCAAAAAAGCAAGATAAAGTATTAAAGTGTCATCATTTATCATCCTAGGCAAGGATAGTCTAACCATCGACAAATAAATCAACTCCCACTAATGCAACAACAATACTCCTCTACACGACTCCACCGACCCTTAAAATCACCAAAAAAACCCATCTCATTCTCATCCCACATCCCAGAAGCATCATAAGCAACTCAAACTCTAATCCTACGAACCAACATTAGCCACTGACCCCACCTCACATTGATCCAAACATATCCTCATACCTCATCTTTTTCCCATAAGAAAAAAAAATTATGTTGATTTAAAGGAAGGGACTGATGTGTCCAAATAATGGAACTTTAAACCACATCCAGTGGGCACTTTCGTCTGCATATTTGCATAATTGCAACAAACAAACACACAAAATGCCTGTAACAGTCACATTCAACATTCATCAATTCATTACAATAAAAAAAACATTCATCAATGCATTTAATACCAGCCTACCTAAGATTTAAGATTTAAATTTAACCCTCTTACAGTCCCACTCTCTCAAATCTCCCCTTGTTCTTGTAATCTTGTTCATGCCCTTTGGCTTATTCACTAGTGTTTAATTGCCACCTCTATTCACTACCCTATCGGGCCCTTTGATCCTCAGATTTTAATCATGAAAATCCAGGTTCACGGAATCACGCTGAAGGTTAAAATTGTCAGGAACTCATAAATTAAACCGGATAATGAAACTGTGAATGACTGGTGACCAAGAAGTTGGTTGGTATAGAGAATCACAACCAAATGTGTTTTTTTTTTTCCATCTTTTTGACTGCTGACCTCACGTGACCGGGATCATCCAGAAAGCGTGAGAAGGGCACTTTGGTAATTATGGGGACGGAGATGATGAGCCGTCGCCGCACACGGTGGATCTTAGAAGTTATCATCCGAGTTTTATACGGCGATGGTCGTTAAGTTCGACAGTGAGAGAGAGAGAGGAAAACAAAAGCGGCCTTTGGAAGAAACGAATGTCGCTATCAGTCAACTTAGTACGGCCGAAAACTTGGAAAAGAAGAAATGAGACGCGACGAGGACTTTTGACAAGCGACGGAGCTCGGTGGCGGAAATAACTCATACCAGAGTAAAATCACAAACACTCAAACAAAGTGAGATGGATAAATATGAGTTGAACGACTGACCTTGGATCTGGAATTCGGAGACCGATTCATCGGTAGACTCAAAGCTTCACATCCATCCCCACAGCCATTACCACCGCTGCCTCCGCTCCATGACAGCGGCGTAGATGGACTACAATTACGACCGATCCGTTCCTTACTCTCCCGACGTCTCTCGCTCACCGATACAACGCTCTTCGAACCAAAACCACCACCAGCCGATACCGTACCCGACCGCGGCTGTCTCACTCCCCAACCAGCCGGCGCCAAATCCGCAACCAGTTTCCCATCCCGAGACCGACTCATCTGGCGATTCGTCGCGTGCTTCAATCTGAGTAGCAGATCGACGACCATCGAGTCCTGCGTTATCGCCTCCGTCGCCCAGTCGTCGTCCATCGCTTCCGCTGCCACCGCCTTCATCTTCACCGGAACATGTAACTGAATTTAAGAGCGAGATAGTGATTTTTTGAAGTGTGGTGGCGCTGCAGCTTCGGCTAGAAGCTATTACTCTTCAGCTTCTTCTCGTTCATCTGCTTCGAATGGGTCCCACTTGCTTCCACACGTTGCATTCGTAACTGAACCAAAATCAACTCCTCCTTCTCCCTTTCCTTTTCTTTTCTTTTCTCATTTTTGTCGTTAAACACTGCTTTTGTTTTATTTTCTTTTTTGAAATTATATTTAATATTTAATTTCGTATCAATTTCTAATCAAAACGACTACAGAAGACTCAAATTACGATAATCACGTAACTTCCCCAAACATTTGTGATACATACAAAATACACCCTTAACTGAAACTTCAAGGTTTTTTTTTTTTTTTTTTTTGATCATCCAAAGGCATACAAAGATCCAGAAACAACCGCACAAATGAAAAAACAATACAATAGAGATCCGTGTAGAGAGCGTAACCATTCGTCAGCAGCTGCACGATCTTCACAATAGAGATGCTTCAAGAACCGACGTATGCCAAAGTGGTCAAACAATCAAAGCGGCTCAGACACCAACTTCACATCAACATTCTCGCGCCAGCCACATTTCTTCAAAGAGTTCCAGCACGATCAGAGCCTGCCACTCCAGCCGGAAGCAGTAGATAAAAATCAATTTATTAAAATAGGAAAACTGAGATACATGAGCTCTTATGGCTTATACATATTTTACCCAGTGGAACAGGGCAATCATCTAGCCTGAGCCGATTTCTATATAAATTGAACGCATTGTTTGCCATTTTTTGCTAAGAAATCAGCAGCTCTATTTCCTCTCTTTGCATACATGAAACTTTCTCGTCCGAGTGCTCTAAGATTATTTGACGACTTTGCTCATAGAGAATCAAGGTCTATTGGCACAGCGAGGATGGGAAGGGAAGCAAGACTCTTGTATTTTTCGTAGAGCTATTAGTTCTAGATGTGCGAGCTTGCGGCGCGTAAGTAGCTCACAGTTGATAGATTTCTGGATTTCTTCTTTTCATCGTCTGGTGTCGTGTTGCGTTCTGATATAACTTGGGCAATCTCTGTATCGTTTATGTCCGCTGGCAGAACACAATTACAGAGCACGCCTGCAAAAAAGTCATGAAAACATCAGCGCAATACTACTTTGCCGTCAATCAAAACATAAATTAATAAACAAAACTGATGCATATTATAAAATTATAAGAGGGCGAGGGAGACGAGAATGAAAGAAAAAAATAATCTTGATTACCAACTCGAGCAAGGCGATTCACCCAGCGAGGTATGGATTTGCCTGTCAACCTAGTACACAAATCATTGCAGAAATGGTTGCAGTTCCTTGTGATAAGATTATATGTGTTGCCTGCATATTCCTGAGAAACTTTCTTCATAAAATTACGCACATCTTCAGATGTCATATCAGTCCGCCCAATCAAGATGGATTTCCGGAACCTAAAACCAGGGCATTGCTTTGGTGACACCTCAAATACCCCTGTTGATGATCTATCATGTGCTCCAAAAGCATACTCTACGCCATGAACTGCACATAAAAACATACATGCTGTTAAAAATCCATAGACACATGTTGCAAAGTAAAATTTAATTCCTTTACCAAAACTTATGAATGACATTTTGTATGGATTCCAGAAATCACAAAGAATTCCAACTCAAGTTCTAACTAGAGGCTACAAAATAATAAAAGACGAAAAAACTGCAGAACAATCAAATAATCATCTGAGGTTGAATTTCCGGTAGATCAGATCTCAGGTCCCAATAAATGACAACAAAAAGTCAAAAACAACAGACTATTTTCCGCAGCAAAAAAAAAAAAACAGACTATTTTCCAAAAAACATCAATAAAACACAACATCATCAGACATATGATAGTATTAAATTTAAACACACCCCACCTATCATCAGCACTGACCCAATTCTGAAAGCCAATAAAAAATTCTCAGGCATAAAAAGATTCAAACTGAAATACCAAAAGACAAAAACAACAACTAGAACAAAAACTCAAATATAAAATACAAAAAAAGTAAAAAATAAAAAATCAACCTTGGACGCCGGAGTGGTAGACTCCAAGTCCAACCCAGTAAGCAAAACCGTTGATCGAACTAACATCATATACGTTCAGATAAACTGGCACCGCTCCCCTCCGCTGCTTCTTTGGCAGAATTCCACAAAACATTTTCTTCAGTCACTTCCTCGCTCTAAAACCCTGCAAATCGAATTCAAACTAGCAAATCGGGAGGCAAAAGGGTAGCGAAATCCACAACGGGTCCGCGAGGATGGAAACGAAATCGGCAGAAATTTTTGGGAGTGAATCTGCGAATTGAAACGATTGGGTAGCTACGGCGGTAATGTAGGTTAATTTAATATATATTAAATGGAAAGTCATGAAATTTAACAAACATTTACATTTATTTCCCGAAAGGCCATCAAATTTTTTTTTGATCAATAAAGGCCATCAATTTTGAGTCTATCTTTCTATTACTTTCGATGAAAATTCACCACATATTATAAAGTACAATTAGTTTTAAATACTATATTCGAAAATTATGAGAAAAAATAACAAAATAAGATAATAAAAAAAATACTTTATAATTGGCATACTGAAAAGAAATGGTTGAGATACCGTGATTTGGTGAGAAATGAGAATATATTTCAACCTTCCATCTTAATTCATCTATGGTCAACATTAATTATTACCCTTAAATTTAAATTTGGTTAAAAAATTCACACTAAAATATGAATTAAGGCAAATTAGTCCAATTAAAAATTAGACTATTCTCCTTGGCTGGACTCACCGACGGGATCCTCGCGCCAAGTACCTCTCCCTCCTCAAATCCTTTATCCGCTCCAAGTCTTCCAATCCACACTCCCGCATCGCTGACAACTTCAACGTCGCTTGTCCAAGAAGCACTAGACAAAGCCTCACTCGGTCGCACCACCATAGTCATCGCGATTTTTCTTGAAGCGGTTGAAGCTGAGTGTTTTGATGTTGTCCGAGTCTTATATTCTAAAAATCCATACCATCATCAGCCAACAACTACAGATACCTCTATTTTTATTTAACAATGGTTATAACATATGGGGCTGCTACACTACAGATTCTAATATATGATCGGTCGCATCAAATACGCTTCTTTCACGCAATTAACAAGAGGATCGAAGTGCTGATGTTACGTAACATGATATATAATGCTACGTAACATGATATATAATTCGTATTTTAGCACTTCACTTAAAACGAAACTAGACAGCTTTATAGGATGTTACGTAACATGATATATTATGCTACATATTTTAACACTTCACTTAAAACGAAACTAGGCAGCATCATAGAATGTTACGTAACATGATATATAATGCTACGTATTTTAGCACTTCACTTAAAACAAAACTAGGCAGCATCATAGGATGTTACGTAACATGATATATAATGTTACGTATTTTAGCATTTCGCTTAAAACGAAAATAGGCATCTTCATAGATGATGTTACGTAACATAATATATAATGCTACGTATTTTAGCACTTCCCTTAAAACGAAACTAGGCAGCATCATAGATGATGTTACATAACATAATATATAATTCTACGTATTTTAGCACTTCACTTAAAACGAAACTAGCAGCTTCATAGGATGTTACGTAACATCATATATAATGCTACGTAATTTAGCACTTCACTTAAAACGAAACTAGGCAGCATCATAGGATGTTACGTAACATGATATATAATGCTACGTATTTTAGCACTTCACTTAACACGATACTTGGCAGCATCATATGATGTTAGGTAACAAGATATATAATGCTACGTATTTTAGCATTTCGCTTAAAACGAAACTAGGCATCTTTATAGATGATGTTACGTAACATAATATATAATGCTACGTATTTTAGTACTTCACTTAAAACGAAACTAGGCAGCTTCATAGATGATGTTACGTGACATAATATATAATGCTACGTATTTTAGCACTTCACTTAAAACGAAACTAGGCAGCTTCATAGGATGTTACGTAACATGATATATAATGTTACGTATTTTAGTACTTCACTAATAATTGTTATTCCCATTTGATAGTAAATGCATCCAAAATTGTTATTGCACATGCTAGAAAGTGATGGCTCGGTTTGACAGGTTGACGCAACTAATAATTTGATAGCTTTTTTGTAATTCCCACGAGAATATTCAAACTGACTTGAGGAGTAGAGCAACAATGGAGTCCCCTCCACGGGTCAAATTCATAGCTTTGTCGCTGATTATCGCCAGCGACGACGCCGCGTCACTGATTCTCGTCGGGGACGATTTGTATGGCCGGGGCGGAAGCGCCGGTGGTGGTGGCTAGGGTTGTGATTTCAGAATTTGACCATTCTATGGTTTGGGTGAGATGCAGGATGTTTAATTCCGATAATACCCTTTAAACCATAATTAATAATTAAATATATGCCAAATATGCTGATTATTAACAACCGTAGAATCTTGGATCTTATGGCTAATTTAACTTTTTATTTCTCACGAAAATACCCACTTCTCATATAAAGTACATCAAATCAAATAAAGAAAAACGATTCTTCAAAAATAAATCATCCTTAGTAAATATATTGAAAAAGAAAATCTGCATTTGTATATTCTTAAAAAAAATTAAAAGAAAGTTCCAGTTGTCTATTGAAAAAGAAAATCTCATTTTCCGTATAAAATAAGAAAGTAAATAGATCTCCAACAACAAAAAAGGTAAATAGATAAGAAAAAATTGTTTATCCGATTTTATAATTTTAGTATCAACGGCTTTAATCAGCGAATTGCGCCTTGGCTACACACACTGGGCCTTATCTGAATCATTGGGAGGGCCCATCAAGCCCATTTCGTTTCCGTCAAACCCCTGCGAGAGAATCGTAGACGAGCAACAATGGCGAGGTTCATCAGAGCCTCTTATGCACCCTACGCAGCTGGTTGCCGCCGCTTGACGAGCGGTGCGAGACTGCACAAGCAGCTCACTATCCTCGACGCTTCGTCATGGACGGCGGCGTCGAGTTTTGTATCGCGTTTTCGAACTTTCGGGAGCGTGGCTGAGACGAAGTCGCCGATGGAGGCGAACTTGATCAGACTGCTCAGGAGTCAGATTCAGTATCAGCTGGAGTATGCTCCTCGTGATCCGGTTAGTATTGTAGTTTTTTGCTGAACTAACTTCATTTTTTTAAATGTTTTGGATAGATGATGGAAATTTTGAGGTTAGGTTAGTTGAAATTTAATCTGAAGCTGCAATTTACATTTGATTGGAAATTGTATTACTTAGATCATTGAGAATCATGGTTTGAAATTAGTCGGCAAGGAAGTCATTTTTGCATAAGCTTGGTCTATAGGAAAGAGTTTCCAGATAGCCTTATTTCTATGTATTATTTATTACTATGTAGCCAGAAACGGAGATAGGTATTTTTGAAGTGACGGACAAGCCGGGTGAAGAGGTGATTACATTGACAGCAAAACATGGGGGAAATGAGGAAATTACAATCGAAGCCACCATGTTTGATTGTTGTGTGATTGTTCCGTTGACTGGGGAGGGTCCATCAAGGGGCGAAGAGCGTCGTCACTTAAGTTTACGTGTTCATATTGCGAAGGGGGATGGTTCTTATCCACTGACTGTTATTTGCTCATCATGGCCAGAATATTTGGATGTTCAAAGATTTTTTGTTGCTAGTGATCTAGAGCAGCAGCGGGTCAAGCCTTACATGGGACGTTACTTCAAGTATGATACTGTCTGTTTTTTTATTTTATGGCCTTTCTAGCTAGTATTAAATTACATGACAACGCACTCTTCAGTTCTGTATTCCGTAGCTTTGTACAGACATGTCTCAGTGCACATGGGTTGATTAGAATCCAAAGTATGATTTTATAACAATATCAAATGTCAGGACTCAGGAGTCACGGATACCTGTCTTGGCTGAATTCGCCTCATTCTCAGCTGTATGAATGTGCTAATAACTGCATATTGTTGCTTGTGTTTCGAAATTGAATATGTAAAATAATCTTAGCTGTGTACCTGAACATGGCACATCTATGTTTGCCGCACATTCATTTTGATTGATCTACCATTCACACTATTTTTCATTGCTTTCTTTTTCCAGGGCTCTTGATCGCAAACTTCAGAAATCATTTTATGATTTCCTAGAGGAAAGGGGAATAAATTGCGAGCTCTCCTTCTTACTGCATGCATACATGAAGAACAAGCAAAGGATTGCATTCACTCAATGGTTGGGGAAGGCTCAATCATTTGTGGAGCAGTGAAATGGGGACTTTTTCAGCTTCATGGACATAAAGTAAGCTCTGCAATATTTGTTCTTCTTATCGTTTGCTCCATCCATCTCATGAATAATGCAGTCAACAGTTCAAGTCAAAGGCCCAATTTCACAACATGAAATTATCCTGCTCTCACAAGATCCATTTTCACATTCAAAGGCTTAAATTTTTCACGACATGATTATAGGGCAGTTATTTAATGTCGAATTCTAATGCAATCGAAGCTGTCTATTCCAGTCCTTTTGAAGCTTGCCAGGCTTCTCTTTTGATGGCATATTATAATTACTTCATAGGTACCAAATTTATTGCTGAAAGTTTATCGGCCCTGTTAAGACGGTTTGAGCACAAAAATTGATTTGCATTTTAATATGAATGTCACAGTCTAAATGATGTTTGATATTACTTTCTTTCAACTGGTGTATGTATCTCTTCTTCCTCGCTTTTTCTTGGTCGGTTCTTGGTGCGAAAAGTTTGAGAAGAAGCATAAGCATGACATCTATCATTCGCAACTTCAACAATTCATCATTCTTATGAGATTTCGGTGGAGGATTAAGAATTGATGAAAGTATTTTGAAGTAGTAATCTAATTAGCCTTTTGTGCATTCAATGTTTATATCATTCTAATCAATGATTTCTATTAAGATCAGTGCTTCTAAAACAGAAGAGGAAAGTAGCGGAAGTGGGTCGACTTGACTTAGCCGGGGCCAATAGAACAAAGGGAAAAAGATAGTGTTATGGATAGTTGAATGGAGAGCATGGTCGAGGAATGGTGTCAAGTCTGCAGTCTGCACTACTTTTCTACTGTCAAACAAGAACTGGCAGGTTAGACATAGGCAAATGGAGTCGCAGACATCATAGCTAAAAATGTAAGGAAGAACAATGATGTTGATCCAGGTTGGATGCTGCTCCATTCATGGATGATTTTGTCCAACTTTTGCAAGCCCTCCTTGTAGCCTCTCCGACAATGAAGCCTTATCCAAGAGAAAAAAAGAATGGAGAGCATGATCAATCTTTATATAAACAAAACAAACTGGATTCAATCTTGTTGTCAAAATATATAGTCTTTGAGTCGTCAAACTACCACATCTTTTATTATTAGGATATGAATTTTCAAATTGTCGAATTTGAATTTTGAACCATAATGAGTTACACATTACATTATTTTAATTATTAATCGTCTTTGAGTCGTCAAACTACCACATCTTTTATTATTAGGATATGAATTTTCAAATTGTCGAATTTGTTTTCAAATAAAAAAATTGTCCGAATTTGAATTTTGAACCATAATGAGTTACACATTACATTATTTTAATTATTAATCATACTATTTAATTATCAATACAATATAATAATAATAAAAACTAATTGTATACAAATAATACATTTTTTTATAAAATTATCATTATATTTAAATCTCTAATTTTATTTATGTAAAAAAACTGGATTTTTTTGTGAGATATAAAAAACCCAGCGACGAGTGTCCAAAACCTTCTACAAACTTCCATGCCTTCCTCCTTCCACACCCTTCTTCGAAAGCCATAGAATAAATTCATCGTGCCGGACACATCAACTGATAATATTCGTGGAAATCGTAATCCATTTTTCAATCGACAGGAAACCATTCAGCGATTTTGAAACCCTAAGCGTTGTCAGTACCTTTCCAAATGTCGATAAGACGATTAGTTAGACCTACCAAGTCCGCCTTGTCGGTTATTCTCGCTTCAAGAACAGCGTCTCTGAGCGGCCAGCGGCGGTTTTTGGTTTCCAGTGCGGCTGGGCGGTTGTTGCCGCTTTCTCCTGTTGTTGTGTGTGATCGTGTTTTCAATGATGTATTGCTTGGAAAAGTGGGGAATGACTGTTTTAGAAGTGGTTTGGTTCGTTGGATTCATTCCACGACTCCGACGTACTCTTCTGCCAGCTCCTCTCAGGTTTTATTTTATGGCTTTTTATGATTGATTTGTTTTTTTTATGTTTTTTAGTTCATGGAAAACGATATAGTAATGGAGATTTTCAGCTGAGATGATTTGTACTGGAGTTATATGATGATGAGGTTGTAATGTTTATCAGGTGAATCAGTCAGAGTATACTGAGATGGCGTGGGAGGGGATCATTGGGGCTGTGGATGCGGCACGAGCCAGCAAGCAGCAAATTGTGGAGACTGAGCATCTGATGAAGGCATTGTTAGAGCAGAAAGATGGGCTGGCTAGGAGAATTTTCACTAAGGCTGGGTTGGATAACACTTCGGTTTTACAGGCCACTGATGATTTTATATCTAAACAGCCAAAGGTATTCCTGTATTTGATGTCTCAGTTGTGATTTTAGGTAGCATTATTTTTAGTCTATTAGGCTTGGTGATTTATGGACTGTGTATCAGTTAAATCTTTGTTTAAAATGGTTATCAACAGGTCAGTGGTGACACTAGTGGTCCTATATTAGGATCTCATTTCAGCTCTCTGCTAGAGAGAGCTGGAGCAAACAAAAAGGAAATGAGTGATGAGTTTTTGTCAGTGGAACATCTGATTTTAGCTTTCTACAGCGATCAAAGGTTTGGCCAGCAACTATTCAGGAACCTGCAACTAAGTGAGAAGGACTTGAAAGAAGCTATTAAGGGTGTTCGAGGAAGTCAAAGAGTAACCGACCAAAGTAATTAGCCTTATTCACTCTCATAATGGCTTGTGCATGTTTGATCATGAAAGATTATTTCTCAGTATTTACTGTTTGATTTCATGTTAGTTTCATCTGAATGCTTACTGAAAGATGTTTCTATAACTTGAACAGATCCTGAAGGAAAATACGAGGCACTTGATAAGTATGGGAATGATTTAACAGAACTTGCTAGGCGCGGTAAGCTTGATCCTGTCATAGGACGAGATGATGAAATCAGGCGTTGCATCCAAATATTATCGAGACGGACAAAAAATAATCCTGTCATCATCGGTGAGCCTGGTGTGGGGAAAACTGCAATAGCTGAAGGGTAGGCTTTATGGGATTTTCTTTGGGGACTCTTTACTTGAATTCCTAGGATGTTAGCCATGATGGCTCTTTAATGACGGTGTGATTTGTATTCTGCAACTTAAGTACATAGGCTTCTCTTATCAATCATTGCAGGTTGATTGAGATGATTGCATTCATCCTTGAAAGATTTCTTTAAACTTCCAATTTTTAAATTGCAGGTTAGCTCAACGGATTGTCCGTGGTGATGTCCCAGAGCCCCTTTTGAATAGGAAGGTATATATCAGGCTTCTTTTTCATTGAATATGCTCAATTCTCCTTCATTTGTTTCAGTAAACAGCTAAACATGCAGTGTAACCTCATTAAGTGTGAGTTAGTGAAACGATTAATGCCACAAAAACTGATCTGAGCTTTTCATTTACATTGCCTGTTGAACAGTTAATTTCTTTAGATATGGGTTCGTTGCTTGCTGGTGCCAAATTTCGTGGAGACTTTGAAGAAAGACTGAAAGCTGTTCTCAAAGAGGTGACTGCGTCTAACGGACAGATTATTTTATTCATCGATGAGATCCACACTGTTGTAGGGGCAGGTATGAGCCGCAGTTCAGTTTGTCTGCTTTTAGTTTGAACTTTAAAGTAAAAGATGTGATGGCGGAATATTTGGTGGGATTGAAATAAACCACACTAGCCACCATGTCTTGTAAGAGAATCTCTTATTTATATCATACTCGTGTTTTTATCCAATTTAGGAGCCACAAGTGGTGCCATGGATGCTGGAAATTTATTGAAACCAATGCTTGGTCGGGGCGAGCTTCGGTGTATTGGAGCAACCACGTTGAATGAGTACAGGAAGTACATAGAAAAAGACCCTGCTCTTGAGCGTAGATTTCAGCAAGTGTTCTGTGGCCAGCCGTCTGTGGAAGACACGATCTCAATTCTACGTGGATTGAGGGAACGATATGAGCTGCACCATGGAGTGAAGATATCTGACAGTGCGCTCGTCGCTGCTGCTGTTCTTGCTGACCGTTACATTACGGAACGCTTCTTGCCTGATAAAGGTACGCTCTAGACCCAAAATGTATGGTCAATCGAGTTGGATCACAATCACAGTATTTTGTTATCACTTTTTGATCAATAGAGGTATCAGGTATGTATCAAATTATTTATCTATGAATATTTGAGACAGCTCGCTCTCTTGTAGTCAGTGTGGTCGATCATTTGTTGAGATTTATTTCCTGGACTTCAGAATATATGCCAGAAACTAAGATGTTTTTGTTACACGTTGTCAGCTATTGATCTAGTTGATGAAGCGGCCGCTAAACTGAAAATGGAGGTCACTTCCAAGCCCACTGAGCTGGATGAAGTCGACAGAGCTGTGTTAAAACTAGAAATGGAGAAACTCTCCTTGAAAAATGACACCGATAAAGCATCTAAAGAAAGACTAATGAAGCTGGAGAATGACTTGAACTCTCTGAAAGCGAAGCAGAAAGAGTTAAACGAGCAATGGGAACATGAGAAATCTATGATGACTAAAATTCGGTCGATCAAAGAGGAGGTATGTCTTTATCCTGATATAACATTCCAACTTATTTATATATTTATTCTTATGTAATGATATTGTTAAAACTATTATAGATTGATCGAGTCAACCAAGAAATGGAAGCTGCTGAACGAGAGTACAACCTAAATCGCGCAGCAGAGCTGAAATATGGCACTCTTAGATCCCTCCAGCTTCAGCTAGATGAAGCAGAGAAAAACATTGCTGAATACCAGAAGTCTGGAAAGTCGATGCTACGGGAAGAGGTTTCTGATCTTGATATCACCGAAATTGTGAGCAAGTGGACTGGCATACCATTGTCAAACCTTCAGCAATCCGAGAGGGATAAGTTGGTGCTACTTGAAGATGTTTTGCACAAAAGGGTTATTGGCCAAGATAATGCTGTCAAATCAGTTGCAGATGCAATCAGGCGCTCGAGGGCTGGTTTATCGGATCCCAACCGCCCTATTGCTAGTTTCATGTTCATGGGGCCGACAGGTGTTGGGAAGACTGAACTTGCCAAGGCTCTTGCTGGCTACCTGTTCAACACAGAGAATGCACTTGTGAGAATCGACATGAGTGAATACATGGAGAAACATGCTGTTTCACGGTTAGTGGGTGCACCCCCCGGTTACGTAGGATACGAGGAAGGTGGACAACTGACAGAAGTGGTTCGTAGGAGACCTTATTCAGTGGTTCTCTTTGATGAAATTGAAAAAGCCCATCCTGATGTTTTCAACATCTTGTTACAATTATTGGATGATGGGAGAATCACCGACTCTCAAGGAAGGACTGTTAGTTTCACCAACGCTGTCGTGATTATGACGTCAAACATTGGATCTCATTACATTCTGGAGACACTTCAGAACTCAAAGGAAAGCAAAGACGTTGTTTATGATATGATGAAAAAACGAGTTGTTGAGTTGGCTAGACAGACCTTTCGACCAGAGTTCATGAATCGAATTGATGAGTACATAGTTTTTCAGCCTTTGGACTCTAGGGAAATTACCAAAATTGTGGAACTTCAGGTAATCTCTTACCCATTGAGCTCTTGTGTTTTTCAATTCATAAGTGACACTTCTTATCCTCTAAATTTTTTGAAATTACTTATCACTGCTAGCTTATATCTTTCTGCATACACAACGAGTATTTCGAGTGACCTTGTTCAAATCGAACCCTATAACCACTTTTTTATCTAGACTTTTGTTTTATCATGTATGCGTGCTTTGCTTACATTCACTGTTTATCTGGCCCAGCTGGAACGGGTGAAGAACAGGCTGAAGCAGAAGAAGATCGACCTACATTACACAAAGGAAGCTATTGAACTGCTCGGGACATTAGGATTTGATCCCAACTTCGGAGCCAGGCCAGTAAAGAGAGTCATCCAACAACTGGTGGAAAATGAAATAGCTATGGGAGTCCTACGTGGTGACTTCAAGGAAGAGGACTCCGTCATTGTCGATGTAGCGCCCCCTGCTACTTCAATCAAAGACGTTCCCCGCCAGGACCGTCTGTTAATTAAGAAGCTAGAAATAGCAAGCCCAGCTGAGGTCCTGGTAGCTAACACTTAATGCCACAAGCTGGTAGTCAGTAGATGTAGATCCACTAGATAAGTATCTCATGTTTTGCTATTTTCTTGGCATTAGTTGGAGATTTTAAAAGAGTTCTTTTTTTAATGGCAGACACAAATAAACATTTACAGAAAGGTTAAGGATTTTTAATGTTTGAGGTTACCAGGTCATGCTTCTCATCAACAACAAAAAAAAAAAAGAAGAAGAAGTTCCCAGGTCATGCAAACTGAGAATGTACTTGTTTTTGTTATCAATTAATCCACACTTGAGAGTTGAAATTTGTGGACAAAATCTTTGAAACTTGGGACGCAAACCAAATCTGGCAGACAACATTAATTGCACACATACACAATTGACAATTCACACAGTAGTTTCTAGTTATGAACAACACCTGTAATCTCATTATGCAGCATTGCATCTGCAGCTGTGTACAATTTACATGAATTACTATCTGAGTATTGAAACCACCAGCTCCAGCTGTAAATCAATTATGAAACCTCATTCCTATTAACTACAGTACGTCCTTGCAAATCTAAATTAACTACAGTACGTCAGGACCCATCCAAACGCGTCCTTAATCTTAATCGCTGATCTAAACATTACTAATCATCTTCTTATTCTTCTTCGTCCTTTTCAAGCTTTCCGCTCTGCGCTTTATATCTCACATTAAATATAAATATAAATACTCATGACATCACTCGCTTCTCTCAAGATCGTCGGTGCAGTGAGCTCTCTCCCCTCTCTCTCTCCATCTTTTTCTTCATCCACAATCCACAAGTAGCTTCTCCACTTCAAGTCGATTTGATTCTCCCTGCATTGCTTCCTCCGTTCCAATTTCGCTTTTTGAATTTTGTTGTAACTTGTAATTAATTTAGTGCATAGTTTTTATATTATCGGCGACGGTAGCAAAATGGCCAAATGCTGCACCGAGAACGACGCATCCGGAAGCAACAGCTTCCATCTCTGGACACCGTCGTTCCGGAAGAGACTGTTTGAAGTCATCGCATGTGGCGGCGGCGGAGGTGGAAATGGAGGTTGCTCGTCCAGGCGCCGTGGTGGTGATAAATGGAGGCGGGAGATTGAGACCAATGGAAGAGTGGTTGGAAATGAGGAGGTTGATGAGAAGGATTCCGGATCTGAGAAGGAGAAAGGGAGGAAAGTCGGATCGGAGAAGCTTGCAGACTTTCTGAACATCTCTTGTGCGGAGAAGACGGCGGAGGATCGGGATTTGAGACGGAAGAGGGCGGAAGAGATGGAAGCGTTTAAGAGAGTGGTGGCGCTACTTGGCAGTGATAAGAGGGAGAAAGTCGCGGAAGCGGCGAGCGAAGTACGGAGGTTGGCGAAGGACGACTCGTCGGCGAGATCGCTTCTGGCGATGCTGGGAGCGATTCCGCCGCTGGTTGGAATGATCGATTGCGATAATGACGGAGACGATGAGTTGAAGATCGCTGCATTGTACGCTCTTCTCAATCTCGGAATCGGAAATGATATGTAAGTTCCGAGTTCTATTTTCGCCAATTTAGTTTAACTTAGATTGGTAATAAAAAAAAAAAGAAGTTTAACTTAGATTGAGATACTAAAATTGGTTTTATTAGATTCAAATTTTAGCTGATGTGAAACTTCTAGGGTTTTGGATTGACATAATTGCTGGATTTATTTGGCTTTGGATGTTCTGTTCTGTTCTTCTGCATCACCTGGAACTGCAGTTTTGCAGTGTGGATGTGTTTGTTTGTTTATGAAATGGGAGTTATTGGATTAGGAGGGAGTACAGGTCATTTTCCATTGTTAAAAGCTCCATGTGACGTTATTGAAGTGGATTTCTAAATTCCCAATTGTATTCTGGTATAGAATGTGTTGATTGTTTGCTATTACTGTCACTTTCAGTGTCTTGTTGTGGACTGTCATTAGTGTATTCACAATGGTGGTTGTATAGTTAGTGGCTGATTTTTATATGTTAAATTTGCAGCAACAAAGCAGCCATAGTGAAAGCTGGAGCTGTTCACGAGATGTTGAATCTGATAGAAGGGCCAAAAGAGTATCTAAGATCATCAGTGTCTGAGGCAATTGTTGCTAATTTTCTTGGCTTGAGTGCCTTGGATTCCAACAAGCCTATAATTGGATCGTCTGGGGCGATACCATTTTTGGTAAAGCTGGTTAAAGGGACCGACAGCAGAAGCAGTGCGCAATCAACACAGGACTCGTTGCGCGCCGTGTACAATCTGACCATCTGCCATTCAAATATCTCATTTGTGCTGGAAACTGATTTGATTGTGTATCTTATGGGTGTGATGGGAGACATGGAAGTAAGTGAAAGGGGCCTTGCTATTTTAAGCAATGTGGTATCCACTCCAGAAGGTCGAAAAGCAATTAGCGCTGTTCCTGATACATTCCAGATTCTTGTTGATGTTTTGAACTGGACAGATGCACCGGGGTGTCAAGAGAAGGCAACATACATCCTAATGGTCATGTCCCACAAGGCATACGGAGACAGGCGAGCTATGGTTGACGCTGGAGTAGTGTCAGCATTACTCGAATTAACACTACTAGGCACCACTTTAGCTCAGAAAAGAGCCTCAAGGATCCTGGAATTCTTACGGGTGGATAAAGGAAAGCAGATATCCGAAAGCTTCAGCAACGTAAACATATCAGCCCCACTCTACGGTTCTTCTTCCTCAGCAGCCAACGGAACTCCTATGGAATTATCCGACAAGGATCACTCATCTGAAAACACCAGCGCTGAGAAGGAAGCAGTTAAACAACTAGTTCAACAGAGCTTACAGAACAACATGAGAAGGATTGTGAAGAGGGCTAATCTACCAAATGACTACGTGCCCTCTGACCATTTTAAGTCCCTCACATTGAGCTCAACTTCAAAAAGCTTACCCTTTTGAACCAAAGACCAGAATGACCGCATGAATTAGACAAAGTTAGCTTCCTTTCCTTCTAGCTACTATCAGATAGCAACCAGTCTTCTAATTTCAACTTTAGTTATCTTCTAAATTCAAGTCAAGTTTCTCCATTATTTTGTGACATGTGACTACAACTACACCAAACGACCAATGTAAAAAAACATCATCAGGTGGAATCTCTGACTTCTGTGCAGAAATGGATCTATAATTATTGACAAAAGATCGTTTGGGTATGTGATGCAGCAAGATGGTGAGGGACATGGAGAGTGAGCTGTTTAGCATAAATATACCAAAGTCGGTGGTCCATGAAGTGTCTGTCCTCTCCTCAAGGTATGTCCTTACACCATAGACTATATATAGCCATACCATACATATTTATAAGCATTAAATGTGCTGTGGTCACTATCCCAAATTAGAATTTCCATCCACTTCATTCACATTTCGACGACCATTTTCAATGATATCGTACCTCCCATTCATATATGGATGAATGTTCTTCTCCTTTATTTTTAAGGTGGTACCACTCATGTATTTATACATTCTCGAATTTATGCATCTTCTTAAGAGCGTTAACATTTACATTGAAGTTGTTGATATGATAATTGTTAGCCCTATTTATGTCCGGTTGGCCTGAAGCCCACTTAATATGATATCGATCATCAGTTATAGGGTTTGATTTTCAATATAATTATTGTTTGTTTTTATATTCATTATGCGTAGAATATATTTAATTAGTTTTAGGGTGCGGTTCAGGTACAAACCAAATTATAAATAAAAACTACAAACCGATTATAAAGCCGACACGTGTCCCAGTTTAGTCGAAATCCCGGAGAAAACACGGAGGGGTATAATAGTCATTCCACACTAATGGGTATAAAACCTAATAATGTTATTTTCAATTTAGTCCAAAAATTGTTAGTGTTCAGACTTAAAATACTGATGTTCAGACTTAAAAATACTTAATAATCAGACTTAAATGGTAATGTTCAGACTTAAATGGTAGTGTTCAGACTTAAAAAGGTAGTGTTCAGACTTAAATGGTAGTGTTCAGACTTAAAAAGGTAGTGTTCAAACTTAAAAAAAGTAGTGTTCAGACTTAAAAATACTTAATAATCAGATTTAAATGGTAGTGTTCAGACTTAAAAAAGGTAGTGTTCAGACTTAAATGGTAGTATTCAGACTTAAATGATAGTGTTCAGACTTAAAAATACTTAATAATCAGACTTAAATGGTAGTGTTCAGACTTAAATGGTAGTGTTCAGACTTAAAAAAGGTAGTGTTCAGACTTAAATGTATCTAGGAAGCTTGATATTCTTGTCATGCACGATTACTTGACACTATTTATTTTTTCAGCTGGAAACACTCATAAAAAATGATACAAAAGAAGCAGATATTCAGGTACGATTAGTGTTCTTCTTTATCATATTGAACCAAGTTTTCTCCTTTTTGCTGCTGTTTATGTTTTCTGTTCCATGTATTTACTTCAGGCGGCTTTGAACATGCAATGTAGATAATGTTTGTTTATCAATATTGATGAGGGTTGGGACTACTTCATTATGAGCTCATATAACTCACATTACAGGGTGTCATTGCTGAGGTTCCTGAGATTTTACGAAGATGTGTAAGCAGAGATGAAGCTGCCTTGGATATGGCCCAAATGGTTTGTTGTCCTGCATTAGCTAACTTTCATGCATACTTTTACATACGCTACCCTCTCCCTTAATTTGTTTCTCGGCTTGTTGATAGAAGCTAGTAATCATTAAAGAACCAAATAGTTTGTGTTTCTAATGATTGTTCTTTACAGGCATTGAAGGGTATGTATGAGAATGCCTTGAGCAGTTTGCCTATCAGTTCTCATCTCACTATATTAGCAGCGATTAGTGATTTGTGCAAGCTTGTGTCTAAGGAGCTTACTAGCTGGGTATGTTCACTTAAATGTATACATCTTTAGTAACATTCTGCGCAGTCTGCTTATTTGTAGAATGCAGATATTGATTCTAGGAAATTTATAGATTGTGGTAAGAGCCAGCTAATTGGTATGAATGCACTTTTCTGTGCAGGTAATTTATTCAGACGAGAACCATAAATTCAATAAAGATGTTATTGTTGGACTTATAAGGCTCGGATTACTTAACCTTGCCGAGTACAATCTTCACATGGTAAAATACTGATGTTCAGACTTAAAAATACTTAATAATCAGACTTAAATGGTAGTGTTCACACTTAAAAATACTTAATAATCAGACTTAAATGGTAGTGTTCAGACTTAAAAAGGTAGTGTTCAGACTTAAATGGTAGTGTTCAGACTTAAATGGTAGTGTTCAGACTTAAAAAGGTAGTGTTCAGACTTAAATTGTAGTGTTCAGACTTAAATGGTAGTGTTCAGACTTAAAAATACTTAATAATCAGACTTAAATGGTAGTGTTCAGACTTAACTGGTAGTGTTCAGACTTAAAAAAGGTAGTGTTCAGACTTAAATGTATCTAGGAAGCTTGATATTCTTGTCATGCACGATTACTTGACACTATTTATTTTTTCAGCTGGAAACACTCATAAAAAATGATACAAAAGAAGCAGATATTCAGGTACGATTAGTGTTCTTCTTTATCATATTGAACCAAGTTTTCTCCTTTTTGCTGCTGTTTATGTTTTCTGTTCCATGTATTTACTTCAGGCGGCTTTGAACATGCAATGTAGATAATGTTTGTTTATCAATATTGATGAGGGTTGGGACTACTTCATTATGAGCTCATATAACTCACATTACAGGGTGTCATTGCTGAGGTTCCTGAGATTTTACGAAGATGTGTAAGCAGAGATGAAGCTGCCTTGGATATGGCCCAAATGATTTGTTGTCCTGCATTAGCTAACTTTCATGCATACTTTTTTTTAAGTTTGAACAATGTTTTTCAAGTCTGATTGTTAATGGTTTAACTCTCATTATTATTTTTTTAAGTCTGAACAATGTTTTTTAAGTCTGAACAATGTTTTTTCAAGTATTGTTATTACTGGGTTAAGTCTGAACAATGTTTTTTTAAGTCTGAACATTACTGTAGCAAATTTTGGACGTTTATACCCCTCCTATTGTTTATATATTTTTAAATAAGTCCACATGTATTTTTTTTATTTACAAAAAGAACCCCGACGGGATGAAATCTCGGCTGAATTTTGATTGGTTCATTTTGACACGTGTCGAATTTTTTATGGATTTATAGTTTTTATTTATAAGATTGGTTTGTATTTGATCCAAACACTTAGTTTTAAATATGTAATAATTTCGAGTCCCAATTTATTAAGAGGATATGATTTGCTTAGATCAATAATGAAAACGTGTGGAGATGGGTGACTGACATTCTCGTTTGAAAAACAAATATATACAAGATATAAATTTATATGTATAATGTATTATATTTATAGTTGACCAAAATTTTATCTAAGTCTTTATGAGACATAATTTGTACAATGCCGGAGTTATATTTTGTTTTAGAGTTCGGTTCCGGTGAGAAGTGGTAGTTACGGTGAGAAATGAGAACTAGTACATTATTCGTACTTTTTCAAAGGATTCTTCGTAGCTTCATGTATATGCATGCTACGAAGAATCCTTTGAAAAGGTACGGATAATGTAGTGCTACGAAGAATCCTTTGAAAAGGTACGAATAATGTAATTCAATTAAATCTAATTCTAACCATTAATAACAAATATGAACGGATAAGATTAGTTCTCATTTCTCACCATAACTATCACTTCTCATGTGATCTTTACTCTTTGTTTTATGGTATAAGTCTTGATTTATTTTCTCACGTATTTTTAAACAAAAAGTTGCGTACTTATTAAGTAATTATAATTTACAAAAGAAATTTTATAGTATCCTTAATTTTGTATTTTCAATACATTCATCTAATGAGATTTGAATGATTTAACTAAGTTGAAAGGTACACTTATAAGCTATACCTTAATATAAAGGAGCGTTCAAATGAGACACCCCTTCTAAGAATGAGTCAGTGAGGCACGATCTGAGCCACACATCTAAACCTCACGTGCTTTGTGGGTGCGCCATGTGTCCCACTACCAAAATCATGCACTATTCAAAAAGCAAAATACTATTCCGGTACTATTCCCTGCCACATCATCTAAATGAGTGGCCCAGATCGTGTCTCACGTGCCTCATTATACCAACTCTGCCTCAACCGAGTGCTCTCCCCTTAATATAAATATTCATAATGTTAAATGATGGATGTACACGTAAATACTGGACTATATTCACATCATTATATTACCACTCTTGTGAAATATCTATTACGTTCTTTATTATCTTATTATAGCATATATACCCGTCGAGGAGGTGCTATCTCCGGAGCACCTCCCGACTAGCACTTCCTCGCACTATTCATACAAGCAGAAGATGTTAGACAGTTTGTTTATACAGCGGTGCAAAGTCTAGCACCTCCTTGCACTATTCATTAAAAAATAAAATTAATTTTTTTAAAAGCAGGAAATTTCATGTATAAGTTACATGAAAACTAAACAAATGTTGCAACAGATGCTTCCCAGTTCTCCTCAAGAACTGAATACAGAAATGTTGCATATCATCACAATCCCAAACACATCTTTTATTCCTCTTCTTCATCTGATTCGCATATAAAAGACATTCGTTCTGCCGTTGACAAAACTCCCAACTTTCATCACATTATGCCCGACATCATCCCCAGCGCTAGTCATGCCGCTTGACGTTCTTTCCGGACGGAGGCAACATCTTATCGGTATATGGATCTCCACCATTCTGAGACATGATCAGTTTCAAGTCTTTTTACACTTCATTTGAAATCAAACACCTAGCAAAATTTAATGAAAGTTGTAGCATCTATTGGCTATACATTGTATGGCCAGGTTGACAGCTTTTTGAGCCACGCTCATTGAGTATTGTCCATGGATTCTGGCGTCCATGATGGTATATCAAAAAGATTAGATCACCTAAATTACAAATGAGTAACAAAATGGAGATCAACACTGACAGTAACTCATCATACAAATAACTACAAATTCATATGTATAACAAATAGCAGCACTAAATCAAATCTATTTTCAAAGAACATCATTAATGGTGACCAGATATTGGCTTTGCAACTACAATCCCACCCACATCAGACAAGAACCACACATGGACGCACTCCACCAGAATGTGGTGACTCAATAGTCAATAAGAAATCACAAGCTTTGTGCGTCAAGTGTTACATTACATTACCACTACAATGAGTGCTAAATTAAAACACTGGACACTAATGAAAAAAAGAACAAAAGCAGATCAAGGAGTATAAACTACCTTGCAACGCCACAGTTCTCTGTTTCCTCACAAAAGAAATCAATTAGCTCCGCTCCCTCAGTGTAATGTCCTTTGGCCCGAGCAACTGAAGTCTGGCATAAACACAATGTTGTTCAGACCACAGACTAAGATATCCCTGCACCTAATCACATACTACTATTGTTCTTCACCATAATCAGACTACTACTGTTCTTCACCATAATCATTAAAATCCTTAAGTGACACAAGTTGCAAAGACAACAAAGCAAGCTACCAACAACTAAAGCTTCAACAATTAAAATACGAGATCTGACACACAACCACTCACCTTCAGGAACAACCAAACAGGCTTAGAAGAGCAGTCACACACGCAAGGGGACAAAGGGAGAAGATCCAGTAAAATTGTACTTCAACAAATTTAAACTCCAAATAGTTAGTCTAGGTTTCACCTGAAGAACGAGACGACGGGAATCAAAGAGATTGAGAGGTGCAAATCTCCGAATTGAGAGCGCGGGCGTAAACGCTCAAACCCTTACTCAACAACGACCCTTTTCCGCGTAAATTGATAGCCCAAACCGAATTACAGAATGTCCGCTCAGACGTCCTCCCTAAACAGCTGCACGCAAACGAACCGCCGACATCCTCCATATCCAGACGTCCTAAAATTACCACCTCTCATAGGTTATGAAATTTTGATATGTGGTTGTGATAGTTGTCAATTTTAATTGCAAACATTATCAAAGTATTACAAAGAAAATACATTAGGTAATCAGTTCTGCCTCATTCTTTTAGTTCCTTGGACATTTTCTATTAATTTAAAATTTCATTTTTTTCTCAGTTTAAATCATTATAAAATTAAACACTAAATTTCTATTAATTATTCGATCTTTTGAATGTTGAAGGTAAATATTTAACTTTTAAAGTTAGGGTGCGGTTCAGGTACAAACCGCTTTATAAATAAAAACTACAAACCGTTTATTAAGCCGACACGTGTCCCATTTGAGTCGACATCCCGGAGAAAACACGGAGGGGTATAATAGTCATTCCACACGGATGAGTATAAAACATAATAATGTTATTTTCAATTTAGTCCAATAGTTGTTAGTGTTCAGACTTAAAATACTAATGTTCAGACTTAAAAATACTTAATAATCAGACTTAAAATACTAATGTTCAGACTTAAAATGCTAATGTTTAGACTTAAAAAAAAGCAATGATCAGACTTAAAATGGTAATGTTCACTTAAAAATAGGCAATGATCATACTAAAAATACTTAATGTTCAGACTTAAAATGGTGATGTTCAGACTAAAAAAAAGCAATGATCAGACTTAAAATGGTATTGTTCAGACTTAAAAATAGGCAATGATCATACTAAAAATACTTAATGTTCAGACATAAAATGGTGATGTTCAGACTTAAAAAAAAGCAATGATCAGACTTAAAAATACTTAATGTTCAGACTTAAAATGCTAATGTTCATACTTAAAAAAAAGCAATGATCAGACTTAAAATGGTAATGTTCAGACTTAAAAATAGGTAATGATCATACTAAAAATACTTAATGTTCAGACTTAAAATGGTGATGTTCAGACTTAAAAAAAAGCAATGATCAGACTTAAAAACTTAATGTTCAGACTTAAAAATAGCCAATGATCAGACTAAAAATACTCAATGATCAGACTTAAAAATGGTAATGTTCAGACTTAAAAAGAAGCAATGGTCAGACTTAAGAGATTAAATTACTAAATGTTCAGAATTAAGAGATTAAATGTTCAGACTTAAGAGATTAAATTACTTAATGTTCAGACTTAAGAGATTAAATGTTCAGACTTAAGAGATTAAATGTTCAGACTTAAGAGATTAAATTACTAAATGTTTAGACTTAAATTACTAAATGCTCAGACTTAACAGATTAAATGCTCAGACTTAAGAGATTAAATTACTAAATGTTCAGGCATAAATTACTAAATGATCAGACTTAAATTAATAAATGTTCAGACGTAAGAGATTAAATTACTAAATGTTCAGACTTAAAAGACTTGATGATCAGACTTAAAAATATCCAATGATCAGACTAAAAATACTCAATGATCAGACTTAAAAATGGTAATGTTCAGACTTAAAAAGAAGCAATGGTCAGACTTGAAAGACTTAATGATCAGACTTAAAAATAGCCAATGTTCAGACTTAAAAAGAAGCAATGGTCAGACTTAATAGCCAATGTTTAGACTTAAAAAGAAGCAATGGTCAGACTTAATAGCCAATGTTCAGACTTAAAAAGAAGCAATGGTCAGACTTTGAGTTGGTAATGATCAGACTTAAAAAAAAGCCAATGATCAGACTTAAAAAACAGCAATGATCAGACTTAAAAACAGAAAAGAAACAAGCAACGATCAGACTTACAAACAGCAATGATCAGACTTAAAAACAGCAATGATCAGACTTAAAAACAGAATGAAAATCCAATAATCTTTTTAAAAAAAAGAAAAAAAAAGATTTAAACGCGAATTTGACCCTCCAGATGATCGAATTTGCCCTAAAAACGCCGAGCTCATGGCACAGCGATGAGTTCTGCTCAGAATGCCGTTTCCACCCAAAAAACACTAGGCTTTCATCAAATTCTCATACAAGCGCATAAACATCAAATTTTAGAATCGTACTGTAGCAAATTGTAAGTCTGACCATTATCATCTTTAAGTCTGACCATTATCAACTTTAAGTCTGATCATTACCATCTTTAAGTCTGATCATTAATGGTTTAATCGCATAATTATTTTTTTAAGTCTGAACATTGATTTTTTAAGTCTGAACATTGTTTTTTCAAGTATTGTCATTACTGGTTTAAGTCCGAACATTGTTATTTAAGTCTGAACATTGTTATTTAAGTCTGATCGTTAATGGTTTAAGTCTCATTATTATTTTTTTAAGTCTGAACATTGTTTTTTTAAGTCTGAACATTGTTTTTTCAAGTATTGTCATTACTGGTTTAAGTCTGAACATTGTTTTTTAAGTCTGAACATTGTTATTTAAGTCTGATCGTTAATGGTTTAAGTCTCATTATTATTTTTTTAAGTCTGAACATTGTTTTTTAAGTCTGAACATTGTTTTTTCAAGTATTGTCATTACTGATTTAAGTCTGAACATTGTTTTTTCAAGTATTGTCATTACTGGTTTAAGTCTGAACATTGTTTTTTAAGTCTGAACATTGTTTTTTCAAGTATTGTCATTACTGGTTTTAGTCTGAACATTGTTTTTTTAAGTCTGAACATTGTTTTTTCAAGTATTGTCATTACTGGTTTAAGTCTGAACATTGTTTTTTTAAGTCTGATCATTAATGGTTTAATCGCATAATTATTTTTGTAAGTCTGAACATTGATTTTTTAAGTCTGAACATTATTTTTTCAAGTATTTTCATTACTGATTTAAGTCTGAACATTGTTTTCTTAAGTCTGAGCATTACTGTAGCAATTTTTGGACGATTATACCCCTAATGTCTTTTATGTATTTTTAAATGCATCCGCGTGTGTTTTTTTTATTTACAAAAAGAACCCCGGTCGAAATTAATTCTGATTGGTCGATTTTGACACGTGTCAATTTTTTTATGGATTTGTAGTTTTTATTTATAATATTGGTTTGTATTTGATCCGGACACTTAAAGTTAAATCAAAGTATTTAATTCGATATTTGTGTTATCAAAAAAAAATATATTTCATTCTTCAATTGACCTCTCAAATTATAAGTTTAATCCTACTACAAAATAGAACAAGTCCTTTCGCATCGCACCATTAAAAAAAATAAAATAAAAAGAAGAGAACAAGCATTTCCGCTTTTATTTAAAAACATTCCCTCCCTTTTGTTTTAAGCTCCAAGAGAAGCAAGTTTGCTAAAGAAACAAAACAGCACGCCTGCTAAAAAATAAATAGAGAAAGCAACGAAAATCCTAAATAAAATTCAACATTCGAAAAATAAGAAAAAATTGACCAAAAGTGATAAAGTTACCACTAATAACTTCTGGATTCATCCCACAGACGCTCCTATTCAAATAAACGTCACATCGTAAATATTATATTTCATAAAATCAAATCATATTCATGTCAGAATAATCATTGAAATCCATTCATTTTATCATTAATAAAAAATATCATATAAATGAATTATTTATTCAACATATTTTTGAAATGAATAATTATACTTCTTCCACTTATCTCCTGCCCATTAAATAAATCTTCGCCGGCTGAGTTGTTGAAAAATTCGAACAAATGGCGGATCGTTTACTCCCGATCGACGCCATAAATACATCATTCGCATGTTTCAATTTTCAAAAAGAGAAGGAAGAGGTTGCTGCTCAATTTTGTTGGTCAAACTTCATTCTGTAGATGATCGTCTGCATTTAATGTCGGGAGAGAATTATCAGTTTCGGAATTGTGAATCGCATTTACTTGTTTTTTTTTTTGTATTTTCTGTTGTTTGATTGATGATGGTGAATTTGAATGGAGCAAGATCGGAGGATGGTGATGTGTGTGAGAGGAGTTTGACTGTGAAGGATTATCTTAGTGCTGAGGAGATGGAGGAGAGAGGAGTGTGTGGCTTTGGTGCGTCGGCGATGGATGCGGAAAGATGTGGAGATGTGGATAGAGATGACTTGGCGACGTTTCAGTGTATTACGCCGGGTAAGTTATTGGGAAAGTGGGTGAGAAAGATGCGGCGGGGAAAGTCTGGGACGGCGAGGAAGAAGGGAGGTGAAGTTGATGATGATCGAAAGATGCAGTCTGAGTGTTTGACAAAATGCTCCAGAGAAAAGCCCTTTAGGTGTTTGGTAGTTGAGGAATACTGTGAAACGCCCAAGGAGCCAGGTGATGGTCCATTTTGATTTTGTGTTTTTTTTAAATTTTTTTCCTTAAATTTTGATGTTTTGGTTTCTTTTGTTGTGTGATGTTATCTGGTATGGTTGTGCACCTGTTGATTTTTGTTGTGTTCTGATCAAAATTATGTAGTTGGTAATGACCTGCAAGAGCAGATCACATCGTTCAAACTGGGAGCTGGCCTCGGTCTTGCGTTGGTTGTGGCAGCGAGTAAAAGTGAGCTTGATAAGATGATGGAGTTGAGGAAACAGATGGAAATGATTGTTGAAGATGCGAAGGAGGAACTGCGCTGCAAAGCAAAAGTTTGCAAGTCATCCCAGTCATGTGAAAATCCGACATGTTCAACTATTACTATTGAAGAGAGTTTGAGCTCTAACGGAGGTGTCTCGGATCCAAGTTGTATGGGATCAGGAAGCTCGCCTTATATTGATGTTGATGACAAGGACTCCCCTTACATTGAAATTGATGACAAGGAGTGGTGTAAAGGGCAGTGCAAAGAGGAAAGATGTGTTTTAAATGGAATGGATCAGCTTGAGTCTGAACTTGAAGCTGAACTGCGACTTTTGGAGCTTCGTTTGGACTCTGAGGACATATCAAGAGATAATCAGGTAGTGGATTTACATTTTCTAATGATGTTTATCATTAGCCCTCATACTGCTTTATAATCAAGATGAGATTTATTCTCCTTGAATAGGATAATAGCAAAATCAGTGTGTTTGATTGAAGCAAAGCAAATCATATGGCTTATCTGTTTTAGTTGAAACTGTGCTTAAGCTTTGAAGATTGTAGCAAGAAAAATACAAAGAAATATTGCTGCTTAATTATATTTTTTGAAATGCAGTTTCTATTCTAGTTAGAATATGTTGAAATGTTAGTTTCTATTCTAGTTTTTTTAGATGCAAAGGGTCAAAATTCAAATGGTGAATTTGTTAATTTAAGCGCTTGAAATATGTTGCAATTTCCCATCAAAAAAAAAGAAAAGAAATATGTTGCAATTTGTTTACATTTCTTTAGTTGAAATTTATCATGTCCCATCCAAATCCCATATAGTAAATATAGCTCTTAACCATCTGTTATCTCATCAGGTTTATGTTCAGGAATCCTCTGATGGTGGGTGTGAATCTCGTAGTTATGAAGCAGAAGTGAACCACACCGATGACCCTATAGACACCTTTACTGAAGCTTACTATGGCGTATGCCCACGGGAACTCGAGAGTAGACTTCATGAACTTCTAGAAGCGCAACAACAAGAGCGCATAAAAGAGCTAGAAGCTGCACTGCATCGTACTAAGCAGAAACTCAGAAAGAAAGAAGTGGAAGTCAGCTGGTGGAAGGATACTGCTCATCTTATCTCTCAGCATGTTTCAATAACTGCACCTAAGCACATTCCATCACAGAGAGAAGATCAAGCGAATGAAATCTTTCAATGATCATCGTATACTTTTGAACACGGCCTATTTGATGCTATGGGTTCTGTTTGCACCTCAGTCTTCGTTTGCTTGTGCTATTGAAGGGTAAAATGTGAAAATAGTAATGTACAGTTCAAACATTTTATATATTCTGAATCTGATCATCACTGCTGAATAGATCAATAAAATTCGGTTCATATGTTTTCCCTGATCTGTGGGTTATTAACCCATTTGCCCCTCTTTTAAACTCAAAACACCCAAATGCCCCTCTTGAAACTCAAATAACCAGAATGCCCCCTTTTTAATGTTCCCGGTTCCCCCCAAAATCGGGAATGTCAATTTGTAATATTTCCGGTTTCCCCAAAACCGGGAATGTCAATTTTCAATATTCCCGGTTCCCCTCAAACCGGGAATATATCAAAACATGCCCTTTCATTCGTCCACGCATGCGCTAAACCCGACCACGTAATCCTTATTTATGTTCCCGGTATGAGAGAAACCGGGAATATTGAAAAATGACATTCCCGGTTTTGGGGAAACCTAGAATATTACAAAAAAGAGTATTCTGATTATTTGAGTTTCAAGAGGGGTATTTGGGTGTTTTGAGTTTGAAAGAGAGGCAAATGGGTTAATAACCCCTGATCTGTACGTAAGCAAGTTGAGATTTTGAAGCAAACATTAATCTATTGTGAATTTGTAATTGGTTTGGTTAACAAGATGATCAAACACGGTGAGAGGCTGATTTCTGCTGGCTGAAAGTGTCAGATGGACGATGAGACAGAAGATTGGTGGCTGTGGATGAGTTGGAGATAAATTTTAAAAAGAAAGTAGATAAGACTATGCTGATATACATGAGAAGTGATTAATGTCAGCTACTTAAAAAAGTTTTTCTACCACCCTACGTTGTCATCTGGATGTGTTAAGATTAAGACTTAGGAGATGGAGTGTCTTCTGTTCCTGGAGGAAGAACCACATGACTTGGTTTCACCTACAACCATAGAAGTTGGACTCTGAGAGCTGCCTGATGTAACTGAGCTCTTTTTCTTCCCCACATTCCAAATTTTGCTGAATATTCTTCTTGAACGAGATGGGAGGAGCTGTGCTCCACTGCGGCTTCTGCTGTTCTTTCGTAGTAATTTCGCTGAGATTTCAAGCTCTTGTTGGTCTTCGTTGATGATTATCTTACTCATTTGATGCCTGAGGGATGATGTTCTCTCGGGCTCTTCGTCAGTTGTGTTTGTTATAGACTGGGAGGTGTCGGATTGAGCGTTTTTCATGGACTGAGCTGCTCTGACTTGCTCAAAGAATAGGACCTGGACCACTAGCCTTAGTGGGAGCTTATCGTTTTGTGCTGCGTGCATGCATGCATCTGCAGTGAATTTCTTGATGTCCAATAGTTCACATAGCTTCTTCCTTCCTGCTTTAGCCAAATCTGGGTGCGCCTAAAGATAAACACAAAAAGTACCAAGTAAAGATTTTTTTTCGTAAGTAAAATCAACCACTTAGACCAAGTTACATCTGTAATAAAAAAAAAAGGACCAAGTTACATCACGATACCTTGAGGTAGTTGTCTATAGCCATGTACAGGCTGTCGTGAGTCAACCTGACGGATTCTGGAATCATACGTGCCAGATCACTGAAACTTGATGGAGATAAATTCGGATCATGAGCAACCTTTGCGAGATATCCATCAATCAGTTTAGCCACCCTGAACAAGGATTTCTGACTGTTTCCATTACCATTAAGACTGACAATTTCAACACCTTGCTGCTTCTGTTGCATTGCAATGAATCGTCTCAGAATGTTTTGAACTAACTTGATGTCATACATAGGGGACTCTGGGCATCTTGATGGAATCAATAAATCATTTACGGATGCCTCATCCAACTTCATACTCACTTTGTTAACCAGATCTTCTTTGGTGCCCTCATCTGCTCCGACCAGTATGGCAACCTGCAGTAGTTTCAGTAAGAAGGTGCAGGTACAGCCAGCACCCTTATCAAAAGGCAGTAGATTCAATATGGTGTCTAACAACGCCTTGTTCCTGCAAATATGCTCTTCGGAGACCATATCCTCTATAGTATCTGGAAGCCATCTGATTGCATAAGTCTTCAAAGCCTCTGCAATTACATTCGCGTCCATTCTTCCCTTGGATTTTATAGTAATAATTAATCGCTTGTAAAGTTCAATATCCAGTTCGCTTACATCTTCAACCCACCAGTCTTTTGGAACAGGCTCCACTCCATCGAGAGATTGCAGACCAACTTCAACAATGTCATCACAGGCTGCCAACTTCCTGTTATGAGTGTAGGACCAGTGAACATTGGATGGATCCACAGATGTTTTGGAGGCAATAGAATCTATGCATCTTCCAATAATCTTCAGATCCTCGGACCAGGGAAGAAGAGAGAGTGATGTTTGGAGAACAATTATGGAATCCTTCCAGCTTCGGAGAATACTTGATGTCAGAAAGACCTCAATCTTAAATACTAGGTTTCCTTGATCAGCTTCTTCTGTCATCTCAAGATATTCTGCTGCGCAACGGACAGCTGCAACATTATAGGCATTAAGAATGACAGTCATCCCATAGCAAAACTTGGCACAAATCTCAAAGGCTGTTGCCCCGCCAGGAATGTCTGCCAGAGTGATTTCCTCAGAGTCATCTTCATTAGCTTGGTGAACTAGTTTTTGAATAAGAATGCTCTTGGACAATAAAGGGAACTGCATGCAGAGATCAGACAGTGAAGAGAGTCTCAAGTAATTAAGTTCGCCACCAACAATGGCAAACAGAAAATGGTACGACAGATCAATTTCCAGTTCAATCTATGTTAAAGAACCAAGTACCTTGTGAAGGTAAAACTTCACACTGCCAACATTCACAATGACATCAGATGCCAAATCAGATGTCACATATCTGCAAAAGTACAAATTGCATCAACTAACACCAGTTTTAAAAGGTGAATCGCAATTGGTAACTGATAAAAAAAGTTTAAAACTTCGAACTGCAGCGTCATGCAGAGGAAAGACCACTAGACTGCTAACACTTCAAGCAAGACAAATTATTCCAGACATGAATCCACACAACCAATTAGGGGAAACATATGTTTATATTAGTAATAACCCACACTAAGATGAATCTTCAGCTGATCAACCATGCTAAGCAACCTTAGATTAAAAAAACATGCTAAGCAACGAAATATGGGGGACTTGTTACTGATGATAACAATTTCAATTCATCCACCATTAGTGCCCACCCATGTGTACCAAAGCGAGACAAAACCAAGAGGCACTAAAGAGCTTCCTGCATGTGTCTGGACAACAGACTCCTGCACAATGCAGCACTACTTCATGTGTTGCCACTTTGAATGAAAGTGGAGGACATGATGAACATTATTAATGAAACAGAAGCCTTGATGAACTCCATAAAAAAATGAAAAAAGGGTACAGTATGTTCTCATGATAAAGGTCACAACAGACCCTTTTTCTTGGTTGCATGATCAGGGTCATTTCCCATCAACCAAGGCTTTACACCAACTGGACCACACCAAGTCACTCAACAGAACAGATCAACGAACCAGGACCACCGAATTGCCATTTTTTTTCCTTCTAAATTAACTGTTACGATACTCTCTAACTACACAACATTGAAGCCATGAGAGGACAAACCAACATGCTCTTTCATTGACACTGATTCAATTCTAACCAGATGATACACTAAGAGATTAAAAGTGATAGAGACAGATGTGAAACTGTATGCAAAAATCACACATGAAGCCACTCAGCTCACCTGATGTAATTTCCATCTGCTTGAAACGCATCTGCCTTCGTTCCAATCTTCATAAACTTCATCTTCAACACAAGCAAGCTGAACCAACCAGACAAAGAGATGATCTCATATGAGCTTCAACAAAGATATTATAAAATTGAAAAAGAACAATGATACATACGCAGAATCCGAATTTCCAGGGGAGATTGAACAATCACCTGGCCAAAGCCCTAAAACAGAAAACCAGTAAAATGGCCAATATCTCAGTCTCTCTTCGGCGTTGTAAATGCCTTCGTCTCTTATCCAACTACCGCGCCTTAAAACTTTGTACAGTGAGATTTTCACAAAACTGCAGCAAACCTCAACGTTCTAGCCGACAGCTACACCGCGATTTATAGCCTCAGCTTTTCTGATCGCATTAATGGCGCACTTACCAGATCAGTCTTCTACAAATCATTAACTCGTTTGTGGCTGTTTCGCACAAGTTTCTCAAAATTCTGAAGCTAAACCGAAACTAGAGAACAACAGAACAGACGAAACACGTTCACTTGCGGAACACTCAAAGGCAGCGAAGGAAACTAAATACGGAAAATGCTGGAACTCCAAACATCGGTTTCCGCCATTAATTCATCGCCGTCTTTGCCTTTAAATCATCCACTGGTCCTTCCTTGAAGATCTCCTCCTCTGGGCCGAATCTCGAGACGCTCAACTTCAATGCTCTTCCCTCTCTCTCTCTCTCTTCTTCTGCTAGTGCTACGCATCACCGCAAGCTTGCTTTATACAGAGAAGTTGGCCCACTAAGCGCATTTAGGCCATGAAAATGATGTCAGCAGCCCACCCTCCGTCCCTCTATCTCTCTAATTGCTTAGCTGGCGCGGCTCTGCTATTGTTGTCGCTCGTCGTCGTCCTACGGAAGTAGCAGCAGAAGCTAGAGAGAGATAAAATTGTTTGTTGTGTGACAGAGGCGCAAGTTAGCTATTTTGGCCAAACGCACGCCAAGATCATTTGATAGTGACAATTTTACCCTTCCGGTTACTCCCTCCTATCCGAATCCGATGTGGACTAGGTCACGTGCTTTAGTAGTTTAGTTAGACTTTATCATGGGTCGTTACCTCCGTTAATCAGTTGACTTTGACTGGCACTGATTAAAGAACGTTAAATACTTATTTAATCTAAATGTGAATTTTTATCAATAAAAAAATCTAAATGTGAATTTTTAAAATTGTAATTAGTATTATATGACCATGCAACTGTAGTAATAAGTGTGATCACGTGACTCCAAATTGATCATGCATTTGAAATTTTGATGATTATTTATATGTTTTTTTTAAGAAAGTCCGGATAATCGGGAATCAATCCTTATACATATTCTATTCTTCTAATTCTATCAATCAAAGGAAATTTACTCTGATCCATCAGGATTCGAATCCGTGACTTGATACTTGAGGAGTGTCCACTACGTTAGGCGATTGTTTATATGATTTCAATGACATTTTTTCCATTAAAAAATTGACATTATTGAAGTGATACACTTGTTATGAAATGATTATTTCCATGTGATTGTAAATTTATTTTTACATATTAAGATAAATAAAAAACGGTAACTTTCTTAGGACATCCACACCCATGAACAAGAAATTGTTAGGTGAGGAAGTCCTCTCCAACCATTTCTTTAATTATGGATGCATATGTCTTTAAGATAACTTCATCAAGTGTATTAACTGAATTCAAATAAATTAAAACAATTTCATTATAGCTGATAAAAGTGTATGATGGAAGGTACAATGGTGAGAGGTCTCTCAGGGGCATGATCGCTTGGATCAGGCGTGAGGATTTGCAATGATGGTTGTGGTAGAAAAGTACCATGATGCACCATATGATTTATTATGATATGCTTGATTTAATTAGGATAAATAAACTGACAAATTTAATTTGGCTAATTAATTTAAGTACTTGTATTTTAACTACAAAAAATAAATTAACTCAAATGAAGTGCTTTTTTTTTAAAATTCAACGTTAGGAAATACTGAAATTTTTAATATTTGAAAGTGGAATTCTTTAGTTCTCCGAGTATTGTAACTAGTAAGTTATTAAGCATTAGAGCATGTGCACCCTTACTTCAGTAGCTAAGACAACAACTGCTGCTAAAAAAATAGATTGAAAGCAGCAACTGCTTCCCTAATCAACATTGCACATGCTCTTATGATTCTATATATTTGTTGAGTCTAAAACGGTGTGCATTTCATAGCATTTGAAGATGGTTGAAAGCATCTTCTCCAAGTCCAATGGACATTGATGCTTCAAGCTCTCCATATTTACTTTGCTGCAAGTGCTCTTTGTCTATACCTTGTTGTAGCAAGAATCTCCATGGTGGTATCAATTTGCTTTTCCACTTTTATCAGCGAAGCAGTCTTGCATGTTAAGTCCCTTGAATGGAGGCATAAATGGATTCTCAGATGTAGACTACACTTCTTTTTTACTATTTGACAAAAATGAAAAATAAAGCATCTTGAAAGTGTAGATGGCTCATTCATGCAAAGAAAATGCCAAAAATAAACGGTTATATTGAATCCATGTACCTCATTTTTTTTGGGACTTATATTCACATAGGGGGCGCTCAAATGAGGTTGGGTACTATTGGTGAGGACGTGGGGCCAATCTCACACCTTTAGATCATTTTGATTTAATGGTTGAGATTTAAAGGTGCAAAGAATAGTGTTTTGCTTTTTGCTTTTGATAGATTTTGGTAATGGGACACGTGTCGTCACCAGATGAGTTTGATGGAGTTGGTCTAATGGTTAAGATTGGGACCTCACGACCTCACCAACATAGGGGTCTCATTTGAGCTCTCCTCAATTCACATATTTGTGAGGAGTTATTATAATTTAATTTTCATGATTATATTCTTCTTCTTTTTGCATGAAGCTTGTGACATATGTTGATGTTTGGGCCAGATTTGCAATACCAGCCCATCATAAATGGGCCAGACTTAACATTCCATGTTCAGGTAATTAACATACAATAATCCTAGAGATTTGATCGAATAAAAACTACATTTAAATATAAAAATTATAAACCACCTAATTATTCGACACATGTCACTATCGATCAATTATAATTGAATGCACTTTTTATAAATAAAAAATTAAAATGAATTTATTTAAAAATATATAATATATACGAGAATATCAAAAAATAACGTTTAAGTCTGAACATTATCAAATAAATTTGAACATTATCAAATAATTCTGAACATTATCAAGTAATTCTGAAGAGTATTAACTAACTATGAACATAATCAAATAATTCTAAACATTATCAAATAACTCTTAAAAAATAACTCTGAAATTTATCCTTTGAATTAATTGAATTAAAATCAGTTAATTACGAAAATATCAAAAAATTATTTTGCCAAAAGTAATGATTAAATATTAATGACACTCGTATTAAGCAAACCGTCCTTTTCACCGTTGACCGCACCAGAAAAAAAAATTCAACGAAGAGTTTCTTCCTGTCGCTCCATTCTCCCAATCCTCGTTCAGATCCCATCCTCGCCGCCGATCGTCTCCCCGTCAGCAGTCGGCATGAGCTCTCGGCGTTCTCCATTTTTCTTGCCGCTCTTTGCTGTGCTGTGTTTAGTACTCGTTCATGGAGGACTGTGCTTCTACCTCCCAGGAGTCGCGCCACAAGATTTCGAGCGGGTGAGTGGTTGTTGAAATACGTTGAAGTGTGAATTTAGATCTGCGTTGCGTGGCTTGTGCTTTGTTCGTCTGAGTATTATTAGATCCAGGAATAGGATGTTACAGTGTTACTGGAATTTGAGTAGGTGTTGTTTGCTGCATACTGTGAGCTAGTGCGAATGGAAGGGTGAAAGTGAAGACCTGCATTAACGTTTTGCATGATTTCAGGGGTGTATTTGATCCATTTTACCTTTTATCTAACTGAATTCAAAAATAGATTTGACGAATGGAAGTTATCTAGCCAGACGTTGGTTGGATTTTATGGGGAGGTGTCAGTCCAGGATCTGGTAGTAGTAGTAGTAAACCATGTAGCAACTATAATTAACAGGATGCTGCCATCTCATTTCTCAAAGGGAGAATACAGTTCATTCTTCATTTTTACATTTAGTTGTTGGGCGGTAATGTTTGTAGATAAGTAATTTGCCCATAATTTTGTTTCACAGAGGGTGTGTGCAGGAAATAGTGCAATTACAGATCAAATGGAAGTTTAGTGACTTTTTATTACCCAGTGGGCTGGTTTGCTTATATGTTTATTGTTACATTGATGGACTGTATGCACTGTATTTGCGAATAACAGTATGCACCTTAACATACTAACGAGATGCAAGGATAGTGGTTGGTTGTATGTGATTGATTTATTGGAACCAACTTCGAGAAAATTCCGCTGTTACTTGTCTTTTTTTTAACTAGTAGCAAAGTTAGTTTTAATGTGAAGGTGGTTCTGTTGACTGAAAAAGGGAAATACCGTCTCTTATATCACAGGGAGCTGAACTGAAGGTGAAAGTAAACAAATTGACATCCATAAAGACCCAGCTTCCTTACTCTTACTATTCCATTCCTTATTGTCGTCCTGAAAAAATTGTCGATAGTACTGAAAATCTCGGGGAAGTACTTCGTGGTGACCGTATTGAAAATTCTCCTTACACGGTTAGTGCTGTTCTTAAAGATCTAATGCCTTATGTATTTCTACTGTTTAATTGTTGCTTAATATCTTATTCATTGTTCAAGCAGTTCAAAATGAGGGATACACAGATGTGCAATGTTGTTTGTCGGATAACTCTTGATGCCAAATCTGCTAAAGATTTCAAAGAGAAGATAGAAGATGAGTACCGAGTGAACATGTAAGGACACTATATCCGGGTTTACTATTAGCTAATTTCATGAGCAGCACCTTGAATGGAAAGCTATTATGCTTGCATACTTGCAGGATCCTAGATAATCTTCCTCTGGTTGTTCCTGGGAAAAGGCAAGATTTAGATACTCCTATTTATCAGCTTGGGTTCTATGTTGGACTCAAGGGTGTGCAAAATGGGGTAAATATATTAGCACTTCAAACTGGATGGCATGATGTTTTGACCTTAATTATTATTGTCTTCTTTCTCTAACTGCCAATTCCTTTTGGTGTACAGAAGAAAGAATACAAGTATTTCATTCACAACCACCTGTCATTTAATGTCAAGTTCCATAGAGATTCAGACAGAGATGCTGCAAGGATAGTGGGATTTGAAGTCAAACCCTTCAGGTGTGCTTCAGGCGGGGCTTCATAGTTCATCGTAATAGTCATAAATAGTTCCTGACTTGTGTTCCATTTGTATGCAGTGTTAAGCATGAATATGAGGGTACATGGGAAAAGAATACTCGACTGACTACCTGCGACCCTCATGCTAAACGCACAGTGTCCAGTTCCAACAATCCACAAGAAGTTGACAACAAGAAGGAAATCGTATTTACGTATGATGTTGACTTTGAGGTAGATTTTACTGGCACAAATATCAAGGCTTATTTATCCTTGAAACTAATGATCTTAAATGAAATCTTAACCTTCATAATTCTCACAGCTAGCTAAGGCAATGTTTGTATATATGATATAAATCATCAGGTTCAAGTTTCCAACTATATTCAGATGGGTTGATATTTAGCTTGCTCTTGGTTTGTTACTTAGGGGCCGTTCTTTTGCACTTCGATACAGTTTTATTAAGTTCAGTACAGTTAAGTTAAACTCGATACAGTTTAATTAAGTTCAGTACAGTTAAATTAAACTCGATACAGTTTAATTAAGTTCAGTACAGTTAAGTTAAACTCGATACAGTTTAATTAAGTTCAGTACAGTTAAATTAAACTCGATACAGTTTAATTAAGTTCAGTACAGTTAAATTAAGTACAGTACAGTTAAAACTTTTAATTTATTTTTAATTAGTCAATTCAGTTTTTATAGTTTCCAACCCTATTATTCAAAACTTTTAATTTATTTTTAATTTTTTAAATAATTTTTGAAAAATCGTAAGATATATATGATATAACGGTTTTTCAAGTTTGTGTACACACCTCTTCGGAAACTATTGCATTCGTTTTAAAATGGAAGTAAACTTTTTTGCACTTGATATGAATTTAAAGAACATATAGAAATAAACATATGAATACGATATATATTTTACATAGAAACGTACAATGACGTTCATGTGCAGTACAAATGGAAACATTTACATATCATCATCTTCATCCATGTTCATTTCCACTACATCATCTGGACAATCCTCAATAATTTGAAACGCTATTATGTTGCGTACTTGATTCATCTGCTCTTTTCGCTGTTTATCAAATAAATTTGAATCAGCTATTCACATCACGGTCTCATTTGGTAAAATGGGTATTGAAAAATTAAGCATGTGAATGAAGTTGTGCAAAGTGAAGGTAGCCGTAATTATATCATTTTGGCGCCCATCTGACACTTGAGACATGACTCATGTGCAATACTTTATTACATAATATTATATTTTGTACTTTCTAAAATATAATCATAAAAATATACTTAAAATATACTGAATATATATATATATTTGTCAATTTCAGTAAAATTAAGTTAAATTAAATTCGATACAGTTGAATTAAGTTCAGTACAGTTAAATTAAACTCGATACAGTTTAATTAAGTTCAGTACAGTTAAATTAAACTCGATACAGTTTAATTAAGTTCAGTACAGTTAAATTAAACTCGATACAGTTTAATTAAGTTCAGTACAATAAAATTCCAGTGCAATGAAGCTCAAAAGAACAGTCCCTTAGTTTTATCATTGGTTTGTTTGTACAGGAAAGCGATGTGAAGTGGGCTTCTAGATGGGACACATACCTGTTGATGAACGATGACCAAATTCACTGGTTCTCAATAGTCAATTCTTTGATGATTGTGCTCTTCCTCTCAGGCATGGTTGCAATGATCATGATGCGCACCCTGTATCGTGACATTTCCAGGTATAATGAACTTGAGACCCTAGAAGAAGCCCAAGAGGAAACAGGCTGGAAATTGGTTCATGGGGATGTTTTCAGGCCGCCAGCCAAGTCAGACTTGCTTTGCATCTATGTTGGTACTGGTGTTCAGTTTTTTGGCATGGTTCTTGTCACCATGACTTTTGCAGTTCTAGGTTTCCTATCACCTTCGAACCGTGGTGGTCTAATGACAGCATTGCTATTGCTATGGGTTTTCATGGGAATTTTCGCTGGCTATGCCGCTGCTCGATTGTACAAAATGTTTAAAGGTACCAACTGGAAGAAAAATGCTCTGAAAACTGCAGTAATGTTCCCAGGTACTGTATCTGCAGTCTTCCTTGTCTTGAACACACTCATTTGGGGTCAGAAATCATCCGGTGCTGTGCCATTTGGCACCATGTTCGCTCTAGTCTTCTTGTGGTTTGGAATTTCAGTTCCACTAGTATTCATTGGCAGCTATGTAGGTTTCAAGAAGCCAGCAATTGAAGATCCTGTTAAGACAAACAAAATCCCAAGACAGATTCCAGAGCAGGCATGGTACATGAACTCGATTGTTTCTATCCTTATTGGAGGAATACTACCCTTTGGAGCTATTTTCATAGAGCTATTCTTCATCCTCACCTCCATCTGGCTAAACCAATTCTACTACATCTTTGGCTTCCTGTTCGTAGTCTTCATTATCCTTCTGATTACCTGTGCAGAGATCACCATTGTTCTCTGTTACTTCCAGTTATGTAGTGAGGACTACCTGTGGTGGTGGAGATCCTACCTTACATCTGGCTCCTCTGCCATCTACCTTTTCCTCTACGCAACATTCTATTTTTTCACCAAGCTAGAAATTACAAAACCAGTGTCTGGGATGTTATACTTCGGGTACATGGCAGTTGCCTCATACGCCTTCTTTGTGTTGACCGGGACAATTGGATTTTATGCGTGTTTCTGGTTCACCAGGCTCATCTACTCATCTGTGAAGATCGATTAGTTATTGATACAGCAGTCGTGACAGTGTTCAAACACCTTCATTTTGGCTTCAGGTTAGTGGAAGTTCTGCACACACACGCATGGTGATCAGGTCATTAGTTTCACCCTATATTTATTTTGATTTTCAGAACTACAACCATGTAACCAAGTATACAAGTACAACATGTAGTATATGCCTCAAGTTCTCAGGAATACATTTAGGGAGTTCATCTTCATATCGATATTCTTAGTCCTTATGATTAGAGGTTTGATGGATGCGCTCATCTTTTATTTCATCCAACGATTCAGCACCATCTGGCTTGAATCTCATTCTCCAACAGACTATTGCACCAATTTTGTAGAGCTGTACAATTCTGTTTCCATTCGCATTAAAGTGTTTATGTCGGCCAGTTTCTGTACATTTGCTCAACATGTGGTGTGGTGACTCTTGTACATTCAGACTCCATACAGCATGGGCAGCCACTGAAAATCGCATCCATCTTATCCACACAGAATCCGAACAACTGTCTTCTTCCTCATCACTTCCATTTTAACACAACACACCAGCAAGCAGCGATCAGACACCAAGCTTCCAATAATGTCAGTAGCCACAGCAATCTCTCAACTGCTTCTCCTCATCGTTTTCTTGAGCTTATCAGAAGCTAGAGAGTTCTTAGTCGGAGGTACTACGGACTCGTGGAAAATTCCAGGGTCGGATCCTGATGCATTAGATAAATGGGCAGAGGAGTTTCGTTTTCGGATTGGGGACAGTCTTGGTACATTCTCAGCAACAATTCATGCATAATTAGTAGTATGATATCAGTTTTAACTCCATGTGTGATTTTGATGTTGCAGTGTGGAAATACGAGGCTGGTAAAGATTCAGTACTACAAGTGACTAAGGAAGCTTATCTCAGCTGCAACGCCACAAACCCTATTGCAGAGTACAAGGATGGGAACACCACTGTCAATTTAATTCGATCTGGGCCATATTATTTCATCAGCGGTGAACCAGGGCATTGCGAGAAAGGTCAGAAGCTAACTGTGATTGTGCTCTCTACTAAACACTTGCCGTCGGCTGCTACCCCTGTGACAGCTCCAGCCGGTGGCCCAACTGGTTCTCCATTAGAGGCGGATGCAACAAGTTTGAAGGGATTGAGGTTTGCAGCAATGGGAGCTTTGGTGGGATTCGGATATGTTATGATGTGAAAGATGTTTTAAACTGTTCAAGACATGGGAATTATCCTTAAAGTATAAGATTTAGTGATATTCTACTTAAACAACTGTCATAAATCTTATCCACCCATACAACAACATCGAGAAAAATCTCAGTTTAAGTTGCGGAAAAAAGGACTGGGCAAACCTAATGCAGGAACACATAGTTCTCTTCAAAACCATTGCGGCAACAAGTCATTTCCATGTAGTGCTGCACCAGATAAGACTTTGCTCACTGAACGGGATGTGCATAATCTACTCAAATCACATGTCCTGTACACAGCCAACATCCTGACCTGAGAGAAACAGCACGGAAAGGTTTATGAGATGAAGTAAAAGAAATTAGAAAATAACTAGTGACACAGCCAAGCGATCTAATTGAGGAAATAACTTGTTTCACTCCCTACAAAAAAAAAATCAAAGGCCATAGCATATATTCGATGACTTTGTCCCTAAACTAAACTGAATCTCATGATAAAAAAAGCTTCTTAAGCAGATATGCCTTGCAATTATAAAAGAGCTGCTTATAATAGAAGAAGACACTCATCAAGTACCACAATTTCCCCAAATAGTTGAGAAAGAAAAGAGACAAGGGAAACATGGAGGTCCGAAAGCAGCCTAAGCGTCAGCAGCACATTAAAAGAAAAACGGCACAAACGGTAAAATAAATGATCCCAACGGAATCATTTCAACACTGAAATATGGAGCAATGAATTGTCATATTTAAAGAGCAAATACGGAATGGTAGCATTACATTAAGCAATGAAAAGTAGTTCAGTTACACATACAAAAAAAAAGAGAGGAAAGAAATGGAAACTGAATCTCAAAAGAAACCCAAACAAGTGATAAAAAAGTTATATTTCAATTGAAAAAAATGACACAAGAAGGAAAAAGAACTACCTTTGCAATCTTAATTAGACTGCATTTACTTCATATCATTTTCATTTGAATCAATATGAAGAAGGGGCCCCTTAACACCACCATTGTTATCACCAAGAAGTTCACGTGCAGCCTTTTCAAGAAAGTCCTTTGCCGCAGCTTGAACAGACTGGTTCCCTGAAGACTGATATTTCATCTTCTTTCTTGCACCCCTATCCTGATAATTAATCTTCTCTCCGACACCTCTACTAATATCTCTCATGCTCTGCTTCTGATCTGAAATAGAAAATGAAAAAAATGAAAAAGCAAATACAAGGAAGGACTAACCCATAGAAACATGCATAAATATCAATGATTACTCACCTGAGGTCAGGTCAGGCAACGAATGCTCTATGAAACGAGTAGCAGCCCGGTAGTTCAATGTTGTTGATGGACGTAGTGGAGCTTCAGGCAAAAAAAAAAGGAAAGATAAATAAAAATCCATCACAACAACCAGCGGCGTCTGTCAAGAGAACTAGTGTTTGAAAATTTCATGATTCATGAATATACCTTTGTTCAAATCCATAAATCGTTCTAGTTTGTCTTCATACCGACTCAGTCTCTCCTACAATGACAGTAAGTAAAATTACAAATTACAATCATTAAACCCAATTCTTCACAGCCTGCTCACCTACATGCAGCACTAATAGTCTAATAACATATCTTTTAAGCAGATTCAAATCCCTAATTTCTCAAAAACATGGATTCAATGTGTTGATCACAACACACTATCTACTGATGCAGATACATACGAGGCAACAATGAGACCACATAGAAGAACCGAGTTATATAACATCCAAACCCATGTTCTCTGATTGAATCACTATTCATTAGCACACAAATTCAACTGGTCAGCAACAACAAAAAGCAAGAAAGGCTAAACAACTGAATCACAAATAAAAGGCAGAACTCAATAACTTACAAGCTCCGACTTCACAGCATGATCATCAGGATGCACTCCACTGCATCTCAATCTCACTGTATCAAATACACAATTTCATTCAAAATCATTACAAGATCAAACTAGAAGATTCTATGGACAATGTACCAAACCTATATCAATCACTCCAAGCATCACTCACCCGTGAAAAGCGCCGACGTCGCCTTGGCGAGTAACAGCAGCGACTGAGCCCGCTGAAGCGGCGGTAACTCAGCGAGCACATCCGGCTCCGCCAGAGACAAAAACTCCAGCACGTGCGCCTCCAAATCCTTCACGTTCTGAGCCGTCCTCTGCATCACCTCCAAAACCGATTCCGGCACGAATGACGTGTCATCCAACCCTCCTTCTGCACCCATTCCCGCAATTCAATTCCTCAACGCTTCACCGTTAATGGCGGTTTGCTACCTCTCCGCCCGCTAGGGTTTTCTGCCAGCCTTAAACGAGTCGGGTTGGCTTGACCCGAATACTCGATTCCTTACGGGTCCTTAAAGACTCACAACGGTCACAACCGACCAGCCCACGGCCTAAAATAGCCCACTTCAATTTCCCAAAACGCTCTGATTGAACCGGGATAAAAGTAAAACTCCAATTGACCAAGCAAACCGGTTCAATTGAATACCGATTTATGGAATTGAACCATCCCGAGAGCCGAGTTTGTAAAGAATATCTAAAAAAAGATGCGCAGAGGAAGAAAAGGAAGGAGAAGATGAAGCTGTTGTTGATGATGATGATGACGAAGCAATTGAACTGCCGGATTTACCCCTTACTGCAAGTCGAAGCTCGATCTTCGTCGCCCTATGAAAACATCAACAAAGCATCTATTAGTTTCCATAAGTATACAGAGCCAGCGCCAGACTAGCCACGTCACGTCACTTTCGGTGATACAAATACAATAACACGCTTTAAAGATTGTACCTTATTGCGTTCCATTTGTGTTCCTTGGTTGAAAAGTTAGGGTTTTTCTGCGATTAGGGTTTGTATTTTGTTTTCGTTTTCTGAGATTGCGAGGATGAAATGGGCTTCAGTGGATAATGCTCGATCGATGATTGATGAAGCTGAAACGAGGGCGAAAGTTAGAAGGCATCAGAATCTGTTCCAGGAGTATATGGAGTTGGAGAAGGTTGGTGTGTTGTGAAATTTGTTAATTGTTTGCAGAGTTAGGATTTCAATTCATGATTGAAATGAAATATGCTGCTTTCTTGTCGGTTCTTGATGGAATTGAACTTTTGTGATCATTCATGCTGAAGATTTAGGCCTTGGTTTTTCCTTTTTGAGTTGTAAAATCCACATGGGCTTGTTCATCTGAATTTGAATCTTACATATTTAACATTTGTTGTGTTCCTTCGTCAGTTTATGATCATATTTCTCCTATGAAATCAGTGTTTTACTTAATGTGCCAAAACTGTATGTTTGTAATTACTCTCTCTAGTCTAGACATTGCGTCGAGAATAAAAAGAAAGGGACAAAGCAAGAGCCAGGCAGTTTCATATGTATTTTGATTCAGTGCATTTTTGTTGCGTTCATTTGCCTCAATGGCTTCCTTGTTACAGGAATTTGTAACAAAGAAGAAACGGTACTCGTTGTTGAAGCTGAAGAGAGCAACTTTAATGGCTGAAGTGCAGTATGAGCCTCACTTTTGTTTGCATCACTCACATTCTCTTGTTTTTTTACCTTGGTATATAAGTATGAAGAGCTTCAGAGAGAGTCATTGACAAAGCGTTTATCATTATGATTTTAGGTTCTTGAGGCGAAGATACCGGCAACTTTTACAAATTCAAGCTTCCAACAAGTTTGAAGATACTCACAGACTCTACTCCTCCAATATTGCCCAGGTTCCTGGAAGCAGCCAAGTTAATACTACTGACACTATGATCGGGAAAACCTGTCGATCCACGGATTTGCATCCTATTCCGGTGAGCCACTTGATATTGAATTGAGATCAAGATTGGTCTAATTGTATGTTCGGTTTATTACTTTCCACCATCTTGCTGATGTTTAATTCATGTATGCTTTAGACTAGTGTTGGTCTACAAGACGGCAGAAGCTTAGAGGCTCCACCAGCCTCGTCTTTGCGTCCAAACAAGATGCTTAAAAAATGCTCAATCAATGAGAAGGGGATGATGAAGAAAAAGAACATCTCATGGGAAGATCATGAGCCATTGAAAGTGTAAAATGAAGCAAAGCTTTGACAAAACTTGAGAGGGTCAACAATTATGTTTAGCCCTTAGCCTTTGGATTGAATTAAATTGTACAAAGTTATATCCTTCTGTGCCTGACTTCAATATTTTAAATTTTTAAAGCTATTAGGCTGGGCTGTCTGATACGAGCAAGTGATGTGCGTTGTTAATGGGCCTTTTGATGCTTGATGGGCTTTAGGGTAGGCCCAAATGGAGCTCAATATCGTCGGCTCGTGTTCTGTGTCAGCAAGTGAAAATCGTCAATTTTGGGCTTATCATCTGCGCGCAGTTTCACTTGCTCTTCGCCACCGAGCGCTCGCGTGTCATCATTTGCATCCGACTTTTGCGTGCTCAAAAATCGAATCAGTGCGCGACTCTTCGTCTCCGGTCTCTGCATTTCGATCGAGATTGCGGTGAAGGTAGAAATCCGTTTCGTTCACGAATGGGGAGTTGTGTGTGCTTGAGGTCCACTACATGTTTGACGAGACCAGTGGACGGAGGAGCCGTTGGTGTTAAATTGGTACCGTCATCTGGTAGATGTTCAGTGAAATTGAGGAGGTTTAGGGTGAGGGCTTCGATGGTGGATGCGTATGGGAGCTCGTCATCAAACTTTATGAAGCGGATGGAGCAAGCTTGGTTGATCTCTCAAGTATAATTTCACATACCTATAGGCTATATGAAGTACTTGTTTATGTTTATAATTAGGAGAAAGTTAGTAATTGAATGGTCCATATTCTGCCCTAATTCTGCTGAGATGTTGGAGAAATAATTTAAAAGATGTTAGTCAGATGGTCATTGAAATAGGTTTTTGAATCAAATATAAAACAGAAATTTTAGTCAAGGTCATATGTTGGATTCTGTTGTATTTCGTAAGGTATTGTGCTGGGATTGGTTTCTTGTATCACGAAGATTAGTGGCATGTTTAATCATAATAGTGAGTTCTCTTCCTTTACCGTTAATTGATTGGATCATTGGAAACAGTTAGCACCATGGGATCTTGTGCAATGTTATTGGCTTCAGAAGTCATGTAGACAGCAGCTGTCTGAAGTCATTAGTCAATTTCATATTTATAAGCTTTCTTTTAACTTGGCAAGTGACTGGCTATGTACTTTGTATACTAATTGAGTGGTTTGCTCCCTTGTTTTCGCTTTTGTCACTGCTGCTCGAGGCTGCATTTTGCATTTGTCTATCTTCATGTATTTCTTCCTATTGCAGCAACCCAAGCCAATTGCATGTGCTTCTTGCGAAGAGAAGGGATGTGTGGAGTGCAAGTGGTGCGCAGGAACCGGATTTTTTATTCTTGGAGATAACATGCTTTGCCAAGTTCCTTCTCGAAACACTAGCTGTGTTATTTGTGCTGGAAAGGTAAGGGCTGTGACTTTTTGATCCATTGTGTGTATATCATTAATGTAACTCTGGCAACTAATTTGCTGCAACACTTGACCCAATAAAAAAAATCAGCAACGCGTGATTCTCCTAGTCCTGCATATACACTAATCACTATTATCCTCATCGGGCTGAGCAGGGCTCTACGTGCTGCCCGGATTGCAAGGGAACAGGTTTCCGAGCAAAATGGCTAGAAGGACCTCTTATATCAAAATAATGTGTCAATACACCCAGACATGATTTCCCGGTAATACTATATATCCTTGTCATTCTTTATTATCTTCGTATCAGCCCATGGTGACCATGTTTTCCTATTTGTACATTCATTCATAGTAAAGATAGTATCAACTTTTAAAACAGTGTTTACAATGAAACTCGTTTAAATAGCCGAATTGCACAAATGATACTATATGCTTCATTGAACATTTGTTATTCAAAATGTTTTATTAAGTGCAACCCAAACTATGTTTCATGTCTCCTAATCCCCTATCTGCTAACATAACCTTGATAGCATTCTCAAACAATAGCGGGTTTAAACAGAATCTTGTCATAAATCATGAAGTCGCAGTCCAAGCAACAACTAACATATCAAGGAAACTACAATTTGGTATCGAGGTTTGTACTTGACGAAATATTTCATATAAGAAAGTCAAATGAAATATATTTTGGGCATAAATTGCCAATTCTATTTTTTCCAGCATGAATCGAGAATAATACAATAATTTTGACATCACTTAGATTTGCTCTGGTTGTACATGCTTAGTTGTTGTGAACTATGGGAGAGAAGAGTCATTAATTGATGTCCTCGGGCTCCTAGCTCGAAATACCATCACCTGCATCACACACATAATTCTTGTTCCTGTACATACATTGACACCAATCACTAACTTAAGTCCAAACGTCAGTGACTGCTTTAGAGCTTACAAAATGCTCAAGATCAGTCATATAGAGTATTGACTCCAGTGACATAGATAGACTTACCTATATCAAGGTTACATATTAACACGCTGACACTAGATCAAGTTTCAATTCAGACGCATTGACAATCTTCATTTCCATATGGAAAAAAAACACGGATCCAACACACAGTGGTTTCTCCATTCTCCTAGAACAGAAACCTATCAGAAATCATTTCCAGCAAGATCACACACTTCCAAAAACAAAAAGAAGATTATGTAGCAATCAAAAAGTAATCCTCAAGGAAGCAATACAATAGGAATCCTTGACAATATGTAGCAAAAGGTCAAATTTAAGGGCTGTAAGTAATTGGGTGGTAACCATTACTCATACACCAAAAAACCTGCAATTTAATATCGGTTGCTTACCGGCAAGCGGCGCGTATCCTTTAGACGCCACTCGGAAAACTATGCAACCTTTCAAACAAATGAATCAAACTAAACCAGCACTACAAAACCAAACTCACACCCTTGCCGTCACATAGCACAAATATACGGTGATACTGCTGCCGATATTCGCGCTTCATTCTCTCTCCATATAGCGTCCGCTCTCAGCCCTAACCAGAAAATTGAAAACTCTGAAGAGAAGGCAAAGGCTCCGCACTTTTGGGCCCTTACTGGGCCTGTTAAAAGCCCAACCATGTCGGATTAATATTTTACGGATTTCCCCGCCAGCCTATTTGTTCATGTACGGCTGCGGAATAAATCCTAATAATAAATCACCAGTTTTTTTTTACATATCATCAAAATTAGTTATAAGAGCATCCTGATCATGACTAAAAAAATATCATCTATCTCTCTTAATTATTTTATTTCTCATCTAGTCTAGTCAAGACTTATGATCAATTTGGTCATGTACACTCCACTCATGACTACAGAGCCGGCTCAAAGCTGAGGCAACTGAAGCAAAGGCTTCAGGCCTCTTACCAAAGTCCAAAAATTACACACTCTGCCAAAATATTATACTAAAAGGCCTCATATTTTAACGAAGTTTCTCTAGTGGCTTATAAGTAAAGGCCTCATTTTTTTTCGATTCAGCAAAAGGCCTCATTTTTAAAAGCATCTTTCTATTGGCTTACAATAAAAGGCCTAGTTAAATAATAAGGCCCATTTTCAAAGTTTGGCTTCAGGCCACAAATAGGCTTGAGCCGGCCCTGCATGACTAACCAACAAACATTTATCACCCTTTTCTCATACGCATATAGTCTTACCAATAGAAAAATAAAATTATTTAAACATACATCAAAATATGACACTATATATGTCTATTTGTAGAGCTCAAAAATTATGAATGTTGATATTTTCAATTTTATATTTGACCCTTCAAATTTCAAGATAAATGAGTTAATAGATTATAATTTTTGATCATAACCTAATTTTTTTTTTATCATCTAGTGATTTTTTTGAGTTTGATCATCCCAGGACTAACTTTACGATCAAAAAAAATTATGAGGGGGACTCATGTTTTTATTAGTCAGCTTTGATAACCCTATCTCATGATTGAAAAGATCACGGTCGGAAGTTATAATTACTGAATTAGTGTGACACATTTATTTTCATTACGTGGTATTTTTGATATTTTTCGTTCGATTCAACTATAATGACCAAATTTACATCTCCAGGCATGGTTCAATTTCAGCAACCCTGGGAGCCAAATGCCAGCTCCCTAGCTACAATGTCGTACAGGATGTTTAGTGTTCTCTGCTGATAATTACCTATGATGACTTTATCAGTCTCCTGCTTGTTCCCAGCAAACGCCAAGCACACTTGCGAACTGCTTTCTATCCATACCACTGCTGATGGGTGCAACCTGACTTCTCTTGATTTCTCTAACTGCAGGACAATCTCTGGCGCTGTAAAGTTGGCATATGCTGTGAGGTTGTAGCATGTATCCATCAATGGCGGGAACGGTGGAGCGATTGGATATTGAGACATTTGTTGCATAAATGCAGATCGAAGAGCACTGTAGATAGACGGAGGCAGGCGAGTGATGATGGTTCCAGAGTCGATTATGGTTTGAAACGGCGAGATTTCAAGCTGTTCACCGCCGAGGGTAATGCCGTTGAGGGTTATGTAGTAAAATGACGGAGAGTCTCGGTGCTGGATTAGTGATGTGTAGATGTCTGAACTGCATGTACTCAAGGCTTCTGATCCGAAAGAGAGATGCCCGTTTGAGCCGTCCGCGGCTGGGAGACAGTAACAAAAAATCAGGCCAGACTTTCCGGCTGTTTGGGATAAAAAGGAGAGTCTGTCTGATTCTGATCCGAATCCTAGCACCCCTGCTGCTGTGCCGAAGTTTCCTTGATTGGTCTCTCCGCAACCGAATACAAATTTGGAGTAGGTATCCGATGGTGTCGTTAAAGTGAGAGTATCACGGACGAGGTGGCCGCTAGACGATGACTTGTCACCATACTCGATATAATACTCGCAGCTTGGGTAAGGCTCACATGATGCGTTAGAGTATGTGACAGATGCGGAGGGATCATACAGGGGGTCCTGCTGAGGGTAGCAGCTGGTGTTAGAGCAAGGAGCGCACTGAATCCAAGTTAGCTTACTGCCAGTGTCGAAGATCATAGTGAATTCCTGTGTGGGAGTGCCAAAACCAACACTGACGACGAAGTTCCCTGCCCCAATCGGTCCGCCATATGTGGGGAGCCTAGATCCCCTAACTTCCCCACTCAGCTGACGAGAACCAGTCCTCTTGCTGTTGATATTCTTGACTCGAAGCTCGTCCTGCTTTAGTATCTCTGCTGTGCCTGGAGATATCTTTTTCAGTTGAGAGCACGGACCGTATCTGTGAGACACCCTCATTTTACCGACTTGGGCATCATCTGAGTACATACAAATCATACGGCCCATATTTATTTGTCTACCCTAAAAGGGACTTGGAACACAAAAAGGACAGTTGAAGATACCAGAAATGCTCAAGTACATACCTCTAACAGAACCAGAGCAGGTTGAAGCTGGAACAAGCGACTCCATTTGAATAACATGGTGATGGTCTCTCAAGGCAGCTCCAAACCCATTGCAACAAAATTCACCCAGATGTATAACAGTAAAAACAAAGATCCAACAACAGAAAACAACATTAGCTATTGCCATGCTTACTTGTTAGTTTCCCTGAATCTGCAGCTGCTGGGAATTTAAATGCTGTTGATAAATAAATACATTGTTGATTACAAAGGGGAACACATGAGTCCAAATGCTGAAGACTTTCAAAGTCCACCCCCTTGCTCTTGCCCGTCTGAACACGGCAAGTCTCAATCCCCATTTTCCCCGCAACATGCTGCACACAATCAGCCTTTGAAAGGCATATCTGAGCCCAATTTTCGTTAAACATGGAGTTAACATAACAGAATCTGGTGAAATATATTGAATGAATATGAATAGAAGATAATTGGTACACTCAGCAGTATCTGAAGATGCTCATGCTTGAAGTTAACACGTCTATTGACCTCACTCTACAGTCTACCCTCCAAACAATCATATACGCTACAACTAATTGACTGGCATATGCAAGCCTGTCCCAAGATTAGCATCTAATGGGTATTGTTTCCACGGTCTATCCAATGATATCTGAATGGTATGCAGGTTTATCTCCAGGAAAGACGGCTTCTGCATCCTGAAAAGAAGATAAATCTGTTAGTCATGGCCCTGTAAGAACACAAAATAAAGACATGCAGTGAAATCCTAATCGTGATGCGAGGAATGATGAGTTCTGTTCTGCTAGTTCACATGATTACATTAATTCTGACTTAGAATATGCCCATGTTGAGGTGAAGCATATCACCACAGAATGAAAATAGATGAATTTGACAAAAATTGCCTCAACCAAATGCGAGCATTTGCCGTATAACGAAAAGCAGCCAAGTCTCACCTAGTCTTTTTTTTTTTGAAAGAAGGTGATTCATTCAAAAAAGAGGGACTATACAAGGACAGTAGCCCGACAAAAGCAAGGGCAGGCAACAAAAAGGGCAACACCCCAACAATGGGCTACACTCAAAACAAGACTAAACTACCTAGCTGTGGAAAGAAAAAAAAAACCTCCAAACAAAGAAAACAAACACTGAGAAGCCAGCCAAGCTGCTACTTCCATCGGGCAATCCAATCAGCATCTTCATCAGGAAAAGATTTCAACAGAATAGCACTTAGCTTGATTTTGATGTTCCAAATGACAGCTACATTTTATTGGAATCCAACTAACTTGCCAACCAGTTGTTGCCCTGTTCTTCATAGTCTTACTCTTACAACAGCTACATTTTATTGGAATCCAAAATCAGGATTGCCCCCTTAACAGATACCAGATGGCCCTGTTCAACTAAGTTCATTTGTTTAAATGGAACTGTTTCTACTACACATCAAACAACACTAAAAGCTGACGACTGGAAAGCAACTACAGTAACATTTTACAATCCAAGCTGCCAACCAGTACGACATTTGATTTTCATTGGGAATCCTAACATAGCCTCTAAAATTAATGTCTCAGTGAATATAAAGAACCCTAATTTTATGACAGCAGACACTCAAGAGAAACTCTGAAACCAAAAACAAAACAAAAAATAGAGCTCAAACTCGTACCTTCACATCTGCAAATTTTCACAACAAGCAACTCATCAGTGTGCCTTTCTTCTGGCAGACTGCTTTTCAGTAGCTACCCTATAAATCCAGTAAACCTGAAATGAAAAACCAAAATCACAGAACTTCACATAAATATCTAAACTGACCAAGGACCACCAAAACCCTATCTGTAACAATTCAATCAATACCAGCGCGATGACGTGAGCGGCGATCAGCACCACCACCACGACCGGAAGCGCATCAGAAATCCACGGCGTGGCCATCACTTGCTTATGCTTCTCCTCTGCCATCCTCGTAATCGGCAGCGTGATGTTGCTCAGCGCTCTAGCTAGCTTGCTCATTTTCTCCTCCGCGTCCTCAATTTCTCAGTCAACGAAAGTCAAACCTAGAAGACGACGAAAACGAAGCATCCGGATATATCAGCCCGGGTCGGATCTCTCACCAGGCCCAATATTGACCAACGTCAGGCCCAACTGTGGTTAACGAGTTGACCAAATCTGTGACTATCCTGATGCTTCGGCGACAAGTTAGCCTCTACTTCTATACAGGGACCTTTTTTTTTGGGTTTTTATTTATTTTTTAATTATATTTATTTTCTGATTATCACAAGTAGTTGAAATCTCTCTCTGGCGAAAAAGCTCAACAAGCCGTTGGAGATTCGATCTAATCTCTGGCTCGCTTCGTCGGAGATCATCGTTTAAGTCTCGTCTGATTCCAGGTAGATTTTCGTCTCATCACCGTTCCTTTGCCCTCTGCTGATTAATTCAACTCGCCTCTGAATTTGGATCGTATTTACTTGTATTTTTATTTATCATCGAGTATATGATTTTGGTTTGAGAGACCGAGGTGGAATCAGCTTGCGTACGGTCTTTGTTTTTGAGATGTTATTAAAATTAATTTGTATTTTAATAATTTTGCAGGTTGTGGAAAGGAATTGATGACTAGAAGTTTTGGAGATTGGTATGAGAGTGGGAGGTGCTGTTAGATCGTGGAAGAGTTGGATAAAACCTGTTATAGTGATTTATTTGGTGTTTAATTTGGTGTTCTTCAACTTGGAGGGAAAGAGTTTGGATAACATGGGGTATTTGAATTCTGTTTTATCTTCGACTAGCCAAGTTCATGCTGCTGATAAAGTTGTCTCTGGTGGAGGCATCAGGTTTGTGGTTATTGAATATATAAGTGCCAGTGAATCGTTGTGCTTGAGTTAGAGGATATATAGTTATTGGTGTGGCGTTGTGGGATATGATAGATCTACTGGTCAAGTTATCTATATGATAGGCTATCCCGTTCGTGCCTCTAAATGTTAGATGGTGCATAATGCATTTGCAATTTGATCGATTCACGGCGAGATAGTTGCTTTCCTTGACGCAGCTTCTAGATTCATGAATGGGTCTTTCGTTTATTGACTTGATATCTTGAGTCAGCTTGTTTATTGGATGTACTATGTTTACTCTTTGTTTTTATCGTTCAGAGTGCATTATCAATGCCTTACACACGTGTTCATTTGCATTCATTCTGAAATATTTTGTGATGGCCCTTGTTTGTATAATAGTTATTCCATCGACCTTTGGTATGGTATGTTAGTCGAAAGGATCAACTAAGTAGAAGCGTTTGTATGAGCATTAGTGATGGAGAGTAGGATGTGCCAGTAAAGTTAATGTATTTTGTATTGAGAATGTAGTAGTTTCAGTTAGTCAATACAAAATGTGCTGCATTGTCGTTTTCACCCAGTTATGGTAATATTTATGTAATGGTTGTATCTCATGTCATTTGCAGCCAGGATGGAAACCTGAACTATGGATATGCTAGCACCTTAGGAAAAAGGTCCTCAATGGAGGATTATTATGAGGCGAAACTCGATAACGTCAATGGACAGATTGTTGGTTTATTTGGAGTTTTTGATGGTTCGCATACCTTTCTTTTTTGTAGCTTCTTAGCTTACTTTTATCTTGGTTTGCTCCTATGAGCTGAATCATATATTTGCCAGTTATTACCTGCTGTTCACTGCTTCTAGAGTAGCTGAAAATGTATGGTATTGTTTTTTTGCTTTCGTGCAGTAATTAGTCCAATCGATTGCTTCATGCGTGGTTTCTCAATAATATTTTCCAGAAAGCTGTGTATGATGTCACTTACATCTTATATTACTCTAACTGCAGGTCATGGGGGCATCAGGGCTGCCGAATTCGTTAAGCAAAATCTTTTCAGTAATTTGATGAAGCATCCGAAGTTCACAACAGATATTAGATCTGCTATAGGTCTGTTGCTATTTATATTATGAAAACAGTTATGTATTACAAAGTGTCGCATTTCGCAACTCGCTTGGAAGTTGGAACTTGGTTACTCTAACAGTATTTGCTGCCGTGCAGCCGATGCTTACAACCATACTGACTCAGAATTCCTAGAATCTGAAAAGAATCAGGCCAGAGATGCTGGATCAACTGCCTCCACTGCAGTGCTTGTTGGTGATCAACTGCTCGTTGCTAATGTTGGGGATTCTAGAGTTGTTATGTGTCGGGATGGGAATGGTATTAATAGTTCTTATTTATTATATTAGTGCATAACAATTGATGTTATCGTGCCTGGAATTCTAAAGTAATCACTTCCTGCTCTCATTCTATTTTACTTTGTTACAGCGATTGCCGTTTCTCGAGATCACAAGCCAGACCAAACTGATGAGCGACAAAGGATTGAAGATGCTGGTGGATTTGTAATGTGGGCAGGTGAATGTAACCATACCATTATCAGGATCATAGGTTTCTAAAGTATTCGTGGCTTTTAGAGCTGGTGCCGTTTATCTGACTTTTTTCACTGATGACTCCGTGGATAGGAGTGTGGAGAGTTGGTGGCGTTCTTGCTGTATCCCGTGCATTTGGTGATAGGTTATTGAAGCAATATGTTGTTGCTGACCCAGATATTCAGGTTGCTTATTATGATTCCTTATTTGAAGAATACTTGCATTTTGTATCTTTAATTTTACTTATTAATGTTCTATCGGAGACACATGGCATTTACGATTTACGAATCAACAATGTGAGTGGGTCGTCTAGATTTTAAACGGCCAGCCAAAATCAGTGTACAATGATTCTTATGTATGCTACATGCTCTCTCATCTCTGTATGAGACGTGTTTCTCCCTTTGCTTGTCCAGTTCATGTAACATTTTCCTTTAAAACAATGCAGGAAGAGAAGGTTGACAGTTCTCTCGAGTTTCTTATTCTTGCCAGTGATGGACTTTGGGATGTTGTCACTAATCAGGTTGATAGCCATTTCCTTACATGTTAATACAGATTTATTTCCAAATGTCCTAATCTTCATACTACTCAACCTTACATAAGTCCCAACTCTTCTCTTTTTTTCAGGAGGCTGTTGAAATGGTAAAACCAATTCAAGATGCCGAGGAAGCAGCAAAGAGGCTGGTAACAGAAGCATATCAGAGAGGAAGTGCGGATAATATTACCTGCATCGTAGTTCGTTTCATGGCCAACCAAGGGCATTCCTCTGCCAGCCAGTAACTTGCAAATGTCAAACTGCAGAAGCTCCTTTTAATCTCTCGTGCGCCTACCTTTAGAGGGCAGCCAAATGAAATTAGACTGTGTGAGGTGTGCGCCTTCTGTGTGTATAAGCTAATACCATAGTAGAATCTCTTGCAAAAAATTTAGTTCTGTGTGTGTGTGTGAGCGTTTAAATTTCTTGGTCTCAAATGTAATAGCTTTACTGACTTCTTATATAACAGCTTTTCTCATAAGCCTCCTGCTTCTGCTCAAAAGGTAACTTCATTACAATTTGTTACATATTGCCGTCACTATAAATTACCATGGGCAAAGTGGGTACCATACAACAACCAATCAATACGATGGAACGAGGCCGTATCCACCCTCCCCGTTCCTGATCGCTGGCGAGTTCAGATCATCCCCCGCCACGTCAGCCTCCGTTCGCTTCGCGAACCTCCCTTTGATCCTCGGCCTCGTCTCCGCGTACGCCTTCCTCGAAGCGTACCTGATCGTCTTCTCGAACTTTCTGCTCTTCCTCTTCTCCTTGTACCTCAAAACCCTAGCTTCCCTTTCCGCTCCAAAGAGAGGAATCGCCTGCGCTGCCGCCTCGCCGATGCTGCTGTTCTGTCTTCCGAACGGATTCGACACGTCGATCACCGTTCCGCTGTCTGGAACAACTCCGACCTCGTGCGAAGACGAAGAGACCTGAGAAATCGAAACATCGATTCAGTTTTCAAGTACAAAGTCCAATTTGGATCATATTTGAGAAAGAGAGAGATCTTACGCTGTGGCTGATGGAGTGTCCGTTAGCTGTACCGAAGTAGGGGAAGCCTTTGACCGGATCGATGAAGTCTACATCGAAGCAACCATCTGCGACTCCGCTGTTACGAAACAGTGTCTGAACATCGTTGTTTTTGCATTGCTCCGGCACAACTCCATCCGCTCCGGAGCTGTTCTGCTCGTTGAGATCTTTCTTCTGACCATTCTTCGGCCCGTAATCCAGATCCAGATACGGATCGACCTCCGCATACATGTTGAAACTCACCTGCGTCTGAATCTGATCCGTATCCTCGATTTTCGAGTTCAGGTTCGGCATCAACCAGGAAGCGGCTTCAGCCTCATCCGCCTCGCAAGGAGTCAAATAGTGATGGTGATCGTTGGGGACTCCGCCACTCACGACGGAGTCGTAGAACGGGACTACCGGAAACCGCTCGTGGCGGCGAGCGAGGGGGTTAGCCGAGTGGATATCACGGTCACATGAGACGCATAACGCAGCCGCGTCTGCTTTGCAGGTCACGTGAGCCGGAGCCTGCTCGCAAACCTCGCACATCCAGACACGTGCGTGGCGTGAGGCGACCTTATTGGCTGCGTGGATCTTCGAGTCGCAAGGGATGCAAAGGAACGCGCTGTCGTTTCTGCAGAACATGGACGCTGTTGCTGACTTGCATGAGTCGCATAGCTTCGAAGCCACCATGTTCGCTGACGCCTTTGTCGTCCAGCTCGGTAACTTAACATTTCTCACTTCTCCCATTTCTCTCTCTGATCTTCTGATTCGATTTCTATTCTATTGCGTTCGAAACTTCGACTTCGTCGTTTTGGCTGTGCGGCTCCGCTTTGTTCACTTCGATTATCGCATTTGGCTTTTCGTGAAAATCTTGCCCCATCCAATGATATTTCGCCACGTGTAAATCTTACCCGATCCTCCACCAATCAGATGAGAGGTGTCACACGAGGTTCAGCTTTGTCTAATTTTGTAAAATTAGGTTTTGGTAAACGGAAACTAATACAGTATAAAACGTGTTATTAAGAGAGATTAGAAAGGAATATGATCATTTTGTGGGTAAAGATAAGGTTGGGCCATGTGATGTTGTTTTCTGATGGAGCAGAAAAAGTCGAGACCTTTGAATTCGTGGTTGTGAGTAATTCCAGCTGCAACTCATATTCTTTCAATGTGGTCCATATTGTACTCCCCCTGTCTAACGACTAACTTTGTTCATTACACAGGTTGCAAGTGAGAAAGCAGGCTTTTAGGCTTTTACATTGCTCCAATTTAAACCCGTTGGGCTGGATTCAAATACTTACTTAGCATGCCACAATCCCAAGATAAGCCCGATGTTCAATGTGAGTACAGGCAGGACCAAGTTAAGAGGTTCAGCAAATCAGCACAACTTTCCGATTCCAAACCATTCTTCTTCTTTTTGATCGCGGTCTTGTTTTTATTTTATTTATTGATGGATTACAATTCATACAAGATCATTGAAATTTATATTTCTAGCACGAATTATCGAGTACATTTATCACAAGCAAATGAAGCACAAGCCATACATAGCACACTCGACTCGACCCATCGCAACTTTTGAAACAGATTTTCAACGAATAAGGCTCACGCACCGTCAATCCTACGGGCAACTCATCATCCTGTAAAAGAGAAGGGAAATGAAAGGAAGAACGATAGAAAAAGGGAAAGGAATAACCTCATGCGATACTCATTATGTTGTAAAAGAGAAGAACCTCGCTATCGCATGATTAGGAAAGGTCCATACATGAGTGGGACTATGAAAACTCCACCTAAACTAGATAGAAATTATTAGGGGTGGGCGCGGTGCGAGTTGGTGCGGTTTAAGGGTAAACCCGCAACCGTACCGCATAATCTGGTTTGGAAATTTTTCAAACCGCAAACCGCACCACATTAGTAAAAACCAAATATGCACTGCACCACATTATGTGGTGCGGTGCGGTTTGGTTTAAAAACCGCATTACATATGATTGTGATTGTTAAACGTAATCTTGTTTGGAAATTATGATTAGTTTTTTTAAACGTAATAATTTTGATTATTATTGAGTCAAAAAAAATAATTTTTATTATTTAATTATTAGATTAATTAATCATTTAATAATTAATTATATATGCGGTTCGGTTTAAACCGGGTGATTTGAGATAAAGAACCGCTTCCGCACCGCTTTATTTGGTTGCGGTGCGGTTTTTGACAAATCGGTTTTTTCCAAAAGCGGCGCGGTTAACCGAACACGCTTTTGCGGTGCGGTGCGGGCGGTTTTTACATTCGGACTGGTTTTTGCCCACCCCTAGAAATTATTAGGGATGCACAAAATTGGACCGGACCGGTTTTTACGAGTTTGGTCCGGTCCACCTTTTTAAAAATTTCATGTCCATCGGTCCGGTCCATAAAATACCGGTCCGGTCCGGTCCACAGTCCATATTTTAAAAAAAAAAAATCGGTCCGAATCGAACAGAGTTACATTCCTATAAATTATGTTACTCAAGAGGTCAACTATCACTTTTTGACTCATCACCGTCTTGTTTTACAGTTCCAAGTCCATGCGAAATAGCGTGAGACCCAGATGTGGATTTTAAAGCGCAAATTGTCAAGGTTAAAGGTCTGAAAAAAAGGACGGAATGAGGTACGTATGAAAATTCTGTCCAATAGGAAATTTAATCCTGTAGGCATGACTCCTGCTTCTAACATCTATTTAGACCACTGATTGAAAGTATCTAAAACTAGCGGCTTCTGTTCGCCGCATAGGGATAGAAACGAAACATTTAGTAATGTTGTGGCACCTAGAAACAGCTCCACGTAGCTCTCCCAACCACTACCATGATCGAAACTAATAAAGTCAAGTTTGTTCATCAAACTTACAACTTTAGCAGCTTGTCATCTTCATTCATATTCATCTCGTGTACCACACCCGTCGGCTGTCACGTTATTGTTAATGCCTTCTCGCCGGACATGTTTCCGGCACCTTAAATGAGTCCCTAAACTAAACCACCTAGGTACTACTAGTGCTTGCTCTGTCCCACAACAGAACATATGTCATCGCTTTAAACACACTAAATAAACCACACACACTCATTTAACTATTGCTGAAATGATCGATTCCTTCTAGTGACATCACCAAATTCACCACCACCACCACTACTAAACTAATTTATACTCCTATAGTATTACAGTGGGCGCTCCTCTCACATTACATTGCTAAATGAAACTACTGCACATTTTCTGTAATTTATCTTCTTTTGGCATGTTCATGTGTTTGATTTGCTTCAAATAAGTAACTAATGGGGTGTTTTCCAAAAATTGGTTTCACTTAGATTCCCATCACAGTAGAATTTACATAATCTCAAAACCAGAGATCTCTACTACTCCATCACAAAATTGAGAAAGAAAGAAAAAAAAAAGATGAAGGGACAGGTGAAATTTTTTGAATCTCACTAGCTGCTGCTCTCTGGCTCCTCGTCCTGATGTAAATGCAACTCCTGGTCATGGCTCTGTTCTGATCTCGTGTTAGAGTTAGACTCTTCTTCGTCAGTACTCTGCTTCTCAGCTGCTTCAAAATCTGCTTTACCACTCTCTGCTTTCTCATCATCACTAATATTACTATCCATGCCATTATAAAATAACTTGGCTTTGCTGGTCACCGGCGTAGCTAAGCAAGTCGGGTGGTCATCCCCAGCCAATATCACCGCAAACTGCTCCTCATACACAACTCTCCCCTTCCCTTTCCCATCTCCTTTTTTCTCATCACCATCCCCGCCACTCTCCAAATCATCACCATCCTCCCCCCCATTCATCTGCCCAGACAGCTTCCAGTACGAGCAAGCTAAAATCAGCAGCGCAAAGGCTATCAGTCCCAGCATCGCAGCTAGTCCTCCGAATAAATACGGCACCGGCGAGTGCCACGGTGATCGTTGCATGGCTTCCGCCGCCGCTGCTGCCGGTGACGATGCTGAGTAGTCACCACTGGCTCCTCCGCTTGTCACCTCCACGGTGGTCGTGGTGGATGCTGTTGATTTCAAACTCCTCATCTCTCTTATAATTTTCGGTTCTTCGGTTTTGGGAGCGCTGGAAGGTGATGATTAATTGTTGATGGGGAAGTGAAACGCAAAGCTTCAATTTATAACCCCAAATGAAAGCCGAGAGGACAAACTACAGTGGTGGGGCCATTTCAATTATTTGTACCTTAGTACTAGCATTCTAGTAGTACTACCCATTAACAAAATGTGGAAGAAGCATCCATTTCATATTCAAAATTTTGTTAGAAGATTTCTTTGCAAAGAATCAATAATATTTGGCATAATCATTTATTATTTCACATCAATTGCACTATTCTTAATGTCGTTGAATTGTGGAGATAGTCATGCTTGAGTTATAAGTTTTTGTGAATTTTTTAGTTTTATTTATAACTTTTTAGGTTGGACGTGTGAGATATGATGAATGTGGAAAAATATTAATAAATTATAGTCATTTTATGTCAAGAATATACTTAAATCAGAGTTTTTTTTAAAACTGACCCAAACTCGAGTTTGGATTTCAAAAATAACCCACGCGAGTTTCACATTTCAAAACTGACCCATTTGGGATCCGGTCTTCTGTGTTTTTTACAAGACCGGATCCCCAAGATCCGGTCTTCTATGCGTGTTCGAATGAGAGAACTACACGTGTTTTCGTTTGCACATAAGACCGGATCCTGGGGAACCGGTTTTGTAAAAAACACAGAAGACCGGATCCTGGGGATCCGGTCTTTGGAAAACACAGAAGACCAGATCCTGGGAATCCGGTCTTATTAAAAATGGGTCATTTTTGAAATGTAAAACTCGTTTGGGTTATTTTTGAAATCGGAAACTGGTTTTGGGTTATTTTAAAAAAAAAACTCCTTAAATCAATGCATATGTAAGTTTAAATCGGATTCGTATTTCGGGTCGGACCTAATAATCGAAACTCTAACCCGACCCTAAACCTTTCGGGTCAGACGCGCAGGGCTAGGGCCGGATTAGGACCTCCTAAAATTTATTTTGGTCCAGGACCAAATGGTGAGGCCTAATTGGTGCTACTAAAACTAAATGACCCCAATAATCTACAGTATATTTTAACATAGGATACAATTCAACTTTTGATTGTGTAACAAGATTTTACCACATTCACCTTATTATAATGTTCCCTGCCTAAAATTCTATACCTATATGCTTAAATAAATCATCTCAATTGATCTAATTGGTTATCACTTTCTTTGTAAAAACAGTCCACTAATTTAGTTGGGCAGGACTACCTAATTGTTTAAATTAATCACTTTGAAAAATGTGAAACGAATTCTTATTAAATTATTAGAGCACTTTGGTTTTTGTTTGCTTATTGGGTCCCATTTCATAAGTTTTTTTTTTTTGATAAGGCATTTCATAAGTATGAATGTATGGATTATTAGAGCACTAGTTGGGGCTGCAAATAATGAGGGAAGTGTGAGGGTGAAACCCACAACAATAATCAAGCTGAATAAAAACGACAAATTGAATATGACGTCAAATCCCATCAAAAAAAAAAAGAGAATATGACGTCAAATTACATTAACTTAGATAATAATTCTAAAAATTCCAACAACAAAAAAAGAAAGATAATAATTGTTAAAAAAAGTCCTTTCATATAAAATTTGCTTGGTTGTAACTTGCAAGTATCAAGCCTCAACCTCAAGTACTCAGTTATGTAATTTTTGTTTTTTTCTTCTTCTGAATTAATCCAAATAAATGTGAGTATAACATTTAATCTTTTATAAATAAATATCCACATTCATGATTGTCTTACATGAAAATAGAACATGAACAAACACTTGTGGGTAAAGTGGAGAACAAACTCAATGATCAATTTCCATATCCACTTTTTTTTTAGTAGATATGTTTTCTCCAAATCCTAGATTTGTTTTCTCATAATATCATTCCCATCTCTTTAGTCACCCAAAAGCCATGCCTCTGTACACCTCAGTAGACCTCACCTCACCATATCCATGTAAAATATCTTCAGTGTACAAGTTGGTAAAAAATAAGGTCAGGATTTAGACAGTGAACATTTGAGGAGATGAGAATAACAGAATCATCTGTTCCAGACCTTGAGCAGGTGATACTAGTAGCCCTGAGGTCATTGTCATGGCTTGGCCGCTGTTGCAGCATTAAGCTGTAAGACAGCAAGCAAGCGATCCAGTGCACGCAACAAATCAAATATGAAACCCCAGCTCAGGGTGAGCCAATGAGTGCTAAATCCACCACCATATTGCACACTTTATGCCCTGGCCTGAATAGGTCCCTCCATCCATCCATTGCCTTTTGCGCCTTATTGGCTCTTCTCCCACTTTAGAAAAGTTTAGCTGCCAAATAGAAATTAATCCCAAATGAGAACTATGAACATTACTTTGAAAGGGTCATATATGCTAATCTCACATATAATTGGTTTATCACAACATAGACAGGCCAATTAGCTTTCAACAAGCAGTGCAATACGGCATCAGTTTTCGACAAAATATAATGAATGCCGTGTGCCCAGATATCACTACCCAGGCACTTGATTGGATCACTCCATTATAAGAGATGCCCTCCATTTGTATAAAGATAGTTCTATCTGTAGGACCTATTGTTTCATCAGCTTCCACCAAAACAAGAAACTGGATAATATCTCAGTAGCTCCTAGTAGTCTTTGTTGGGGGACGCTCATATGTCGTTATTGCTAATGATTTCTTTAGACACAAAATTCAAAAATCTTATTCTAATATGGCGTTGGATTATTCAGCCTAATAATTGCTAGAGCTAGTCACCAGACTCACCACTACCACAAAACAAACACGGCCAGAGATTCACAAAATGGAAAATCTTCAAAATTAGAAAATTAACAGTACTTGTAACCGAGTTTAATGAATCAAACCACTAAAGGTATATGTTACCTTTATCAGGATGCAAATCCGGTGGTTGATCCCAAGCCGCAATCCGTAACCACGCCAAATATATCATAGAGATGTAATACGTGTACCAGTATCACACTATTCAGGAAAACTGGAATCAGCTTCGTTTTTCTGTAAGAATATTTCACATTTCCGACATTCTGATTAGTATAACAGCACACCATGCTAAGAAATAAGAGGCCAACTTGGGTATCTATAGAGGTTTCCTTTTTTCAATTTGTCAACTTATTACTTCGACTTTAGTTTCCCAGTTGCTCCTTAAAGACATAAAATAATCCGATTCACTTTATTTCATATATAGTGACTTCACTTCAGCCATGTTCTCTATTCTGAATAGAAGAATATATAACACTGGAACCTTTCATTCGATGCTTCTTTAATCATAGTTAATGTCCCTTGCAGGGAACTTGAAGTATATATATTTTAGGATCATGTTTTTTTTTTAATAATTTGGGTGGAGTCTGATATGACATACTTCTATCATTTCGATATATATTCCAACTATTTTAGCATACAGATCTTCTTTCTTTACAGATATCTATTTTTCTTTTCCCCTCAGATTTTTATTCACTTATGTGTATCTGTTATTAGTTCAAAATCACAGATAACTTGTTTATACCATATATTCTCCACACAAGAAGACATATAACGTCGACGCAGAGACAAGTAAACAAGACAATACATAAGAAAGCCAAATGCCTAAATCTACACAAATGTGAGGTGAGATGCCTCTACAGATTCTGAAACCTCTTAATTACACGCCAAGAGTCATGTTACCCATCACAAGTCCATTTTACAATCTTTTGGGGTTGAAATGTTTTCACAACATTTATTACGCAGCTGATAATAGAATCGATGCCATCACTTATTTGCAAAACTTTATAGAACATATATAATATCAAATGTCACTATCTAATATGCACTTAACCCCTTAAATATTCTGCAAATTCTTAATCTTATCTTCTATCTGTTTGTGCATGCTTAATGGGCAAACACTATAACCTACTTTGGAAACTTGTTTAGGTTTAAAAGAGATTCATCAAATCAGCTTTATGTAATATGCATAAAACTAGCACCGCAGTTATCCACTAAATTGCTCAGCTTTACATAGTTTATACACAGCATAGATGATAGATGTCATGAGTTCAGTTACTGCATTTCAAACATGTGCTTACAGACAGGGACATGCTATATCTTTAAACGTGCTTTCAGCAAAGATTATGACTTTTGTTAACAATTAACATTGTCATATACATGAATAACAGCAATTGGAAGCCAGGGACAAAGGCAAACCTCAGACAACAGACTTTTAATAGCAGGGAGGCGCTAAAGCAGCACAATATAGAATGAGCCAAGATGGTCCTCGCAAAACATATGCCAGCGTGCAAGCAAATCTATGACACATAAGGGAAGTCGGTGTTGGAACCTTCAGCCACAACCTGAAATTCCACAGACAGGAATATATAAAGAACATGTTCCCCCAATAAGTGGAACCTTGACATCCATTTCTATTATTTGGTAGCCTAACTATCCATTTGACCTTTGGGGTTCGTTTTCTCTTCTCCATAAGGATGTAACAGCTTTTGATGCTCTACTTTCTGATTCGGCTAGATATGAATAACTTTACACTTGTACAGCAGTAGCAATTCTACACCAGGTTGGCCTTTAGACATACACGTGTTAAGTTTGAAGTAAACATCATTAAGCTTCGCTTGTGTGGCTTGCGTTGTATCTTTTGGTCAACACTTTGTTTGAAGTTCCACTAATTACCTGGGGCTTATGTACTCATATCTTTACAATAAACAGTTGTTTTTATTCACTATCGTCTTGTCCATGTAATTCTACAATCAATTCGCCTGTAAGTTTTAAATCCCACAATATTTAGTACTAGGAAACAATTGCCATCACTCGATTAGTTTACATGCAGCTTATCACAATATTAGTTCATTAAGCTACTTAATAGTTGTTTTGGCTTTACACACTTTTAAAGACAACTTTGTTATCTAAACAAAATACATACAAGTCCTGGCTTTTAATTGCCTAGTTTCGTTTCATGTTCCAACAAACAATATCAGATGACACACCAAACATACTATTTCTGTGAAAAATGACTTATCCAACAATCAACAAAAACTGACACCCCAAGTCCTTGTTACCTTTAATTTCAAATATTCTCTTAAACTGGATTTATGTAAACAGTATGTATTAATTCTCAATCAAAATAATGGGTTTGCCATCAGGTTGATCAAGCTACTAGTATTAGGGTAAATGGTTTTCTATCATTAGTTTTATTTTTTGTTTGATCGCATATATGTGGCAATTGTCCATATAAAACTAATTAGAATGGTAAGCAACTCCGATCACACTAACCTCCAACAAAATTGCAGTTTCAGCACAAATTTACCATGCTTCCTTGTGTCCAGACTCCAGACCATTCTCTATCTCTCTTCAACTTCAGTAACGGCTAGAACTTATACCGTTACATTTGGAACTTTTGCTCTAGACAGCATCGTCCCAAGGATTGTAACTTAGGTACCAAATGTCACATACAGTAGGCACCAGGCACCTCCTATTCAAATTCCAACATTTTAGCTTCGATACTGTATGCACATGGATACTGTACGAAAATTGATAAGGATCATTGAACGAAGCATCACATGGATGCTGCTCAATGACTCTAGATCATTCTCATCTCTCAGCGACTTACTTTGCAGTCTTAGTAACAATGCCATGTCAGTCCATTGCGGCTAATGAGAAACCGAATTCTTACTTTAATACCTCACACCAAAATGACTACAACACACTTCACCAGAATAATCAGAACTCAAAAGTCAGAAAATATAGTCTGCAAAAATGAAAGAACACTTCATAACAGAAGCGAAATCCTGACACATATCAATTTCAAATCTTCATCTTCAAATTATTCAAAGCAGTTTTCTATAGTCTCAAATTTGTCTGGCCTGACTACTATGCTTCAGTTCCGCATTTTAACAAACAGATAATGTGCAACAAGAAAAAGTAGCCACGAGACACAGAATCAGATTCCAGTAAGTAAATAAAATCATATGTATATAACTGCCAGATTATACGGTGAACGTACTGATCGGACATCCTTCAGGGGCCATCAAAGGCCACAGGAATCTGGATGCCACCACGGTTCTGCGTCCACAAACATCAAAGCTCCGAGCCATAGGTTCCCAGAGAGGGGTCAAATTGATAAACATGACAAACTCGGGGGCTTTAATGAATATACCCGAAAAGTTGCTATAATGTCAAAATCGACCCAGTACTTCAATTCAGTTCGGATATGTTAGCCTGAAACGTAAGTAAGTATTTCATGCATTCTTCAGGGACTGAATTCAAATTATCTCAATTGTATAAAACTGAAAATCATTTCCTCTTCGTCGCTATTGCTCTCTGCTGCTTTGCCCAGTTCAGTTCTTCCGTCGTGGACTTCGTCGTCTGCAAAATCGCCGTCTGAGAGCTGCAGCAGTGATGAATCCGAATCAGCAGACGAGCGAAGTCAGGCACGAGGATGATGCGGCTTTATCGGAATTCCTCGCTTCTCTGATGGATTACACTCCCACCGTACCTTTTTCTGACTATAAAACCCTAAAATTTTGGTATTTGATCCTCGTTTGATTTCGTGTTTTCTTTTACAGATTCCTGACGAGCTGGTAGAGCACTATCTCTCCAGAAGTGGATTTCAGTGTCCTGATGTTCGATTGTGTGTAGTTTTATCCTTTGATTTCACAAGCCATTGACATTATTTGATTTGGATTTTGATACCTAAGATTTACTTCTTTGCTTGAATTTTATCTATGAATAATGAATTAGACTTTTATTTGAATTCAATTAGGTTCCTTTCTTATTTTCTGTTTTTAAAATGAATGAAGTAGTTGTTGTGCAGTATTGTGGTAATTGCGAAATGGATTTGGTTTGTGATGTCGAAGTTGAAGTTTCCTTATGCATACCATTGATTTTTTTTTTATAATATTCATTACAATTGATTGGATTTTTTTTTTCTTTTCAGAATTAGGCTTGTGGCTGTTGCAACTCAGAAGTTTGTGTCAGATGTTGCCACTGAAGCTCTTCAGTATGTTTTTTACGTTTATATTTTATCTAAAAGATTCACTTTAGGAATTTTTGTCATGTTAATGTTACTGAACCGAAATTGGCATTATGAGGATCATGTTTGATAACGTAGGCAGTGTAAGGCGAGGCAGTCTACAGTAGTCAAGGACAAAAGGGATAAGCAACAAAAGGTGTTGTGTTTCTTTTTTATTGCTTTTTAGCTTACCCTTAGCATTTTTGTATGTTACGTGGCTGATCCTGATCATTTAATTAATATGATAGGAGAAGCGCTTGGTTTTGACAATGGAAGACCTCTCCAAGGCCTTGGGGGAGGTGAGTTGAGAAATTATTGAATTTGCACTAAATTTCTGTTTTTGAAATTGGCTCTGGTTAAGTATGATAGTCTTGTGCTAGTAGCCATTATTGGGACAGATACTGATTCAGCTTAATGTAATTTCTGGACAGATATTGATTCAGCATTTTAGATCTCAAAACTTTATGGGGGTTAATTTAAGTGTACTAGTGATGATTGCTTGTGCTTTGCAACTAATAGAGATTGTTTTGTTCATTTTGGAAGTATGGTGTGAATGTCAAGCACCAAGAGTATTTCGCGGATAGCCCTTCCACTGGAATGGATCCTGCTACAGGAATGAATGAGTAGGGGGTGATCAAGGTCTCAAAATGTTGCGGGAAACTAGTGTTTAATCTGAACTGTCTTTTGTATAAAAACAAAGGATTTGTATCTAACAACTTTCTCATAATTCCCCTCTTATGTTGGTTCCACCCCTTCTTCATGCTGAGTTGCAGAATCAGTGACAGGTTTTATGACCAATACATTCCCCTTCTGTACAGCTTATGTCCTAGAATCAACTATATCAATCAACAAACTGTAGGAACAGCGGGTTATATCAGCTTGAGATATTAAGGTGTATCTTACAGTATGCTGGATTTGATAACCAGCTTTTAACTCTATTACTGACCCAAAACCATTGCTTGTGGCCAATACTCATATTTGCGTTTCCAACATTAATACCGTCTCCTGTAACATATCCTGGTCTGTTACTCAGAGATGTGAGACTTGGAAGTCTATTCAATTCAGAGTTCTTGACCAGAGTTCAAATGTTACAAATTGTTTCAAGTATACAAGGATTGACAGTTGCTAAGAACTGCTACTACACTGGCACGCTTGTAGGCAAAACCAGCTAAAAATGGGATGTGTATACGACAACCAGCCCGTACAACTTGGGTCGGCTTCAATGACAATAATTAAAAGGTTGCACGTATTGATCTGACTTTTGTTTGTAATCTACCAGAGTTGTCTTCAAGCATTACAGCCAACCAAATTGTCCTGGCTGTGTATGGATGCACTTTTTGTCATTCAAACCACTTTTCTAAATGTGTTTTGAAAACCCAAATCGCAACTTAAGGCTTTCATTTTCTCTTAATCATTTCGGAGATGGGATTCAAAGTTCAAATGTGTGAACATTGAGGCACCATGCACCACCCAACCATTTGGCAATTTCTCAAGTATGCGGTTTGATCAAGTCTTTTTCAGATTGACAAGTTTAAGTGCTGGATGAATGATGAATCATGCAGCTGGGCCAGATCGAACGTTAAATCAACTCATAGACTTGGGTACCCCATCTCAAAAATTCACTGGCAAAATCGTGATCAATGGAAATGGCACCGACACAGGTTCTTGGCGGCAACTTGGTCATTTTCACTACACAAAAAGGCCAAGAATGTGCCAAAGTCTACTTAATCAAGCAATTCTTAAATCTTTGCCTAATTTTCTCAAGCACACTCCATATCAAAGCCTATTGCCAAAGGCGCCATATATACCAACTAAAGAACTCAACTTTGAGTCCCCAATTCTCCCAACTTTAACGCAAAAGCCGCAATTTTAGACCCCAATTCTCTAAACTATATTACAAGAATGCATCAAGTCAGCAAAACAAGGCAAAAAGATGGGATTGTGGAAATTATCTTACTCTCACTCAAGAACTCAAAGTTAAAGATGCTTTTATTTAGCTACTGAATATCAATTTGATTAGGATGAATGGATGATGATGATAATGCCTTGTCTAGTTTCCATTCCAGTGCTTGCTGGTGGGTCTGTTTGCTTTTCAAGAATTTATTAACAAAGTACTCATACTTAGAGAAATGTAACTAATAACCAAGCCGACAGAAAAATGTGGAGAGCTTTATTATGACAGATCAGTAGTCAGTAGAGGCATAGCATTGTGGTGTGTGCTGTGTCCTCTGATGAAAACTGGGTATCCATCTTGATATTCCCAAATTCAACAATTCCAGCAGCATGCCCATTACTCCAATTGAGATCTGATCTCACATCTTTTGTCGAAAAGATTGAATCTCTGGTTGTTTTAAAGTCTGTAACTTTCATGTAAAATACTAAGCAGTGATGATAGTTGAGGAGTGGGCAGGGCATGGTAGTAAGAAAACCGACCCAAGTCTCAACCACCAGCAGATTTAGGGCATGGTAGACCCATCAAGCGATCTCATTACAGAGCGGCAGGACCCCTAAATGTGAAAGTTTGCGCACGTGATTTTGCTTTTTTGGTAGCATCTTGAGAGACTGTCGGTGACACTATCTTTATATTCACTCTCTTCAAGATTTATGGATTAGTATAAGTTAATTTTTTGACTAGGTTTAGTCTTTAGGAACTGTAGATGTTGTTTGCCATTGGCATTTGGGTTTGGGTGTTGTTAAAAGTTGAGAATTTATGTGAAAAATGAAATCAAGTCTGGAACTTTATTGGATTTCGAAATCCGTAGAGAGGTAATAAAGTGATGTGGCTGAGTTTAACAAGTAATGGGTTCGCTGCATTTTCCTCAATTGCTTTCCATTTTTGAAAGAAATCAATAGGGTTTGAACTTTGAAGTAAAGAAGCTCTTTTTCACTCAGTTTTTTAGAGTCTTTCTTTGGGTGCTTTCATTCTATATTATTTGACTTTGCTTTGAAAAATGGAAGCTTATATTTAGATGTTGATTTGTTATCTCATTTTCTGATTATTGTAGTCAAGCATCTTTTGAGACCCAAGTCTTAGATCTGTCACATGACTTCTAGTCTTTATATTTAGCCACTCCTGACTCCATATGTCATTGAGATTCAGAAATTGGGAGGATTCTTAAATTATTAGTGGTGTATAGGTTTTATGTGAGCACATTTATGCTATTCAGCAGATTCTAACAACTGGAACAAGGCAAGTGGTAATTTGTTTGTGGGGGGTGAAAAGCAGCCTTCTCTTGTGTTTGTGAGTTTCTTTTTATTTTGACTGGTGTACAGAAGGTGTTTGTAGAATTTACAGCTGATTATGATGGAGAGAATAGATACCTTTCCTCTCATAATGGCGTTGCTTCATGTAGCTTGATGGTAGAGAGAATTGACATAACAACAAACTTGTTTCCCTCTTTGAACTGTTCTTGTCTTCTTTCTTCCGTTTGCTTTGGCATTGGAGTATGTTGATGGAAATTCTTCTCTTAGTTTTTTTTTGATATCTGATCTTTGTATTGTCCTCTTCCTAAATGGGCAGTATTTGTTTTTGTATTTTGAGATCTGGGGTTTGAAGGATTGTTGTTGTTCATTAGCTGGAGGTGTTTAGTGTGTTAGTGAGTGTTTTGTGTCGATCAACCATAGTGGAAAATGGCTCCAAGGCTGGATTTTTCTGATTGGTGGGCAAAAGACAACCGGAAGGGGACTCCAGTTGTGGTAACAATGGAAAACCCAAATTTCTCGGTGGTGGAGATTGAGGGACCTGATGATGCATTCAGACCAGTGGAGAGAAACAGGAGCAAGAATGCGAAGCAAGTCACTTGGGTTTTGCTTCTCAAGGCTCACAGGGCTGTTGGTTGTCTGACATGGCTTGCAGCTTCCCTATGGGTATTGCTTGGCGCAGTTAAGAAGAGGTTAATATTCAGGCAAGGTCTGGGAATTGAGAGAGGAAAGTCGGCTCGAGGAACAGTTTTGCTCAAAGTTATAAGAGTCTTCTGGGTGATCTCATTGGCACTTCTGGCTTTTGAGATGGTTGCGTATTTGAGAGGCTTGCACTATTTCCAGAATGCTGATTTGCACATTCCAAATACGTCAGATATTGAAGGACTACTACATTGGGTTTATGTTACTTGGTTAAACATCAGGGCTGATTATATTGCCCCTCCCATTAGAGGTCTCTCCAAATTTTGTGTAGTCTTGTTTTTAATACAATCTGCCGATAGGATGTTACTTTGCTTAGGCTGCCTATGGATCAAATGTAAAAGGATAAAGCCAAAAATTGACGGAGATGTGTTCGAGGTGAAAGATATTGAAGGTTCAGGCTACGACTATCCTATGGTTCTAGTTCAGATTCCTATGTGCAATGAGCGAGAGGTAACCGACAGTGCCTACTTTATTTGATTTCGTTCCTTGTTATATCAGGCTATTTTCAACAGAGACTATAGCGGTTGTTAAGTCAACATTCAGTGTCATGAAGTTAAAACTGATTTTTCAGGATAGTCGTGGTGGTTCAAACATACCATATTCTCTACAAATGTCGTTTACTGCATGAATCACCCATTGTCTATTTTCCCTTACTATTATGGCTCACTAGATTTTTTCTGCGATCACACAGGTATATGAGCAATCTATATCTGCAGTTTGCCAGCTTGATTGGCCCAGAGACCGATTGTTGATTCAAGTTCTAGACGACTCTAATGATGAGAGCATCCAGTGGTTAATCAAGTCAGAGGTCTCCAAGTGGAGTCAACACGGCGTTAACATAATATATCGGCATCGCTTGGTTAGAACTGGTTACAAAGCTGGGAATTTGAAATCTGCAATGAGCTGTGATTATGTAAAAAAGTACGAATTTGTTGCCATCTTCGATGCAGACTTCCAACCCAGTGCAGACTTCCTTAAGCAGACAGTTCCACATTTTAAGGTATGAGAGGAAAATATAAAACTAATCAAAGTGAAATTCTCGTCCAGTCACTTGAACTCTTTTTGATTTTCCATTTTACTACATTTGTGCAGAATAATGCGGAACTGGGGCTGGTTCAGGCAAGATGGGCTTTTGTCAACAAGGATGAAAACTTGTTGACGCGGCTGCAAAATATTAATCTATGCTTCCACTTTGAAGTGGAACAGCAAGTTAATGGAGTGTTCTTGAATTTCTTTGGCTTTAATGGTACTGCCGGTGTTTGGAGAATCAAAGCACTGGAAGAGTCGGGAGGCTGGCTCGAAAGGACAACTGTAGAGGATATGGACATAGCTGTGCGGGCTCATCTCAATGGTTGGAAATTCATTTTTCTCAATGACGTGAAAGTAAGTTTCAGAGATATGCCATTCTCATCCACATTCTATTATTGAAATAGTCACTCATAATTATTGGATTGGATTCATTTTATATTTCGTATCTAAACGAATCTGTTCATCTCAGGTTCTCTGCGAAGTTCCTGAATCATATGAAGCATATAAAAAGCAACAACACCGATGGCATTCAGGTCCTATGCACCTGTTTCGATTATGCCTTCCTGATGTTTTTACAGCAAAGGTAGAGAGGTGTTACTGTCAGCTTACTAACAAAACTTTATATGCGTGTAATGTGTCTCTAAATGTTTCTTTAAAATTGGAATGCTGCAGATATCAGCATGGAAGAAAGCGAATATGATACTCCTATTTTTTCTGCTCAGGAAACTCATTCTACCCTTCTATTCATTCACATTGTTCTGCATAATTCTTCCCTTGACCATATTTGTCCCAGAAGCCGAGCTTCCTTTATGGGTCATCTGTTATGTGCCGGTCTTCTTGTCAATCCTCAACATCCTTCCAGATCCCAAATCCTTCCCTTTCGTCATTCCATATCTCCTATTTGAAAACACCATGTCTGTTACAAAATTCAACGCCATGATATCAGGTCTGTTCCAATTGGGCAGCGCATATGAGTGGGTAGTCACTAAAAAGGCTGGCCGGTCATCAGAATCTGACTTACTGGCCGTAGAAGAAAGGGAATCATCTAAACTAAACCTCCAGCATAGAGGAGCCTCTGAAAGTGAACTTTCCGAGCTTAACAAGTTGAAGGAGCAAAAAGAAATGGTAAAGACGCCGGTAAAAAAGATGAATAGATTATACAAGAAAGAGCTTGCACTTGCTTTTCTCCTACTCACTGCTTCACTGAGGAGCCTCCTGTCAGCCCAGGGAGTCCATTTCTACTTCCTATTGTTCCAAGGGGTGACATTCCTTCTAGTTGGTCTTGATCTTATCGGAGAGCAGATGAGCTAGCGAAATATCAAAAAAAGCGTACCACATATATACACACTGGTCAAGGTACATTGAATTGACATCCACTGCGGCAGAAATGCTATCAGAGCATACAAGTACGTGCCATTCAGAGTATCAGAATTAAACCGGTATCCTTATAACTTATCTTACTCAATAATTTCTACAGTCTGTAAATCCAATTGGAAAATTTATCGTATAGCTGTTGAACTGTCTATATTACAGGAATTGATCCTTCCCACAGGATTAAGAATTTGTTTGTCTTAATGAAATCATCTTTATTCAAAAAAAGAAGAAGAATTTGTTTGTCTTAATATGCTCAAGTACAATTGTTTGTGCTAGTCATTGAATAAATCGAATCCCAGACACTTAATTTCTCTTGTCATTGTCCTGTGACCTGTGTATAGATATCACTATATCAGTTGAGGTTGCTGTGCATCTCCCTCAGAATTTCAAACTTGGGAAAAAGATGAATGTGTTATGGTTGAGAGAGCTATGGTTCAACTCCTAGCTAGTGCAATATTTATTTAAATGAATAAAAAAGAAAGAAAGTAGATCTCAGTTTCTTATGGCTTGTCAGTTTGATTCCTGTCCCATTTAAGTTGTCATTCTCTTTGATATACTCCATGGCTGTGGATTTTATGCATGTTCTACTGTCTGAAGAAAGTGTCGGCACTGGGCAGAGTGGAAAGGACTCAGATTACACAGGCATTACAATATGCTTTAAGCAGATGGTCCTCTGTATTTATGATTTGATGTAGCACAGCTATATCAGTTTGGTTGAAGAACTGGAATTCAAAATGGGGCCTCCCTCAATCATGCATATGCATGTGTAATGCTTTGAAGATTAAAGAGGACAGCAGTTGTCCCGATTTGTGGGGAATGACGAAGTACATGGATTTCACAAATTGAAGATATACGTTGCTGTCTTACAAACAGAGTCACACGTTCCACTTTGACAGTGAAACAAAGACGCAGATCAACAACCAGTCAAGATGCTTAATTTGCAGGGACGAGCAAACTAGTGAGAAATGCCAGCAATGCTTTCATTCCGAAGAATCAGGCTCCAAATACTGTGGAAGATTTAACACAGTTTCTGCAAACGCTGCAGTGAGAAAAATAAAGGCATTAACTATCAGCTAAAAAAATATGGGGGCACTGGCACTCATTAAATGAATAGGCATGTGAGTGAACTCGTGATCAATAGGGAATTCAAGCTTGTACAAACCAAATATGCAAACAGTAGTCACGATACATGAATGTGGCAATGTCACTGTAACTTGTTAATGTAAAAAGAAATCAAAAGATTCAAAGCAAATACCTTCTGGTAAGCTTGTGGTTTTTAGGAATTCCTCAGCATATGTTAAACGTACAGGCAGGCTTTTCTTCTTTGTTGGTGCGGTATCTGATGAAGCAGTCTTCATTGGCCACGCTACAACCGAGACACGGGTAGGCAACACAGAAAGCAAATCCGCATATCTAAGACTGACAGTTATCTTGCTGCAGCAGAAAACACTCTTTAAGTATCTGGATCTTAGTTTCAAATATGACTTCTGACCACCGAAGCACTTGTGTTTCTAAAAAGTTTCAAACAACTGTGAAAAGAGTGCTAACTGGTAAGTGCCTTTTCCAGAAAAAGAATAGAAAAGATTGATAACTGCCACATATATTATACATATGAATGAACCACTAGCCACACTTCATACTCAAAAGTTTATTCATAATTCCTACTAAATGTTTTTTTTATATAAAAAATTTTAAAAACTTTCTTCGTGCACATATTCTGCAACCACAAATATCTCATTTTCTGGATTCAGAGCTCTGGAATAATAATTCCAGGAAACAATTATAAGAAAAATACTCACCAAAGAGGGTCCTCTATCAGAAACTCGACCATATGGTACGGAAGGCTATAATATAGCTCTGAGATCTTATCTTTATACAACTCCTTGATGAGGCGAACCTGCAACAACAGGAGGACTCGCACCAATGAATACAGATACGGCACACACTGTTCCTGTATCTACATTAGCATATCATTGGTCTAACTTGTTGGAAAATGTAGCAATTACTTCAGGAAGTAAATCCAGCATGTGAAATTGCATATATCCAAGAAGAAAGCTATCACCAATATACCTGTTCCCGCCTGTCCACATAAGCCTGCAAAAGTTCTTCGACGTGATCAATGAATTTCTGTAAGCACATTGACATGAAGTTACAATTAGACAAATTGAATGGTACGAATAATCAACTCAAAATTCTACCATTGCATTTGAAGATAGAAAATCAGTTTCTGCTTCTTTTATTGGCAGGAAAAATGGGATAGTGTTCTCTGCAACCACCATCTTTTCAAGAAATGAATTGCTCTTGAGCACACAATGGTATAACTCACAAGGTTCTCCTGCAAAAGCACATGCATCCATGGAGTCAAATATTCTGGAAAAGATAATTCAATTTCTAATACTTCCTAAGAATATAACAAATGCATCGTCATCTCTATCAACTTTTTACATGGGAGGATAAATAGTCTGGCATGAGTGGCTGAGGCTACCAGTTCGTTGCATGACCAAAGAATCCGAAAACCACCCTTGTTACAAATCAGAAAATGGATAACAAAGTGAAGAGGATATATCAATCATTATCCATTACTCATTAATAATTAATTAAAATAACGGGATCAAATTCTGCGATTGAAAAAAGAAAAGCAGACAACAATTCTTTTCTGCAGTTTTATTGAGCGAAGGAAGCCAGAAAACCACCCAGACATGTCTGCCGATTTCATATGAAAGGTGCATCATTCTTATTAGGTAGTATAAGACTAGTTTCCTCCAAAAAAAAAAGAAAAGAGAATGATTTACCTGCAAAATATGTCTCATATTGTATGCCTATTCTAGCCCCTTCCAAGCAGCAAATCAACTTATCACGACAAAGTGAACATATATTAGCATATCTGAAATGATTTAGCATGGTCTCTCTATATTGAGATTTGGGGATATATTGTCACAAAGCACCGAAAATATAAAAGAGGAAAAGATTACTGAAAAAAAAGTATTTTGTGTGTCATGGAAACCAGATGGATCTGGATCACTAACTTTAAGATACACGACCCGTCATTTTACACACTGGGAAGTAAATGAAGGAGACAAATCTTGGCTGAACAGCATTTACCTTATGTCCTGCTCTATATGAATATTTATCACCTAACTGAGATTCTATTAGCGCACGGGCATCTCCAGAAAGTGCTTTTCTGTCAACTTCCATGTGAACCTTCAAACAAAAAAGAATCACCAACAAACACAAAGAAGGAAGAAACGATGCTTTTAACCATCAAAATTACTCCACACTTCGCGAGCATTACCTGTTCCCTAATTGTTGCTAAAAGTCCATCATTCCATTCATCGCTGTTTAACAAAATTTCTGCACTTGCAAGACTTCAAACTCAATAACCACAAATGTAATCCATAAAGACAAGGGATGGCAACAACTAGAAATGACCTCGAATCCAACTGTACTTCATGAGAGCACATAGAAGTAATTAAGTATTTTTACATGTAAGAGATAAACATTCTATGAAAAACTCAAAAAAGCTTGATGAATAAATGGTTGAGACACATGGAACTTAGGAATAAATGTTCATTACAAGTTAAAGGATTTTTGGGACCATTAACATTTAAGGGCAATAAATGAATGTTTCAGAAACATGCGGAACTTATACGTACACATGACAACATATGGATATGAACGGAAACATTGGGCATGCAGAATTTATAGGTAAGCTGTAAGCAAGACAGCATGGGCAATAAACGAATTGGGATGAGAATAAGCTAGAAAGACAGAGGGTGACTTTAACGAAATAATATTACCTTGAGTTTCAGAAGCCCGAGCAGCTTCAAATTCCTTCTGAAGACGCTCATAGATGACTTTATCAGAGTCCCTGTTAGGATCAGACACTAGCAAGTTGTTTATCATAAACTTAGTTACAATAAAATAACCATCAATTACTAAGTTCACAAGAAAGAGGATAGAAGTCAAGCTCGGCACAAAATAAAACTGAAAAAAAGAACATTTGTGTTCATGATCGATAGCCATGTGCTGAAATTTTGGATCAATAAAAGAGCTAGCATAGCTGTCAGACAAACACAGGTTCTCTATATCAGGTCGATTATTATAATACTCCAGCAAATAGTCACGCCAATAGACAGCCATGATCACAAAAATCACGATATCCAAAATAAATAGTAATTACCTAGAAAGCCGCTCAGCCAGTTCTTCGTGCCTTTTAATGAGATTCGAAACTGCAAGACATATTTAACAGTTGAAAAAAAAGAAAACCAAAACAATTAGTTATCTTCCACGTATATTCAAAAGGAGATTAACATTACATCTAGCCCGTGTAGTCTCCAATCGTAGATCTTCCTCTTGCGAAACGTTCTGTCGAAGATACTATATATAATTAGGTAAATATATCCAGTGCATTTGTGTACATTAAGGACATGATAGTGAATTTTTATCAACTATAACTAGAGCACAAAATCTGTAAGCTAAGCGAATCCAGAATCTTACCAAATTCAGATTTCATACGAAATTACTATACACACGCAAAATAGGGCATATCCAAATAGCCTCTACAGTGGATGGTTACTAAATCAGTATGTACATCAAGGCCAAAGGCTTATCTTCAAAATCTCAGAGTAGGAAATTGGAATATTGGACATGATTATATAGATCGATTATTAAATAAATGTATAAAGCCTATGAGTAAATCTAACGAACCTTTCAGAGATAAAATCTACATAGTCAAAGATTCTTACCACTTCTCCGATCAATCCCATGTCTCCAAGTTATAAAGTCGTTCCCTGATGTAGTTTCACTCGATTGGGTCAAGCTAAACAGATAAAAACATTCAATGAATCAGTTATATAACAAGACATATAAGTTAATCCAAAAGTGAAAATAATCACCTTCACCAAATAAGCTAACTAGAATGGGCATGAAAACACATACACAACCACAATGGACAACATAAACAAAATTACACTTTTGATTCAGGCATGGAAAGCATCAAGTGACCTTCTTTCATACTCTGTAGTTCTCTCCCATCAAAAGCCTTATGCTTTCAAAGAAAAGGTGCATTGGATTCCTTTAAAAAATTACATAAAAATACTTGAATAGAAGTTTAAGTCAATGTAGATGGTCTTCTTCCTTCAACTCTAAATTCAAAATACAAATATATATAGGTTGCGGTCAACAGTTCACTCCCAGAATCACTTTGACCCTGCACAGAACCAAAATGCCTAAACCCAACGTCTTACCAAATCAACCACCTTTAGAAACAATCAATTATAATCATTTATGTACAAAACTATTTGTTTACTAAACCCAGCTGAACTCCATCTCATCCTACTTAAAATCCTAAAATCAGAAGAAATATAAATCAAACTTATTTCTGGAAACAGCAGCCACATTATACATATATCCGTACTCCTCCTCCTCCGCTTCCACCACGCATACAGAACCTATAAATTACTAAATAGTAAATACATCAGAGAAACGTCTCAGATTGTTTACCTGAATTCCTCAGCGATCTCCGATGTCCACCGCTCGATGACTGGGGAGAAGATTGCTAAACAGCGAATCAGAAAATCGGTCTCTCGCTGCAAAATTGAAACTACGAAACTCCGTTGAAGGTTATACATCTAGCGAGATGGGTGTACGAACAGTTTCGTACAACCCACCTTCTCGATGCGACACGTGTCTAGGGCTTTAAATAAAATTATCATAATTAAATCGTAAATTGCTAAATGAAATCAATCAAATTTGTTTATTTTGTATTAAAATAATTGTCATTAAAAAAAAATCAACCGGAAACTGGAAGGTGAGACTCCAGCGAGAGCTGCTCAGTTAGGAGAGAGAAACTCAACGAAGAAGAAGACATAGAGAGAGAGAGAGAAACTTGTTAGCAGCGGAGATCGAAGCAGACGACGACGCTGGAAATCGGAACCGAACATCCGGAGCATAAGCAGCTGAATAAATCAATTACATATGTAGCGGGAACCGAGCGGAATCAGCAATGCGCTGAAGCAAACGATGCGAGCGGCGATTAGCGGAGCAGAAAGCTACAAGAGGTGTTATTGAGAGCTGGAAAGTAGCGAGATTGGGGAATTTCGACTTTTAGGAGTTGAAGAATGAGCATTGAATTGGAGTTCGCTTTTGCCGGAAAAACTCTCGAGCAGCAGAGGTCAGGCTGTGTATGGTTATATTGATGTTTTGTCGATTAGGGTTTGAATTGACGCTTCTTGAAGTTGTGATGTAGGGTTTAAGTTGATAAGATTTGATTTTTGGACCTTGAGAGCTTCGGTGTGTGGGGGTTGTGTATGTGGTTGTGTTGATTTATTGCACAATATGTAGCTCTATATGTGTGTGCTGAGCAGAATAAGGATTTTCGGTATTTGGAATGATGTAATTTGTTGTTGCTATTGTGGAGGTCAAGTTTGTTTAGTTAATGGTGAAGCTTGATGGAAGCTTGAGTTAGGGTCTGGTAGAGATATAGGAAAGTATGTTTTGAGTTTAGGGTTGAATTGAAGATGAGATTGAGCCTGGAATTGAGGAAATTTTGGGGGGAGGATTTCAGGGTTGGTTGGAGATGGTGTGATTTGTGACATAGTTTATGGATCTGCCTTTCACTTTTTATTTTTGTTTGTAATTGCCGTGGTACTGGATAGTGTATGGATTATGGTGGGTTTCGAGAGATGCAACAGCTGAAACTGGGTTCGCGAGTCAATGTAGCCGAGTTGAAGGGTTTGATTGTGAAGATGATTGGCATGGGGAGGTCGAAGAGGTACTTTTATTACTTGGATAGGTTTTTGAATCAGAAGCTGAGTAAAAGTGAGTTTGATAAGTTCTGTCAGCGAGTACTTGGGAGGGGGAACATCTCACTGCATAATCAGTTAATAACATGCATTTTGAAGAATGTTTGTACTGCAAAGTCTCCGTCGGTTAGTGAAGAAGACCCGGCAAAACCAGTAAGTGAACCTTGTCAAGGACAAGCTCGTTTGCAGTTTGGAGTTCCTTGTACAAGTGCTGTAACGTGGGCGAATGTATTGGCATCGCCTAGGAAAGTTAGGTTGGATAATCATGACTGGCAATTTAGGAACCATCATAGCCTCACTGAAAATGAAAAAGATATGTCAGTGCCGCATCCATTGAGAAGACAATGTCTAAGTAAAACAGACGATGTGTTGTTTTCGTCGTACAGGAAAGAAAAAGGTGCGGAGCAATCTGGGCATCTGAACTACTCTTCATCACCTCTACTGGCTCCTCTGGGCATACCATTTTGCTCAGCTAGTATCGGCGGGTCCCGCAAGGCTTTGCCAGTAACCAGTACCGATACTCACTTAAGTTGTTGCTTTAGTGGCGAATTATCCGAAACGGAAACATTAAGAACTCGTATGGAGAAAATAGCAGTGGAGCAAAACCTAGGAAGGGTTTCTATGGAAAGTGCTAATTTGTTGAATAGGATGTTAGATGTGTACCTGAAACGACTGATCAGGTCATGTATTGATTTGGTAACAGCAAGGTCTGGAGATGCAACTAAGAGCCACTCGGTCCTCCAAAAAGAGTTCATTCATGGAAAACATATGAACTGTTTGACGCCTAATAACCTGCAGCAGCATATAGAAACAAGTGGTGGTGTGGAAACAATGCATGAAGAGCGACCTCGTCGTGCACTTTCACTGATGGATTTCAAGGTGGCAATGGAACTGAATCCGCATCAGCTTGGAGAAGACTGGCCGTCAATTTTTGAGAAGATTTGTATGTATTCATTTGAGGATTAACAAAACGGAAGATGCTGGTCTTCAAAAAGTCTCTCCTCTAGGCGTCCCACTACACTCTAGTCATGAAGTGTCAAACAATATTGAGGCAGCTGAAGTTCCCAGTTGGCTATGATGAACCCAGACAACCGTTCCCTTGGGAATTGTACAGACCTTGTATACCATGGAAACTGGTAGCACCTCAAAATCACAGATGATGTCAGCAGTTTGTTGCTCTGTAATCAGCCAAGCCAACCGTGGATAAAATGCATCCTTTACGTTTACACTGCCGGTCGTCTGTTCTGGCTATATGGCCAAGGTCAAAGATTCACACGCTAAAAAAGGTATAGCCAACAAAGTTTTGTAGTATGATTGTTGCGTAACTTGCTCTATAGGTAATAGAACTTTTGATTAGAAGCCAGCATATTCAGTTTATGTACCATTATTAATAAAATCATATCAGTTTCGTCTCCTGGCTTCATTTATATTGTTATCTTCTCAATAATTTCCAAAGAAATGACATTGACTTGGGACGACAAATTGTGGAAATCTGGTTACATTATACCTGATTGCGCAGTATGTAGCCATTGTCAAACTGCAGAATGAGACAGAGGACTTGCAAGATTTGAAGTTGTTTGTTTACTAGCTGATGTTATGTGCCCTTTCTGTATTTATTCGCATATAAGAGGAAGAGTTATGCTTCAGTGTTTGTTAATCAGATTTCTACGACCTCATGTCTGCATGTGTAAAATGGTAGTCTAATTCTTTCCATTTTCAAGATTCAAAACTTAGGACAAGAGAAAGAAAACTGAATGAATAAAAGAGAATTACAAGTTCTTATTGATTTTGAGATGATGGACATCTCTCTTCCTATGTGCAGGAGAGCATAATAATACAAAAGCTTCACTAATTTTTATGTGTAGTAAAAACTCACAATATTTCAATTAATATACTCCTGCGAGTCCTGCCATGTTGTAGGTAGTTAAGGATAAGATAAGGTCCTTTGTCCCATAGGATAAAGATAAACCATATTCAATTGTAGTTGGCATAAACTAAAACAAAGCTTTCTTTTGTACCCCACCAACCACAACCATTTTCTTCTTCAACTTCCAAGTCTTCAACACTAGTTTACTTCACATGGAAACCTAACAAGTAACCAAAACCTAACTATACGCATGCGGGCACATTTCCATTGGCCGGTGATTCCATAAACCCTCATTTTAATCCCACCATTAGTCAGAAACAAAGGTGATCTGAATCTCGACGAGTTATAACTCCTATCAGCAAGTTGACGAGAAAGATGCTTGAGCATTAGATAAACTAAAATGGATATAATTACAGATGGGGATTTCTAGAGCTTTTAAGGAACATAACAGTAAAGTGAGAAGAGATTTCACCATGTAGCCGACAGCACTGATCTAAGTTCCTAGGCAATCCAACCTAGTAGATGATGACGAGTGCTTCAATGATCCATTCGTTCAAGCATTCATTCATCCTCGTCTTCATCATCTTCCTCCTGCAAATCCGTCAAGCAAAAACAACTTGGCGACTTAAAGCTCCTCATCCTCATTGTTGCATTCCCATGTCCTTGATTGATTGGTGATGGAGTCTGAACACCCTCATTTTCATCATCATCATCGTCTTCAGGAAGAGCTAGCAGAGGCATTGATGTAGGATGCGACGACCAGCCGTAGAAGGATGCCTTGCCCGCCTTCCTCGCCAATTTTGAGGCCATTAGTGTTCTCCTCCGCTTGTTGATTGGATTCTCAACCTTCTTCAAATCCTCCACTGATCCCACAGCAGATAAATTCGTAAATGACTTTGATTTCCCAGCAAAATGGTTCGACAAACCTCTCCTGAATCACCAGATTCAATCAACAACTATCTCAATTCAATTTCCACAAAGTCCTAACTCACTCAATTATTCAAATTCGATTAAAATCAAGCTTACTTGATCGGAAGAGAATCCTCAAGCGAGTCCAGCGAGCTCAATCCGCTCCGAGCCTGACTCTGAACATCGTCGTCCTCGCCCTCATCGTCGCTCGGGGCGCCAATCGACGAAGAGCTTGAAGACGAAAGCGGCGAAGGAGGCGAAACCGACTTATCGTCATCCGATCGCTCAGATCTGCGATTAGCGAAACCAAACCCTAACCCCAAGTTCCTCGCATCGGCTGCCGACTCGTCGATCCCGCGCCTCTGCGCAAAGCGGCTGCGCCAATTCGCGTCGTGGTCGCCGGTGGTGAAGTCTAGATCGTCGATCGAGCGAGTGGGACCTACAAGGAGCTCCATGGACGTCTGTCGGATGGAAAAGAGCGGTGACGGTGTGGATGATGTGAAGCTGGAGATTGGAAGAAGAGGAATAGGATAAGATGGAGGATGAGAGAGAAGATTTAAGTTCTTCGCTTCACAATAAGATATATATTGTGTTTGGGAAAAGTGTGATTTTTTGTTGCCAAATAAATATTCGGGATAGCTGACAAAATTGACTCTTTCACTCTCCCCCCTCCTCACGAAAATACTGCTGATTTGATATTATTTAGGAAAAATGACAAAGAGGGATATGAACTATCACTCATGGACAAATCACGGTCCGAACTATGAAAATTGACAATTAAGGACAATTTCAAAATACTTTTCTCAATTTCAATTTCCACATGTCAAGAAGATTTTTTCAATTTATTTAGTTAACTTTGTTAATTGACAGGGTGATATTTCGTTAATTAAGTGTAATTAAGTGTTATATGAGGATTAAAATATTTTGAAATTGCTCTTAATTGTCAATTTTCATAGTTCGGATCGTGATTTGTCAATGAGTGATAGTTCATACCCCATCTTTGTCATTTTCCCTATTATTATTGCAAAATAAGGAAAAGAGATAAGACTTTTCTTATTTACTCACGAAATATTGAGGTGGAAAAAAAGCATGTGGAATAATTTTTGGATTTTCCTTATTCGTGAGGATTATCTAAAACTTTTTTTATATACCTAAATACTTGATAATTGAAATTTAATGGTGAATACAGGTATGGATTTTGAAATTGTCTGAGAAGCAATAGTGGAAGCCAATGGTCCCAGATGCAGGGGATATTCCACCTTCAAGTTTTCTCCGAATTGGATCCAGCCAGGTAGTGTGGGATATGCTAAATGCTTTCACATCTATCTTATTCAAAGAATTCACGTCATGCAGCAATGAACCATCTCTGTCCATGTCCTCCATGCGTCTAAAAGAATTCATGTACTGCACTTCGCTCATAAAAACAATCTCAATTTGATTCACCGCTAACTAGTAACAACATAATTTTTGTGGATTCAGACAATGAGCCATACAATTTGCTAGTTTCATATAGCTTACAAAATCAAACTAGCTTAGCTTTCAAGGACCAAAACTATCAAACTCTCCGGCCTCCATGGACCTCTTCCCCTCCCTAACCGACAACATCCACCACTCCGCCCCTTTGCATCTGATTTGTGCGACAACTGAACCACAACAGTGTGGAATTGGACGACTTTGAGGGTGAACAAGCCAGTGAGAATCGAATAGCCATTCATATTACTGACAATTAAGAGTGGTAACAAACAGCAGTGCAATTACCATACTATCACTCGACTGTTAAGTGGTAAAAAAGAACACGCAACTGTGGCTCAAAAAAAAAAACTTACTAATTAAACTTCTCTCTGCTGACTAGTAATCTTGTTCTATCAAGCATGCGGAATCAAGTCTTTTTCTGTGGTGCAAAGACATACTTAATAATTGAATCTTTGATGGGTAAGAGGTCAGGGAATTCAGCCTTCAGCTTTGAGGCATCCAGTTCATTGTTACTTCTTGGGGCTACAATTACCTTTGCTTGTTCTTCTAAATCAAAATTGACCCACTTGAAATCCTTATCTATGTAATCCCTGTAAAGCTCTAAAATCTCGTTATGGCTTATGACCCCTGGGTTTGTGAAGTTCCATAACCCTTTCAAGTTCTTCTTCGCCATTTCGATAGAGATCGGCAGGAGTTCATCCAGGACTGTCATGCTGTTTGGTATGTTAACTACTTTGTTGTACTTGGTGATCTTTGTTATAAAATTTCTAGGGTTGCTCAGATCTGAAGAAATCGGCATTCTGACACGCAGAGTGCATACACTGTCTTCGAATTCCCGCAGCAGCTCCTCCACCTGCAAAATTTAACTCTAAGTTTCAACCTTGAGTTTTACTAGGAAAAATGAATTAGGACAAGAAAGCACATATAATACTTTGCGGGAAGTAATCTTTAAGACATTACCATGGCCTTCGTCTTGGAGTAGAAAGAACCAATGAAGTTTGGTTTATCCTCCTCCTTGAATCCTATACCAGATCCCTCTGGATGATCCTTGTCATACTCAAATATGCATCCGGTTGCAAAATTTATCATCAAAAGGCCATGTTCTCTACAGATATCCGCCAGGTTAAGTGTTCCAACAACATTAGTCCTGATTGTTTCAACTTTATGTGACTCGCACCAATCCACATTTGGCCTGCCAGTCACTCCAGCAGCATTAAACACATGGGTTGGCCTCACTCGTCTTATATCCTCAGCCAGTGATCTTCTATCTTCCAGCCTTCCTTTTCCATACTCATACAACAGTTCATCCTTTTCGCAAAGTTTTCCTAGCAATCCTCCGATCCAACCACTTCTGCCATAAATCAAAAATTTTAAGCTGTGCTGATCATTTGAGTTGTCTTTTTGGCCACTGCCTTTAATATCAGATCTTTTCAGTTTTGAACCATACTGCAGGTAGTACGAGTCATCACTGGAATATGACCCACAAGAAATACGAGGATGAGGGTGGAGCGCAGCAGTGACATCACCCCACCATTGTGGATTCTTAGTGTACCACTCCAGCGTCATTCTCAATCCATCTTCCCAACTTGTCTTCTCTTGCCACCCCAGCTTCTTGAGCTTCTGATCATCCAAAAAATACCTTTTGTCATTGAAAGGCCTATCGTTCACAAACTTGATAACACTATCAGGCTCCAACTGAAACATATTACATATATCCCTAGCCACATCAACCACACATCTTTCCCTCTTAGTCCCAATATTATACACATGCCCAATCACACCCTTCTGCAACACAACTTCGAATGCATCTGCCACATCCTCACAATACAAATAACTCCTAACATTCGAGCCATCGCCGTGAATAGGCAACTGCTCACCCCTCATAGCCAAAAGTATAAATTTCGGAATAAGCTTCTCAGGAAACTGATTAGGACCATACACATTGTTCCCTCTTGTAGTAATAGTTGGCAAACCATATGACCTGTGATAAGCCATAACAAGCATTTCCGCACCAGCTTTTGTGGCCGAATACGGATTAGTAGGCAGCAGCTGCGAGGCCTCTGCGTTTCCTATATCAGAATCCAAATCGGTCTCCCCATACACCTCATCCGTGCTGACATGGATAAAACGTCTTATCTGCGGAGACAGCAGCTTACAAGCCTCCAGAAGGACATGGGTGCCGTAGATATTGTTGGTAGTGAACTGGAACGAGTTCCCAAAGGAATTATCCACATGAGACTGGGCCGCAAAGTGCATGATAGTGTCCACATCTTCATCAATCAAAAGATGATTCACCAGATCAGCACTAATTATATCTCCTTTCACAAATTTAAAATTAGGGGAAGATAAGGAAGGAAGGAGATTGTTCAAGCTGGAGCAGTAGTCAAGCTTGTCAAGAGCTATGATTTTGTACTGCGGATAGTTTCTCACAAGCCGGTTTGTCACATGTGAGCCAATGAACCCCGCCGCTCCAGTTATTAATATCTTACTCGGCTCGTAATCAGGTCGCTCGTTCGATGACATTCCTGCTTCCAATAGCTAACAACACCAAACAAAATTCACCAAAATCTGACACTCAAACCAACATCAAAAACCGATTCAGAAAACGAGTCGTGAGATCAAATTTGCTTGAAGGAAAGAAACTCAGTTACAAACAAGTAGCCAACTCCAAACTCAACTGAAATGCTTACCGATCGCGTTATGGAAGGAGGTTTGGGAGAACAGGTCATGATCTGGAACCGAACATCACTGCGAAAGATCAAAAATCGGAAGCGACTAGGGTTAGAAATGCGAAAGCACCAACTGTACGATGACGCGAGAAATTCGGTACACGGCTCGGATTCTACAATGCTGCAGAAAACAAAGGTACGCTGGGGGCCGAGCTTCCTGCATCTGTCATTATCTCATCGTCCGCCATTAAAGCGCTTTCTCAAGCTTTTTATTTATTAAATATTTATTTTCTCAGTTTATCTGCAAAGCAAATCTTCGTGGAAAACTAACAGGCAACAATGATGAGGAAACTGAAAGCATGCGAATGCTTAATGGGCTTCTTATAAGGCCTGTATTTTGGTCTTGATGTTGTTGGGCCGGGTCAATGAGGTGGATAATATCTCATTGCTTACGTAAGCCTTGTCTCTCTTGGTAAGTCGGCTTCCTTCAATTTTAAGAACCCTAGCGACGATGCAACTATTCGGTTAGCGGTGGAATCGGAGGAAATCGGTGTTGTTGAGGTTTTTGAAGAAGAAGGATGCCGGGATTGACGTGCAACGCTTGTAACAAGGAGTTTGATGGTGATGCTGAGCAGAAGCTTCATTACAAGTCCGAATGGCACCGCTACAATCTCCAGCGAAAGGTTTCATTTCTTGTGTTTTCTTGGTTTTTTTTCTTTGCGATTTTGATTTCCCTACGTGTTTTATTTGAACGCGGATTTTTTTTTTTGGTGTTAAGAGGCAGAGGCGGACTTGTGTTGATTGAATTGGTTTGTGTTTTAGGCGACGCTTTGATTTGTTCGTATTTGTGCTGTATTTTCTTTGGATGTATTCAACGCTGTGTTGGTGAGAGGATTTTGGTTATGCAATCTGCTGCATATTGAATAAGGAGATTAAAAGAATCGGTAGCCTATGAATTTGTGTCTTTGAAATAAGCCTGAGTAATTAGCAAAAGTTTTTGCTATTTGAGAATTCTGATATTGAACTCAGTTGTGGTCGATTGATGTTAATCAATTTGTAACTTAGATATCATAGTCATAATAAGTTCAAGCATTTGACACATAGTGCGAGGATGGTACTGATAGATTAAAACAATGGATGTGAGGTGAGGATATCACTCTTACTCTTTCTTTTGAAATTTTAATTTCAACAGATTGCTGGTGTGCCTGGGGTGACAGAGGCCTTGTTTGTAGCTAGACAAGAGGCACTTGCTGCTGAGAGGAGTAAGGAGAGTGAGGCCCCGATGCTATACAGCTGCGGAGTATGTAACAAGGGGTACAGGAGTGCCAAGGCTCATGCTCAGCACCTTCAGTCACGAGCCCACATTACGCTAGCTTCTCAAGGAAACGGCAACCAAAATGAGGAGACTGTTATCATCAAGCCTCTTCCTCAACGTGTTCAGAATAATAATCATGTTATAAAGAAAGAGACTGTTAGTGAGGAAAGTGAGGAGAGTGATGATGAATGGGAAGAGGTTGATCCCGAGGAAGAACTGATCGAGGATATCAGGAATTCTTTAAATGAGGCAAATATGGAAACTACTGATGCAGATGATGTGATGGAGGAGAATGACACTCAAGATGATAAGTTTGATGAAGTATTGGATCCATCAACCTGCTTTATGTGTGACAAGGAGCATGATAGTATTGAAAATTGCATAGTGCATCTGCATAAATTGCATGGCTTCTTCATCCCCGATGTGGAGTATTTAAAGGATCCGAAGGGCTTGCTTATGTATCTTGGCCTTAAGGTACCTAGCGCATGTGTCTTTTAGGTTACAGATACTCTATTTGTCTCACACTTTCTCTGCTGTACATAAGCAAGATTTCACACCTTGTCTTCTTCTCAGGTGAAGAAAGATTTCACATGCTTGTACTGCAATGATAGGCGGCAACCATTTAACAGTTTAGAAGCTGTTAGGAAACACATGGATGCAAAAAGTCATTGCAAGGTTCATTATGGTGATGACGGTGAGGATGAAGAAGTAGAATTGGAAGAGTTTTATGATTACAGCAGCAGGTAAGTGTGATTTTTGCATGCGATTGAATTTTTGGGCGTTGCTCCTTGCCAGCTGCAGCTAGTTAACTTCATGTTTATAATTTCATGATATTTGCTATAGTTATGCCGATATGGACGGAGCGCAGCTGGTAGCAACAGATGATGTAAACAACGACATTGAACTTGGAAGTGGTGGATCAGAACTGATCATTACCAAAAGAGACAAGGATACTGTTTCAACAAAGACTCTTGGATCAAGGGAATTCATGCGATACTACCGTCAGAAACCACGCCCGGCAAATCCTATTGACTCTGCCATCACTATTGCATTGTCCTCACGGTATGATTGCCCTCTGAGTCTTATCTGCCTAATATTCTGTTTGTCTTGAAGGAATCAATGATATTATTGAACATATCATTTACTATAATTAACATTGTATTACTGGTGTTTTAGTTATAAAAGCATGGGGCTGATAACCACTGCACCACAGTCCAGAGAAAAGATGATTAGGCTGAAAGTATTGAGGCAAATGAATCGTCATGGTGTGGAGGCCATGCGATCCAAAATGGGCATGAAGTCCAATGTCATTCGGAACCTTCCAAACAATGTCACGTATTAGCTTTCCAGAATTGCCTCTTCCAAACAATGTCATTCAGAATTTTATATTGTCAATTTGTATGGCGATATGGTCGTGTGTGTTATCTTCCATATTATTGTTTGCTCTTATAGAATATTACTTGCATTACCATATTGTGAAATCTTGTTTTCTAATCAAAGAGCAATTCTAAAATCTTCTGAAAATGTTATCTTGAACGCGATGGTCATTAACTCTACACTGTCCTGTTGTATAGATTCCGTGCCTTGATGTATTACATAACACAATGAGTCGCAAAGGCTACCAATGCCAGAAAAAGAGGCTGTTGTCCGCTATATTCTCTCATCAAAACTTCAATGGTAAGCTCATAATGATCATCAAAACTATTATGAACTTACAGACACCAGCCAACAAAGTCGAGCTTAAATCCAAGGGTAGATTTGCACCAAGAACGCCGATTATTCCCTCTCCATGTCATCTTCATCTATTACTCTCGAAACAACACCAACTGCCATTGTTGTGCCAGATGACCTTAAGAACACCCTACCCAGGGCTCTGCACTTGGAAAATTCTTCTACGCAAATTGGTTCACTTAGGATCACCTGAGATTATAGATGAACTAGGTCAGAGTTCTTACAAGGAGTTGATCGAAAAGGTCGTCAAATTTTCAACAACAAAACATTTGAGCGTTATAAATATTGATGTGTAAATCTTACCTCAATCACCGCACTCTGCTTTGCGAGAAGACACCTTGGGGACTTCCTTGTCACTTTGCCAGTTTTAGAATCTAGCAATGAGACTATTCTTGATACAGTCGCAGCCTCTTTCACATGGTGTATGTGGAATTCAACCTGCCCAGTGGATCACAGTGTGATGCATGAGTGGCTTAGCAAACACTGACACCCAATTTGAACATTGAAAATGTGTGGGGCGCAAACATCTCTTTAGGTAAGATGAAATTCTGGAGTTGGTTTGGTCGAAAATGTAAAGAAACAAAATATGGAAGAAAAACCGATGGAAACTTTTGTTTTATTTTGTTCTATGATTCTCTAATTACCCAGACACAATAAAAGTTTCATGAAAATTAATCTTCAAACATCGAAAGTATTTTATTTCCATCAAATTTTCCTAATTCCGTGTAAAGCATGAAAGTGAGATAAAGATACCTGAGAGCCCATCAGTATAGGTGTGACAATATTCAAAACTAAAATCTTGAGCTCCAAATGATTTGCAACAGGTATTGGGTAATCTGGATGGCATATCAAACCCCCAGGCATCACATAACCTCCTTCAATTCCTTGAAGAGTGACAGCCACATTATCTCCAGCTCTTGCGATCTTACAAGGTCGAGAATCTCTCTCTAGTGAACGCACTGTCGCAACTTCTCTAATCGGCATAATCAAAACCTGCAGCAAATATTCTTTGATTAATATTTACAACTTTAGAGGGAAAATCGAGCAATGGGCTACGATAGAGTCTGCCGGTTCATACCTTCAATCCTACTCGTAGAGCTCCAGCTTCTAATTTTCCAGAAATGGATGTTTGTCCAGAAGGTGATCGACTAACGTCACATATGGGCATGAGTAGGGGATTTGAAAGATCTCTTTTTGGTGGTTTTAGAGAGTCAATGGCATCCAAAAGGTAGGGTCCTTCATACCTGCATTTTGATTTAACGAACTCAAACCTTCTAACAAAGACATGAGTTTCTAGTATGGAACATATGAAAGTGTGTAGCATTGTGATAAAATGCACTCAAGAAACCATCATATAGGAAATAGACGAGACAAACAAAACGTAGTTCTGTCTTTAGGTGGAAAAGTAGATAGAACACTCACCAAGAAATTAAACGAGCATCTGAAGCAGCAGCTGCAAGATTTTCATTTTCCATCGCACTGATTGGAATCCAAGTAATACACAAATCCTTAAAACCACATGCACGTAGAAATGTTCCAACTTGTGTTTTTATCATCTCAAATCGCTCCTTGGAATAACCCACAATGTCCATCTTGTTAACTGCAACTATGAGTTGATCAACACCAAAACTTCGGATAAGTTGTGCATGCTCTTTTGTTTGGCCTTGGCCACTAACGTTTTCCATGCCAGCTTCAAATGCACCAATTGAAGCATCAACCACGAGGATGGCTGCATCTGCTTGTGTGGCGCCGGAGATCATGTTTGGAACAAAATCCTTATGACCAGGGGCATCAAGCAGAACCACATTGTATCTCCTCGTATCAAAATAAGCAACGGCTACTGTCATCGTTATCCCCCTTTCCCTTTCCTCTGCACTCTCATCCATTGCCCACGCATAAGCAAAAGACCCTTTGCCCTGATGTATTATCAACAAAGCATAAACACAAGCAAAAAGTCCAGTACTACAAGTAGACAGATAAATAAAATACCTCCATGTTCGCTTCTTTTCTGAACTTGTGCATTTGCTTTTCAGATATACGCCCGGAAAGGTGTAGTAGTCTTCCTGAAAGTGTTGATTTTCCAGAATCAACATGGCCAACCTATAATGAATCATGATTTTGTCAGTCACCTGATTGGGAAGGCGGATGCAAGGAGACGCTACCATTTTTTGATATCTTACAATGGCAAGATTAAGAGGAGTCAAGGAATCTTTTTCTTCTTCAGCAGGGGCCGCCCATAATTCTGGTGCATATTTTTCTACTGACACAACCTTTTTAGCATTTAGTTTTTCCTGTTTGGACGGTTCAGCTCTCTCACCAATAGTAACATTGTTCAAATGACTGGTAAGGTTTTTACGTCCAGTCTCATCTACAGAGTTGTTTCTCTTCCCCTTGATATCAGGCTTACCCTTAATCAATGGTACTGAAGATTCACTGGCCTTTCTAACATCAGCTTCTGAAGACTCACTAATCATTTTATCATTAGCTGCAGAAATAGTATTGGTCTTTTTGTCCTTGGTTGGTGCTTTGAAAGAGTCTCCTACAAAATTAAATAATGCTTGAACTGAGAATTTGTTTTGATTCACAAAAGTCTCAAACTGATCGTCCTTGTGATTCAAGGCAAGATTACCTGGAACGATTTTTTTGGAAGTCAGCCCACTGGACACTAAGTCATCCGAAGAAGGGGTGTCGAACTGGAATGGAGCTGCGTCATAAACCAAGATGAAAACATGAATTTGGAGATATTTAATGTCAACTATAGAAAGATAATCACACCGCAAAAAAAATCCAATGTGGGGGTTTTTCTTCCTGAAAGCCCTAGACCTATCACTCAGCTTAAGGTTTATTAATACTAAACTAGTAGCGAGGGTGCTGCATCAACCTAAAAATATGTGGCATGCAGACCTATGTTGATATGACGGTTTTTACAAGAACTAGAGGTAGGGGTCTCAGAAACATTTTTGAACTTTCCATAGATATTGCACATCTTTTGCAGGTTAAGGCCCTCTTCTTTGACAAGGCTATCACTCTGCTGTTGGAAGATACTATCCCTTTTTGGTGGCCGTTCTGATGGTGATGCGAAAAGAGATTTGGCCAATTTGGATACTCCAGAACCTTTGGATGTGTTGTCCACTGCATGAAACACATCTCTCTATAAATGTCTACCCAGAAAGAAGTGAGTCCTAAATGGTAAAGGTCACTAGCGCTGGCGTTGGTCAGCCAGAAAAAAAACTGCAATTCGGGTGCCTTAAAATGATTAAAAGGATTAAGACAGATCTTTGCATCCGAACACTAATTATGGTCACATTTTCCAAATCAAAGGCATTTTTTCCTCAGAAACTAGAGTATGCACATCAAAGCAAAAAAATAACAGGTCAGATAAACATGGAAGTACCTGATTGCTCTTCATTTTTGTTGGAAGCCTTCACCACCGGGTAACGCAAACAACCACATATATCACAGTAATTCATTCCTTCTTCATTATCGTATGTACATATAAGACACCGCCACACCTGGCGTTGGGCGCTTCCCTGGAGTGCCTCGGAGTGTTGTCCAACTGCCCACACACGTTTTCCAGAAGAGACTCAGCAATTTCAATTACAAATTTCAGCATCATTCCATGCTTTTCCTCTCATAATAATAACCACTTACAATTACAATCAGTAAAATCTCCATCGAATTTCACTAAATTCAAAGCACAATTCAAACGAAAACCAACACAAATATACATTCTTAAGAGACAGAAAAAAAACACTAAACTGTAAATCAACAACGCAGCATACTTCCACTGACCTTTAGTTTGATCATAACTTTTAGAATGGTCTTCCTCTTCATAATACTCTTCATCTGCATAATCATCTTCTTCATCCCATATGTCATCATAGTCAATATTGTAACTCAATTTCCTCGGCATTTCTCACCAAACTGAAAATTGACCAAACCAGCACTTATGCCAACTCAGCCACACTCCAAATTGAGTTTCCAAAAAATGAACCAAACATTCCAACAACTTAAAAATCAAACAAAAAAAGTAAAATGCATACCTATCTAAACTAAATAAACCAAACAATCTCTCTGATGAAGGCGGCCCCAAAAACCCTAATTGACACCAATTGAAGCGGAATTTCACAGCAACTCGAAGCAAACAAGCATCAATTTGACATCTTGATGAGGAACCAGATACTTTCTCGGAGCGAAAAAAATCAAGGTTCACTTTCTCGGAGCGAAGAGCTTGAGCTGACGAGATGGTGCGGTCGAGATGCATCCAACTTTACTTTCATTGTATTTGCAGCTCCGATTTCTACCGACATATTTACTTATTTCTCTTTTTTTATTTTGTTAATTAAGTAAGATCTTCAAACAGGGCCGAACACGTCAGGCCTCGTTGAATTTGAAGGCCCATTGTGGCCCAAAATTCTTGGAGTCTTTTAAACTCAGCGTTTGATATGAGTTGACTGTTGCCTGTTGGTTGATTGTTCTGGACCGGAACCAAGGTGAGCGAATTGATTGCAATTGAACCGTGTTGACTCGGCCGGATCGGGTTAAACCGAAAAGTATGAGAGGGGCTGGTGGTCGTCAAAACCATCAGAGCTTCGTCAACGCCCTAATTCTGTAGATAAGATAATTTCCCCAATCTCAATTTCAGACGAAACTGGAATTTTAAGTCACAAATGGCGCACGCTTGTGTTTCGACGTCCGCCGCGTCGTATCTCGCATTCAAGTCACCGAGGCTTGCATCTTCCGCTTCTACTGCTACTGCTGGTGGTGGTGATGTTCAGAGACTTGCGCTTCCATTTGAGCCTCTTCGGTCCAGGTAATTTCCGTTTTTGTTCTGCTTTGATCTGCTACTGGAGTATGCATAATACTGGACTCTGTCTGGAGTTGGTTTCATCGTTCAACTAGAGCTTGATTTGGCTTGTTGGTATTGCTTATCACGCTAAGAGAGGAAATGGAATTTCGTAACGTTAAGGAAATTCATATTTGTCTTAGTTGAAATGGATTGAGTCTACTGATGTCATTCAGTGCTTCACTTTATGTGTGGTTTGAATAGTTTTTTATTTATTTATGAAAACATCCTTTATTTTTGTGCTTGAGCAACTTTCAGTAGTTTATTGTCCCACTATAGCGTCTAATCAAAACCACATCTTTCAAATTAATATCAGGTACATCATATATATTGTTTGTTCAACTCCATGGGTCTACATAAACATCTGTTTGTATCCTACTTATTGGTTACTATTAGTTTATTACTAACGTATGAAGGTTTTTGATTGCTGGCTGTATGTAGAAATTTGAAAACAGTTGATAAAAAGCATCATCGAACTTCTATTGTAAAGGCCTTGCATTCAGGTGACTATTGGACACCAGAGCGCAACGCTCGTCAGGGGATTTGGTCTGTAAGGTAGACTGATTTCACAAAGTTTTCTTTTTATCATATTTTGTGTAATGATATTTAGGTGGCTCTCATGTATTATGCAGGGACGATTTGCAAATGCCATCTTCGCCATTCATTCCATCTTACATACAATCAGGCCAGGGGCCACCTCCTGTGGTTCAAGAGCGTTTCACAAGTGTTATAAGTCAGCTTTTTCAACATGTAAGGCTGCTCAATTAGTGATTGGCTTAGGTCCGTTAGTTAAATGGGCTACCCTTTTTTTTCGTTTCTTGGTTTGATTTCAATACCAGCTCTTAACTGTAATCACAGAGAATCATTCGCTGTGGTGGTGCTGTTGATGATGATATGGCAAACATAATTGTCGCTCAGCTTCTGTATCTCGATGCTGTTGATCCTACGAAGGTCAGATTAGATTCATTTTCTTTCTCTTGCTTTGTGAGCCCTGGAATTTTTTGAATGTAGTTCCATATCGTAGTAATTCATCACCATTGTGGCGCATTCGAGTTCACCCAACAAATTTTGCGTAGAATCCGTTAATGCTGATACTCCTGGTGGACTATATGTGTCACATATTATAATAGCAGTTCAAATACCTTGGAAAATAGATTAACATTTAATAACCATAGGCCGTAGCATGACATATAGGCTGAGTAGCCAATCAATACTTTATGGCTTTCTGCAGTAGATTAAGCTTTGTTTGTTTCCTTTCTATTTCCCATTGTGTCTTTGCAACTCGATTAGGATTCGGTAGGACCTGGTTCCCTTTATTGTAACCATATTAAATTTATTAACAGGATATTGTGATGTATGTGAACTCTCCTGGAGGATCAGTTACAGCAGGTAACTATGACGTCTCTTTTTACCTTTTTTTTAAATTTAATGAAGAGATCTGATGCTTAATGTAAGTTGTAACTGGCCTATACTCGTCGACTGTTTTTTCTCATTTTAACAGGAATGGCAATTTTCGATACCATGAGACATATCCGACCTGACGTCTCTACAGTATGTGTTGGGCTAGCAGCTAGGTATGGTAGAATTGATCCAGTTTCGATCAAATATATTTTCCTACACACCCAACTCTCATTATGGGAAAACATTATTGCTTTTGAAAATGGAATCAGTTTGATTTGGCTCTTTAAAATTTGCATGTACAGTATGGGGGCTTTCTTGCTCAGCGCTGGAACAAAGGGCAAAAGATTCAGCCTGCCAAACTCAAGAATTATGATTCATCAGCCTCTTGGTGGTGCTCAGGGAGGCCAAACTGATATTGATATTCAGGTACTTTTTCTTTATGCAACATTTCAAGAATAGAAACTCCTTAAAACATTTTATTTGTACTGTTCAAGTACCTTTAACCCTGCACAGGCAAATGAAATGCTGCATCACAAGGCAAATCTCAATGGCTACCTTGCCTATCACACCGGTCAAAGTCTCGAGAGGATAAATCAGGACACTGACCGTGATTTCTTCATGAGCGCCAAAGAAGCTAAAGAGTATGGGCTTATCGATGGAGTGATCATGAACCCTCTCAAAGCATTCCCACCATTGACACCCCCTTCAGATCAGCCTGGGCAGTCGGTGCCGGTCATTGCCTAGTCTTTTTATCGGGATTCAGTAAAATGCTCTGACGACGCTCCCTCCCAGCTCTATTCGAGTTACCGTTTTGCGGTCAACTCCAGTTGATAGATTGTTAAATACTGGAAACGTAGTTAAAGTGGGTACCAAAAGTCGTCCAAAGTCTGGAAATGCTTGTCAGAACCAAATGTATCCTATTGCCTGTTCCTCATTTCCCAATAGAACTTTCTACTGTGCGACTCTATTTGGGTAACTTGGAATGTAATCGTTAAATTTTGACATCCGGTTTGATTTTTCGAAAAATAAAAAGGTGGAAAACTGAAATTTTGTTTTAAACCCTCCTCTGTTCTTAGTTTTGGTCTTTGTCTTGAATTAAACTTGTAACGGCTTTGCCAGTCTTCTTCCATGATGCATACATTTCGATCTGAGAAAATGGATGATAACCCAAATGGATTCAGGATGCTAATAAGCATCCGTTGACTTGCATAAGTTTTGTAAAACCGATGGAAGGAAAGTCAATACAGTGTAAAAAGTAATGACAACTGTTAGATGAGTTTTGAGGAAGTTAAGGGGAGATCTAATGACATGTTACTTGTCACATGTACTGATGTACTCATGTCAATAATGCTAAACCCTTGCTTGAGAGTTGCTGCTGCTGCTGCTGATTCTCATAAAGTTTGCTTCTAATAGGATCCATGCTTCAAGGCATAGCGCTGACTTTTTAAGTCGAAGACTTGGGAGCTCTGTGTGCCTCTTTGGGTATAATTTATTGATTCCAGGCTAGATTTTTCTTACCAGTTGCAAATTATCATCACTGGCATTGCTTGCATTTACTTGCAAAGACATTCTAAAGTTTACTGACTAAAGGTTTTCTTATTTCACGTTAACCCAAAATAAAGCTGTAAATGACACATTTCACGAGTCCAAACAGTGATACATTACCTGGATAGTGCCTCTTTTTGTCCTGATTACTCATCTGGTTTCATCTCATTTCTACTTATATTGTTTCATAATTTGAAGAAAATAATATTGTAATTGATCTTCAAATTTTGTTGTTGTTGATGGTGTTATATTAACCGGATTTGATCCTTGAATTGCGTCACTGAAGCGCACAGGCAGGCGGGACGAAACGAAATCCTACACAAAAGTGAGGATAATTATACTACTCATGAGAATCGAATCATTGATCTTTTGACAAATTGTCAAGAGTCTCGAACAAACCTCCTTTTGCTCAAATATTCTAGATTGGATTTTTTTTTTTACATTAAAAGATAAAAGTAACTGTTTCTGTTTAAATCGGCTTCAGTTCACAGCTCGATTTGAGTTTCAGTATTTAAAAAAAAAGGTAACCGTGGAAGTTATGCAAATTCTTTGGGGCTTGAAGTTGAAGCAATGAACCTATGAATCGTGCATTGTCAACCGGGCCTTAGACTTAGCAACATGACAAATTGCTATTAAAAATTAAGGTCGGTCATCAAGGATTAAGGCGAAATCTAAGGCCTCACCCACTGGCAATGCACACTATATAACCCACCTCATTTCCCACTTCTTAGCATTGTCAATCAAAAGCTAAGCTTCCATCTTCAACACAGTGTTTCATCAGCTACAAATTTGGGAAAGGAAGAGCGTTCTGTGATGGGTTTCAGAAAGGCTTACTATCTGGTTGTCCTTTTCGCTGTGATCTTAGCCATGGAAACCACAGTTGTGATGAGTAAGACTGAAAAGGAAAAGAAAAAGGAAGAAGAAAAAGCCGCGACGAATTACCTGATGTTGACCCCCAAGGGCAAGACAGGCCAGGAGAGAGCTTTCTGCAGAAGTAAAGGAGCTTGTTACTACAAGACTCTAACATGTCCTGTTGAGTGCGCCGAGAGGAAGCCTAAACAGAATAAGAAGAAGAAGGGATGTTTTATTAACTGTGGCAGCAAATGTGAAGCAACATGCAAGCGTAAGTAGAGAGTTGTTTGACACATATTCCATATTTAAAATGGCAAAAAGGGAAATTACTGATTTTCTTCTTCTTTTTTTTACACCTTTTGCAGACAGGAAAGCTAACTGTGATGGGTATGGATCACTATGCTATGATCCAAGGTTCGTGGGAGGTGATGGTGTGATGTTCTACTTCCATGGAGCTAAGGGGGGAAACTTTGCAATTTTCTCAGATGAAAATCTCCACATCAATGCCCATTTGATAGGAAGCCGACCTACAGGAAGGACCCGTGACTACACATGGGTTCAAGCTCTATCCGTCATGTTTGATAATCACACTCTAGACCTTGCAGCTAAGAAAGTCACAAAATGGGACGACAAGGTTGATTCTCTAGTAGTGAAATGGGATGGTGAAACCATAGAGATTCCAACTGATGGTGAAGCAGAATGGAGGATATTCAATGGGGAAGACAGGAGGGAGGTCGTGGTGGAGAGGACTGATGATGCAAACAATGTCAAAGTAACAGTGAAGGGCTTGTTGGAGCTGGACGTGAAGGTGACACCAATCGGAGAAAAGGAAAACAAAATACACAACTATCAGTTACCTGCCAACGATGCTTTTGCCCATCTGGAGACTCAGTTCAAATTCAAGAGCTTGAGTGATCAGGTTGAGGGAGTCCTGGGAAAGACATACAGGCCAGACTATGTTAGCCCAGTGAAGAAGGGTGTTCCCATGCCTATGATGGGAGGTGAGGACAAGTATTATACATCTTCCCTGCATTCAACTGTATGCAATGCTTGCAAGTTCCAACGGCCATCACTCATGACCACTGCCCTGGTATCAGAGTATTAAATCATAAATCAATCTCAAAAACTCGTCAGCAGTTAAAACAAAAACATACATCGAATTACCTCACTAGTATATTCTATACATTCCCCCTGGATTTTATTTCAGTGAAAATAAATTGACAATTCAATAATATCAACATGTTGTATCATCTGTGTTCCATACATATATTAATAGAAAGGTTTTTTTTTTTGCTTCAGGCTACCTTCCTTCCAACAAAACAAATTACAAAAAGTATGCAGTTCTAAGAAAAGTAAACTATACATGACCCGCACAATTGTAACAAAAAAATTAGCAACACACAAAATGTTTATGTCAAACTCTCTTAATTCCCAATGTTTTTTCAATTCACTTTATATCATGCAAGTAATTAGCAGCACACTCTACACCTTGCTAAGAAAGGTGTCAAATATAGGATGACAAGGTTGATTCTCTATATCTGTGAGATGGGATGGTGAAACAATAGAGATCTCAACTGATGGTGAAGCTGAGCGGAGGATCAAATGGGGAAGATAGAAAAGATGTGTTTCAGAGGACTTATGATGCAAACAGCCAAGGCCTAGGCCTTACTGGAGCTGGACGTAAATTAGGTGACACCAAGCGAACAAACGTCACAATATTATCAGTCACCTGCCATCTAAGCCTTTGCGCAACTCGAGATAGAGTTCAGAATTCAAGAGCTTGCCAATCAGGTTGAACAAGTCCTGGGAAGGATATGCAGATGAGACTATTCGCCCTGCAAATAGGAGTGTAGACATGCCAATGATGGTCATTCAACTGCTTGCAAAGTCTGCAGGTTCAAGTGGCCATCGAGTTTGATACCTCTGCAAAAAGAATAGCCATGTCAACAGCAAATGCAGCAGACGGGAGGAAATTCTTCAATCTACAGGAGCCAAATGACAACATCAAAATCTGCTAAATATCTTGTTTTATGCAATTGAATTTGTACCTGGAATTCATTTCCAGTAAAAATAAGGATGTCCCGGTCAAATATAATCAGCATGTATCGTTAAATGATATAACTTTATAAGGTTAAGCCTGGATTTATTAATCGGGAAATAACAGTTCTACACCAGAATTAAGTACATCTAGGACAGATTCCACCAACTGTGGTTTTGTCCCCTTATGCGCAAGAAGCTTCCACAGCTAAGGAATGTAATAATGAAGTACATGAACCAGCGAACTTGGCTCTTGAAACTTCAATACTGCAACTATGTGATCCCACACAAGCCTGTTTGAATTAAAACATGAGTCAAACTATCGAACATTTACAAAGTGGTGATCAAGGAAATTGCCTAAAGGTGATAATTGTAAGGGAATCAAATATGTGGAGCAAAATGTAGCATTGATATGTTTGAGTGTATTTGTACCTTCTTCACTATGGAGAGAGCATTTGCACTGCTGCACTTTCCATGGCTGAAGCGCCCGCAAGTTCCTTTTGGATTTCCAAAACTTGCAAAAGTGATTGATGAAATTACTTGGCTGGCATCAGGGCATTGCAAGAATAGTGTAGGCTTTGATAGTTTCCAATTGTCAGAATTTACTTTCCACATGTCAACAGGTAAGGGGTGAGTTTCTGAAACTGTAGCACACATGTTCTTAAGCTGCCTTGTACCAAAAGATATCTGAGTAGGATCGCCGCCAACTTCTTCAAACAGAACAAGGATGTTTCCGCTTGGTTTCAACCATGACCGAGGTACATGGTACCTGCACAGATAAGGTTATGTGGTTATGGCCTATTACAGAGACAAAATAGTAATTTTCCCAGTTTAAATTGCATACAAATGCTGCGATGGCTTCCCACAGTTTTTTAGGCATTTAGATGCACTATAAGGTCCTCTGTAATCGCAAGAATCAGTGCATCCACCACCAGGTGCTATATAGGTTGGCCAGTAACGCCCAATGCTTTGCCCGTTCACCCATGCCTCACCCTTTCCCATCCCTGTGAAGTCTACTGCCACAGGGCTATTTCCAGAAGGAGCAGTGAAGCTTGTCTGGCAACACAAGATGATTTTATCATAAGGTACCCATCGATGCTGTTGTATACATTCATGGATTGTGGCCAGGATTTAAGTAATATGGAATGTTATGGGATATAACATTTGTATTCAGCTTCTAAATTAATGCAGCACAATACGCTTGCTGAGAGGCACATACGGTAACACACTTCCACATTTTTCGGTTACCTTGTACCAAACCAGTGGCTGGTTTTTAGGTAAACCAGAACCTGAAGTCCACTGAGAAGAACTTCCTTGTGGAAGACCTGAATCTTCACCCTTTAGTCCAACCTGGAAAACACAAATAATGAGTGAAATGAGTAAGAAGTTCATTTTGCTAAATTCAGAATCAGTGTCATGCTGTCATGAGTCATCATCCTGAAATATTGACAACACAAAATTTTACCTGATATGTCCATTTCTCTGAGGAGAGATCAACAGAACTGCCATTGTTTTTTCTTAATTTTACAGGACCGGTAATACCCGCACCAGTCATGTCAAAGTGGGCTCCATAGTTCTGAGATGTTAGATGAAAATTTATTATTACCCATAACTCTGGGTCGTGAACCTAAACAATATTGCCGGATAATGTCTAATGAAATGCCATAAGGAAGCTTTAAAATGCCAAACCTGAAGCCCCACAGTTAGGCTTAGGAGGTCAATGGTGTTTTTCCCAGTTGTGAGAGTGATAGGGAACTCCTTACTAACTTTGGGATTGCCAGAGCCTCCAGTCTCGCCACCTATGATATAACTTAACAGTAAGGATGCAAGCACATGCAAATGTAAAATGCTGAATACACTAATGCTTGGTGCTTAGAACAAATACAATTATAAAAAATTCCCCTACTTCTAGTATTTATGTTTTAAGAGAAGGGAAAAAACTTCATTTTACTGGTGTCATATTGTCAATACCGCACTTGTCCGTAAGCACCAAATTTTGGTGCACAAAGCATTACTCTTTACAAATTTCAGGTCAGTCAGATTTACCTGCTTGTTTCCCATTGGTAAAAACACGGAGGGCATGTCCAAGTGATTCCACATTGAGAACAGCTTCAGATCCATCTTCAGTATTTGTACTGCCAAGAGTCATACCAGAAGTTTCAAATACATACAATAAACAAACAATTACCTACCCTGGGCTTGGAGCAAGAGCTATATGTGACAAGGGAAATTCACTTCAGTGTCCAATCTTCACCTTATGGAATACCAGAGGTAATCACTTCTATCAGCTGTTACATTTATCTGCTCAAGTAATCCTTGATGTGCGAATGAACTGTTCATTGATATGCCCACTGGTTCATTTATCCAACTCCATTCTTCTTGGACAACACTATTGACTTTGACATAAGTTGGAACAGCAGATATGGTGTTAATCTGTCATCCATAAAGAGACATGCAAGGAGAGGAAATTCATATCATCAAGTTAAAAACAACTCTGTCACAGCCACTAATTGAAAGTTGAAACAAGGACCTTTAGGAAATATCTGACAAAATCAACCAGCTGACGGAGATACCTGTGCAGTGTTAAGGGCTACATTCTTGCAGTCAGGTAAGATGCTTACGGACCAAGCAGGTAAATTATAATTGACTCCATTGAAGGTCACATGTGCTGCAGACTTGCTTCCTACATTTGATAAAAAAGCAGCACATGTACCTGCTCCGGATTTATACACTGTGGCCTGGAAATGAAACAGGGTCATGTTAGTCATCTAAGATAGCAAGGCACCTAACTGTCTCTCAGACTATTAAGGTTCTGTTGATTTCTACATGACTATCAAACTGAGATGGCATAATAGATATACTGATAAAATTTAAGGCAATCAAACGTTTAGAAGTATATATACACACATCCAAGTTCTGTCCTAAAGATGATGTTGCTGGTTCAGAAGCCACCAATGCCTCCTCACAGAGCTTAATGGCCTTATGAAGCTCTTTCAAGTGACCCCACTTAGGCTGCCGAAGTTGTCCTGTAATAATCAGTAAACACACAGAAAGGCATAATTTCTACAATTTCAAATATGATGATGTTGTAAATATAAGGTACTGAAAAATATAAGATTGTCACGAGCATTGCAGATTCAGTAATAACAATCACAAATGTAGTTGATGAAGACCACTTTTTATGGGGGTCATACCGTATTCATCAATTGGAGCATCATAGTCATAACTTGTGGAGATAAATGGTCCACCAGTAGAACGAGCAAAGTTCGTTCCGCCATGGTACTGTAATTTGTTAAAAGAAACACACATTTAATGTTGAGATCACCCTTACTTGAGCAGTAGGGAGTCCACTCCAGAAACTTCCAATTCCAATACTTATCTTGTTATAATTCTAACAGAATCTATAAGCTGATATTACCATATAATAATTTTGGAAAGTTCCGCCTAGCTGATAAAAGCGCGCAACAGCAAAGGCAATATCTTCCACAGGTCTGTATGGGGCAGCACCGCCAAAAGGAAGAAACCTAAAATTTTGACATTTTAGCATAAAATATGTTAGCTGACTTATAGAAATAAAACTGATAGAGATCATAAAAGAAAACAAAAAGACTCGCCATCCAGTCCAATTCTCGGTCCATATTTTGGGTTTGTTTGCAGAATTCGGAACATATTGATCACAGTAGAACCCGTTGCAAGTGTCAATCTGTTAATGTTAGAAGTGTCATACCATGCAGAAATCTTACCCCTTTTAAGTAAAAAATAACAAAAAAGCTGTTTTCCTAATTAACCACACATGCGAAGAAATATACAACTTACAAGGGGATCTGGAGCGTCTTTTTGCTGGCACATCACCCATGGAACCCCTGTATTTTGAGAGAGCGCCATGCTAGCTGCCCATTTTATGTAAGGCTTAGCACCTGCCCCATAGCCACTTTGAATGTTACCATATTCATTTTCAATCTGAAATTGCAGAAAGTGTGTCAACAAGATCCATTGCAATAACCAAGTCGGTGGTTAAGCATTCCTGTGAAACAGCTATTGACAAACTTAATTTGTCAATGTTACCTGTGATAGGATAATTGGTCCGCCTTGGGATGCGTATAACTTCTCTTGTTTCATCAAATTTACAATATAGGTTGTGAAACGCTGCATCTCCCTCTGAAACATACTAATATCTACATTAAGAAAACTAATATATATAATAGAGAAGATGAGGGCGTAGAAATGAAACCTTGTATGGTTCATTATCTGTGCGGAGCTCGATTCCCGGAATGAAATGCAACCAAAGTGGAAATCCCCTGGCACCATATACGGAATCAAATATTACTGACATACACTTCTGTATAGAAGATGAGTAGTTAATCAACAGTTCAACAATATATTAAGATTGATAAAGTAGCGGAGATAATCATCACCCATAGTTCCACTCTGCACAAACATAAGGACCGATTCGAAGATGAGCATATAGACCTGCTTTCGCAACCACTTTCAGGAATTGAACTAAATCTTTCCGTCCCTCAAAGTCATACTGCAATTTCAGCATATGGTAATAGACAATGATAAGTAGATGATAATATTAAATGAAATGTAGTTATAGACACTGACAATTACTTAATTAGCCAACAACTAACTGAAACCAGAGCGACACATATCTACATTACAATCAACAGCTAACCCACATTGTTCGTAAAATGTTGCATAAGCTATATCTGGAAAAATCAGTATCCCGATTTCTGAGATGAAAACTAAGGATTAGGGAAACCAACTTTATTCCGGACAGGCTCGTGCAAGTTCCAGAACACATAAGTCTCGATCACATCCAGTCCCCCATCCTTGGATTTTTGAATAAGGTCTGGCCACATCTGCAAACAAAATCTCAGTAGCCACACAAATTCATCTCACAAACAAAATTATCTCTTCTAAAAAACTAGAGAAAGTTTCCACAAGCCTGTTCTCTGAGAACGATCAATATTTCACATAAAGGAGGGAGTATGAAGCAGGTACCTCAGGCGTACTGCGGGGATAATGAATGGAGCCAGAAACAAGCACTCTGCGCTTCCCATCGATGACGATCGCACGGTGATCGTACGTCACATTGGCGGCGAAGGCACTCGCAACAAGCGCACACAACACCGACAGCAGCAGAAAAGTCGCCGAGTTGGCGATCCTCCTCATCCCGAATCGATTATCGGAGAAAGCTATACAAGGTTCAGTTCGGCGCAGTTCGAATATGCGGAATCGATGCTCGTCGTCGTCGTCGTCTTATGGACGGGTGTGAGTGTTGTGTTGCATTGGAGGAGAGAGAGAGCGAGACTAATAGAATGGGGCGAGGTGTGAAAGGTGAGTGGTGGAATTGCGTGCTTGTCGAGTTCGTATGTTGCTTGAAAATGGAATCAATGAAACTGGGTTAGCAATGTTGTTTCGATGATAACTAGTTATTTAAGACCCATGGTCCAGTTGTTTTGATTTCAGGATTTGATCGAAATGCAATATGTACCGTGTATCAAAAAAAATTATTTATGAACAATAAAAAAAAGTAATAGTAAGAAATGGAACAAAAATAATAAGAATAGGTAATTAATGTGTCTACGCTGAGTGAAAATGAAAGCAGTAAGCAATACTTGGAAGTTGGAAGAATAAAATACATGTTATCCGAGGCCCCGGGCGGGTTGATTGAATTTAGTCTGAAATGGAAGTGAGGCTATTCAACATCAGTCGAGCTGATAGGAAAAACGGACATGGGATATGAATATGATCGGTGTCAAGTGATGTGTGGATTGGGACGAATTGAATAATGAGTGGGGCGGTGGTGAAGTCTGCGTCTGTTGCTATTTTTGTCAAACAAACTCATCAATATAAGATAAAAAGTGACATGTGAGAATTTTATGTAACAAAGAATAACAACTACTCACCTAGCTAATCCATATGACGAATAACATTTATTATTTTTAGATTGAAATGCATGATTCGTATATATCTCAATTGTTTATTGTATAAAAAACAGTTTATATATATATATATAGAGGAGTGTTCAAATGAGGACATCCAAATTTGGTAAGGACGTAGGGACAAATCTCATCCATTAGATCATCATCCATCTAACCCCCGTGCTTTGTGGGTGCGCCACGTGTCCAAGTACCCAAAATCCAATAAAGTAAATAGTAAAATCCCACTACCAAAAAGCAAACAGTAAAATCCACTACCACATGTGACACGTGGCAGCTTGTGGATCATTGGATGAACCTCATCCAATGGCCCAGATTAGTCCCTACACCCTCACCATAAGACCCGTCCTCAATTGAACGCCCCCCTATATATATATATATATATATATATATAGATATTTGCCACATAAATTAAATGACGTCAGGAACAATTCACAATCACTATTTGTCTAACTTTATTTTGTACTTTAGGATGTAGGCATATAAATGCTTAGATAAGTTTGTTCAAAAACAAAATGCTTAGATTAAGTTCAAAAAATAGATTTCGGAGCTTTACATTTTTTTGAACGTCAGGTAAAAGACAAATATTTAATTTAGTTATTTTATTTCGAATTTCTCATTTAAATTAAATTATATTCAATACACTAAAATAAAGTGTGAATAAGAATGTGTATATTTTGAACACGTCTCTGATGACGACGAGTAAAAGGATACAGAAGAATGAAGATGTTTTTTTTCCGATAAGGTGAAGAATGAAGATGTTGAACCATAGTTGTTACCTGCTCTGCTATCACTACTCTGACTCGATTATGTGTTCGGTCAGCGACTTTAAAGTCAACAAGCTTATATTCATGTGTGGAGAGGCACTCAAATTAGAATGAGACTGTGAGGCACGATCTCAACCACACATCTAACTCCCCGTGCTTTGTGGGCGCGCCACGTGGCAAATAGTAAACCCACTACCAACAGTAAAAAGCAAAAAGCAAATAGTAAAATCTCACTACCACATCTTTAAATCTCAACCATTAGATCAATATCATCAATGGCCAAGATCATGCCTTACAGCCTCATTCTACCAACCATGCCTCAACCGAGTGCTCCTCGATCGATCTATATATAAAAAGTAGCATGAAATGTCATGGGGGGAGGAGGACACTGCTGAAAATGGGAGTGAACATAGAGTAGTTTTGGGCCATATAGGCTCAATTCCATTTGTGGGCTTTTTCATTATCAGCTGTAGACCAAGCCAAACACGCATCGTCACATGATTTGGTTGATCTGCATTAGAATCAAAAATTGAAAATTAATTTCTATGTATTTTTTTATGAAGGGGTACAATACATCGATTCATATAGATTTTGAAATTCTATCTCTCGATAGGATTCCGCAGTCATTGGTACATATATTGGTCTCTTAAAGCACATGTCAGATCCGACACTTCTTACCATTAATCCGCGCATATATACTCCTGAATCATTGGTACATTCTTCTACATTTTGAACAACACGGGGTGTAAAGAATCATGTCCGACTCCTTAATCAACAGGCCACATGTTGGCTCTATGTATTTTCTTTTTTTGATCTAAAACTTTTAGCTTGAATTTTTTGATCTACAATCTACTCTCATTCCGTCCCACTATGTTTGTCCACTTTCTTTTCAAACATAACCTCAATAATTAATCTCAATTAACCATATTCAATCATCTCTATCTACTTTAATATGATGATCCATGTGCTTGAAACTTTCAATTTATATTGATTGTCAATTACTTCAACATCATTTAATACAACCATAAATGCACATTGAATTGTTTTTCTTTCTCCTAAATTATTGTGTAATTTGTCCTGGACAAACATTGAGAGATGGAGATAGACAAGATAGTAATTAAAATTTTAAAAAGATCTTGTAGAATTCAATCATAACTTTTATACCAGAGATACCCTTTTGTCAGTTTGTGTGCGTGTGGAGTTGGTGTGGTTACCAATCTACCAACCAGTTTGTTAGCCACTAGCTTAGCATAAAAATATAAATTCCCCAGTTCCCTATCAATCAAAATATCAAATGAAGAAAGAATAATTCACAACCACAAATCACATTGTAGGTAACAGTAGATATTAACTTATCAATATCACTGCATTAATTCTTTGATTTGGAGGTACGGATCTCTTGTCAACCAAACCCAATACAATACTCACTCGCCATGCACGCAATCTTTACAACATTATTTTACAAAATCAAGCAAAGTACGTATGAGAAATTATGTAAAAAAATAAAGACAGGAAAAGACATGGTGGAAGGAACCCGTGAGGATAGCGCATATTTGTGTGTATGTATATGAATGTAGGGTTTGTAAACACATGTGATAGTCTGCAATAATGAATGCTACCTACCTACTTGTGCGTGTAGTAACAATAATAGTTTATTGTCTCAATTCGCATGCAAAAATGCAGCCAGTGGTGTTCTGGTGGACTATTGTAATTAAGGGATCAAACCCTAGCGTAATATATATATTTACAATATAGTTTTGAGGTAGTTCAATGTTGAGGAGCGTTCAAATGAGGCATTTAAACTAGAATGAGGCAGTGAGGCACCATCTCATCCACACATCTCAGTCGTCAAATTCATCTCCTCATGACACGTGTCCCACTACCAAAAAGCACTACACTATTCTCTGTCACATCATCAAAATGAGTGGCTCACAACGTGCCTCACTGCCTCATTCTACCCCTGTTTCAAGGGAGCGCGCCCCGTTCAATGTTTATTAATTTAAAAAAGAAACAGAAAAAGAAAATAATAAGCCCTACACGGATAGAGAGAACAAATTCTTGCAATTAACCTATACAAAAATTTCATCCTTGTTTAGGAGCTGTAGAAGGTAATACTTATTAGGAAAAAGTACAGTATGGGGCCACGAATTGACGCTCATATTGAAATTGAGTGGTAGTTTGGGGTCCCAAAATGTACTTTTCCCTAATTAATATGTCTGAAAATCAAGATTTCAATTTACAGGAGGCATATCGCACATTATATTATTTTCTTCTTGCATAAAAAATTATGATAATTTAAATTATAAAATAAAAATGGATGGAATCGCAAATTATCTTCAAACTCTTTTTCATATGGATGTTGAGAGTTTTATTTAGCTATGGAAATTTAATAAGTGGCTGTCGACTATTTTGTCACTAAACAACACTTTTATGATAAACTTCAAATGATTTGGTCTTCTAAAAAATGGTGAGGATGAGAGGAGACACTTGGGATTATTACTTGAATTTATTAGGAATTGGATCCCGTTCTCATCATCTTGGATTTTTACCCAAACAATGAACCACACATTATTATTTGTATATATTTTTAAAAAATTTAGCCCAAATTTTTGTCGCACGTATAGTAACATGCGGTGTCCCCCTCAGAACACCTCAAACCTCACAGTTCACTGACAAAAACAATATCTCATCATTCACGAGAGGACCTAATCAGTATTTTCTTATCCATCTTCCATAATAATGCACGCCGGCCACTCTCCCACCATCAATCTTCACGAGTTGAATAAAAACAACATACAAATATATATGTCGCCAGCAAGGCATGCAACAACGCGTTTACGCACTTGGTGTGCTTTTCAAAGAGCTGTGTGTCTCAGGTCGGTTAATTAGAGAAACAAAAAATAACATGATAATTATTAAGCGTATAATAACAAAGCTGCTAGCTTGTTTTCATATAGTTCTATTATCATAACCCTAGCTAAGTATCAAATACGTACGTACATTAGCAGAGAGATGTGACACTAGAGAAAGTTCCGAAAAGCAGGTCACAATTAAAACTTAATTATTACCTCTCGTGTAATGTCTTCTTTTAGCATATCTTGGAGCTTGGCTTAATTAATTGTACTGCTTCCATTGTTGGTTGTAGTGAGACATGTCCAAGTCATCATTAGCTAACTGAAACTCTTCTCTGCTCATTTCATTATTCCCTCCAACGCCAAGAAAATCCCTAGTTTGACTGCTCTCAACGACGACGTCTTGCTTCTTTATATCTTGCTTGTTTTCCTTTTCACCACCGCTGCCGCCGCCTCTTAGACCGGCTGCTGCTTCATGCAATAGCATCAGATGATCATTCACATTCTCAGTCTTGTTATCCCAATCCTTGGTAATTACATGAGGAGGCCTAGTGAAGGAGCTGTTAGTGAAGCCGTTATTCTCAAGAGTAAATCCGTTGTTCATGAATCCAAGGCTGTGATTGTTGTTTCTGGCAAAGAAATTAGACAGGAACTGATCGTGATCGGTAGATTGGTTTCTGGTGACAGCTTGCTGCAGCTGCAGGTGGTGGTTTGAGTTGCTAGGGTTGTACAGTGACGTCGTCATGTTTGCAACGAAGTCCTGATCATTGCTTAAATTTTCATTATCTTCTCTTTTGACTTGTATCACTGTGGAAGCATTTTCAATAATCTGATCTAATGGCGACATGTTGGCATTACCAAATGCTGACTGATGATCAGTGCATTTATCCAGCCACTGTGCCTGTGACGACGACGATGATCCAAACAAATTTGTGTGTCCAGCATTTTGTAGCAGCTGTAGTTGATCATGAGATAGATTAACAGTTGAATTCCCCATCAGGAAATGAGCAGAGGGATTTAGAGGATGTTGATCTGGCCACTGTGTATTATTAGGTCTGATTGGCTTTGAACCATCCACATTGTTGACATGTCCATAAGGCTGGAAGCTTGATGACAATTCTGGATAAAACCCTCCACCAGAGAATTGATTGGATTCAATATTTTGAAGAGTCCCACTTAGCAGATAATCATTCCTCAAGCTTACATTTTTGTTGAAACCGGCACATGATGATGATGATGCAAATCTTGAGCTGCTTTGATCAACTACGGCCGTGCAGAATGCTCTATGTGTGATAAAACTATCCTTCCTGTCAATATGAACATATGTACACAACAATGCTAATTAGGGTTAACTTTTCTACCAATCTTATCTGAAAAGTGAAAATATATATAGCTTCAAAGAAATGAACAGAAGGAAGCAGCTGACATACCTAGAAAATAGGGTTCCACAATCACATTTATGTTCCTTAGTCCCACAAATTTTGCTATGAGCTTTCCAATCAGACTTCACAGCGTACTTCTTGGAACACTTGTCACACTTCCACTTCTTCTCTCCATGCTTCCTGTAGAAATGCTTCTTTATCCCGGTAAGGTCACCGAGTGCTCGAGATGGATCATGGTGAACACAGCTCTTTTCGGGGCATATGTACACTTTTTTCTTCACGACTTCTTGTTTTGATCTTTGCTTTAGCTTCCATGGAAGGTTGTGGCCTCTTCTGTGCAGCTGCAAGTTCTGATCTCTTTGAAATCCCTTCTTGCAAACTTCACACAGAAATTTATTGGTGGCCATCAGAGAATTTGGTGACAAAGCTACTACCTCTGAATCTGGATCTGTTATTTCATCATTGCAACCGGGAGATTAGGGTTTTGATTTTCTTACATATATCGTAGATCCAATTTTAGAAAAAGAATTTAACATATTATTGTTTGCTCTATATATATGTTAGTAACTTGCCTGGTGTACCTGGTAAATTTCTCTTCCTTTTTAAACCTGATGAGGACGCTGCTGCAGACTGTGCTTCCATGATATTACCTGAATCAGAGTTCTGGTAGTTTTGACCTTCAAAAAACCCTAGATTGGAGGAAGGAACTCCTTGAGACATCACCTTTTCGTATCGCGCTTTAGTCCAAAGCCGATGATCAGTAAAAATCCCAAACACAAAACAAGCAAAACAAAAACAAAGGTAATACAGCAACAACAACAACAACGACAAAAAAAAAAAAAACCAAGCAAGGCAATAATCACTTTGGTTTCTTCCAAAGCGTCCTCAAAATATTTTGAGCTTTACTTTGGTCGGATATCAGTAGAAGAAGGAACCAAAAAGATACACTAAAAAATAATCTCATTCTCTCTCTCTCTATACCAATGCTTATCTATCATTTTATCTCTCCCCATCTCACACGGCTTCTCTCATGATCAAGTCAGCATCAGACTACTCAGATGGACCATACATCCTCTTTCTTTCCTTGTCTGATGACTGTAAAATTTTGTTTCACATGACTGTAAAAATCAACTACCATAATTTACTATATATACATAAATGGATCTACTGATCAGTGATAGCTTGAGCTGCAGCTCTTTATAAAACCACCAACGACGCCGGATCCGATTCAGTAATTCTCGCTTCGTGCCTGCTGAGATTATTATATTATTAATTATTGCTTACGCTAATCATATACACATGAATAGAGAGCTTCAAAATTCCATCCTCCTAATTATTAACCATAAAACCCTAATCAATACTGAATTATCACCCTGCATGCAGACAAAAGTGAAAATCTTAAAATAATCATTGCCAGGTTGTCAAAGAGAATCCCACTACCTTTCTAAATATTAAATTAACAGATTACCATGGCCCTGGCCATATACGTAGCCTTTAGCGAAACATGCCAAACAATTTAATTACGCGTCATTATTAAACGATAATATTATTAATCAAACAATTTGGATAGAAAAAGATATGTACAAAAATAAGCAATTTCAGATTATGACATAGAAGGAAAATGAAAAAGGAGAGTTCCTTGATCACTATTAGTGTAAGCTTTTTGAAGTCTTTCAAAGTTCAAACTGAAGCATATCATATATATATATATAATGACATTCTTATGGTACGAGACGGAAGATCGATCGATTATCGGAATATGAATGAGAATCTGGGCGTGGGGAAGGAGTATATGAAGTGGTGGCGTCCGTGACTTTGATCTGGGGAGTCGGCAGTGGCTGGTAGTGTGGGGTGGGGTATACATGAGGGGACCCACTTGACACTGGCCCAAAGCAGCCCACGGGTCTGACTTTATTAGTAACTCTCTAACCTGTAGCTAGCCTAGGTTTCAATTTGATCCAACGGCTTTTTGATAATCTGATTGCTGAATAGTGTGGTTATATAGCTTCTCAAGTTCCTCTTCAGGGTATTCTCTACTCCCCTCTAGCCTCTACCACATAAAAATCCTACCCAGAATGATAAGGTACTACTTAGTGTTGTAAATGTAAACCATTAATTGTTGTGTTGGAGGGTGTCCAGCAAACTATTAATATGTTATATTCATACAAAAGAATATCATAATAAATAGACTCTGCCACTGGTTCAATAATTCAATTTTCAAATATATATATATAATCTCGAAAAAGAATTCGGTACAAATGACATATTTGTGTATAAAATACAAACAAATCACCGTCCTTCATTTGATCATTTTCATTTAGACAAATGAGATTAAATTTCGTATTAAATCTCATTCATGGTTAATTTCTCAGTGGCGAATTATAAATTATTCTTGACGAACTATATATATATATAGAAGTGTTCAAATGAGGCAGCCAAAATAAGAATGAGGCAGTGATGCACGATCTCAACCACACATCAAATGAGGCGCCACGTGTCCCACTACCAAAATCCATCAACAGTAAAAAGCAAACAGTAAATCCCACTACCACATCTTTAAATCTCAACCATTAGATCAATATGATCAATGGCCAAGATCATGCCTCACTGCCTCATTCTTACAACTCTGCCTCAACCGAGTGCTCCCGGCCCTATATATATAGAGGAGCGCTCGGTTGAGAATCCTTAAAAATTCGAGAACTTGAGAACCCAAATTTCACTATTAGATCATGATGCATATATCTTGCATTTTGGAAGGTGAAAATTGAGATCTCAAGTTCTCGAAATTTATATATAGAGGAGCGCTCAAATGAGAACCCCTCTTTTTTCGAGAACTTTCTTTATGCATTTTCGTTTTTGCCTAAGTGCACTTTTCGAAACTTAATGAAAATGCATCTAGGCAAAAATAATGCTCGAAACTACACAATGAAGGAAAAAAATTGAGTGGGACACGTGTCACATCCACATTCAAATATGCAACTTGATCCAATGATGAGATTTGGGGTCTCAGGTTCCCAAATTTTTAGGGGTTCTCAACCGAGCGCTCCCCATATATAAATATATATATACACTGTGGGGAGCAATCAAATGAGAACCACTCTTAGAGCATCCCCCAACATGATCAAAAACAATATATCATCCCTCTCTCTCATCCATTTTCTCTCTTATCTTATCATACCTCGTGATTATTTTGATCAAGTGCACCCCACTTATGATCAAATAAAAAGTTCATCATCATTCTCTCTCATCACTAAATAAATTATAGCTCATAAATATTAAGATTAATAAAAATATATCAAAGTGTATCTCGTTTTATAGAGCTCAAAAAATTATGAATATTGGTATTTATTTTGATTTTTTTTACTTTGTAATTTAGAAGATATATTTGTTGCAAGATCAAAATAAAAACTGAACATTTTCTTACACAGGACACGTGTCGCGTTGCGATTGGTTCACGACTCATGATCAAATCTAATTTTTGATCATAAGATGATCTTTTTTACACTTTGTCATGGGATGATTAAATCTATGATCAAAAGGATCACGGTGGAAGTTGACGAACTATTCTTTTTCACCTCTAAATAGTATCAATGAAGAGAGGGTCGGTAGTAAGTCAAAACATTTATAATGACCGGTAGGGTACCGGGTCGAACCCAAAGGAGCAAGCCAAGCACACGCACTATTTAAGATTGTGTTTCCATTCGGCTATTCTAAACCAAAAATATGTAAAAGGGTGTATATATCTAAATCCTATGTGGCGAGTAATTAGGGATAAAAGATAAGTAGGAGGTGTTTCGAGGGGTTACTCCCCTCCTTGGCAAATTCCAATGATCATGTATACAAGAGTTTAATCATTTAAGAGGTTGATAGGTTTAAAACCTAGCTTAGACTATAATTGAACAAACCATGCATGTTTAATCCTAGTCAAGCCATCTTAGCTAGGATCTCACTAATTAAAGAGTATTGATCCACTATATAGCATTTACTCCCATAAATGCTACATGCATAAAGTTCTAGTTTACCTCTCACCATGCATTTACTCTCATAAACGTTGGTTAAGTTCAATTTTACTACATCCAAACCATCACTAAGCTCTTTCAATACTTAGATCAAAGTTCTAACACAAACATGTCACTTAGGCATTTTATCAAACACTTAGAGCCATGTCTAACATGAAGAGCATAGTAAAATGAAATCAACTTCAATAAATCCATTCAAATGTGTATACAATGATCATTGAGTACCAAGGAGGATCATAAGACCCTCAAAACACAAGATCCACTACTCACACATCATGTAAGACAACATGGTGTGAGTAGGGTTTTTACACAACAAGTAGAATAGAAGAGGGATAGAAATAGGATGATTAATCCTTGAACTCCCTTGATCTTCACTTCTCCTTGGTTGGATGATGATTGATGACCTTGGTTGACCTCTTTTCTTAATCTTCTTCTCCCCAAAAACCTCCACTCTTTGGTCAAAAAGCCCTCTTTCTATTTATAGATCCGGCTGAGATTTGGGTCCAGAAATCTGAGTTTTTCATCCAGTCGATCGACTGGGCTTTGCTTGACTCCCAGTCGATCGACTGGGATGTGCAAGATATGATGAGCTCCTGAGTTTCAATCGAGTCGGTCGACTGGACTTTCAGTCGATCGACTGGTGGTACTCCCGTCCGAATTTGGCCTTGGCGTCAACTAGAGAGTTGTAGCCCTTTGAGTTAGCTTTCCAACAAGCTTTGAATCAACCAAATCGGACACCGTATGCGCCCTGGGCGTCCAAAACAAGTCGCAAAGGTAACGAAGAACACATTCTGAGGAGCTGCTGAGTTGTTTACACAGTCGATCGACTGGACTCCCAGTCGATCGACTGGTGGTCCTCCCGTCCGAATTTGGTCTTGGCTTCAACTACAAAGTTGTAGCCCTTTGAAATACCTTTCCAACAAGCTAAAGATCAGCCAAATCGGACACCGGATGCGCCCTGGGCGTCCAAAACAAGTTGCAAAGGTCAATATGCTCGGTTTTGCCCCGGAACTCCTTGTTTTGCACCGAAACTCAACCAATCTTCACATTTAGGCATTGACCATGGGGGAAACTTGTTTTCTACCTGAAATGTAGGGATAGAGGTCAAATGACATCAAAATATCGTCGGAAACGATCCAAAACTATAGTGAAGAATGACCATAAATGATTCGAAAACTCGACTCATCAACACTCCACACTTAAGTTTTGTTCGTCCCGAACAAAGTATGAAAATATGTCAAGGTCATGCAAATGTCGAAATGCTAGTGGTGCTATGTTTTTCGTATATTTGCCTCACTAGATTTCACAAGGTCTCGATCGTTATTCCTAAACATGTTATTGAAAAGTAAATGCAAGTATATACAACCTAACTAGCTCCTTTTCGTAGGCGTTACGAATGCATTTAGCGTATGCATTAAGCCTTTAAACCCCTAGGCTACCCTAGTGGACGAGTTATAGTCTCGTGAGAGTTTTCAGAAATGGGAATACTCACAAATCCCATATGCACCTATCCCATGAGAATGAATGCAAGAGTGCTCAACCAAGGCGAGGATTTCTCAAAACCAATCCCTCACCCCAAACTAGGACTACCGTCACAATATCATCAAAAGAACTTTTGAACCATTTGAGTACCCATGAGGTTGTGCATTCAAGATCATCAATACTAGAGCTATCAAATGTCTCATCCAAAGGTCTACTCATTTTCAAGGCAATACAATAGAGTCATAGTTTAGTTTGCACAAAAGAGTGTCAACCGCTCACCTATGCTAGCTAGGGCTAGTCCATGGGCTTGCGACAAGGAACTCATTCCCAAGTTTTAGGCGCTTAAGCCATAATCCATAAGGGAAGAGGAGTTCGACACTAAAGTTTCTCAATAAACAAGCATAAACCAAATGATAGCTCCCGTGCAAGCACAAGGATCGTCCAAGAGATAGTCCAACTAGCACACAAAGCAAATGATGAATCCCGTGCAAAAGTAGAATGGAGGAAAACATAGAGTCAAGTTCTAAGTGTTTCTTATTTTCTTTTTGAAATGGCCTTTGGCCTACAAATGCTTTCGAGGGGGGACTTTTCTTCCTAACCCCCGGCATTTGTATCATTTTTGAAGCAAAACTTCTCTAGCTTTGAGAAAGCTTTTAGTCGGGGCTTTGCCCTCTTTGACCACAAAAATTTTTTGTTGGGGCCTATTTTTCGCCCTCTTTTGACTCCACACTTAAAACTTGACAATATGTTCAAAAAGTGTATGGAATGCGCGGGAAACAATCATAAGCATGGCACTAAATTAGAAAACTCAAGTCACCAAGGAGCAAACGAAAGGTCTAAGATTTTCGTGTAAATTTTAAAAATGCTTGCTAAAACTTAATCCAAGGTATTTCAACGAAAATACTTAGAAAATTAGATAGACAAGGGATAGCAATGATATTGATTCACAAGAATGCACATTCATAGGACTAGGTCGGTTCTAAATTCAAGATCCAATAAAAATGAAAAGTAGGCTAGATGTGATTTATAGGAATTTAGAATCGATAGTCACAAGCCTTATGTGGTTAAAAACACTCTCATGTTAGGGATAAGGTACATGAATGCAAGTGTTCATTCTACGATGATAGGCATGGCATGAAATGAGTGAACTATGCGACTACCCACTCCACACTTAAAGCATAGCTTAGTCCCTAAGCGCAAACAATGAAGAAAATGAGATAAAGGCGCATAGGAACTCCCCTCGTTTGTAGATGTGCCCCACCAATAGAAAAGATGACATTGTGCTAAGCTTGAATGTGCATGATGCGAATAACTTCCTTGATGACAAGAACACATGAGAGGTTAAAAGCAACAAGTGACATACAAGGTTATGTAAAACTCATGTATGAGCAAGATAGCATCACAAGTCACATAATAACATCATGGCACAATTTTCATAGAATTCAAACAAGGAAGTTGATCCACGCCCTCTAAAACATGCACAAGGTTTCCTAAGTGCCCCAAATGTGAAACTAGAGTCATAGTATGATATCACAAATTAGTTCCACTCTAGTAAACACCAATAAAGCATATGAGCACTATGGGCAACATCATTAAGCATAGAAAGATCAAGGGAAAAGTGGAGGGCTTGGCAATGTGAAGTGGAATTGGAGTGAGTAGACCTCACTCCAAACTTAAAATTTTAGCCACTAATCACACATTTCACATTCCATATTTTAGAGCCTTAGCTACTCAAAATCATGCCAAACACTTGAACATACAAAAGAACAAGAATGAAACAACTTACAAACCGGGTTACCTCCCGCGGGGGCCTAGTTTTTCCCGTCTTGGCAAAGACGTAGCAAAGCGCCCCATAGAATCACTCGTCGAGAAGTCCTTTGCTAGGATCCCTTCTCGCGGGGCCTTGGGTTTGGTCGTGTCAATCCACCTTCAAATCCCATTTGAATTTCTTCCCATCAAGCCTACAATGGACTTTCCTTTGGGAGCATGACCCCTTCAAGTATGAAGATCCCTTAAGAAATAAGGGGTCATGGGAGCTTTTTCCAAATGATCTCTCGAAATAGGGCAAGAAGCTCCAAAACTTGTCTCGAGACGAAGTAGTGAAGAAAGGGTCTTCATAACTTGTATCGAGATTGATGGGCATCCCTCCTTCTAATTTTTCAATCGATTCCTTGGGTGCCCCATCCTCAATATCCCTTCCTAAAATTTTGTCTTCTTCTATGCGAGGTGGCTCTTTCATTTCTTCCATGTAAACCTCAACGAAGTCTCTATACCCTTGAAGACTTTCAATCTCTATATGCTCTTCCTCTATCTTGTCCTCATCAAGGAATTGGGATTCACATTCAAGCTCGTTCGTAGCGGGAGGAGGGAGTTCTTCTTCATCAATAAAAGGTGTTTCCTCTATGTGAGAGGCATCATCATTGAAGAATTCCTCATCGGAGAGCGTCAATGGAATGGCTTGATCCCATTCGTTGTAATGAGCTTCGGTGGCGGCTCTCCACCATTCATCCTCCATTTCTTGATCCCGTTCTTCCCTTGAGGCATTAGATTCTAGGACTTTTTCTTCAAATACCTCCTCTTCCTCATCCAAGTTTTCATTGTCCATTGCTTGTTGTGCCAATTTGCTTTCCAAAACTTGGTGTTGAGCCTCCAATCTATCAAATTGAGCATCCATCTCCATCAATTGGGCTTGCGTGTCTCTATGCATCTTCTCTTGGTTTTCAAGGAGTGTCGCAAGCAAGGAATCTAGATTGGAGGACTCATTCGAGGGTTGAGGTTGAGGGTAGGAGTCTTCGGAAACCTCTTCTTCCTTATTCAAGTTCCCAATTTCTATTGCTTGCATTTGAGCTTTCCATTCCAAATGATCTCTCTCTTGCTTCTCTTGGTTTGCTAGAAGTCTAGCAAGCATGGATTCTATATTGGAGGGCTCACTTGAAGGTTGAGGAGGTTGAGGGTATGGAGGGTAGGAGTCTTCAACTTCATAGCATTGGCTATCATCCCAATTCGGAGTGTAATAACTTGTTTGATAGCCATGTTCTTGCCAATAAGAATTTAGGTGCTCCTCCTCTTGATAGTACTCCTCATTAGAAAAGACTTGTTGGTTGTGGTCGTACATCCAATAGTCTTCACAATGGGCATTTGGTTGATCCTCTTCATAATAATCTCCATTGTGCATGACTTGTTGGTTATAGTGACCCATCCTCGCAAAACAAGATTAACTTAAGTTAGTAAGGGATATGAGATAATAAGAAGAATATACAAGTATAAGGAAAAGAAAAATATTCACAAGAATAGTCGGAACTTCCACACAATCTAGTCTAGGGATGTGCTAACTAGTTACTCCCCGGCAACGGCGCCATTTGACGAACTATTCTTTTTCACCTCTAAATAGTATCAATGAAGAGAGGGTCGGTAGTAAGTCAAAACATTTATAATGACCGGTAGGGTACCGGGTCGAACCCAAAGGAGCAAGCCAAGCACACGCACTATTTAAGATTGTGTTTCCATTCGGCTATTCTAAACCAAAAATATGTAAAAGGGTGTATATATCTAAATCCTATGTGGCGAGTAATTAGGGATAAAAGATAAGTAGGAGGTGTTTCGAGGGGTTACTCCCCTCCTTGGCAAATTCCAATGATCATGTATACAAGAGTTTAATCATTTAAGAGGTTGATAGGTTTAAAACCTAGCTTAGACTATAATTGAACAAACCATGCATGTTTAATCCTAGTCAAGCCATCTTAGCTAGGATCTCACTAATTAAAGAGTATTGATCCACTATATAGCATTTACTCCCATAAATGCTACATGCATAAAGTTCTAGTTTACCTCTCACCATGCATTTACTCTCATAAACGTTGGTTAAGTTCAATTTTACTACATCCAAACCATCACTAAGCTCTTTCAATACTTAGATCAAAGTTCTAACACAAACATGTCACTTAGGCATTTTATCAAACACTTAGAGACATGTCTAACATGAAGAGCATAGTAAAATGAAATCAACTTCAATAAATCCATTCAAATGTGTATACAATGATCATTGAGTACCAAGGAGGATCATAAGACCCTCAAAACACAAGATCCACTACTCACACATCATGTAAGACAACATGGTGTGAGTAGGGTTTTTACACAACAAGTAGAATAGAAGAGGGATAGAAATAGGATGATTAATCCTTGAACTCCCTTGATCTTCACTTCTCCTTGGTTGGATGATGATTGATGACCTTGGTTGACCTCTTTTCTTAATCTTCTTCTCCCCAAAAACCTCCACTCTTTGGTCAAAAAGCCCTCTTTCTATTTATAGATCCGGCTGAGATTTGGGTCCAGAAATCTGAGTTTTTCATCCAGTCGATCGACTGGGCTTTGCTTGACTCCCAGTCGATCGACTGGGATGTGCAAGATATGATGAGCTCCTGAGTTTCAATCGAGTCGGTCGACTGGACTTTCAGTCGATCGACTGGTGGTACTCCCGTCCGAATTTGGCCTTGGCGTCAACTAGAGAGTTGTAGCCCTTTGAGTTAGCTTTCCAACAAGCTTTGAATCAACCAAATCGGACACCGTATGCGCCCTGGGCGTCCAAAACAAGTCGCAAAGGTAACGAAGAACACATTCTGAGGAGCTGCTGAGTTGTTTACACAGTCGATCGACTGGACTCCCAGTCGATCGACTGGTGGTCCTCCCGTCCGAATTTGGTCTTGGCTTCAACTACAAAGTTGTAGCCCTTTGAAATACCTTTCCAACAAGCTAAAGATCAGCCAAATCGGACACCGGATGCGCCCTGGGCGTCCAAAACAAGTTGCAAAGGTCAATATGCTCGGTTTTGCCCCGGAACTCCTTGTTTTGCACCGAAACTCAACCAATCTTCACATTTAGGCATTGACCATGGGGGAAACTTGTTTTCTACCTGAAATGTAGGGATAGAGGTCAAATGACATCAAAATATCGTCGGAAACGATCCAAAACTATAGTGAAGAATGACCATAAATGATTCGAAAACTCGACTCATCAGAAGTGCATGTTTTTTTTGTCATTTCTCATGACACTTTTTCTACGATAAAAAAGATCATGGTGGAAATGCTCTTAGCTAAGAACTAGGAACTCATTTTGCACATTTAGATCAAGATTTGTCCAAAAAGTGTTTTTTTGTCATTTTGTATTTTTTGTTTTTGGGTAAAAGATAAAAGTGAAAAGAGACAAACAACTTTCACTTTTTGGATAAAGGAGAATTGTTGGATCATTTGATTTAATGACTCAAAATGAGTTCCTAATTCTTAGCATAAGAGTGATAATTCTCATTTGAGCGCTCCTTTATACATTATTTTATCGCAATTTGGCTACGCGAATTTCTGTAGCGGATTTGAAAAGATAGCCTAATGTGTGTTTCATAATTAGTTCAAGCGAAACCAAACAAATACATACAGCACCAGTATCCTTCGGGGAGGACGTGTGAGCGATATTGTCGGGCTCAATTCACTTTTTAAATTTAGATTTCTTTTTCTTTCCCTTACTGATTCTATCTTGAAAATTATTTATCGCGAGTATTGAAGTAATTAAGAATGATCGGTAGTCGAGGCTCACAGACTTCATATGAGATAAGTTTCTTCGAGCCATACTATGTGAACCGACCGGCAAGCATAAAAAAGATTGACCAATTCAAAGAAGTTGCATAGGCAATCCACATGTACATTCACCAACATTCAATGAAGCAAGCTCGCTAAATTGTAGTGTATATGGAATGGTTGCTTTGAGATGACAGTGACTCATTTTTAGGTTAAATCACACACATGATTGTTGAGTGCTTTGCACTAAGTGACAACTTTTTTTTTTTGATAAATAACGAGACATACAAAGACCTGAAGAAGAAGACAACAACAGTAGTAAACTGACAGACAACAAACACTGGACCAGGACATCTAAACACTAAAAACAATCCAAGCGTACGTAAGCAGTCAGCCACTGGTTGATGAACTTCGCGCTCCAAGGTCGACAGCATGCCAAAGGGCCAAATAGATGAAAAGGCGATGAAGCACTGACCCCATTTCCACTGAACAAAGGCTGCACAAGTGAGCGTCACAACATAACTGCATGTTGAAGGTAGCACCCCACCTGGATTCCATAAAGACGGCATCAAAGAGGACTTGAAGCTAGAACAAGTTAGCTAGCTGGGAGATACACTCCACTTTGCCTCACGCCAAAGCAGATGGACCAGCTACCAAAGAAAGACCAGCCACAAATGCAACTCGCACAGCCCAAGCAACCTACCAGCAAAACTACACCTACAACTAAAACAACAGCTAAACTAAAGCTAAAACAACAGAAAAAATGACAACTAAACTAAACGTATAGCTACGCATAAAGCGTAGAACAACCTATATACAACAACCAAAACAGCAAAACGATCACCGGCACCACACCAATCGCCAACCTGCCCACTGGAGCTGCATTCCGACCACTCAACACCAGCCAACACGCCCAACACAACCACAACCCGCAGCCACCTCGACACCCACACACAAACGCACAGCAGAACACATCCCCAGACTGCCGTCCTCCAACGCCAACACTCTCGAAAAACCCCACTCATACGAACTCCCGAACCGACTCCAACCACCATCGTTGACAACCAGCAACGAGGGCGAGAGCAAGACAGCTCAAAAGATCGGCAAAGCAGGGACAGAGCCGGCGAACCAAGGTCGACCAGACCGCGAGATCGGCAGGCGGCGGGGGGAGAGAACGAAGGGCGACAGGGGAAGCGAGAGCGGACCAGGGAGGGGCCAGCACAACGAAACCCAGTCGAGCGCCGACGACACAGCGTCCGCCGATGGAGAAGAAATCGATTGACGCTTCGCTAGGGAAATGGAGAGTTCGAAACATTTCGATCCTATGACTCCAATCTAATATTTAGATTAATCTATAAAAGTATCTCCCATTACTTATCCATATCTGAATATTTCATATTTTCTAAAGAATATTTCATATTTTCTAAAGAATATTCATGAATTATATAATTATTATTGTAGATTGGACTCCTTAAATTATATTTCACCTTTTGAATTTGGGCTGTGTTTATTGGGCTTAATGTTGGGCCGGGCGAGCCTTAATCTCAATAAGTCCGCTGTCCTGCCTCGCAGCGAAGACACGTGGACCTCATGCAAGTTATATATGAGCATGCCAGACATTAACACCGGTTTTCGAGGAACAGAAAGATCTACGCAACTTGACGGCGGTGATGAACCAGTCGGTTACTGCTTGTTTTTATGATTAGTAGCTACACACATATTTGTCCACATCTACTTTATTCGCCAACTCTGCTTCCTTACAAAACCTCGAAGATTAAAAACGACATCGTAACCTAAGAACAAAATACAGAAACAGAAACTACTTATTAATGACTTTCAACATCGCCAGGCGCCACCTCAGCTGTCGGGAGTATGACAGACTCCTTCTGAGCTCCGACAATGGAGTCAAACCTCTCAACACTAACTCCAAATGCAGCAGCAAGCTCCGGGCTCCTAAGTGTCTGCAAAATGGAACTTGCACCCACCAAGAACTGAGGCCTGTTTCTGCGTGACGAGGTAGTGAAGCCAAAGAACTCCAACGGGCCGGTTCTCGACGCGATATGGCAGAATGGAAAGTATCTGGGGACTAAAAACACATCCCCTTCTTTGATTTGGGTGTTCATCGCTGCACTCCCGTTCGGATACACTATCTGAAGTGAGCCTGAGCCTCTCAACACGATCCCGTACTCCGTCGCTGTAGGGTTTATATGCGGCGCCATCATCGATCCCTGCATTTCAATCAGCCCATTAAATACACGACATGCATAAGCAGCAAATAGCTGCGTTATGAGAGTAGTAATGAGCAGTTACCGCAGTGAGATTGACAAGGTAGACGCTAACGCCGGAATTTTCAAGAAACGAGTAATCGTGCTCTTCGAGAGAAACACTCCATCCATAATCATTCCTGAAATCAGGTTTTCGGTCATAAAGATTATAAGAATCGGGACCTTTGCCCTTATTACTGCCGAATCCCTGCTTCTCATTATCTTCTTTAGCTCCAAAGAAGGATTTCAACAGTTTGCCCAACGACCATTTCCACTTATCTTCCACCTCCTTGACATCTTCAACCACCGACATTCCTTGAGACTCAACCAGCTTCTCAAGGTGTTTGAACTTTTCTTGACGTTTCAGGTGGACGAAGCTATTCCACATGCTTGGGGCGTGTGACTGTGGATCGGTTATGTATACAATTGGTCCTTTTGTTTGGCTGGTCATCAGCTCATCTAAATCCCCAACTGTCACCTGCAATCACCATGCATGTCGATTGATGGTACGCATCTACGAGTTCCTCTATTAAAAATAAGTAACCGATTCGAGTCGAGGCGAGTCATATCGTATATCACACTCACATTGAATGCAGTAGCCAAAGTGTGTGGGTCAAACCCTCGGAGCACAGAGGCTGGATTTTCTCCTCCTCCGATGTAGAACGACTGTTTAATCAATCAACTGAGTAAGTATGTAATTTCCTTAAACATGCATGCGCATCTAAGCTTTACTCAGAACAGTAAAACAACTATAGTCAACTGAAGTCAATGCTATATATACATCAATGCATGTTATGAAACTTGTTGAGAAACATTTGAAATTGAAAAAAGAAATCTCTCTGCTAAACCTGGAAAGGACCAGCTCCAATGCTTTCAGAAGGATCAATACTGCACACAATGTGGAGCCTCTGTCCTTCACCATTATTCACTATATAAAATGCTGAGCCGGCCGGAATGCTGTACACATCTCCGACCTTCAAATCCCTCTCAATAAACTCAGACTTGTAAATCAGCCCAATCTTGGCCACTCCTGCAAACCAAATCCGTGCATCACTCAAAATTAGGAAATTCAAGCCCTAATTTCACACATGCATTACATTTTAATTATATCCCCATTTTTGGTACTAATCAATTCGGTTAAACAAATTAGGGTTTCTCAACTACCTCTCCTGACGAAGATGATCAAGCTCGAGTCGAGATACTGCGGCACGAAAAGCGACTTAGGTTCCATCGTGATAAATCCGATATGCAGCGGCCGCTCCACGCCACCGATTCCGAGCCCAAACCCTCTCACGACACTCATTTCTCCCGCATCAGTCTGCACCACGCGCTTCGATTCCTGCAGCAAAAACTGTGAGCTTCCTCGCTCCCGATATCCTACCTCTTCCCGCTCCCTAGGCCTCCTCGAAGGCGCCTCCGGGTCGAACTCCGGCTCTTCCTGCTCTCGCGGCCTCACTCTCGGGTCGAACTCAGGCTCGTCGTACCTCATGGCCGAGGCCCCGATTATGATCAGCAGCGCCACGATCGTCCATACAAACACTGCTCTGTTCGTCATTGTTTTTATTTTGTTGAACTGATACTTTCGACCTCCAGTTTAAGTAAGTGGAGGAGAAGACTCGACGACGTGACACGTGTCCCTCATGCGGAACTGCGAGGTGGCTATGCAACTAAAGAACACCACGTTTTATGAAAATATCTGGCGTCCAGCGGGTAAGACGCTGATTGGGCTCGGCCCAGTTGATAAATATATTGGGCTTTGTTAGTTGACTATCGACATCTTCCTCAACTGATTCTGACTTTATGACATCACAAAAACCCTAAATCTGGATTCTGATCTGTAGTCGTTTCGTCTGCCGACGCGCAGCTTCCTTTCCGGTTAGTTGACTGCGTTCCAGATGAAGCTATACATGATTTTTCTTTGCTCAATTTTTTTTATCTTTTTTTGTAGAATTTTTGATCCGCTGATTCTAGTTTTTTGTTGTTGTTGTTGATGCAGTTGGATTCGGGATTGGGGGTTAAGAGCGGTGTAATTAAGATTGGATTGAAAAATGGCGCAGAGCAGCAGAAAGAAGCCGAACATTTTGGTGACGGGGACACCGGGAACGGGCAAAACGACGACGTGCGAAGCGCTCGCAGAGGCAACAGGACTAAGGCATGTGAATATTGGAGAGTTGGTGAAAGAGAAGAATTTACATGATGGTTGGGATGATGAGTTTGAATGTCATGTGATCAATGAAGATCTGGTAAGCAACATTTTAAGCTCAAGTAGCTGAATAGGAATTGTATTTTATTTTTTTTGAGACAGGCGAGATGTGTTTTAAAGAGTTGGATGTTGAGTTGGTTTGAGAAATGGTGATTTGGGTGTTTGTAGATTTGCGATGAGCTTGAGGATAGTATGGAAGAAGGTGGTGTCATTGTTGATTACCATGGCTGTGATTTCTTTCCAGAGCGTTGGTTTGATTGTGTTGTGGTTCTTCAGACTGACAATTCGGTGTTGTATGATCGGTTGAGTGACAGGTAATGCGCTTGCGGAGGTCAAATTACTAATGTCCTCGGCTTGCTCCATCTCTTGTTTAAGTGTTTGGGTTTCTTGGTGATGCAGAGGTTATACTGGTTCTAAGCTATCGAACAACATTGAATGTGAGATATTTCAGACGTTGTTGGAGGAAGCGAAGGAGAGCTATGCAGAGAATATTGTGGTTGCCTTGAATAGTGATACAGTTGAAGACATGTCCAGAAATGTTGAAACTTTGACAGAATGGGTTGGCAACTGGCGGCCCTCGATATGATCAGGGGCTAGTTTCCTGAGGATGGCTCCCCTGTGTAAGAACTTATTTTGTACCTTCTGATAAAGTGATAATAAATTATACTATTTCAGATGATGGTTCTGCTTTAGCTCATGTGTATTTTTACTATCCATGTTTTATGTTTCACTGAATTCGATCATAATTGTGGTTGCATGGAAGTGTTTGCAGAAACAACCAAATTGAAAATGAATGAGTACCTCTTTGTCTTTGGTTCCTTTGCTTTGAACCTTTAAATTTTTTGTGTTCTGGACTTGCTGACATTACAGTAGACAACAAAAACAGATTTGGAATCTAGTTTTTATTCCATGTAAAATCACCAATTTTTAAATTTTGGTGGACCTATTCAAATACGCTTTATCCTCCAGGCATTAGAGTTTTCAAAACACATAGCTCATCAAGGAAATGGGCACATCTGTGTATCTATACTAATGCCTGATGCTCATAAGAACAATGGTTTATTTCTATTGATGCCTTTCCTACATCTGTCTTCTCTTCATCGTCATCTTCTTCTGGATTCTCCACAAGATTCTCCATAACTGTGGCGAAGTCTGGTTCCGCACTTATGGCCAATGGGCCTTTAGGGATGCCAAAAAGTGCAACAAACACCTGTCTATGACATTCATCACAGAAGTAAAAGTATGTGAAGTGGCCGTCATAGGGAAGTTTGTGAACAATAGATTCAGGTAGTATTCGGGCTATGAAGTCTGTCATTGATGGTGGCACAATTCTATCTTCCATCCCCTGTTCAGTTTCAACATCAAAAATTAGAGATGACCTCAAAACAGACATTATTTGCAAGCAACACAAGCTAGGTTCATGTGCTGTTAAGCTATTACACTTACTTGCCATATGTGTATCGGACCAAGGAAGCCTGTCAACTCGTCTTCCTCCTGGGTGTATGCAGTTTTCAGCCAATGAAGGATTCCCTTCCAATGGTGCTTCTTTTTCATTTTTAGGTCTGCAATGCTGAAACCCCAACTTGATACCTGCAGAGCTGCCTCCTCTATAAATGGCTCAGCACGACCTTGCCGAATTGATTCCTCTACATCCCTCTCCCAAAATTCTTTAAACCATGATGAATCTATCACAGCCTTATCCTGAAGCAACAATCCAACTACTATAAAGTTAGCTCGGGCAATTTAACGTCGACACATGGAAGGATACATAGGATGTGAGGAGTCAATGCTTCTTCAACTGAATACTCAACATTTGTTCAAGGAATTAGTGCACTATGTCAAAGCTTCTAAAGAACTTGTTCAGAACACCGTATTCAATATTGTGATTACAACAGAATGCAGCTTTTAGCATTGGAAGAACAATATTCAGTCCTATATGCATTATCTAATCTCGTCTTGGATGGTCAAGTCCTCAACTTCCTTGACAAATAAAGCTGTATTAATTCAGAAATATCTGATGAATGCAGGATAATATATCAGTCCTACACACAATTTTAGTCACTTGGATGGACACAATCAAATAAGTTCATGGACACTGCTATAGTAACTTCACAGAAACATATGACAAATGCAGGAGGAGGCAATATGTAAGTTCTCCAATATGCTACTTCTGCAATATATGTTTCATGGACCCTGTGACAATATATGCATGCAACCTAATTACTCTGCAGAAACTTTGGGAAAAATCTATCCTGCTGTTTTTTTTTTTTTTTTTGATTCTTAAGTGGTAATGAGCCACCCAAAAAACGAAACCCGTGAGGGATCGATACACTGAGGACCAAATGATCAAAACTCTAAACGAGACTCTGCAGACCAAAGGACCAAAACACTAAAAGCACTGAAAAGAACTCTAACGCTAAAAACTCTAGCACGATCCTCTAAAGAAGCTCAAATGATCTCACTCGACCACAAGGGGCGCTAAAACTCTAGGATTATCCAAAGGCAGCACTAGGATTCCCTCCTAGTGGGGAAGCCAAAACAGCCACTGCTAAAGCCCCAATTAATTCCGAAGAAGACTGACTAAACTCTCTCCTCTACCAACAGCACCAACTCTATAACTCCTCCTCTCCCCCAAACTCCAAAGCAGGCAGACACCATAGAAACTAGAAGCTCCCAACACTCAAACTTCTCCTACTATAACCTTGTTGCAGTAACCAAAACTCTAGAAGCTACTATCACCCAGACCTCCTTCTTCATCCAAATTCTTCTTCTCCAGTTCAACTAATCCGGAGCGTCTCTCTTCAATTTCTCTTTGCATCTCTCTTCATATTCCTTTTGCAGGTGGTTTTCAAAGAGTTGGATCATCTCTTCCTCCGGTAAACTCCCCTTTATCCCCAAATCAAGCGATACATTGTAGGATTCCTCGGCTTCCATTCTTTGTAACCTTCTTCTTTCACACTCAATTGCATCAACATCCATAACAGGAGAGTCTTGGGCTGGGACTGAGTCTCTAACCCCAGTAGCTTCTTCGTCCAAAGAGTTCAACTCCAAAGGTTTCTCGAGTTCTTCTAAGAAGGATTTTTTGATGCCATTCAACGCTGCTTTTTTCTTCCTTCTTTGATGTTTGCGAATTCCTTTCGCCTTCGACTCTTTCCTTTTCACCACTTTAGAAATTTTTTGGTCTTTTCCCACTAAGTCCACCAGCTTGATGTTCTCCCAGTCTGAGACAGCCTCATTACCGGACCCTTCAATATCATCAACTTCATAAAGACCCCAGCAATCCTCTTCCCCCTGTGCGGGTTCATCCCCTATCCCAATATGACTACAGTGATCTCCAAATGGCTTATGGAAGACTTTCCGCCTCTGGGGCACCGAACTCAGTCTACCCTTCCTAGCTTCCACTCCATCGGAGCTCACGGTAGTAGCCCAAGAAGAGGATCTAGAAGTCCCTTCTGTGGCTAGGTCTAAACCTGGTTCTAAAACAGCACCGCTCCCCTTCTTTCCCTCGCTATCCAGCAAAGCCATATCCTTCTTGGAATTGATCACTTTCGATTTTACCCCCCTAAGCCCCTGCTTCAGAACCCCTAACTGGACTCTGTGGATAGAACTCGCACTGGCCTCCCCTCCTATCTTCGAATCTTTCATCTGAGAGTGGATTGACAACAATCTATCGCCCAGACAACTCAAAGAGTCATCCATCTGAGTGTCCACCTCACATCCATTTAAAAAACAGTCTTCCAGAATAGACACCTCGTAGACCTTCCCTGCTATTTCAGCCCCCAACGACTCTGAGATTCTTTCCAACGAGTTAGTCTCAATCATCATTCTTGCTCTCTCTATCCCAATAATCCGAAACTCCCTTTCATCCCTTCTCACGAAAGAGCCATGAGCAGCAGCTAAAAGCTCGAAAGTTTCTTCACTCCATGCCTTAAAAGGAAGCCCAAAAATACTCAGCCACACTGTTCTTTTCCTCGACTGATCCTCCTCCTTCCAAACTTGGAACTTGCTGAAATTCTTCAGAAATGAGCTATAATCCTCTGTTAGACAAACCTCCAACTCTTCCTTACTCGAGAAGTGGATTAATACCTTCCCATCTCCCATTGTCATTACTTTGTCAAAAACAATCCCATCTTGTCGCATTTCCTTCTCTAGGTTCTCGATCGTTGTGTAAATCTTCAATTCTGCTACTAGGCACTTTTTGAACCACTCTTCATGATCAGGGACAACTTTCAATTTCAGAAATCTTTTATTCTTGACACAGCTTCTCCTTAAACCATCATCATCTTTGAGTTGGATTCCATCTGAGGCTTCAACCCTTGAAAGATTTAAAGCCCCCGGGAAGTTCCTTCTGTCCTGGCACTCTTGAATAAGGGTTAGACGCGGCTTGCCTCCTACGTCCGCAAGTTTTACCTCCAGATACGAACTTCCAACCTTAAAGCCATTCCACCTCCGGATTGCCTTTTCTGCCTCCCCCAAAGATTTATACCGCACAAACCCAAACCTGCTACTTGAAGCTCTCCTTCCTTTTGTCGGGATAAACACGTCCATTGTTGATCCAACTCTACTGAAGAGATTCCTTAGCCAGATTACATCTCTGTTTAAAGGGATGTTATCGACGAAGATACTGAAGAAGCTTTCCCTCAGAGTTTGGATAGAAATTTCCCTTTTCCCCCTTGGGATTTTCCTTTCTCTCCTCAACTCCATCTTGATCAAGACAGCCTGGATTGATATTGGGACAGGAACAAAGACCAAAAAAGGCAGGTCGGCCTAAGCAACCGGAGAAGACAGTCGCCGGAGAGGAAGACGACTACTCCGGTCACCAACAGAGGAGAGACAGGGATCTATCCTGCTGTTTTGCTAAATGGTTTTTTAAATTGTTGTGTTTATAGAAGAATCAATGATTTGGCAAACCACCTATGTCACTTGTATAAAGGAATCATCATGTAAAGAAATTATTCTAAAACCAGTTTATACATGACTAAAAAATATGACTAACCTTCTTCCCAACAGAAAGTGATAGCCATTTGTCAATCTGACCATGATTCCCAGACAAAAAGCTGCGACGGTAGAAATATCCAAGAAACCTTGGAAACTTACGAGCTAAAAAGTACAAAAGTTTTCTTCTTGATGTCCACGTTGACCAGGTAGCATGTCTTTCCTCTTTCGTAATGCTAGATTCATATGGATTCACAAAAGGAGCGAACATCGCAGCCCCTGAAGGTAAACGAAAATGTGTTAACCATTTAACAATATCTGGACAATGCCCGAATGGATATAACAAAAAACGGGATGGAAAGTCATGCACACGAAAAGTCATCATTCTAGTAGTTGTCGCTCAATTTTCTAAAATTGATGCAAACATTGTGCAGCCTCCATGTGGATTTGGAATGTCGGCTTATACAAAATTACTATATGCAGATATGTTTCATAACAAACAACCACATGCTTCTGATGGGAGATATGATTCACGGATAATCAGAAGGCCAAAGTTCTAAGTTTAAAATATATGATACAGCTCCAGGTGAACGCAAGTATAGACTGAAAGAAACTAGTACGCAGTCTATGACTCCTCGCTCAGTTACATAGAAATTCGAGATGGAAATAAAGTTCTCTGCACATTACTGTTCACAGAAATAGATCATGGTAAAACATAAAAAAGATGGCTAAAGTGCAGTTGTCCGATTATGTATGCTCTCCTATGAGTACCATTGTATGATGTGTGTATAACAGTATGGCAACGAAGAATAACAGCATACCAGCGACTCTATCAGGAAGGTGTCTCAAAGCAGCCCAAGTATGCATGCTGCCCCCTGAAACTCCTATCACCCAGAATTTTTCATTGACATTTAAAGCATTTGCTAACAGGGCTATGTCAAGGGCTGAAGACTCAAGGTTCCTGGAAGGATGAGGATCACTTTCTCCAAAACCAGGAAGATCATAGGAGATCAAACGGACGCCAAACTCTATTAAGATTGAACTCTTGATTCCAGGTATTCCTAGTACGATGCAACGCAAAAAACAAATTAGTCACACGCGTGGCAAACAAAACGTGAAACATAAACTTCACATCTTGCATCAATAGCTTTCTATGCGCATTTACCTGCCAGTCTAGAGGAAAGAAATGAATGTTGACTAAACAAAGTGAATCTAGCTCTACCAGCCGGCACACCCTGCTCCTGGTACGCCAAATGTCTACCATCAGGAAGCAACACGAGACTTGCAGTAGGAGGATGTATGTACACTTTCTTTGCTAATGCAGCATAATTATCGGCCCTATAACTTGCATTCAGCACTGCAATGAATATAAATGTATCATCCCTTCGACCAAATAAATTTAAAGAAAATTGATGAGAACCAGTCTACGTTCCTCGTAATTCTACCAATTGATATCAACATAAACTCCTCGGGAGAAGAAAAAAAAACTAAGATGAGAAGATTGAGAACCAGATGCAAAAAAAGTAGTTTCAAATACCATGCCGCAGAACCAAAAGGCCACTAAGGAAATCTATAAAGTGAATACACAACAATTGTACAAGAAAAACAAATACCCAACTGACATTAGATGGAGCCATATGACAGTTCAAATACTCCTATAAAGGAAGCCACCGTAGTAATTCTAATATCAAATGAAACTCTACCCACAAAATTCCACAATACTATGAACAGCTAGGCTATGAGAAGCTTCCCTTGCAGCACTAAAATATCACTTCAGGCAGAGCAATAAACTTTAACAACCCTAGATTCCTACTGAACTAAAGATTCGTATCATCAAAGTGCATGAACAGATAATCAGCAACAATTCAGTTAGGCCTCAGACCACAAATGTACCTGCAATTGTCAAAACAGACACAAGCAATATCACCAACCACGAATGACACGGATCCCGATCCTCTGGCAAATACTCATTCATAAACCTTAATCTCCTTCCAACCTTCTCCAAATGCGGACTCAGTTTCCTCACCACATACGAATCTTCAGTCACCAAACTCTGCTTCACTATATCCCTCACTCCCTTCACACATTCCACCGCCAACTCCCCCACCGCCTTCCCGAACTCCACCGCGTGACCCTTCCAGTCTCCTCCCCCACCCACCACACCACCACCACCACCAACCGCCGCCGCACCGTTTCCTCTTCTCACTCCCTCGTCCTCCTCGCCTTTCCAGAAACTCGGTTCATCCATTTTCACACAGCAACGAAAACCTTAACCAGATCCTCACATTTCTGTAGCAGCCGCCATTCGTGAAATTGAAGTCAACCTCAGTCCAAATCAAACAAACCACAACTCGATTGCGGAAATCGGTCCGAATTAAAAACGACTCCACGCAAACCGAGGCAACGAGATCTGCTGCGGCTGTGCGAGCGGACTGCAGTAACGAATAGGAATGCAGAGGAGCGGATGTTGACAGTGACAGGTGGATTACGGCATTGTTGTGGCTGTTGTTGCCATTAATGGCCGCTTTCAGCGATCTCAATTCTCAAGGCCTTTTTTTTCCTACTTGGAGAGAGAACAAACGACAACGTTTTGTATTTTATCGTCACAATTTTCTCGGTACGAATCGATGAATGGATGAGATTTGGCCACGTAGGCAGGAGCGATAAACAGTTGGTTTAGTAGGTCGTGGGATTTCGTGACGGTGTTACCTGTTATGGACGGTTGGTAATGCGATGATTTGACGGAATATGTAACGCCGTTCGTTTATAATAATTTATGGTAAGTTATCCTATCGATGGATGGAAGAATATTTTTTTATTTTATTGGATGTTACACAAATTTGAACATAAACTATGTTGTTTTCGAATAAGCAGCATTAAGCTGCGGTCTTCGGATCGTAATCCCCGCATTCGCCCCTTCCATCTCGGAACCAGATCGAGTGCAGTGCAGCGCAGCGGATTGCTGCAACTCGAAAACGACGCCGTTTGATCCTTTCCTCTATAATTGTCGCGTGACTCATTCTTACCAAATTCCTTCAACCGAAAGTCGCATGTACATCATTTCGGACGCAGCCGAACTAGACGTAGTGGGGACTGGACTCTTCTTTTTCAATGGAACTCGAATTTCAGCAAAACTCAAATAACGAAAACACAAAGCACGGCAAGTTGGGTTTCTAAGCAAACTAATCCAATTCCAAACTCAAATTTATCAATTGCACCAAATGAAACTCAAATAATCAGAATATCCCATTTTTAATAATTTCGGTTCCTTATGAACCGGTATTCCTCATTTTTTTTACAGGAACCGATTTTAGTAAAATTTACTGATGTAGCTCATTTGAGACATGGACCAATTGGAACAAAATTCAAGCCAATCGGGATTCGGGCATACAAGTCATATGTCGGTTTTGAGGGAAAAAAATGATGTGTACTATTCCTGAGAAACTGAGATTATTAAAAATGGAATAATCTAGTTATTTGAGTTTCAATTGGTGCAATTGGACAATTTGAGTTTGGAATTGGGTTAGTTTGGTTAGAAACCCGATCAAGTTCCACAGCTAAACAAACTACATGAGCATTCAAATCTCAACTCCTCCGATCAAACTCAGTCCGACAAACAACCAGACACAACAATGGATCTCAAATTCACTTATTGAAATCCTCCAATTTCAGAGCCTCTTGCCTCCGATGCCAAATTAGACCACTAACCTAATTTAACTTACTTTCTTGCTTTGTCGTGGAAGGAGAGGTTTTTGTCACAACTGTACTGAGACGACGCGAGCCTTATCGATTTGGATGTTTCCAGTCCAGTTCTGCCTGAGTCGTCGTTCTATCCTGATACATTCCGGCTTCCATTGTTCAGTTCGGTTGAAGGGATTTGGGAAGAATGGGTCACGTGACAATTATAAGGGATAAGATCAAACGGCGTCGTTTTCAGAGTTGCAACAATCCGCAGCGCTGCACTCGATCTGGTTCCCTTCCGTCTCCAATTTTCAACCGCATCGAGCGAAGACAATTTTCACCCGGATTCCGCTTCATCTGTTTCGTTTCGACATTTGACTGTTGATTTCCGCAGTTAGGAGCGACGGTCATTACCAATTCGGCCCTGGGGCTGGGAGTAGGTTTACAAGCTGCAGCTAAAATCGCCTCAATCAGGTTTTGATTGGTTTCTCTGTTTGTTACTATGTTTCGTCATTCTTCTTCACTATTTTTTTCTCTTTTTCACTGTTTCATGATGTTGTGAATTGCGCATTTCACTGCCTGTATTGATTGCCCAATTGACGATCTGTTTTGCTTCACTTTATTGGCATGTTTTTTGAATATGTTTCCTTTAGCTTCAATCCGCATATAGATGACTACATGCAATATTTATTAACAAAGATTTATTCCATACTACTGAAGTTTTGTGATTTGTGCACTGCTGCTTGCCTGTTTCTAAGTTTTGCTCATCTGTATCAGGCTTTTTGGCTAAACTTCTCAAGTGTTTGTATTCGGTCTTTGAATTGGGATTAGGTTGTAGCAAGGCCTGAAGTGTTTTTTGTGTGTGCATCGTGATGTTGATCTTGATCGTACTCCAATTTGCAAGTGCTAAAGTCTGCTTTTTAGTATATTTATCCAACATTATGATCTCAAATTATCCGTAGTGTTTTAACTCTTCTGTCATTGGTAACAGTACCGTGATGTTAACTTCACAACGGAACCTGGTGAGTGTTTTTTACGTACTAATTTTATTTTTGTAATGGAAACCGTCCAATGCTAAATCCCTGGAAACTAGTCTGCACTCTACGTGCTAATAGAAGAGTTGCTGGATTGAGGCGAATATTTATCGAGATTGTAGAGCTATCACTAGCTGTCTCATGATGCTTCTTAGAAAGGATGAACAACAATACAAAAAAATTTAGGAAGAAAACAATGGGATCTGTCATCTGTCTGTACAGGTTAATCGTCGGAGTGGCAAGTGTAGAATGCCTTTCTTTAGCCAACTAGTGCCTCAGCTGTGAAGTTCCATGCAGATCTCGTTACCAATGGGTGGAAATCATAAATGCAAATTAGATTTTTCATTTCATTAGTTCGGTTGAATGTGTTCCGGATTTGTATCTCAAGTCTAGTTTTTTATTCATTGTTGCTAGTAGGACAATGAAGCCTGTATGGTGCTAATAGATCGCTGATGTGTGCTGACTGATGCAGAATAAGATCTTATTTTTGTTGCCTTAATTGTCTACTAAAATTTTGGTAGATGTTTTCTTAGAGAGGTGGAATGGCGCCAAGATGGAAAGGAAAGGGCTTTGAAGCTAGAGCGTTGGCTGATCCAATGTCAAAGATCATACAACAGCTACAAAGTTTTCTATCCGAGTCCAAGACTTGCGGGTTACTCTCGGGTTGCAGTGTCCTTCTTGAAGTGCCAACAGACCGGATCGAAATTCTCAACCGTTCATGTTTTGGCCGACCTATCATAACTGTTGAAAAAGACAAGCAATGGTTTCAGTTGGGCATGGAGGAAGCTTTCTACTTATGTCATTCTTTGAATTGCCTTATAGTCAGAGACAGCAAAAATCGCTTAATGTCTGAAGACGAGCTATGGCAACACATGGTATCACTGAAATCTGACTTCCCCGTCTATTACAAGGCATATTCACACCTGAGGGCGAAAAATTGGGTGGTGAGACCAGGCTCACAGTATGGAGTAGACTTTGTCGCTTACAGACACCATCCGGCTCTAGTTCATTCTGAATATGCAGTGTTGGCTTTATCAGAAGGAGATAATGAATCAAATGAAAGATTACAAGTGTGGTCGGATATCCTATGTACAGTTAGACTATGCGGCAGTGTGGCAAAGACCTTGTTAGTTATTTATGTGAATAAGAATGGCCACGGTGCAAACCGTGCCGCCTGCTTAGACAGCTACACTGCAGAAGAACGCACCATCACCCGATGGAATCCTGAGCAATGTCGTGAAGGCCAACCTCAGCATTTAGCTGAAAATGGATCCACTTAATGTTCTGTTCCTTGTCAACTTACCTCACAAGTTTTCTTAGAAAAATTTTCTTCACTGCCATTTTTTGAAAATTTTGTTTTTATTGACACCGTTTTTCAAATTAATTGTTGTGCCCCTAGCGCTTTAACTAATCATATGTATTGCAATCAGTCAATGTTACATATATTATTTACAAAAAATACATCATTTTTTACTATTATTCTCATCTCAGATTTATAGAATCAGATCCCAAATCCATTTCCACAAAAGCAACACGATAGAGTGGACTGTGGACCACCAAAAGGGGAAAGAAACAAGCAACGCTAAACAATTCACACAAAAACACTAATTAGCAAAGTAAGTTAATCATACACATTACACCAAACCATTACAACAATGCATATGCTTAAAACTTTCACTAACGGATGCCAACAGAGGTGGTGATCTATTGGTTAATGTATCAGTCATGTATCCTTACACTATCGATTCGAATCTTAAATTCTACCGTTTTCATCCTGTCATGTTATGAGTTGAACATCATTAAAAAAAAAAAACTTTAATTCAAAGCAGCAGAATGGAAATATTTTTTATTTGATTTAATTTCCTCTATTTCATTTTGTTAAGGAGAAGAAGAAGTGAAGAAAACGATTCCCGGTGGGAGTTTTGACTCGTTAATTTCCTGACGGAGATCCGAGCTCTCTCCGCCGCTCGCCCCCGCTGTGATTTTCGTCGTCCGTTTGTCCGACGCAAATGGCTGATTTCTTCGACAAATTGCCGCCAATGGATCTGATGCGGTCCGAGAAGATGACTTTCGTTCAACTCATCATTCCCGTCGAGTCCGCGCACCGCGCCGTATCGTATCTCGGCGAGCTCGGTCTTGTGCAGTTTAAAGACGTAAGTCTGCTAAGCACTCTGAACTCAGATCTTTGTGTTGGTTCTCCCTAGGATTGGTTGGTTGTGACCTGGTTGGTGAATTGGAGCATTGTGGCAGTGGATCGGAGATGAGGATGAGAAATGAGTTTTTGAGTTGATTAAGTTTTGTTTTTTTATTGATTGGGCGTTGTTGCTTTGATGTGTGGTTCAGTGCATGGTTGAGTTTGAAAAGGTTGCTCGTATAGGATTTTTTAGTGTTGGATCTTTCAAGAGACAACTGGACTTCACAAAACATGTCATAAGCGTTGCATGGAGACAGTTTTCTTTTTGTTTCATAAAAATTCATCTTCAGTTATGTTGAGCTCAATTTAAGCGCACCCTTAAAATGAGAATGCCATGTCAGTGGATACTTATAATACTGATCAGAGTGGCAACGACCTCAGTTCACAGCGTGTAGAAGTAGCTTTATCTCGTATATTGTGTCTGTTTCATTTAGGATACGCTTTTTTTCGCTTGATAAAGCATTAAGGATGTAGTTTGAAATGCAGGTGATCATTGAAATATTGGACATAATGAGGATGACGGATTTTATGGTTATACAATATCCAGTCACAGTTGTTTTAAGTTATGACCAATACAGTCTATTTAATCAAATCAAATCTGCATATTTATTTGGTCATAAAAAAACAACAGATTGTATATATTACTGATCTTGCTTTTCTCTGTCTGGCAGTTAAATGATGACAAAAGTCCTTTTCAAAGAACTTTTGTTAATCAGGTATGACTATATTGTATTGAACTCTGATCAAAAAGGTTCTTACCAAGTAAACAAATGTTTTACATGGACTAGATGTTGCGTAGGTGAAGCGATGTGGTGAAATGTCAAGAAAACTGCGCTTTTTGAAAGAACAAATTAATAAAGCTGGTCTGGCTCCAGTACCTCTTCCTACAATGCGGCCAGATATAGAGTTAGAAGATTTGGAGGTTCGTAGAATTTATTTAAATCCTATTGCTATTCATGCACGCTGGATGTTCCTTGTCTGATAATGCTTCACTGAAAGCTTTATTTCCATTGAAATTGCCAGTCTTTTTATGGAAATATGGGGAATAATGGGAGAACTTGTTGACTTATCTTTTTATTTTCCTTTTATTACAACAGATTCAACTTGCTGAGCATGAGCACGAGTTAACAGAAATGAACTCTAACAGCGAGAAATTACAACAATCATACAACGAGCTACTAGAATTTAAATTGGTTCTTCAAAAGGTAAGTTTGGGTAACTTTTCAGTATTATTGTTAGACAGATAAACACCTGAAGCTTCTAAGCTGAATCCAATGTTTTGTGGATTATGTTGAACTAAAATTATCTGTTTTTCAAAGTGGACTTATTATATTTACTATGCATTGAATACAATGGATGTGTCAAATGTCTTCAGAAGCATGGTTTCTTATCTATTTCTTTCACTTCAATTGTGGTTGAGATTATTTTCAGGCAGGTGGGTTTCTTGTGTCAAGTAAGGGTCATACGGCTGTGGAGGAGAGAGAACTGGATGAAAACATATTTTCAAATCCTAACTACGTTGAGACAGCATCGTTGCTCGAGCAGGTGGTTGATCAATGTGCATAAATTGTTTCCAAAGATCACCTAATATTAGAATGGAAGTGTTGGGATAATGGGATTGTTTCTTACAGGATATGAGGCCTCAATCATCAAATCAGTCTGGTTTGAGATTTATTAGTGGGATTATTTGTAAATCTAAAGCCCTAAGATTTGAGAGGATGCTATTTCGGACAACAAGAGGCAACATGCTTTTTAATCAAGCACCAGCTGGCGAAACTATCATGGATCCCATAACGTCCGAAATGGTAATTGTTTATTTATTTTGATACAGTCGTTGTGGCGTCATCATACCCTTTCCATTATATCTTCTGAAAATTACTCCTATTTGGATGGGAATATGGGATAAATGTTGAATTGAATCATCCAGACTTATTACTTTTCCTGAGATTGAAATGTAATAGGAAGAAACATTTAATGTTCACGGATCATTTTCTATTTTTCCTACAACATTTGGTTAAAAAATTTCATCTCAGGAATTTGTTTGATATGCTTTGTAGAGTTATCAACTTTCAGCTGCTGACTAACATAAGTCCGACATGTACTTTTTTTTTTATTCATAAAACCCGTGAAGGTTCAAAAAGATACACTGAGGTCCGACATGTACTTAGATGGGATAATAAATCACTTTTTTCGCATATGGTGTTACGATTTATTCCTGACACATGTCGTGTATTCTTTATACTATACTTGTGATCAGCGTTCCTATATTCTTTGTTTCTGCAGGTCGAGAAAATAGTATTTGTAATTTTTTTCTCAGGCGAGCAGGCACGGTCGAAAATCATAAAGATTTGTGAAGCATTTGGTGCGAACTGTTATTCTGTTCCTGAGGATGTTACCAAACAGAGGCAGATAACTGGAGAAGTAAGTCTTGTCTGATAGAAATTGAGTCTGATGCAAAGCGGTTCTGTTTGATCTTTGATGGGTCATGGGAAAGAGGCAATAATGGTCTGCCTCTGAGCTCTGGCTCGTAATTTCTTTTCCTTCTATACTAGATTGTCAATGCTATATAACCCTGCTGATGACCGACTGGTCAACTCAAACCAGCTTCAGCAGTAGGGTAGTTGCTTAATTTTTTAAAATTTGTATCATGCAGGTGATATCGCGTCTCTCAGAGTTAGAAGCGACTTTGGATGCTGGTATCCGACATCGAAATAAAGCCCTTGCATCGATTGGTTCTCAGCTTACGAAATGGACTAATTTGGTAGGTTCAGCTTCTATCTAATCATTTTTATTGATTTAACTGTCATGCACATTGACTAAAAACCTTATCATATAAATGTTTGTTGATTCAGGTGAAAAGGGAGAAGGCTGTATACGATACACTGAATATGCTGAACTTTGATGTCACCAAAAAATGCCTTGTTGGTGAGGGGTGGTGCCCAGTACACGCAAAAGCCAAGGTAATCGGGCTTCTAACTGTTTTTTGTGGTCATCTGGGAGTTCAGATCCCTGTTATATAGATACTAAAGAATATAGTTGCAGTTGTAGTAAAAAATGAAGTCTTGTATTGTCTCCAGATTCAAGAGACACTTCAACACGCAACATTTGATAGTAATTCTCAAGTGGGCATAGTATATCATGTTATGGATGCTGTTGAGCAACCTCCAACCTATTTTAGAACCAACTGCTTCACAAAGGCATTCCAAGAAATTGTTGATGCCTACGGGTAAGTTAATGGCCAAGCTTGTTGTCTTCTGGTATTTGATTACCATTTCAATAAACATTGTAAGCTCCTCAATGAACCTTGTAAATGACTTTTGAGGACATTGGTCTACGAGAAAACCTATCATTTGTGTCACCAGTCTTCTGATTCATTCTTTTTTTTTGGGTTCAATTATGTTGAGTCTCTGGGCACTAAGTGCAAGCTATCACAGGATGTTTGGGCTTCATTATTATTGTTCATGTTGTGTTTGTTTCACTATTGACTGCTATTTAACTGTTTTGGAGGTTGGAAGTTCTACTTGATTGATGAAGAAATACTACTAAAAGTAATTTGCTAATTGATGCAAGATTTGTTCATCATTGCTAAAATGAACTTATAATAGATCATGACAGGAAAAAAATGGAACTACTACTTAATACAAAACCTACATCGAGTAAAGTTTATTGCTTGACTTTAAGATACAATAGAGTCGTTGGTTATGCCTAATTAATGCTTTATTTCTTCCTCAGTGTCGCAAATTATCAAGAAGCAAATCCTGCTGTTTATACCATAATCACTTTTCCATTTCTATTCGCTGTGATGTTTGGTGATTGGGGCCATGGATTATGCTTGCTGGTTGGAGCTATAGTCCTTATTGCTAGTGAAACCAAGCTTAGCTCTCAGGTATGTCAATATATAAAACATGCATATGAAGGGAACTCTAATGTCAATTCAAGGGATTTCACTCCCACATATTCCTTTTTCTATTAGCATCTTCCAAACTTCTGTTGTTATGCAGAAATTGGGGAGCTTTATGGAAATGCTATTTGGTGGACGCTATTGTCTCCTTTTGATGTCACTTTTCTCAATATATTGTGGCTTAATTTACAACGAGTTCTTCTCTGTGCCATTTCACATATTCGGTGGATCCGCATATAGATGTCGAGATGATACATGCAGGTGTACTGAAATTGCATTCTATTGTAGTAGTCTGTCATCAATATTCAGTTGTAAGATTGTTTGCTTGACATGCTTGCGAATTCGTCAGCGATGCTCGCACCAATGGCTTAATCAAGTTTAGCGATCCATATCCATTTGGTGTCGACCCCAGTTGGCGTGGAAGTCGTACGGAACTGCCTTTTCTGAACTCCCTTAAAATGAAGATGTCGGTTCTGATGGGTATAGTTCATATGAACTTAGGAATCATGATGAGCTATTTCAACGCTAGATTCTTTGGCAGCCAACTGGACATAAGGTATGCCTCTCCTTCACCAGACATACAGAGACTCGCCGCAATTACTTAGAGTGGGTTTAAGACTGATTTATTATGTCTTTGACCCCAGGTACCAGTTTGTGCCTCAGGTGATTTTTCTAAACAGTCTATTCGGATATCTTTCACTCCTCATCATCATCAAGTGGTGCACTGGTTCTAAAGCTGACCTCTACCATGTCATGATTTACATGTTTTTAAGTCCTACTGATGATCTTGGTGAAAACCAATTGTTCTGGGGCCAAAGACCACTCCAGGTATGTCAACGTTTCATCTGAATCATATTCTCGTCTTCTTTTTTGTCGTCAATGTGATGAACTGAACTATATGTTGGAGTAGTGCAGATTGTATTGTTACTGCTGGCTCTTGTTGCAGTTCCTTGGATGCTCTTTCCTAAACCTTTTATTTTGAAAAGGTTGCATGATGAGGTACGCTTATTGATAGGCATACTGTGTTGTTATCCATTTTTTGTGTTTTGGTACATGCCTAGGGATTCTGAGTACAGACATACAAATTCAATCAGTATTTTCTTGTCACAAAGTAAAATTAGTACAATTAATGATCACACGAATAGATTAATGGTTGGTCTATGGTCATTCAAGCTGTTAAGTTATCTAGCCTCAACTAATCAAGCTCTTCATAATGGAAGTGATAACAAGAGGCTGTAGTTCAGTTTACCAAAACATACCAATAAGCCAATTGCAGTTTTTTAATTATTAGGTTCTTATTATATTTTTCTTAGAGATTTCAAGGTCGTACATATGGAGTTCTTGTTTCTCAAGAGATGGATTTTGACATCGAACCTGATTCTCCACGTCTGCGGCACGAGGAGTTTAACTTCAGTGAAGTTTTTGTACATCAAATGATACATTCCATTGAGTTCGTCCTGGGTGCCGTTTCAAATACAGCATCATACCTAAGGCTTTGGGCTTTAAGGTATGCCATCGTTTCAAACAGCATTTAAAATACTTCATTCTAATACATATCAATCATGTAACTAATGTAGTTTGCTATTGTTGCAGCTTGGCTCACTCAGAATTATCGACTGTATTTTACGAAAAAGTCCTCATGCTAGCTTGGGGGTGAGTTCTCGACACAAAAAAACTCCTTTTTGACAGTGATGTTTCATAAACGGTTGTGTTGTGCACTATTGATCAACAGGTACAACAGCATCATTATTCGCCTGATAGGGCTTGCAGTCTTTACCTTTGCAACAACTTTCATTCTACTCATGATGGAGTCACTTAGTGCCTTTTTACATGCTCTACGTCTTCATTGGGTGGAGTACATGAACAAATTCTACCACGGCGAAGGCTACAAGTTCAGGCCATTTTCCTTTGCTGCACTAACTGATGACGAAGATTAGTCTCTGTTCATACAAATGTTATATACCAATATCTCTCCCCATGACAAGGAAGCTTCTTCACACACATGAAACTCCACCTAGGCACAGTTTTGGGAAAGACGAGACACAGTCTGGACATTTGGAGGCACCGCTCAGTCAATATAAGCTAGGAATGTAACATCATGGATCCAATTACTAGGGTTCCCTACTCTTGTTAATGTAAACAAGTTTCAGCTGTATCTATCTGCTGCCTCATTTTGGCTGCTTGTAACATTACCAGGAATGAGACTGGGTTAAAACTATACATACAAATGAAACTCATCCTGGGTAGACACTGGGCTCCTCGCAATAATAACTGCAAAGCACTGTTTTGCGGGCAACTAGCCTTCTAAGGGCATGTGCAGCGTTAGAAAAAATCCAGCCTTGCTGAAGTGAGGCCACTTTTTAAGTGATTTACATAACCACAGAAATCGAGAATCAATTATAGTGGACAGGAGAGGATTGAGAGTTGGCCTGGTGGAGGAGCTCTCGCTCGACACCAAGGGTGTGCGGGTTTCGAATCCTCACTAACTCTAACAGCTAACACACTAACCCATGTATCAAAAAAATAATTATAGTGGACATGATACCAAACAATGTCTGTACCAAAATCAGATTCACACAACTCCTAGATACATTGTTCCATCTCAACATCTTCTTCATTCAACAAAACACAATTTCAACATACTGCAAAACCGAATACGTATTCTGCCTGAATAAGAAAGGAAAATCTGTCACAGAGACATTGGGCCATGTAAATAAATCATTAGTCTGGCCTTAATATGCCTTCACACTACTATTAACAACTGGTACACAATGGCAAGCTCCAAATCCAAACGCTTCAATAAAGGCTAATATAAAAACATAGGTAAACTCTAAACATATTTCAACGAGTAGTTAGCATTAGCATTAGCATTAGCAATGACACTTTTTGCTCAATTGCTCCCTTCATCTGTTTTAATCATTGCAATGAGTGTTGCTAATGCACTTGAATATTCTCTCCTAGAATATGCATTATGTTGATCGAAAAGATAAGGTACATAACATGGAGGAGCGTTCAAATGAGGCACACTACAGTAAAGTGAGGCACGTGAGGCACGATCTCAACCACACATCTAATCCCCCGTGCTTTGTGGGTGCGCCACGTGTCCAAATAGTAAACTCACTACCAATAGTAAAAAGCAAACAGTAAATCTCACTACCACACCTTTAAATCTCAACCATTAAATCAATATCATCAATAGCCAAGATCATGCCTTACTGCCTCATTCTTATAACCTGCCTCAACCGAGTGCTCCCCACATAACATGAGGTCAACTTATGCCACGTATTGAGTGGGTTGTATTCAAAGCTTGTATACAGATGGGAAAAAAAAGTCTTATTAAAAATATGTTGTTATATAAGAAAAGAATAGGTCAAAAGAGTGCAATGCTACTTATGAGTAAAGACTGAGCATTTCCAGTCAAATAAAAGCTGAAATGTTCATTATCAAATTATGGAAGTAACTAAGCAAACTAATGAGATTTGGAAAACCGGCATATTTCTTAAACAAACCCCTCAAGCATCAGCAAATCTGCAAAATAGAGTGTAAAAGATGAGCAATGATTAACACTTGAGAGTCTATTTTAAGAATATAAAGAGTAATTTACCCTAGCTCAGAGAGCTTCAGATGAGATTCTTTGTAATCCTCAAAGAAAGCATCTTCATCCTAAAGCAGGAAAAGGAAATTTGTGTTAGCCGTGGGTTTAATTTGCAAACACTCGTAATTTATTGAAAACTGAAGCCTACTTCTGCATATTTCTCAACAAGAGGGCGGAATGCAGGGTCTGACAAAAGACAATCATCCGTGGGTAATCTTAGGAGGCCTTCCTTTTCTCCCTCGAGGAGTACCCTGTAATGACAAAAAGCATATCATCCTCAAATTACTATATAAAGATAAGAAAATCAAAAGTCATCGTCATGGTGCATGTATTTAGATGAGCATCAGTTATTCATGTTCAACAGTTCAAGTAGTTTTAACACATATAGAGGAGGTACAAGCCTATAGGCAACTACACGGGTCAACAACTTCACATATATTTACTAAGAAACTAACGACATTGAAAACCCAAGAAGAGAAGCAATATTTACTTGAAGTAGGAGTTATCAAAAATGAGGGGATTGGGAGTCCATGTGCCCTCAAAACCAGATCGATCTTTGTGGCACCTACCCTGAGAAAACATCGAAAAATCAACAACCACTTTAAGATTAAAAAAAAAACATATTAGGATGTCATGACTAATGGTTGAAGGATTCATCAACTAACCAGAGTGTGCCCTCCAGATAGAGCAACAATATCCTTGTCATTGAGTCCCATTTGCTCAACGAAGACCTTCCTCAGATGATCAGGACCTTGAACATATATAAAACCAAATATCAAATCAATGAGACAGTGGTCTTACGGAATGCTGAATATCAAAGCATATTAACTTTACTAACCCTTTGTAGCATCAGGAAGACGACCTTCATGTGGAGGCTCTGGTTTATCCTATTGTTCAAAGATCAACACAGGAATACAATAAGCATATATGACCTTGATCGGCATTAAGTAAATTATTCAGTACCTCATTGATTTATTCTCTTTTTTCTTGTCACTTATACAATCTACAGGATTAACCAAAGTTCTCCGGATATAGACAAACCTCTCTACCAGGGTGGAAAGGGATCTCAGGTCCTCCAGTGACCTCAACAGCAACAACTCCAGCAAGCTGTAAAGATATAATGAGCATACTCAGAAACTGACTACGCAATGGGGAAAAAACAAGATTTTGCAATTCAAGATGAGAGTAATAAGCAAAACTAATTACCTGATAGAAGTCAGCATACGATAAAATGGGGAATTGTTCCTTAATAGGTTCTAGAAGTTTCACAGCAATATCAAGACCATTATTAGCAGCATGCCCAAGCTCGGATACATGCTTAATCGTTCCAAATGGACCACCAGTTTTGGTCTTCTGGTCAAATGTACCAGCAGAGTGCCATCTGTACATGCCAACAAAACAAACTAACTCAAATATCAATCATCAAACTAATCCTTGAAAAATGACCAGTTCACTTAAAATACATACGCAATCCGAAGCATAAGAGGAGCGCAATGCTTCTCTGCAATGAGACCTCTAAGCTTCTTCCTGCACTTCTGTACTGCCTTTTGGTACTCCTGTGTCACGGTCGGGTACTTCTTCGTCATTTTTAGCCCAAATTCCTACGAATTCAACATCAAATCGGATCTCTTCAGCCAGAATTTTCCGATCATGACATAAAAACTCATCTCACAAATTACTTAACACAGATGTGAATAAGCAGAAAAAATCACACACTTAAAGCCAATAGATCGATATAGTCACAAAGTCTCATTGCTTTTAAAACAAAAAAATATACCAAAATTGGCGCATGAACCAACAGATCAAAATCCGATCAACTAAAAATCTACAAAGCTGAAAAAACACAGCAACGATCGGTAACAATATAAAAGCAGGCTGCGAACCTTGAACTGATCGCGTGACGAAAATCGTAGAGTGGCAGCGCACGGTGAACACAAGCTCTCTAGAGTGACGATTGTGATCGAATATAAGAGGGTTTGAGAGAAGATTTCTCCCTGAACCGATAGGAGCCGTTCGATCAAACGGATCGTGCAGTGCAGGATGATTTGAAGCACGGACGTTGTGGAATAGAGATATTAAGGCGAGGGCTGTTTTGTCTTTTAGATGGTTTTGAATCACTTAAGGGAAGTGTTCCACTGTTTCAGTATGAGGGAGCGGGTCAAGCGAGTTTATAAAATAAAAATGATTAAATGGAGTGAAAATGAGATTAACTGTGAGGTACAAAATAAAACTAAAATTGGTAAGCGGATAATAATTTATGTGAAGTCTGTTTAGCTTATTGAAATTCATTTCACGTTCACAATATCAATTATAAGAAATGACATTATGTTTGCAATAAAAAGGCTAAACAAGGGTTTGTCAAATAATGCATTAATTATAGCCTTGAACGGGTAAACTTTAGTTGGGACATAATCGGAGAATGGAGGTGGACAGGAATTCATTTACATCTTCATACATACAAGTTATTATCCTCCCAAATGCATGCAACCTGGGCCAAAGTTGTCAACTGTTATGTACTAGGTAGGATGATATGCTACTGTACTGCCAATAAAGGAATTCCGTGAATATGGAATTCTCTGAATACAATGTGTTTGGTCTAGGCAGGAAACCATATATGTATTCAAAATGCAGGTGAACACATGAATTTACAACAATTGAGAACTTGCCAACCAGGTGGAGCGTGCTAGAACACAGTATCGATAATAACAAAACGTGCAAGTAAAAAAGATGCACGGCAATACTATGAGCCGGGGACTAAAGGATCAAAGCTGTCTCTCCACTTCAAGGACATTATTAGACTTTTTTTTTTTTTAAAAAACCAAACAAGGACATTATTAGACAATGACCAGACAAACATAATATCTGTGCACCTATATGTATGTCTGTATTACCAACGCACACAATTATAGAAGTTGACATAAAAGCAATTAGTGTTTATCTTTTGGTCTGTGAGGTGTGCAGAAACTATATGCAGTAATAATAGTTGTTTCTTTCGAACAAAGAGTGACCATGTGCGAGGCAGTGGGCCAATATGGAGTCTTAGTCACAGCTTCTTTAGGGCCAGTCCAGTTATGAGCTTCCTGATCTGGAGCTGGAACCTGGCTTCTTCTAACATTGTAGCTTGCTGGGAGAAGCTAATGGTCCAGTTGACGCCATGAGCTGAAACTGTAGGTTAGGGGCCTTGAATGGATAAGCTGGGGCTGGTGGAATTGGAGATGAGAATCCTGATGATGCTGCTGCGTTAGAGAACCGAGAGGCTGGTCCTGGGGCATAAACGGCCTGGCCATGTGATTTCCATGATGAGTTTGGTAGCGCTGGTGAATGATGCAATGTGATGGTTTTTCCTGGTGCTCTCTTATCCTATTGGCAACAGAAAGTTACAGAACTTAGAAATCTAGGTTCACTGATAAACTTGATTGTAACCCAATGGTAAAAGTTAATATGAAAGGTTGATAAACTTGGTGAGACATGTTGTTAGCAATAGCATGTAGGATCTCTCATATGCGATATGACATGGATCTGCTCCGAGATAACTCAGTCTACAAAAACAATGTCAATGTAATGGTCTTGTATACTCAGTACTGTATTTACCTCATTGTTGGATAATGGAGGATATCCTCTGGTATCAGGTTGAAAGTCTTCAGATGTCACAGTTGGGCCCTTGAAAACCAAATCTGGTGTAGCTGAATTTAACACCTGTGGGACATTACAAACATAAGCAGAACGGAAAGCTGAATTTAACACCTGTGGGACATTACAAAATGCAGCCTCCTAATGTGGAAGAATGTAGCATGTTTTTTAATAGAAACTTGAAGAATTAAGGATGTCAGTTTTACCCATGATTTGTTTCTATTGAGAACAGCATGTGGACCAACATTGGATTGAGCAGGCACCAAGCCTGAGCCATCCTTTGTTGCATTGCCATGGGAAGGTGTAGAAATTCCCAAGCACAAATCAAGTTCATAATCACATCCTGCAAGTACATGTCACAAGTATGAAACCATCAGAAGATTGAAATCATCATCTACAGAAAAAAGGAGAACGATGTTCCATCATACCTGGGTTTCTAGCCATTGTGCTTAGCTCCTCTTCATACGTACTACGCTCAAAGTTGGTGAGAGCTTCCTTTCCATTACATCTGATAGCTGCCCTGTCATAAGCCCTATTACAACAATAAACTTGAAACATTAGTCCATTGTTAAAAGTGAATTACATGTGACTACAAAACCGTGGTACCAAAGAGGTTAAACTAATACCTTGCAGCTTCTATTTCAGTATCAAAGAGCCCTAGATATATATACCTGCACGCAGACAGTATCGTCATCTCCCATGTAAAAATTGCTTAAAAACAATATACATCATATTTTGACATGAACCGCTAGTTCCAAATAATGAATCTCAATATCTGTAAGAAACAGTCTTCTCACTTTCTCCCGAGCAGCTGACCCATTCGAGCCTCCCAGCGACCGCATTTGTGCAGTGTTACCCCTCTATATTTAGAACTCCCTCTTGAAAAGCCATTGCTTCGACGGCGAAGGATTTGCACAAATTCTTCCTTGCTCAGATTCTTCGTCTGCCAAAATAAGAAACATAGAAAACGAAACACATTTTAGCTAAAGTAAAATTTTGCAGATATCAGATCCCATACTGCAGTAGTCATAGACCATAGGTTAATATTGCTTACAAGTTACAAACACTAGCACAGAGCAAACCTGTTTCAGATCCTCCTCATAGTCACTGAAGCTAAAATTGATATCAGCATCTGTTCCTCGAAACTTGATGGCAGCTTGATCATAAGCTCTGCATTCGGCACGAAACTAAATGAGATTTATGCATTAACAAAGTTGGTACAGGTGATTTCATTCGAAAACGAAACAAATTCACCTAGCAGCAGCATGGGCGGTGTCGAATCCACCTGATCACCTCAAAGGAATACATAAGATTATAAGTTATAACACACTGTGAGTCTGTGACCAAAGATAACTGCAATAAATAGCTTTTAGTGTATAACATACCCAAATACACTTGTTTCCCACAATCCCTGCAACAATGGATGGGCAAAAATTAGGCTTGGGTAAAATAACAAACAACAACCAATCTACCATAACTGACCAATATGCGCAATGTACAGACAAACTCCCATAAATCACCATCAGTACCCCGATTTTAATAATCACAACCAATCACGAACTGAAACATGAAGCAGATAGGTTAAAAATTTAAACACATACCAGATATGCGACTCCCATCTCCCAGTCCTCCTGTAAAAGGTCACTCCCCTATACTGCGAGCTCTTCGACCTCGGTCCTCTCCTACTCTTCTTGGCCACCTGCTGCTGCAACTGCGGCTGTTGAACAATCATCACCTCAGGACTACTGCCATAGTTACAGGAGAGATCGATCCAGTTTCTCGATCCATGCCCTTGAACGACTCCATATACCTCATCCACTGCTTCACTCTCCATCATCGGAAACAGCTGCTTAGTCACAACATCAGTCCTGACATCGCCGTCGCCGATCGTTATGTCAAAGTAAGCAAACATATCAACAGCGCGATTCGAGCACGAGTCGTCATCAGCTTCAACCGCATTTACGACCGACGAGTTCGAGTTACCGGACTCGTCCATCTGCGTGCCGCTATCTCCAGCAAGCTTCTCATCCGTCAAGAAGAGCGAATCCCCGCTACGAGCCGTTTCAAACGAGCCAACGCTAAGGTTCAAGTCCAGCTCCATAACTCCTTCTCCTGACATCTTCTCCAACTCAGCTTTCCACTCTGCAAGCAGATTTCAAAGCTCCGTCACAACTCCGAAAAAAGAAATCAGTCAAAGCAAAAACCACAAACAATGTCGCTGCTATACGCAATCGACGATGTTTCGGAGCAAGAATCAAATGATCCGAGCATTAAATCGGTTCAAAAACTAGTACATAACCGAAATCGTACTAGACAACAGAATCCAAACACGCAGAAACTCAAGCGCGAATATCAGATGTACCGATTTTCTCTAAGCGTAAACAAAAATCAAATGGCCAAACGCCGCAAACAATCACTCTAGAACGTCTATCGACACGATCGAGAGAAAATCTATGCGTCGAAGTTCTTTGAAATATGACTTTCTGTACCTCTGCCAGAACAGCATTCGTCGTGCCGGAGAAGAGCTCACTGCCGACCATCGGATTCCATCCCGGTGAGAGATGCTAGAGATAGGACGTTTGACGGAAAATGTTGTTTTTTTCAGTATAAATAAGTAGTCTCACATCAGTATAATAAATAAAGTATTTTACTGTAGAACTGCTTTTCAAGTTAATTAAAATTCTCCCCATAAAAAAAATTAATTAATTAAAATTCTCATAAAAAAGAAAAAGTCGAAATCCCGAACAAACACACGGAGGGATATTATAGGCATTTCACACGAAGGGTATAAAAATTAATAATGTTATTTTCAATTTAGTCCTCAAGTTGTTAATAATCAGACTTAAAAAAATAATGATTAGACTTAAAAAACAGATTATGATCAGACTTAATGATAAGACTTAAAATAAAATGAATGATCAGACTTTAAATAAATGAATGATCAGACTTAAAAGCTTAATGATCATACTTAAAATAAAATGAATGATCACACTTAAAATACATAATGATCAGACTTAAAGGCTTAATGATCAGACTTAAAATAAAATGAATGATCAGACTTAAAATACATAATGATCAGACTTAAAGGCTTAATGATCAGACTTAAAATAAAATGAATGATCCAACTTAAAATACACAATGATCAGACTTAAAGGCTTAATGACCAGACTTAAAATAAAATGAATGATCACACTTAAAATAGATAATTATCAGACTTAAAGGCTTAATGATCAGACTTAAAATAAAATGAATGATCACACTTAAAATAGATAATTATCAGACTTAAAGGCTTAATGATCAGACTTAAAATAAAATGAATGATCACACTTAAAATAGATAATGATCAGACTTAAAATAAAATGAATGATCAGACTTAAAATAGATAATGATCAGACTGAAAGGCTTAATGATCAGACTTAAAATAAAATGAATGATCACACTTAAAATAGATAATGATCAGACTTAAAGGCTTAATGATCAGACTTAAAATAAAATGAATGATCACACTTAAAATAGATAATGATCAGACTTAAAGGCTTAATGATCAGACATAAAATAAAATGAATGATCGGACTTAAAATAGATAATGATCAGACTTAAAGGCTTAATGATCAGACTTAAAATAAAATGAATGATCACACTTAAAATAGATAATGATCAGACTTAAAGGCTCAATGATCAGACTTAAAATAAAATGAATGATCAACGGTCGGTCAACGCCGGTCAACGGCGGCGTCGGCAGCGTCTCTCCGCCGGTCACGGCGGCTCCGTCGTACGTATGGGCGGCGGTAGGAGAAGGTCCGGTGGCGGAAGAAATAGAACTGAACTTACCTTTATAAGTTAACATAAGTTTCAGTTAAGTTAATATAAGTTAAGATCATTTAAGATCAATCACTATAAGTTAAGATCAGTTAAGTTAAGTTAAATATAAGTCAAAGTGGACGGCCCCTAAGTAAATGTTGGTAAGAGCATCCCCATCACCCCATGTCATCATGATCAAAAAAATATATCATCCATCTCTCTTATCCATTTTATCTCTCATCTTATCATATCTCATGACTATTTTGATCAAGTGCACCCCACTCATGATCAAATAAAAAGTTCATCATCATTCCCTCTCATCACTACATAAATTATAGCTCATAAATATTAAGATTAATAAAAATATATCAAAGTGTACTCATTTTATAGAGCTCGAAAAATTATGAATATTGGTATTTATTTTGATTTTTTCCTGTGTAATTTAGAAGATATATTCGTTGCAAGATCAAAATAAAAACAGAACAGTTTCTTACACAGGACACGTGTCGCGTTGCGATTGGTTCACGGCTCATAATCAAATCCATTTTTTGATCATGGGATGATCAAAACTATGATAAAAAAAGATTATGATGGGAGTGCAAGTTTTTTTTAATCATCTCCCATGACACGTTTCTAGGATCAAAAAGATCATGGTGGGAGATGCTCTAAGGATAATCGCTAAGTGATCGAATCATTGCCTTGCAAAACGTTCAAACTCTGTCCAACCACATTTTGGAGAACATTTGTAGTATTTTTCAGAAAAATGGAAATATGCTTAATATAAAATTGTTTATGCTTTTCTTAGTTTCCAAAAAAGACAAATGATTATGAAATGAGAATTTTAACATATGAAAATTTTCAAAATTTCAAATTTCAGAAACGGGCAAAGGACCGTACGACATAATATTGGCCCGAGCCTTTATCAATCCCCTGCCCGAACCTGCCCGGATATTTTCCCCGGATAAAACGACGCCCTTTCTGGAGTCCGTTACGTGTTTTCCTGCAAAAGAAAGGAACGTGCTTTCGTCCCTCTCTCTCACATTTCTCTCACCACTAGTCAGTTACATTTCATTGTTCGTTAAGTTTTTCCATAGGTCAAAAACACCCCCACTTATTACCATTAATAACATTTCACTACCACCGTCAAAATTCGTACATAAATTTGTTTAATTTTGGAGTCACGAAATTGAATTAAAACGTGATGAAATGGGTATAGATGTTAAGGTGGTGGACTGGTGGACCATTTAAGCAAGTATATTAATTTAATCGGACTGCTTCATATGATTGCTACATTCCAACGAACAAGTGCTTGATTACACGATATACTATCTAATGGTGTTGTTTTTAGGTAAACATGATTCGGATTGACTGTCGAATTATTCTTGATTTGGTGCGATACTTAATGGGACATTCGATAATCGATCTAGTGAATTTCGAAGAAGTAAGAACTTGTTTAGATTATTGTAATGGGGTACGTATTGATGGAATCGTGAATGTGGGGTTGGATTTTAAATTAATATTTAGCGGTTTGCATTTTCTGTGGTTGCGTGGAAGCTCTAAGTTCATTTATCAAAAGTAAATTAGTGTTAATGATGTTGATTTCAACTTCAATCCCCATTAGATTAGTAATGGTTCAACTTTGTTGGATCGTTAACGGTAAGTCACAAAGTGCTTTTCCGTCAGATGGTCAGACAGCAGTGGAAATATAGTTATGCAGGAAAGTAAAAGACTGAAAGTAATTGCACATGAATTTATAGTGGAAACCTTATCACAACAATGACAGGGTAAAACCACTACCTTTCAGATTTCTCCGAAAGGATTTGCGAACCAGATTATTTCTTATTCAGATATGCTTGTAGGGTTTACAAACTAGGTCTCTTCTCTAGACACTATTTGATGACCGCTACTCAACCCGACTCTCAAATAATCTGATACGAACCTTGAACCTCAGTGCGTGCAATCCCAGCATTGTCGTTCTTCGAATGCAGGCGCTTGATTCCCCCAAAACTGCCGAACTCTTCGTAGGCAAACCCTAAAGCCTTATACAGGGTTTTAGCAGATATCGTAATCTGAACCCAGCGATTCGGCCCAATCCAACTTTACATATCCGATGGTTGATAACTGATTAGTAAAGATTCGGATCGTAATCTTTCCTAAATCAGTTCCTTCATATATTCGAACCTTCCAAAGCTGGTCTGCAGATAATTATACTGAATCATCTTTAATCAATTAAATCTTCTTTGGATCTTTCTTGATTTCCAAGTCTTCAGTCAATATCTCCAATCATATCTTCAAGATCTTCCAAATTGGGCGCACATAATCTTCGCGGATCTTTATCTTCGATCTTCACATGCCAACTCAGTCTTAGTTGCGTGATTCTTCAAAGCTGTGCGTTTGGTTCAATTTTAATCTTCTTGAACCACAAAACTCTGCGTTTAGTTTAATCAATGTTCAACGCTGCGTTTCCTCACATGAAACTTGCATCAGTACAGCTGTCATATGGATCGATTCTGCACACTTAGACTAAATGTCAGCTAAGTGTTTGTAATCATCAAAACCGAAGGGTTCCAACAAACTTCAATCCCCGTTGTACGAACAAGTTTGAGGGTTCAAATTCTTGAATTTCTTTTTTACTCAATCTTCTAAATTGGTTTTCCAATCCAGTCACTTTTCTTAAGACGTTGTTGTCAACGACGTCTTAGATTTAAACCGTTCATGCCAACATCATCTTAGGACTGTGTCCCTTAACGATAGCGCCAGCAGACTTGGGCACTGAAATTGCTTCAACGGCAACGTCAACGATAGCTCCATGAATCCGAAGGCTTCCATGACTCAGTCTCCTTCTCTTCTTCGGTCGACTTCAGCAACTTCCTCGAGTAACATAGACACATTTTCCCCTCGCTAACTGGTGTTGCAGCAAGTGCTTCAATTGGACGTGGGGATCAACACTCTTAGCTAATTGTTCTTTTATGTCCTCACTATTCATGATTACATGGACATTGCTGTCACTACACGGATTTCGCCCCAAAAATAATAAGATTATCCAGCCTCAAGGTAAAATAAAATAAAATATTATCATCGTATCGGCCGCATCCTCTCTCCACTTTTCATTAAACCTGAAATTCAGATTGAGTCCAATTTAGGGAGTACAGACGTGGTGGCCGGAAATCAAGGTAATTGACATTGATTTCCGGCCAGAGTTCGAGATTACGAGGTGTACCGCCTACCGGAACCTACGAAGGTTATCCTCAATATTAGCGTTGTTCTTAACGATGTTGATTGGAGCGGCTAAATCTAAAACAACAGAGTTTAGAAAAAGTGAGCAAATTGGGAGCATAGAAAAGGAACTCATATTTGGATTTTGGTTATATTGAAGATTTTCTCAAAAAATAAGGTCTTTCTATAAATTGAATTAGACAACGGCAACATTTTCTACAAATCAGATTAATATCAATCAAAACGATGCGAGAGTCGAGCTAGTGTCCCGGGGTAGTGGTCTGCGGTGTTGGGAGGGTGTGGCCGCAGGTTGTGAGGCCTTGGGTGTTTGGCTGGGCGTGTGGGGGCGTTGATGCTGGTTGGGTTTCTTTGGGGATCTTGGTGCGTATTGTTTTGTTGGTGGACTTTGAAGCCACAGCCTTGACCTGGAGGCTATTGGTGCGTTACCGGTGACTGTTTTGACATTATGTATATGTTTTTTTTTTCCAATTTTTTTCTTGTGTTTCTTGTTTTTTAGTTTACTTTGTAGTTGTAGTTTTAGAGTTAGTGTTAGTTTTAGGTGGCTGCACTTGTTGCATTTATTGTTGTCCTGGCTTCGTTGGTCTAGTCTCTTCTCTCGGCTTAAAGCGAAGTGGAACTTCTCACTGCTCCCGGCTAGTTAACTTGTCCTAGCTTCGAAGTCCTCTTTGTTGCCTTTTACGGAATTCAGAAGGCGTGCTACCATTGGCAGGATGCCATTTTATACGCTCACTTGTGCAGCTTTGTCCGGTGATTCAGTGGAAATTGGCCAGCGCTTCATCGTCGAATCGGAGTTGACTGACGCGTCACTTCTTCAGTTTGGCTATTTTGGCATGCCTTGGTCTCTGGAGCGTAAAGATGACTAAGCAGTAGATAGTGTGATTAACTGTGATTGGATTACTTTTTTTGTTTAAATGCTCTGTTCCAGCACTAATTGATCGTCTGTTACTGTTATTGTTTTCTTTTCATTTAGGTTATTGTATGCTATTTTCGTCTATAAAAAAATAGTGAATAATTAATTTCCATATGTACAAAAAAAAAATAGAGGGCTATTTACCAAATCTTATACTAAAGGGCTATTTTGCAATTAACAAAAAATAAGTCCAAAGCGTCTTCCTCGTCTGCTGTCGAACGAACGCAACCGAAGCTCTCGATCGGGGACTCTGGTCGGAGAAAATGGCGTTCCGAACAATCACGAAGAAATTACTCAGTCAAAGAGGAAGCTTAAAGCCATCTTTTTGTTCGTTATCTTGTTCGTTCTCGCAGATTCACTCCAAGTATGAGCTGTTCATTCCCATCATTTTGATTTCTGGTAGACTCGATTTACGGAACCATACTGTTGTATCTGCTCACAAAATTAACATGTCTGATTTTATAGGTCTAATTTCGGTATCGCGTTTGATATTGATGGAGTTTTACTGCTTGGCAACACTCCCATTGGTGGATCTCCTCGGGCTCTCAGAAGGCTTTATGAAGATGATGGTGTAGATGTGCTCGTGATTTTGATTTTATTTTTATATTAGGTCATTTTATTTATCTAAGAGCTGCACCAAAGGAATATGTGACTAATTGCATTATTAACATTGGCAGGTGCTTTGAAGGTTCCATATGTTTTTTTGACGAATGGTTAGTGTCGTGTTGTTTACTTACTTAGTAATATGCTAGCTGTTGTGACTCTATATATCATATTTTTGCTCAATACGGATGGACTTGGATTTGAGCAGGAGGTGGTGTTACTGAATCTAAAAGAGCCAGCGATTTGAGTAGCCTTTTAGGAGTTGATATATTGCCATCACAGGTATTCTCGATTTCTCGCTTGAGTAATCGTCAGTTCAGTTGTGGGTTTAGTAAAGGAAGAGGAGTATTCATTCCTTCATCTGACTGGACTACAAGGAAGCTTTCACAAAACAAAACAAAACAAAAAACTCTTTATTGTGTTTTTCATTGCTGTAACCGGTGGATTTTTGATGATGGTTGTATATTTGAATTCAGGTTATACAGGGTCATACACCTTTCAAGAAACTAGCTAATAGGTATGGAATGTACGGTTTTACAGCTTCGCTTATACCTAGCAGTTGTATTCCTCATTTGGAGTAAATGTGCTGTAACCCGAAATGTGCATACCGATATTTATAAATTACAGTTACGTGATTTATTTTCCTTACGGTATGAGAATGATCTTGTAGTCGACACTGGTTTATAAATAATTAATTTTTCCTCAGATTCGAGAATGATCTTGTTGTTGCTGCTGGTAAAGGTGAACCTGCTGAGGTGATGTATGAGTATGGATTCAAGTAAGTCCTGTGTTGTATTATTCTGCTCATGATTGACTTTCTTATCAAAATGTCATGAATTTCCAGTTTTATTGTGTCTGTATGCTTACAAATTTTTATTTAGCAGAAACGTTGTATCGATAGATGAATATGCATCATGCTTTGACAATATTGATCCTCTCGCTCCATATAAAATATGGGGAGTTCGGGATGCTCACCAGAAAGCCACTTCCAAAAAGATTTCTCACAAAACTGATATTACGTCTCAAAGGGTGAAAGCAACATTTATTGTCAGTGATCCTGTTGACTGGAGCAGGGACATTCAGGTTCTTCCTAACTCAGGCTGTCCTCTGTTCTTCAATCTGCTTTTCCTAAGAATCAACTATTTTAAAATAAAAAACAACAACATCCTAACACTGCAAGTTATTTTTCGAGAGCTCCAAGTTTCTATTCATATTGGACCATCCCAGATACCTGTTTTGTTTTTGTTCTATTATTTCTGCTCTATTATTTCCAAGTCTTGGTATTCCACAACCCTTCATTATTTGTTTGTTAAGCTTTAGGTTCTCTGTGATATTTTACGTACCGGTGGGCTTCCAGGACGGGTAGTGGCAAACCAACCACCTCTATATTTTGCAAATGACGATCTTGAATACCAGGTTAGATGTGATGCCCTTGACAGAAGATATGTAGTTCGTCACTGGATTATCTCTAAATTAAACACAGTATTATACTGACAAAGTGCAACCGGGGGAGTAGGCTGCTTTTCCTTCGGAACGTCTTGGTATGGGAGCCTTCAGAATTGCTTTAGAGTCCATTTACAATAGGTAAGAATTCAGAGTTCGCTGTTACAAATTTCTGTGGACTACTTTTTGTCTGTTACAATGGGACGGTAAGGAGAAGGTTTATACTTTATAGTAAGTCGTTTTAGTGGATTGTATAACTCCGTCAACCTGTATGTGCAGAATACATCCAGTTGGTTTAGAATATACTTCTTATGGGAAGCCAAATCCATTTGTGTTTCAAAATGCCGAGTCTGTGTTGAGGAAACTTTTGCTACTATATGTTGCGACTGATGCAGAAGCACATCAATTCAAGAAACTGTATATGATAGGTGATAATCCGTCAGTTGATATCAACGGTGCAAGGAAGGTTTGAAGCTTATATTAAACCAGTCACATATTTTTAGTTTATCATATATTTTTATGATCTGAGGCATGTCATCTTATGTATATATTTCAGGCAGGACATCCCTGGTTTTCCATTTTGACTAGGACAGGGGTTTTTAAAGGGAAAGATAATCATCCTCAATATCCCGCTGACCTGGTACTTTCTACTGTGCTCATGGTCATTTACTCAGTGTTTTTCATTAATTCAGATTCCAAATTATGTTTTGCATGGAAGAATCTTTAGTTTGAGACGAACGAGAGATATTCATAGGTGCCGGTTGTCAAAGCATGAAAGATTATACCATCTAGTTAAAACTTGAGAAAATTAACAGAAACACGTACACTGCTACTTGCTTCATGCCTCCTACTTAGTATGGAATAAAAGACGCAATGGTGAAGGAAACAAGAACTGCAGACAGTTATTTCTGAGTGGTGTATGAAATGTAGACACAGTCATGCATACATTAATATTTGACCCAAGTTGTTATAACTATGTGGAGATCACAACTAATGTCCAGATTAATATGCCACCGAGAGTTGGAAGCTTGGAACTAATAGACCTAGGCAACGACTTCACTGTTAGGGAATCTTAAATAACTTGTATTCCTGTCGTAAACACCAATGAAAGCATTTTTCACTGTGTTACTTTTATGCACCATCCGCATACGGCATATCCTCACGCTTCTTAGAAATCCTATTTGCCGAGGTTTTACTCGAGCAATTTCTAAGCTTCATGTTCGTATGATATTATTATTTACAGGTAGTTGACACCGTGGAAGAGGCTGTGGATTACATCTTACGCAAAGAGGCCAACTCATGAAGCTCAGTAACCCTCCCATTATTATTTAAAAAACTGATGACCGGAGGTGTTCAGTCGACACAATCAGTCTGCTTTGTATCCAGCTTTGCTGAGGCAGTTGATTTCAAGAGGGCAACGTACCGCAAGTGGAACAGAAATAAGGGTATCGATCCGGGCCTAAGGATCTTTTGTTAAATTGTCAAACTCCTTAACCATCATACCACTCGTCATGATAAAACCTAACATTATTTGTCCATGTGTGAAATTGGATGTGGCATATTTTGAAACGGAGGGTTTTCTTTGTTTCTGAAATCAGTCGTAATAGTATTTCCGTAAACTGTTTGGAAACTATTTATTGGTTACTCACATTCACATCTAGATACAGAGGAGAGTGCATTTTATTAAATATTTTTCATTTGCTACTTTGTGAATTTATAAAATTTTATATCAATGTGTCACGTGTTCTCTTGGGGTAGAATCTAATTATTTCGTTGTTTGTTGCCATTTTTTTAGATTTTCGATTTGAGACGTTCCAATAGGAATATAGGATACTCCAACAGCACTTTTTTCACTTGATAAACTGATTACATTTTTTGTCAACATATTACAAATATATAAAACAAGTTAAATGTAGTTTTCAGAAAAAAATCAAGTATAAGATCAAAATGAAGGCAAACAAAAAAAACATCATTCTAAATATAAAAAGTTTTAAATTGTAAATTTTAAGTATTTCTTTAATGGTATTATGTATTATTTTTTTTTCATTTTTCATCAATTAAGTTAAATGAAATTTGGTGTCCCATATTCCATTTATGGAAATGGGATTTGGGATTAAACTTAAAATATACTCCGTAATTGATAAGCACGAATTAAAAAATCAAAAAGGAAAAATTCAGAGTGTTGAACAATTTCGCGACGGTGACGAGCAGCAATGGGATGCTTCTCCGGAAAACCGAGCAAGCCGAAGCACAGAAATGCGACGAGCGACCACATCAACAACAACGCATGCGCCCAAATCGAGCGCAGAAACGACGATCAGATTCAAAGTCATCGTTCAGGTAACTCTCTGTTTTTACGCTTCGAAATTCAGTGGACGCGGTAATCAGAGGTGAAATGTGATTTGAAGAGGACTACGGCTTCCGTTGCACTATTACTGAGACGGTGTGTCGCGGTGTCGCTTATGCGATGTTTAGGGTTTTTTTTTTGAACGATTGTGTCCGCGATCGTCTTTTATTGCGGCTTGTCGTAGAAAATTGAGAAATGCCATTTCTGTTTACGTAAATGTCTTGGCTATGAATTTTTATTTCAAGTTTGTGTTTCACAAAGGCGTGTGCTTTCAGTAAAGATGTGAATTGGTTGATAAAGAAGGTTAGGAATTTCAACCGTTCAGGGGAAAAATGATTTCATTTTTGGTGTTGAAACCCCAAAACAAAGACTGCACTGCTCATTATTAGGGACAAGAGGGTCTGCTATATTCTGATGGTGACATGGTGTTAATTAGCAACTGGACTAGGGGCTGAAAATGATGGATTTGCATGCCATTTATTGTTCTCTTTCTAATTTCTATTACTATTATTTTTGTGTGGATCACATGGGCTTGATTGCTTAACTTTATTTTGTGGTTTGTCTGAAGATCCATCCCACAATGTGAAGAATGATGATGTGTCTGATAATATGGAGAGTGATATAATGAACTCATCGGCCCATAAATTTACACTTCAAGAAGTTGCAGCTGCAACTGATAATTTTAATCCAGAGAGTTACTTGGGCAGGGGCGGATTCGGAAAAGTTTATAAGGGATACTTTGTCAGGGTGAATCAGGTTTGTTTCATTTATATCTGGTATTAATTGAATGTGCAGTTCAAATGTTCAATGCAATTCAACAAGCTTTCGACTGTCTGTTAACCAAACCAGACATCAGAAACCTTTTTACAAAAAAATTATTTTTTAATCTTTGAATGGATTTAATTTCTCTTTACAGCTTTTTGAAAACTTTTGCTGTCCGTTTATCTCCAAAGACCCGGCATTTTTATTGATTTGCAGGAAGTAGCTATCAAGCAACTTGATCGTGATGGAATGCAAGGGGCTAGGGAGTTTGTCGCTGAAGTGGTGACATTAAGTTCCGCTGATCATCCAAATCTTGTTAAATTGATCGGGTTTTGTGTTGCTCAAGATCAGAGACTATTGATATACGAATACATGCATCTAGGATCTTTGGATCACCATTTGTTTGGTAAATAATCTCCCTGTTACTTGCACCTGATTTCATTCTTGTAATGTTTAAGCTTTTGTTGTTTAACTCGTGTCACATCCGATTGCCATGACTCTGGAATTTAATATTGACTTTTCCTGCCTCATGTCCTCATCACCATGCAGATCTTACACCTGATAGGGCAACACTTGATTGGGACACAAGAATTAGAATAGCTGCAGGTGCAGCCAAAGGCTTAGAGTACTTACATGAAAAGATGAACCCCCCTACTATATATCGAGATTTGAAATGCTCAAACATTCTGTTGGGAGAAGGGTACCATCCCAAATTATCTGATTTTGGCTTGGCTAGAGTGGGACCTTCGGGTGACAATACCCATGTTTCTACTAGAGTGATGGGCACTTACGGATATTGTGCACCTGAGTATGCCATGACTGGACAGCTGACGTTTAAATCGGACATTTACAGCTTCGGAGTGGTTCTCTTGGAGCTGCTCACTGGCAGGAAGGCGCTTGACACCACAAAACCTCACAAGGAGCAAAGCTTAGTTGCATGGGTAAATCACTGCTATTCTTGGTCATTATTGAATTATCATTCTTCTGCATTTTACTGAATCACATGGTTAAATAGTGCATCTGCCTGTTAATTTTGGTTTAGTCTTCTTTGTATAACGTCCTTTGTCATGGTTCAATAGCTCGACCTGAGGTTGTATGAACCTTTTTATTAATAATTTATTTAACAAAGGGATATGAAAGTGCATATTTACAAGATCATATGGATTTAGAAAAGTTCACGCTTAATCTTTTAAGAGGGGAAAAACTGTTCAAATGACCTGATAGTTGTTGATGCAAATCTAAAAGCCTCTCATGATCCATTTATGTATGCTACCTTCAACTGCTTGATTTCTAAGCATGACTTGATTGCCGGTCCTTGTTGTGCCAGTTCTCTTTGAATGCAAATCCATATGATCATTTGTAATGTGCATTTAATTTGTTGTTTGCTTACACACTAACAACGTTCATGTTTCTTGTTTAGCCAAAAATTTAGTCTCGCACCTGTTTTGCTTGGGTAGCCTTTTTTTCCACTTGTCTTTTCTTTTCCCTCTCACTCATCTCTGGTGTGATTGACTAGGAGACACAATGTCACATGCAGTGATGCAAGCTGTATATTATCTGACACATTTGGTTCAAAATGATTTTCTAGGTACGTCCCTTGTTCAAAGACAGAAAAAACTTCAGTATGATGGCCGACCCGCTGCTTCAAGGGCAATATCCCAGAAGGCCATTTTTCCAACTTCTTGCCATCGCTGCAATGTGCATCCATGAGCTACCTACCAGTCGTCCAGCCATTGGGGAAGTGGTCATGGCTCTAGAATCTCTTACAAAGCCAGAGCACGACCTGATAGCTTTATCTCCCTGATGCTCCTCTTCCAGATGAGGCTAGTAGACCCAGAGGCATGTCTATGAGCATAATGAACATAAGATCACATTACCTATACAGTTTTCGTCGACCCCTTCGCGATGCCTCCCAGTGTACATGTGAGCCAACTTTTCAAATGCCTACTTGAGTTTCTCTTCTTTAGAACTTTAAACGTGAACAGCTGGACGATGGCAGATCACAGATGCATTTTCATATGATTCTCTGGCTAGATTTTTATTCCTCCAATTTATCATTCTGCAAAATAACAATCCCAACAGACCTGGTAATTGGTATGGCATTACAGAGATTCAGACGCCAAAAGTGCTTGTTATAATGCTTTTGCTACTAAAGGACAGAAGGCTTTACCTGATCACTGCTTAGTTTAATTTAGGAACATTTAGATTCATCACTAGACTGTTTCTATACATGCTCTGCTCTTTTTTTTGCTCTGGTTTTTTTTTTATGGTGGGTTTTTACTTTTTACATCTCATACAATCCAATTCATATATTTCAATTATCGCACAACTACATCTCCACCTACACGATGGAGGAATAACACTCCTACACAACAAAAGTGAAGAGAAATATGTTAATCGAGGGAGTCGAATTCTTGACAATTTATCAATGATCAAACCAAAGCCTTTATCGCATACATGCTCTCCTTCATATCAAGGAAATTTTCGATTACTCAGGTGATATGTGGTTATTATTACCGACAATTTTTTTTCATTATGCTCTTGTTTTACCTAAAATAATAAATTATAATGCTAACAAATAGAGAGGAAAAGAAGGTGGGCTACGTAGTACAAATGGGTTTTTATAAGCCTTTGTGTTCATCAGGCCAATAAAGTTTGTTACAAAACATTCCAAAGGTGCAGTTGACTTTTGGCCCAGCCATTAATTGTCAGCTTAATGTGTCTATAATGGTTTGTTAAGCCACTAGATCAACTTTTTATCTCCAAAAAGGTCATACTTTTTTTTGCACCTTTTTTCATGTAAAGTGGACTCCTGCCCAAAACCAAGAGCCGTCCACTCATCGAACTCTAACTAGGGGTGATCGTGGGACGGGTTAGGACGGGTTAGGTTCGTCCTTAACCCGACCTGAAATGACGACCGGGTCATTTAGGTCAATCCGAATCCGACACTAAATATTGACCGGGTCGCATTTGATAACCCGAACCCGTCGTAACGATAGACTTATAACATATCAAGTAGCTAAAAACTTAAAACAAATAATCTTCGAAAAAATGAAAGTGAGCTTAAATATGTTAACCGCCCAATATTGAAACAAAATTCAAGACAAAACGATAGACTTTTGTATTGAAGTTAAATTATTTTATTCTATATTAATATAGTTATAAGACCGGGTCACCCGAGGAGCAACCCGAACCCGACTTACTTAGTACCGGGTCGGGTTCAAATTCGTCCAAAATATCGACCGGATCGGGACGGGTCATGCTCACCCCTAACTCTAACAGACATCATATCAAAATTTGATCAATCCCTCTTTATTTTTTCCACACAAAAAAGCGATAAAAAAGCCTCATTATCTTATCGTGGATTAAAAGCAACATACGCCCTTTAATATAATCAATCTCAACCATTAATATCGCATTCTCCTCCCGCCACGTGGCACATAATCGCAACACTATATATATATATGCACTAATTAATCTAACGCATGCGGAAGTTCTCAACAAAGGAATCTCTTTGAGCCGGACCCGATGGCGTCGGTCTGCTCGAAGAAGGTCATAAACGACGTCGTGGTGCATGATCCTGTTGTCCTGAACCGATACGTGAATCTGCAGAAGTGGGCTGACTCGGATGCCGAGTTTGTGAAGAGAGTCACAAACGGTGTGCACAACTTGCCGCATCCGACGGTGGTGGACAGCGTGTCGTGCAGGCAGATGTATTTGAGAAGCTACACGTTTTCTAAGAAAAAGGAGACCGTGCCGGAGAAGACGAAGAAGTATTTGACCAAAGTCAAGGAACAAGTCGTGGTGTACACTAAAAAGATAAAAAGGTTCGATCAGGAGGGAGAGAATAAGGAGAAGGAAAATAAGAAGAAGAAGAAGAGGAGGTCGTCGTCGGCTTTGGCAGCTTTGTCAACGTTTAAATACTTTACGAGGAGGCTGGTGGCGGAGAATAAGATGAAGAAGGGGAAGAGGAGAGCGACCGGGAAATCCGGTGGTGGTGGATTCTGTATGCGGAGGTTGGTGTGCGTGAGGAGGGTTAAGGAGGTGTCATGCGGGGTCTTGTTGTCTTTGTTTAGGAAGCTGTTGTATTGCACAACATAATTTGTTGCCATCGAACGAAGTTTTTGTTCTATTGGTTTTCTCTCATTAGGTTGTATGTCTAATAAGAAGAGCCCTCAAACAAAAATTTCGTATTATATTTATATTTTGCTAGTTTGACACGTGTCAAATGAACATTCAAAGATACATCTTGATCCAAATATCAAATTTGAATTTTCATATTCTCGAATTATAAGGGAGTTTGTAATCTAGCGGTCCCCTTTATAATAAAATTATCATATGACTGTTTTAAATCTAATTAACACTATTAAATTATAAGATTACTTGGTTTAATTTACATGAAACTTTTTTTTTTGGCTGACATGGGACGAGAAGCAAATACACATTAGGGTGTCACTTTGTTTTTGCTTTCTTCCGGTTGACGTGTGTTTAAGGAAGCTATAATGAAGAAAGAATCTTTAATTACACGCAAAATTGAGACCATATTCATTGTGGAATTGATCATTTTCTTTTGGCTCTCTCACAATATAGGCAACTGCTGCTACACCTCTGGACAGGTGGCGGATCCAGGGGTGTCCTGGGGGGTCCTGGGACCCCTCTCAAATTTCAGTGTACAATTTTTTGAAAAAATAAGGTACTTCTAAATTGTCCAAATCATGTTTCAAATCGTCTTCTTTTGCTATTCCTTTTCGTTCAGATTAGTGCCCGATGTCTTCTTGCTTCGATTGAGAATCATTGTTCTATATACCATTACCAATGATGGGGGTCTGCGTAACCCATTTAGGGTTTTCTACCGGAGAAGATGATGAATAGTATTTGTACTTTTAAAAAATTTCAATTTAACCCTTAAAGTTTGGAACTTACTATTAAATGTTTGTAGTTTAAAAGATATTACAATTTGATCCAGCAAAATTAAACTTTAGTACAATTGAACCTAAACTCTATATTATACAGAAAAAATGCAATAATATATTAAGAAAATTTTAGACAGAAAAATACTCAAATTCTCATTGTTTTAATACATAATATATTTCAATAAAATTTTAGAATACATGAATTACCATCATAAAAAATTCTTCATATTTGTATACATATTTGGAACTCCCTTCCCAAAGCTTCTGGATCCGCCACTGCCTGTGGAGGATGGAGCTCTCTAAAGTTAAAAGGCATACGCATGATCATAATGATAAATCATGTTCACGCTTGAAATATATGGTTGCCTTATGATCACCAATATGATTGACACAATTAAGAAGATAGCTTTTATTTATTGATTGTTTTTTTTTTCTAAACCATAGCCCGTTACGGTCTCAATCTAACCTCATAAGCATTTTTTTGCTCAGTGACGTACGCCTTTTTTTTGATATTGGTCTGTTGACATGCCTTGACCGTAGCAAATATCAACATATAGTTTTCATGAGCTGTTTTTATGTGTGTATGCTCAACTCCAATGCTGCTGCTGAACTGATTGGCCACACAACTTAATTAGAGCAGCTTGAACTCATTATATTTTGCCAGCATAAAAAAAGGAACTGAACAGGTCTGACAGCCTGTGATTAATCAGTTTACCAGATGTAACTAAACTGTCTCTTCACTTCATGTTTGCTTCAACTTGTTGTTGTTTTAACTTTTATATATGTAAAAGTTTGTATTTACTGTTGACAGACACGCTATACTATTAGTCCTTCGCCCAGCTAGCTGGTCTCTTTAAAACACAAAACTCATTGTGCTGTCTTTATAGCTTATCTTCTTCATCCAGCTACCTACACCAATATAATACAAAAATGCTGCATGCATATGTATACATCTAATGTATTACAACAACCTCTCTCTCAAAAATAATAATAATAATAATAATAATAATGTATTACAACAACCATATTATTAAAGTATATAGCTATGTGTGTAATACTTCAATTTTTTCCCACACATTCATCGATCAGAAATTTATGCATACTCGACAATCTTGTTATCAATATGTCATGATTTTTAACACATAGTTTTATATCGCATAGAAATTAGAAGAAGTGCAACAGCTAAGGGCCCGTCCACTTTGACTGATATTAACTTAACTGAAACTTATCTTAACTGATATTAATTTATCTTAACTGATCTTAACTTAACTGAAACTTATATTGACTGATGAATAGTATTATTTTATGATGATGATGGTTGTGATGATGATGATGATGATGATGATGATGATGATGATGAATAGTAATATTATGACGATGATGAATAGTAATTTTATGATGATGATGGTTGTGATGATGATGATGAATAGTAATATTCTGATGATGATGAATAGTAATATACTGATGATGATGATGGTGATGAATAGTAATTTTATGATGATGATGGTTGTGATGATGATGATGAATAGTAATATTATGACGATGATGCTGAATAGTATGATGGTATGATGATGATGGTATGATGGTATGATGATGATGAATAGTATGATGATATGATGATGATGGTATGATGACTAGTATGATGGTATGATGAATAGTATGATGATGATGATGATATGATGATGAATAGTGTGATGGTATGATGGTATGAATAGTATGATGGTATGATGATGATGGTATGATGAATAGTATGATGATGATGGTATAATGATGATGATGGTATGATGATGAATAGTGTGATGGTATGATGATGATGGTATGATGAATAGTATGATGGTATGATGATGATGGTGTGATGGTATGATGAATAGTATGATGGTGATGGTATGATGATGATGATGATGATGATGATGGTATGATGAATAGTGTGATGGTATGATGAATAGTATGATGGTATGATGATGAATAGTATGATGGTATGATGATGAATAGTATGATGGTGATGAATAGTATGTTAAAAGTAACTTATCTTAACTTAACTGAAACTTAACTTTTTTTTTTTTTGTAGTAGCATGTAACAAGCGTAAATGATCAAAAATCTTCTATTACAATTTTAAGCAATCCTGAATTAAAAATTGGACCCAAAAGCATCAAACAGAATCTCCTTAAGTAGAGATTGGGGAAATGATGCCTATTTTAAAGCTGGAAACACTTATGCTGAAGCAACTCCCTTGTTCCTTGGGGCAGCTTGGGTACCTTCTCTAAAATTGCTCTTGAACCTGCGTGGCACGTTGCGCATGTACCTCATCCTGCCTGTTCCAGTTGTCTTCCTTCGAATAGCCTTGGCACTCCAGTTATATTTTCTGGTACGAGCAGCTGGATAAGCGCAAGCAGAGCAGCGACTCTTTTGGAGATGAAAACTCCTTCGGCCACATCTCACGCAGAGCGTGTGCGTCTTGTTCCTGCGCTTTCCGAAACTTCCAGTTCCCTTACCCATCGGTGCAGACGCAAAAACCCTAGCTATCCAAGCGATGGTCGATCGGATGCTGCGGCGTATTCCCGAAACTTAACTTAACTTAACTTAACTTATAGTGACTGAAAGTAACTTATCTTAACTGATCTTAACTTATCTTAACTGATATTAACTTATATTAACTTACAAGTCAAAAAATAGAGTCAAAGTGGACATAGCCTAAGTTTGTGTTTGCAAATTGAATGAGTCGATGTCGTATAATTTTATGTCTATCAACTATTTTGTTACCAACATATCATGATTTTTTTAACTGATAATTATATGTCGCATAGAAACTAGAAGAAATGTAGAAGCCACGATGCGTTCGCGATCGATTTGAATGAGATGACAACGAAACAAAACGAACGGGAAGCTCCGATGACCAACCGGGACAGATCATAAGGCAACTAAATACAAATTTAGGCCAGCATTTGTGGTGGTCCGGTATGTTGCTCTACGTACTGTGGAGAAAATTGAATGAGATTGGTTGGTTTTGGTTTCACTGGTCAGTCAATCAGCTGGCTGGGGGTATTAAAACCCTATGGTGTGGCCATGCAACATTAAAGTTTACAACTCACTGCCAGAAATAAAGGCCTTGTAATTACATTAATTATAAAAGAAATATTTATTTGTACAACAATTTTATAAGTAGCAATAATTACCACACACCTTGCACAACATTTTATCATAGTGATAGCATCAATAATCCCAAGTGATGAGAATAATATAATCTCTCTGAAAATAATGACATGAATAAATGGCTTCAAATCTGTAATGAAAAATAATGTAATAATAATAATTAAGTAATTTGTTTACTCAAGCTGGTAATTTGAAGGTGCTTTCATCTTCATTGTTGATCCAACCATACTTCTCCAGAAAAGGGTTTTGGAGATTTTTAGGTGGATAATCATCAATGCAATCCTTCCAAGCATTATTGTTGTTGCTTGTGTCCTTCTTCAAGTCTCTCACCACTTCCCACAAGCAACTGTTGCACTTAAATCCAGCTCCAAAGCTGATCATCAGCACCCTGTCGCCTTTCGTCAGCCGCTTCTTCGCCTCCATGTAGGCCAACACATACCACAGACTGCTGGCCGAAGTGTTGCCATATCTATGGAGTGTCATTCTAGCTGGCTCAAGGTCAAACTCAGTCAAATCCAAGCTCTTTCCTATGCCTTCTATCACAGCCTTCCCGCCAGTGTGGATGCAGAAATGATCCACTCCTGTCTTGAACTTGATGATCCCTGCTTTACGCTGATCCGCTGGCGTAACTTTACCCGATTTTAAACTGATACTCATTTTGCGGACCGATGAGACAATTGCGAATCGAAGAAGCTCTCTGATCGGTAACACTTTGGGGCTGATTTCGCGTAAATTATCGATGAAAGCACGAGTAGCGGCCTTAGGCAAATGCTTGCTTAAGTAAAAACCTGCGCGACCCAACGCGTCTTCTTTTTGGATGCACGACTCGTAGGCCTCGTCTTTCGCTCCGTGGTGTGTACGCACCAAGCACTTCAACTTGAACATAGCTTTGTGCTTCAATGCTTGCTTGTTAGTTAAAAGCATAGCGCAGCCACCGCAGCGAAACAGACAGTTGGACAATATCATCGATTTATCGTTGCCTGCGTACCAATTAGGACTCAACGACTCGGATGTGACCACCAACGCGTACTTGTTCTTATAACTTTTGAACACGTTTCGCACCACATCGACTGAGATCAAACTAGCGCTGCACCCCATCCCAGTTAGGTTAAACACTTTCACATCCTCTCTCATCTTATACTGATTTACGATTCGAGTCGAAAGCGAAGGGAGTGTAGCAAGCATTGAGATGTTAACCACTAGGATATCAATGTCGGTTGGCTTGAGGCCAGATCTCGCTAGTAATTTCCCAATGCTGTCTTGAAAAAATTCATCCATTTCGTCGAGCCCGTCTTGGTAAGTAGGGTTGGTCTCCCGACCGTGAAAGACCATTCGAGGCGCGTAAGTCTCCTCGCCTAAGCCCGAGCTGACAATGGCCTTAAGGAGGAATTTATACTCGTTGAGACCGAGGTTTTTATTTCGCTTGATGATATCTCCGCAGAAATCGCTGCTGAGCTTACGGTCATCGGTCGGTTTGTAACATTCATAATCAAGAATGTAACAATGTTGGTCTCTTTTGGTGGTGACATGCTGTTTGATGATTAGGAAAAGGAGATAAAAGATAGGGAAGAAGCATAGCAAGGTATGGTGCAAATCCATGAGGAGAGACGTACGACACAGTAGCTAGAGATGACTGACTATAAAATTGATGCACCAAATAGGTTATGACTTATAGCAACAACTCAGGTCTGAAATGGTTCAGAGAGCAACAAATGTGAGTGAAAGGACAATGCTGTATGAGAGGTCTTGGAAGGTAGTGAAGGAGTACTTATACAGAGATCGAATTGAAGAAGATGAGAGTGTTGAATAATTATTCATATTTCATAACACCAAGTATATGCTGCATGCAGCTCAGCTGAAAATTGACTGATCTAATCCAAATAATAATTTTTGTTGGAAAATGAGGTGGCTTCAACAACCAATAAAATGATTTATTTTAGGGAAAATGACAGAGAGGATATGAACTACCATCCATTGACAAATCATGGTCCGAACTATGAAAGTTGACAATTAAGGGCAATTTCAAAATATTTTACTTCTCAATTTCAAAATTAAGGGCAAAAATATTTTTTCAATTCATTCATTTAGTTAATTTTGTTAATGGACGGAGTGATTTTCCATCAATTAAGTGTTATATGAGGATTAAAATATTTTGAAATTACCCTTAATTGTCAATTTTCATAGTTCGGACCGTGATTTGTCAAAGAGTGGTAGTTCATACCCCTCTTTGTCATTTTCCCTTTATTTTATTAGACCATTGTGGGCTGGCTGATCCATTTGATTTCGCACATTGTAACATGATAATTAAATGTAGGGTTAATTACAAAAAGGCTACCTGGACTACTACGTCATTTCAAATCGCGGTCTGGACTATTCCGATTTTCATTTTAGTGTTTTTGGACTAAATTGCAAAAAAATAAAGTAACGGTTTTTGTCAAATTATTTTGTAAACAGGTGGTTTGGTTTGTTAGACAATATTAAATTAGATGTGGCATTTGTTTTTAAATAAAATAATAATAAATGTGGCATTTATTTTTTTGCAATTTAGTCCAAAAACACTAAAATGAAAATCGGAATAGTCCAAGCCGCGATTTGAAACGACGTGGTAGTCCAGGTAGCCTTTTTGTAATTAACCCTTAAATGTATTAGTATATATATTGTCCTAAAATCGCAGTTTTAATCACACATTTCACATCAAAAAAATTTCCTTAGGCAAGGAGCGCAAAAATTCCGGATTCACGTCAGAACACCGAGACCAAAACGAACTATTCTCACATGCAACATAGAGAAGTCGGTTAGTCACATTATTTAGCTGCGTTTTATACCGAACCAACGTAGAGAGATAGAGTATACACACTAATATTTACATTGAAGTCGTGGGTTTTTATTGGCATTGGTTAATCAAAATAAACTGTCCTACTTTTAGTACATAATTGCTTCTTTAAGATTAAGCTGGTTGGTAAGAGTCATTGATTAATAATATTCTAATTAATTCATAGAAACCCTAATTTATAGACTATATATAATGTACCTGCACACATTCATTTCCAGACATGAACTTGTATAAGACTTGAAGTCTGCATTTAATATGCCAAATTAATTAACCTCCTTGCCATTTCAAGTATTGTTTTCTCATTTGCTGAAGCCAAAACTTACTGAATATATGTTTAAAAAAAATACTTAATAACGTTTGACGAATTGTCTGGGAAAAATTGAATGCGCGTGGAGAGATTATATTTTGCTTTGCTTGCAACAGAATCAAACATTATTATGGATTTATGGTAATCAATTTAGGGTTAGGGTTCTGTTTTACATAATCATGAAAATGGATCAAACATTATTATTATGGTATATAATCAATTAGGGTTAGGGTTGTAGTGTACATAATCATGAAAAGTTTTTTTTTTTTGAAGATTCAATTAAGCTCTCCCCGAAAATCATCAATCTCAACGAAAATTGTCAGCTTAACAACATTGATAAAATCAGAAATCTCTCGAAGCTAGGAGAAACAGGTCGACGCTTTCGTTTTTGCCCGCCGGCGGGGCTGGGGGCTTCGTCTACGGACCGGATTTTGTTCGCCGATGATGCGAGGTGGGTGGGTTTGCCTTCGGTGCTTCGATTCGCTTCTTCTTGGTGCTTCTCCCTCTTTGCGGTTGACTTGGATGAGGCCCGGCGGTGCACGTTGGTGATTCGGTTGGATGGGTGAGCTTCGGAAGGTGGTGGATCTGCTGAATTCGCGGGTGGTGGGTGTCCTAGACGGCTTGCAGGCGGTTTCGGCTCTTCCTTTGTTGGGCGGTTGGCGGGTGGTTTGGGGTGTTTGGGGATGGTGGTCGTGCAGCGGCGTGGTGGGGTGTCGACTGTGGGGGTTGATTTTGCTGAGTTGAGGCGGTTGATTCTCGGTGGTTTTGGGATCTCGGCTCTGGTCCTGTTTGGAAGCTTCCGGTGACGCGCCGGTGATTGTTTTGAGTTTAATTTTCTTTTAGTCGTAGTTTAGTTAGGTTAGTTTAGTTTGTAGTTTTCGTTTTAGTTGTGCTTGAATAAGTGACTATTCTCAGCCGGTCTCCGGACTGAGTGAGTTGATCTTCCTCAGCCGCTTGCGGACTGAGTGATAGTCGCATTAGTGTTCTTAGTTGCCCTATTTCCCCGGCTCTGGCCTGGGGATGTTAGTGGCTTTGATGAGTTTATGACGAAGATGGGTTGGCCGTCACGAGGCCTGTGCGACAATCTGAGTTTATGTACTGATTTGAGTCATTGAGTCATCAATGTCCAATATCTGTACAACTTTTCCCATCAATCAAAAAAAAAATTAAGCTCTCCCCGAAACTGAAATAGTACAGTTGGGCAGGATTAGCAGCATACTTGGCAATGGTTTGGTGGATGGTCAGTGAGTTTGTTCCTGAATTGGTTTATGACATTTATGACTTCTCCATGAGCAGAACCTTTATCATTGCTTTACTGGACTAGCTAGCGAATAGTAATATTTTAGAGATTTTCATGGGGTCCTCGTATCTTTAAGAAATTGGACATGTGTCCTACGTTACTTGGTACATGACTTGGGGACTCATGTTAGATATAACTGCCGGTGCCAGCCAGCCCAAATCTCTCAACTGCTCTGGATTAAGGGCCTTTCGTTTGAGCTTAAATTTATATTAAATTATGTTAATTTAATTTATGTTATGTTAGCTGAATTTAATTTATTTTAATTTATGTTATGTTAGTTGAATTTAATTTAATTTATATTAATTTATGTTAGCTTAGGTGAATTTAGTTTATTTTAATTTATTATAGTTTATACCAACCTAACATTACATCATCATCATCATGTCACCATCATCATCATCATCATCATGTCATCAACATCAGCATCATGTCACCATCATCATCATGTCAACTTGTCACCAGCATCATGTCATCGTGATGTCATCATCATACCAGCATCATGTCATCACCATCATCATATTACTATTCATCAACATCATGAATACTATTCATCATATTACTGTTCATCACCATCATCATATTACTATTCATCATCATGAATACTATTCATCATATTACTATTCATTATCATCATCATGTCACTATTTATCATCATCATGAATAGTAATATGATGATGTGATGTGATGAATAGTAATATGATGATGCGATGTTGATACGATGATGATATGATGGTGGTGGTGGTGGTGATGATGATGTGATGATGATGATGAACTTTATTCATTATGTCATCATATCATCATATTACTATTCATCATCATATTACTATTCATTATGTCATCATCATCGTTATCATGACATGATGATGATGATTTCATGTGATGATGGTGACATGATGATGATGTCATGTGATGATGGTGATGGTGACAAGATGATGATGATGATACGATGATGATGGTGACATGATGATGATTATGATACGATGATGATGGTGACATGATGATGATGATGGTGACATGATGATGATGGTGCAATGTGATGATGATGGTGACATGATGATGATGATGTGATGATGATGATAAACTTAAATCAAATACAATTTATTTTAATTTAATTTATGTTATGTTAGCTGAATTTAATTTAATTTACTTTAATTTATGTTAATTTATGTTATGTTAGATGAATTTAATTTAATTTATGTTAATTTATGTTATGTTAGCTGAATTTAATTTATAAAGCATAAATTTAAAGTCAAATGGACAGACCTAAGTTCGGTGCTTATGCGTTTTGATGTGGTATTACTATTAGTGCAGCTAGGTAAGCAATATATATGCTAGATAATTTGGGAAAATATTACTTGTTTCAAGTTTATTTAGGTTTTGTTACAAACAGTTAATAACAGTAACGGTTTGTAACGAAGTCAAAACCTGACGCGTACGTAAAATTACACGTAAAAACCACAAACCGCTAATGATAATAGCGACTTGTCGTAAAATGTGAGATCGCTAACAAGGTTGACGGTTTGTTGTTAAAATGAAAACAGATTTGAGTTTCTCATTTCAGTACAATCTACTGATAGGGTTAGCTATTTGTTTTGAAATAAATTCCATCTTAGGTGATGTCTAGTTTTTGTTGGGCTAGCCCGAATTGACACGACGACGAGAACTGGGCTTTCAGAAAAACACGGATTCGAAGTAGTTTATGGGCTTTTTGTCGATGCGTGGACAAAACAATTATTAGTCAATAATTGTGGCTGAAAAAATCAGTTCCTAGGCCACATGGCGACCGAGATTCCTCTCCAAATAGATAAAGAGCAGAGAACAGCAAAGCCAGCGAGGTCAGTTGATATGTTAGGTCTGAAAATTCTCTTGACCGTTAGGTTTTATGAAATTTGTTGTTTGATCTAGATCCATCTATCAATCTTATACATATCTTTTTTTGTTTTATTTACATGTCCAATTATTGAGTTGCATTTAGCCGACCATGGGCCGAAATTATTTAAATTCCATTACCTTAATCAAAGAGATAACTTTGTTTTTTCAACTTTGGAGATCGATCGATCGATCAAAACACCTACTCAATATTCAATTAGCTTTTACAGCTCATTTTTATCATCTTAATTGATTTTTAAAAAGTGCTATTTTGGTCCCAATCAATCTATGATAGAGGCAGTACTACAAATGTAATAATAACAATTTTTTTTGGGTCCCAATTACATCATATTGTTCGATAAGTCCCTACCATTAATTTTCATGACATAATGATTATAAAATAAATAAAAATTGATGGTCACTATATACCAAATAATGCACCAAACTTCAACGGGGTCTACTAACGCAATGGTCGGTTTGATCAGCGAAACTCATCCTCATATTTTTGCAATTCAGACTTCAGAATTCAATTTTACACGTCTTGCAGGGGCCCACCGCCGATCCTCTTACAGCCCACGTATCATCTGAACCGTACACGTGTCGAGATCTTCAAAATTTGGAGGCAGTGAGAGTGAGCGGTCGAGTGACTTTGCTGTCTTTCTTGTTGTTTTATAGCTGTAGCACATGTTTGAAACGTTGATGTCACCGGCTGTAGAAGGTTATAGTAACATAAGGTTTATTAACTTAAGTTTTATTTTTTTGGCTTAAAAGTTTAATGCAACAGTATCTTATTTATAAGTTAATTTGAATTAAATATTTAATTTTGTTAAGCTTATAAGTGAACTTTTATAGTAGTTAAGTACTTAAATTTTTAAAAGAGGCCATGTTTTCATTAAAAAACAGTACTTAAATTTTAAAGTTTTATTGAAGACAAATCGACTCAATTAAGTTCAATTTTATTTCAGTACCAAAAAATAATATTTGTTCCAGATCGGGTTCGGGCTAATCATATGAAGAAATGTGGCTATAAATAAGGTGTCACGATACAACTAACAATCACTCAACAAAAGACACAAACCAATCAAGCTCGGTAGCAGCACTTCCTTCTTTTGTCGACTCAAGCAGCAATTCAGAAACTCAAGATGGCAATTTCAAGCATTGCATTTGGTCACCACAGTGAGGCTGCAAAGCCTGATGCGCTCAGGGCAGCTCTCGCCGAATTCATCTCCGTCCTGATCTTCGTCTTCGCCGGTGAAGGCTCCGGCATGGCCTTCAGTAAGTCCCATTCCTCATCTACTTAAATACATTCACATTTAATTGACTTAACTAAATTAAATGAATATGCAAAATGTCAGATAAGTTGACTGATGATGGCTCGACCACTCCCGCTGGTCTTGTCGCGGCTGCATTGGCTCACGCATTTGCCCTCTTCGTAGCCGTCTCTGTCGGTGCCAACATTTCAGGCGGCCATGTCAACCCTGCCGTCACATTTGGTGCCTTCATCGGTGGACACATCACATTCATCAGAAGCATTTTGTACTGGATTGCTCAGCTTCTTGGCTCTGTTGTCGCTTGCTTGCTCCTCAAGTTTGCCACCGGTGGACTGGTAACACTCTAAAATTTCAAAAACCACAAAATTCAGATAAATAAATTATGTATCAAAATTGAAGCTCACAGATGTCAATCTGAATTCTGAATTTAACATCTGCAGACAACATCAGCATTTTCGCTGTCGTCCGGCGTGAGCGTATGGAACGCTCTAGTGTTTGAAATAGTGATGACATTCGGCCTGGTCTACACCGTCTACGCCACAGCAGTTGACCCCAAGAAGGGAAACATCGGCATCATTGCCCCAATTGCGATCGGTTTCATAGTTGGTGCCAACATCTTAGCCGGTGGAGCTTTCGACGGTGCTTCGATGAACCCTGCAGTGTCATTCGGCCCTGCCGTTGTCAGCTGGACATGGACTAACCATTGGGTCTACTGGGCCGGTCCATTTGCCGGTGCCGCCATTGCTGCAGTCGTGTATGAAGTCATCTTCACTACTACAGCCACACACGAACCACTCCCCACCACTGATTTCTGAGGATGAAATGTTGTGTTATACTGTTAGGAGTTTGGTGTTATGTTTTTCAAATTTTTTCCCATTTGAATTTGATGTTGTTGTTGCGTCAATTGGCCGATGTTTTGCATTGTATTGCAAAATAAGAATTTGAATGAATTGAGTTGTTCAGTTTTTCTTAACATAAATACAAAAAAATTACATTTTATTTTAAGTGTAACTATAATCAAAATATATCTATATTTATATGTCTTCAAAAATTATGAATATTGGTGATTATTTTATTTTTTAATACTTTGTAATTTTCAACATATATTCGATAAGGTTCTGACGCGTGACAGTTGTCGCATTAGGATTGGTTCAACTCTCATGACTAAAACTAAAAAAATATCATGAGATGACTAAATTTTGGTTTGGTCATGGAATTATCTTTTCTATGACTAGAAAAATCATGCTGGGGATGTATAATTTTTTCAATCACCTCCTATGACTCTTATAACTCTTTTTCATGATCCAAAAGATCATGACGGGATGATCTAATGTATGAGAACATGTTTCGATTGATCGCATTGTTTTGTGTGTAATTTATTATGAAACGACGTCGTTGCATTGTTTGACGACTGCAATTTTGGATTTGGGTGATAAGCGCGGGACGGATCTCAAAATGAGTTTAATTTCTGGAGAGCGGGGATTACTGAGTTGCTCTGATCTCGTAGTTCGTTTACACTCCGGAGCCGAAGGGGTTTAGGGTTTCCAAAGCCATCAGAAGAAAATCAGACGTTCCAGGTATTGCGCGATGAAACCCTAAATGTTTTCAGTAGTTTATACCTGCTTATGAGCGCACTCCTCTTAAGCTGAATTTAGGGTTTACAGCAAAGTATAATTGAATTTTCTGTTGGTACCTGTATCTCGTATTTAGTCAGTAGTTTATCGATTTGGATGACCTAATTGCTGAACGACTTTTGGATTGTGTAACTGGGAGTAGTTTGGGCCTGTGTTACAATGCTGGCTAGCATGATTTCTTTTGATAGAGAAAAATACAATCACTAAGTTGGTGCCTAATTTATTTAATTCTCTAGGTGGTACAATATCCAGAAGCACATTAAAAAATTAAAGTTGGTCGTCAACATATAAGTTGTCTTTTTTTTGTGCTAGATACCTTGCATAAGATGCTCATTACAACCATTTTGGTACTCATAAAAATTTAATATTACATAACATCCAAGGACATACTGACCCATAGGTGTAAGAGCATCCCTTTTACCAGAACATTTAAAGAACACTACAATAAGGTAGATAAAGGCGCGGAGCAAGCTGTGCACTGACGCTAATCTAATTTGGCAGATGGCGTTAAGAAGACATATACACATTAGAGATAACTTATTAAAAGTCCACCACTATATGAACTAATCAAATGAATGAATGATTCATGAGGCGGCTAAATTACATCTCCCTGCATCACAACAGGCTTGAAAATAGTTGTTTGTAGGCGGTAGCATCTTGCTCTCCTCTTCATCCCTCCATAGTGATTCTGGACAGTACTCCCACGGTAAGACCAAAGGAGTGGAGGAGTAATTGCATAATCCTCCATCGTAGCGATTATTAAGTGGGGTGATTGTATCTTTTGATATGACAATTTCTTTCCATATTTCGTCCATGTATATTCGTTCACCTTCTTCATCTGCTTGCTTCTTCCCTGTCAATGTTACAGTTGTGATTCCTCCTGTATCATAAAAGCTTTCTTTTCCACTATCACACAGCAAGTGTTGTGTATGGTTACTCGATGATGAGGAAGAATCACAAGATGTGCTTGAAAGGCATTTAACTTGCTTTCTCTCTTGAGCCTTTTTCCTCATGTGAGTTCTCCAATAATTCTTTATCTCGTTATCAGTTCGTCCCGGTAACTGTCTCGCAATTCTTGACCATCTGCATGTGATTGAGGGTTTTAAGTGAATTAGTTACAAGCATCTGGTAGCACACATAATAGCTGTTCATAATATTGTATTATTCTTTTGATCGTAAGAGAATTTTGTCTTGTATAGGGGGGCGTAACAAATAAGAATGATCAATCGAGCATTTCTACTATAGAATCAGGAGGCCAATAGCAAGGGTAAAGAATAATATACTAAAATTTAATACTCCCCTTAAGCAAGAAGCAGAGAAACACGCAAAAAATAGGTGATGATTCCACATAGTTCAGGTTTAGTTCCTCGAGAGAAAGGCTAGAAATCAAAAGACTGACGAACTAGTAAAATTTAATTAGAAACCCCGAAGTCCTGAAAAACATGTATTTAACATTACAACTCAGAGGTTTTATACCTGTTTCCCCATTTTGCATGAAGTTTGAGCACAAGCCTTTCCTCGGTGGATGTCATCTTTCCTCGCTTGAGACCTGGGTGCAGGTAATTAACCCAACGTAACCTGCAACTCTTTCCTGTTCTGTTCAAACCTACAAAAAACATGAGGTTAATGGCAGCTCTTTCCAGAATACCGCCATCCTCAGACAGGCCTACCTAGAACTTGTCTCCCGCCACCTTCAAACCTGATACTTTTGCTACAAAATCCCATCGCCGGTCTCCAAATAAGTCTACAACGTTAGCCAGCAGAATGTCTTCCTCTTCTGTCCATGGCCCCTTTCTGGTATCTTCTTGCATCATACTCCTCCCGGTCTGTAGTTTTTTTACTCCCCAATCTTGATATCGTCTGTATTTCTTACAAAAAAACATACATGCAGCCTTCGTTTGATGCTGATGCTTATATAAGCATATTTATTTACTAAAACTGTTAGTGATGATAATGTAATTATTACAATTCTTATCTGGAACCTTCATTGTGCAAGTGGTACGCCCATGCTTATCGTATGACCAGAGCTTCATATGCCTGACGTGAGCCATTATATTAAAATAAACTGGTTGATTATGATTAGTTTCCTTAATGTTGAATTTTTTGTCATATTGTTAATGCTACATATGATATTCATGTGGGGTCAGAAGTTTTAAACTTTACTATTCTACTTCTAATGCAGGTTGGCGATTGTCATAGTCTACTGGGAGGGATCATGTTTTTCGTTTCTATAATGTAAAACCCGGTGGGCTATTTGGTGATTTAGTCTTCATACTTCAAAGTGATTACTCTCGAGGTAAATTTGATAAATTTAAATTAAGAGGGCTTGTTTGTATTCTACATGCGATTGTTGTTTTTTGTTGCCCCCAACAGATTGATGGCAACTCTTCAAACTTGCAAAAGGCGGGGATTGTAATTGCAAGCTAATCTAACGAGGGAAGGATTAACCATATTAATTAGGGAAAATGGTGTGAAGATACAATTACTGAAGCTCAAATAGAATAATACTTAATGGGGTTAGGGCTGTTGATACAACTAGGCTTTCAGCAGACCAACATAAGGATTCAAAATTGAATTTAATTATGTATTAAACATGATTTGTTAACATGATTTTCTCTAGATAAACTCTTTATTCTTATTATGTTACTCGGTGTATAACAAATCATGGTAGGAGAATCATTTTGAAGCAATGCATTTTATTGAACCTTCCAGCGGTTTCACAATGAATTATGCAACATGAGTCCTTTTGTTATGATGCTTACGCTTGGACGAAATCAAGGAATGAAAGCCACAGTAGCTTATTTGAAAAGTTTACACAAGGGGTTTGCTATCTTGTTAGTAGAAAATGCCCCAAGTGCTGCAATCACTGAATAATGTATGATGAATTTCACCTCAAATTTTTGCAAATTGAATATCTAACGGCGCTTCCCCTTAGTGCTGTGATGATAACTGACAATGACTCTGGTCCTGTTAAGCAAATAACATGCATCTGCAGTTTGTACATAAATATAGTATATTTATACATTTTTTCTTATCTTTTCTAGTGAGGCTTTGCAGTGATGTACATGAAAGACCGAGTGCAATAGTGCTATAACAGAAAAAGCTTAATGACTATTGTCAAGCGTCATGCCAAGGGAGAAAGGTACTTCTATAAAAATCATCAATTACACAAAGTTGTCATTATGGCTCCTTGCTTTGAGGGCTTGATTGGTGGAGTCAGGACAGAAAGACTAGTCATAAAAATTGAACCACTGTGACATGTATGTCACTAATCTATGCCCACCCCACTTAATTTATCGGTTCTTCTCATTAGAAGACACAAGAGAAGGTCCCCAAATATTTTATTTGGGAAGTAAATATCATTAAAGTTTCTGCTGCGTAATTGACATACTGAACATACTATAAGTGTTTAATTCTTAAATACGCATTCAAGATGTATAAAAACCATTTTCTCAATAACTGCACTTTTGTTTTCTAGTTATGTTTGAAGCTGCATGCAGATTATGGAGCTCCTAACCTTACTGCTTATGACTTATGTATGTGCATTTTGTATGTAACCACTAACCAGTCATAACGAAACCAGTGTTGCAGAGAGGAAAAGAAATCAAGTTTGTCACTTTTAGGATGAAATGGGCGAACTTCACAACTAATGCCTGTCATTGTGTGTAATTTATTTATTCTATAATTACATGATAAGTTAATGAATTTCGTCTGATAAGATATACTGTTCAAAATAAAGTTGTACCAATTTACTTTATTTATCTTGTCGGTATTAGATGTATTGTAGGATTCCACTCAAACGCACTAATTTTATCAAAAGTATTTGTGAGTTCCATTTTTTTTTTGACTTGAACCCGGGAGCATATTGTCACCGGAGGAGTGCCCAACCACTAGGGTCACTCACTTAGCCCTATTTGTGAGTTCCATTTTATATTCTGGTGACAGAGGTATATTAGGACAAGCTTTCAAACTTATCAAATGGACAAAGTGCATCCTTTGATTTAATTGATCAGAGATTGGCAGATTGCTCTTTGTTTAAACAAGATTAGAGCTTATTGAAAAAGTTTGTCATGCTTTTTATAGGATCATTGATGATCAAATCTTGATTAAATTATTCTGATATTCGACAAGGCTCTGCTTGGATGAAAAGCAGTATACTACCAGAACACTGGGGACGAGTCAAAGGAAGGATAAATTCCAGCATCCAGTTACCACAACTTACTGGCACTTACTCTGGAATCTGGACTAGTCACTACGCACATTTACTGGTGTGTTCTACACGACGGATCCATTAATTAGAGTGAGTTCAACATTAGTATGAATTTGTTTTCTTTTTACTTTATATTTAACAGTATTAGGCAATCTGTGGCTCGTAAGTATGTCATCAAGTTTCGAGACCCCAGTTTATGTGATCATCAGGAGAACTAACATGTATAGCTGCTGCAAAATTTTCATTTTGGTTGAATAATACAGTTTTAAATGACAGCAATGTGAGAGTTGGATATCCAAAGAGGACTAATTTCATCACCTGGATGCCGATACAAGATCGTATTTGGGTACAAAGGCTACTGATTTATTACCTTAATTTTATTTGAACGTAGCAATTATTGTAGCTCTTGCATTAATTTCTCTGATTCGGAAATGGACAAAACAGTCAAATAAAATGGATGAGTGGGTGTGTCAATATGTGATGCCACACTTAGAAACAGTGGGTTCTCTAGTGGCCATTACTATTAGCACTCCTTTATGTGGGGTTTTAAGACGTGATGCTTCACTTCTTTAAAATGATGAAGTGCTTATCTTTGACAAAAAAACTAAATGGTGCACACAAAGTCTACGTCTCTTGTCTCCATTTAGTACTTGATGTTGCTGATAGCCTTAGTAAGTGATCACAGATCTTTTGTTATTCATATTTCGATGGTGAAATATTTTTCTTCATGGAACTTTAAACATGTCAGGCTACTTTCTCCGCAGTATCCTTTTCGCACGATCAATATGTTTAAAGGACATGTTAACTTTTACAAACAGTTACCATTAAACATAATGAGAAACATTCCGCTATCATCATCCTCAATTTATGATGATGACTTGAAGCTCGTATTTTTCAAGGTGTTATATCTTTTGAGAAGCTGATCTTGATAAGTTGAATTGTAGGTTTACAGTTTATCACCTAGTTGAAGCAGTTTCTGAAGGGATTTCTACTATCCTAAATGAGGAGATTGAAGTTGAGGGTCTCCTTTTGTCATGACTACTATTTCCTAGGTCTATCACCACAGGTACCCAACATATCTATTTTACTCTCCTACAGCTTTCAGTTTTTTTTTTTTATTTTGATTGAACAGCTTTCAGTTTTTCTGAAAGTTTTTTAGCTCTCTAACCCAGCCTAGGAGTCCAGTGGGAAACTAATAGGCTTTTCCATGTACTATTGTTTCCTGTGGATTATGAGTTAAAAGAGCCATCAGGCCCATCAGAAATGAAGTCTGGGCCTTGCAATGACTTTGTTGTTCAACAGATACCTATCTGGGTAATGAAAAACTTGCACTTTAAGCTCAAGCACATGATATCTAGGTATTGACCATAGAAAACAATGGTACACCTTTATGACTATTAAGAGTCTTTTAAATTATTTTAATTTTCCAATATGCATAATTCTCCAGCAATTGGTCCTCTTTTGAGAGCTATAAATAAACAACCATTGTTATTTGACTGGGTATTGATATTGATTTGCTAGATCAACCAAACTCCACCTCTGGATTAAATTATGTTGTGGAAAAAACTTGCATCTATTGCACACCTACCCAATACTATAACACACCTCTACTTGGTTTTTTTTCAAAGATTATATAAGGTATCCCTATGCATGGTAAATATGCAAGTGTAGAATTTATAAGGAAGCCAGGGTACTGCTGTATTCTCTGACTTTCGCGCTCTATGTTTGTCTAGTTCTCATTTGAGCTATTGATTGTCAAAAACCTTTTGAATATTCTAAGCATTAAAATGAATCGGCTACATGGTCAATGCTCGTGTATCTGCCTGTTCCATGTGCAATTGTTAGTGTAGTGTGTGTGTCTGAATTTGGTTTTATGTGGACCTGGCCGACATTGCAGACTATCCACCACCATGTATTCAATCAAAAATATAACCTCTGAATATGTGTGTTGGTGTTGCTATGTGAACGTATTGTAGGGGCAGGCCCTTATTATATCAGTCAGGACTTTCTTTTTTGTTCTGGTGACCTCGCTAGCAAAATCATCAAGCAGAGCGGTTTCAGTTATCATTCAGCTCAAGTAAGCCTACTCTGTATGTAAAGCTTCAGATCCAGCAAGCCTAGTAGTCAACGCTGGTCCACTCTATAGGTGCATAATATTATAATCCACTAAATTTTACTCATTTTGTAGGGTGCATTATAAGTGCCAAATCGTCAATTTTCTGGTACACAAGGTTGACTTGACTGCAAGTCCAAGTTGGTCAGCTCACTAAATATTTTATCTGATACGGCACTGTCTTGAATTCACACTGATATAGATTTGTCCATCTCCTCACAGAATCAGAAGTAGCATAGGAAAATTGACACTTCTGTATCTCTCTCTGTTAGCCTGGACTAGCCTAGTGAATGGCGATGAAGGGTTCTGCAAGAGAAATTGCATCTACCGAGCTTCAAATTCCGAAGAGATGGAAGGACAGAGATATCAGTCCAGAACGAACCAAGGTGTGGGTCGAACCACCCGAGAAGAAGATGGTTCAGAAGAAAGCTGCAGTTGTATACTACCTCACCAGGAATGGACAGCTTCAGCAACCCCATTTCATGGAGGTCCCTCTTTCCAGTCCTAGGGGTCTCTTTCTCAAAGGTAGTGCTCTTCTTCGCTGGTGGCCCTTGCTTTCTATCTATTAATATGTCTTGTGCTCTGTAATTTATTGTTTCTATTGATCAAATGTGGCATCTGTTTGTGGTTGTTTCTTGTAGATGTAATTACTCAGTTGCATATTAAACGGGGTGAAGGGATGGCCAACATGTATTCATGGTCCTGTAAACGGTATGAGTTGAAATGGGACTTTTTATTTGTAGTTATGACTTTATGAGTATCTGACCTGAGTGTTGTGCCATGCCAGGAGTTATGGGAGTGGATTCGTGTGGCAGGATTTAAGTGACAATGAATTCATTTATCCCACCAACGGATATGAGTATGTTCTCAAAGGATCAGAGCTTCATCGTCCCTGTGATGGACCTTCCATTCTGAATCAGACAAGTGAAACTGGCTCTTCAACGTCATCAGATATTCATGACTCCGGCAAGGAAGTGGATTCTCCAGTGATTATTACACGGAGGAGGAACCAGTCATCTAGTTCCATTGATCTGTATGAATACAAAGTCTACAAAACCACGGAAAATAGCGTCTCTTTGGGAGAGTCTGTTGCTGCCAATGCGTCCACACAAACAGATTCAAGAAGACGTCATAAGAGAGTTATTGGCGAAAAGGAAGTTGAGGAGAACAATGAAGCGCTTCAAGCTTGTGAGAATCAAACAGTGGAACTGAGCAGAGGCGAGATTTCACCTCCTCCATCAGACTCCAGTCCGGAGACCCTTGAAACACTGATGAAGGCAGACAAGCGGCTCATGCTGATGACAGGAGCATTGAACGGAAATTGCAAGGATCAGACAGCTGGGACTAGATCTAACAGCAAAACGAAGGTGTCCTCAGTTCTGATGCAACTGTTGTCTTGCGGCTCGTTTCCGTTCAAGGACTGTGGGGCCACCACTTTAAAAGATTTTGGGGTCTCGCTGGTGTCGAGCAATAAGTCCAAGCTGCCCCGTGCAGAAAAAGAGAAAACTTCCAGGATAAAGCTGGAAGAAAAAGAGTACTTCAGTGGGAGCTTAATGGAAACCAAAAGAGAAACTGATGATGAATTGATCAAGCTGCAGAGATCTTTCTCATGCAATGCAGACAGGTATTGGTCTTTATTCTTTCATCTTTTGTTAACATTGTTTCTGTCAATTGGTTGCTACCTTGTTAAAAAACAAGACAAAGGTATTGCTTGCTACCGTGCTTGTTTGCTGTTATTAATGGAAGCTAGTTGTTCATTTTTGATGTATTAATGTTTTCTGTTGTTTTGAACATGAATAATGTTCCCCAATGTTGACAAGTAGGCAATGTCATGTACTAGGCGAATCTTTAATACCGTGGGAATATATACATGCTATAAATTTAGAATAGATAGTGATGCTGATGCCTGACTTCAGATTGGAATCTTTACAGTTTTGTACACAAGAGAGGCTTGTTGATTGAGAAAGATGGCATAAGCTTGTTTGTTGATGTCTTGCGTTGATTTTGCAGGAAGTCACGGTTTGGGATTGCAGATATGCGCACAAACAACCATCAATGAGATGTACAAATCTTATTCCTTCCTAGCAGACAACGTGGGAGTAATTAAAGGAATGAATAACGACATACCAAGCTCTCTATCTGTTTCTTTTTCTTCTTTATTTAACTGAGACGATGATGTCTTGGTAATTGAGTACTTTGGTAGGTGGCTTTCAATATTAGCGCAGATATTCGTACAGCACTGAATTACAAGCAGCCCTCTTCGATATTTTGATTAATATTAAAGCTTAATCGATGGTTTAGTGAGTGGAAGTGCATATTGTTGACGTTACAGAGCTGTGAGGATGAGCTTCCGACCAGATAATGTTGCTAATATCGATGACAAACTGTCTCTCTTCTGCCATCGCTGGTTTGACAGAAAAAACTCAGGTATGACATATCTACGAATACTGCGTGTCATGTCAATACGATTAACTTAGCTCTGACGAGAGAGCAACTTTCACTCAAAACCATTCATATGAGCGCAGGTAGTATGTGAACGATACTAAGTCTAAACATCACCACTAATGGCAACAGAAATTTTTCATGACATATACACAATAAGACTTTAAATTATGACAAACACCCAAACTTTTCAGGATATGACATACCTTGGTAAAGGTTTTGCGACAACCTACAACACAGTGGAAAATCTGTAACAAGGATCAGCTTAACCGGTTATGCATCTAAAGCAGAAACCAACAACAACCTTTGAGTATTGGCATAAGGAGGTTGAACACACATTCATTGATAGGTGGAACTTGTTCCTCCCAAGTCTGTCCAATCAAAGGGCTTCAAGCAAACTCCTTAAGTTAGTCTTGAGCTGCAAACCCAAAAGCGTGATGCAATTAGCAATTTTTATATAAGCATTAGACAGTCAGACATTTAGTTCCATAGTTATGGGCTTGAGAAAATACTATGCACAAAAAGTATGGGCTTGAGAAAATACCACCTGAACTTGATGCATTGGATTGTTTCTGACTGACTAATTCTACAAACATTTGTGCCCATTCCTGATTAAGAGATGTCGGGACCATTGTATCACCAATGAAAGGGCACCATGCATCGCCTCCGGGGCCTTTAAGAACCCACTTGATCTTAGTAGGAGGGTTGGACATTGAAGAAGTGTTTGTTTTTCTATTGGAACTAGTATCATGCTTCTTTGGGGATGCCAATTTGTTTGAGGACTGGAAAAAGAAACCAAGGACTTCAAGTCAGCCTGAGAGAAAAGAAAGGCAAATTTGCAGGTCCAGATAGGGCGCCTTAATGAAGATATCAATACCTTATTGGTTTTTCTAGCAGTTGATGATTTTCGAAAAAGATCCTTCAGTGGCATGTCATCAGACTGCAGGACAAGATCCTTCAGTGGCATTTCATCAGACTCCGGGACAAGATCCTCCAGTGGCATGTCGTCAAACTCCGGGACAAGATCCTTCAGTGGCATGTCGACAGACACCGGGACAAGATCCTTCAGTGGCACGTCATCACATCTCCGGAAAAGATCCTTCAGTGGCACGTCATCACGTTTCCGGACAAGATCCTTGAGAGGTACATCATCAGAGATACTTGAATAGGAGTCCTTGTAACTGGAGTGTGGCACAATGGCCATGGCACTCTCTTCGCAGACGTCTGTGTCCTCTGATTTAGACATCTAAAGCAATTCAAGAACCAATTGTCATCCACCAAAAAAAAAACACAAACTAAAGTCCATAGACCACACAGTAGGCTTCCAATTGAACGCTAGCATACATAACAAAAACTATACTTTATAACTATTTTGAGCTGCAGAATGTTAAGCATGAGGTTTACTGTTAAGTGTTAACCTACTGTAATGCAAAGCAAGTTGACTATTAGTTTCTCTGCCTCAGTCGTAAACAATGAGATCATGGCATGCATTTAAGACAGTTTTAGTATTACCAAGGTACAGGGTACAAGTACATGGTACACATAAACATCAATTGAGAAATGCTAAATTCTTTAACAAGAGAAGACTGAAACTTCAGAAAAGCAAAGGATTGCAGACGAGAAAGATTAAGCTTGTGGGAAAAAATAATATCGGTAGCCACACCTGAATGAGACCAGCTGGTTTGAATAACTCAGATAAAGTTGTATTATCGTTTATGTTGTTGGCAGCCAGGTACCTCTGAACATCTAAACGCGACCGAAATACCCGTCCAGTAGATCTTTCACAATAGTACTGCAAAGACAAGGAATTGTGCCTTAAAAGCTAGTAAAAGTAGGATCATTGACGTTTTTTTGACATTCAAGGAACATTGTTACATGCCCTTTTTTTTCATTTGCGAATTGGAGCACGAACAAGCATATGATTAAATGATCGCCGCCGGAAATAATTCTGTACCTCGTGTAGTTCGGACAAAAGTTATGGAACCAAAAGATGAATGGATGATAAAACATTTCCGGATTACTTGAGCAGTAAATTAAAATATTACAATGCCAAGATACAAGACGAGTTATAATATCAGCTGGTGTTCAGGCTTCTTTTCACACACCAGCAGAAAGTACCTTGTCGACCCTGCCCATGGAGTGACCTGACATGCGGGTGATCCTTCTAATATACCAACCTTTAGGGAGTTTCAAGGGTTTACTTCTGTCAATTTTCACCTGATGCTTAGGAATATAAGTTTTCCTATAAACCTGCACCATATCCAGTGCATATAAATTCAGCTCCACCATGCACAAATTTCAACTCACATTCTAAAAAAAAAATGAACACACCGTTATCTGATTCTCCTCTCTTCTGGTTCGGGTGATTGCATAATCGTCAAGCTCCATTAGGTATCTCCTGACGGAAGCTAGGGATCGAAATGTCCGTCCAGTTCCTGGCTCACGATAGTACTGCACAGACACAAAACTACAATTTATACTGCCATACAATCAGATATATAACTAAAACAATATACAAAGTCAGCAAAACTCTATCCCAGCTCAAATTTCATAGTAGTTAACGAAACAGGCGAGCCTCTAGACTACAGTAGCTCACTCGTGCATTCAATTAAAGAGGAGTCCACTTCAACATCCATAAACCCTAAACTATCCGATCTCAAAAAAACACGCAATCAAATAGACACAATATCTGTGAAGATCTACCACTTGAGCAACAAACGTCCCTACATTTTGCTATTTTCCCAAAATCCCCAAATCAAAAGACCAAACGAAATTGAGCGGATATCATACAACCTTGTCGGTTCTGCCTATGTGCGTTCCGGAAGTGCGCTTCCTCTCTTCGAAGATCCAGTCATCGGGAAGATTGAAGGAGGTGGAGACAATGGCGACATCCAATCTGCGAGACGACTCTCGTTTCTTCTGGGGAGTCCATATCTGGAGCTGAGTCGACATCGACGGAGATGAGGATGGTCTTTTCTTCATGATTCAGGAGGAAATCGAAGACGACGAAGTGGGAGGTTTCAGAGAATGTGGTTGATGCGGTGGTCAGCTCCTTCCGCATGTCATTTTAATTTTTATTTCATTTTTTGGAAAAGTTTTGCACGTAATACATCGATTTTTTTATAGAATAAATTCGCTTTTTTTTATTATTAAATAAAAAATTGTACTAGGATGTTCAACATCTCATCATCCTTGGAGACAATATCACTTCAATCCGGCCTCCTCACCAACACCTTCTCCTCCACTCTGTCTAGTTTTTTTTTTTTTTTTATGGGTACAAGTTGTACAGAAGTTGGACACTGCCAGAACAATGACTCAATTCGGTACATCAATTCCAGATTAAGACCAGGCCCACACGGGCCACCCATCCAAACCATCACAGCAATACCGCTAAAACTAAACTAAACCTAAAAAAAAAAACTACATAATCTAAGTAGCGACTAAAAGGTCACACCGTCAGGGTGACAGGACAAGCTCAAAAAAAGAGACGTTTGAGTCGCACAAACGCCGCCAGCCAAAAGACATCCACCAGTCACCACCCCTTCAGTCGGCAACAACCTCCCACCACCAGTCAAACCATGGAGTCACCAACAGCACACACGGCAACACCACATCACCACCCTCCTCCACTCGAACACCGCCGGACAGCAGACCATCCAGCACGCGTTCTTCCAGCCCAAAAACCCGTCGCCCACCCACCCAAAACACCATGCCGGGCAAGACGAGAAGAACCGGCCACACTTCCCCACCAGCGACGGAGGCAGTGGAGAAACCCAAGCAGAAAAGGGAAGCCAGCGCCGGAGGAAACCATAGCTATGAAGATGATGACGAGGAGATGAAGCCGAGCCGAAGGAAAAGCCGGCCGGCGAAAAACAAAATGGAAATCAGTCGGTTTCCATTTTGTTTTCCGCCGGCTTCGACTGCACTTCCTTTCCCGATATCGAGAGTTTTACTTACTAGAGAGTTTTGATGAGGTCAATGACGTCTTTAAGGGCCTGAAGTCGGCCCAATGACCCCTAAGTGAGGCCCAATCAGCCAGCGAAGTCTTGATCTTTTCTTAGTCCTCATGGGAGAAGATGAATTTGATCACATTTGTTGGAGTGATGTTTGACCCAAAATTATATCCAATATAAAAGAAAATTCAAAGATTCATTCACTTTAATCTGAGGATTCATTCCTCCAAATTTAATTATACTTTGCATTTTGCAAATTTTGTCCTCTCCCGCACAAAATTCCACAAGGAACCCAAACGACAAAAATTATGAGCGTCAATAAAAATGTTCAAACTTTCCCAATTTAAAATAATTATCAACAAAAAAAAACAATTAACTTAAAATAAAATTATTCACATACTATTTTTTTTAGGAATATAAATATTTATGTTCCTTAATTGGCGTAGGTAATGATATATTCGTAATATTAAGAAAAGGAAATATGTTTCAATGTCTTTGATATACAGAAAAGAACAGAGCATCTTTCTCAATCTCGCTCTAACTTTCTACTTTACTGTTCACAGCATGTATCGCGGATTTAATTGATTTCGATTCCTCGGAGTATATTTTAGCTCTGGCTTTATCGGAGTAATACGCTGCTGGGGATGCGTGAAGATGCTGCCTTTAATCAGCATTGGGATCGTCGCCGGCTTGTTCTTCGGCCTACTCTCCGTCAGTGCCGCCGGAAAGTTCTATTATCTTTTCCGGTACAAGAAGAAGAAGAAGCAAGAATGCTACGATGGCGGCGATAGGAACGTCATCGAAGAAAGGAGTGATATTGTCGGTAAAAATGGCGGCGGTGGCGCGTGGCTGTTGTGTTGGAGAAAGGCGTCGCCGATTCATGATAATGTGAGTCGGGAATCGAGTCATCGGGAAGACGAGAAGGATGCGGCGGATGTGGAGATGGGATACGGATTGACAGTGAAGTCGATTGTGGAGGAAGGAGTTGAAGCGGAGCTGATGAGGCTGCACAACCTCTGCGGTCCGCCGAGGTTTCTGTTCACGATTAAGGAGGAAACGGTGGAGGATTTGGCTTCGGAGGACGGCAAGACGAGGACCAGACTCATTGATCTAATGCGCGCAGCCGACTCCAACTTCCTTTCTCCGATTGCTTCTCCGGTCAAGAAGTCGTCGTTGACCAGCGGTTCGATTTATTCCAACGGGTTTTTGAACCCGTTGTACGAGTCGTCGGCTGGGGCGGAGATGAACAGGCTGAGGGCGTCTCCGCCGCCGAATTTCAAGTTTTTGAGAGACGCGGAGGAGAAGCTGCGTAGAAAGTTGCAAGAAGCAGAGAGTCAGCGAGACTTAAATGGCGGAAATTTTCAGATGCAGCTGGCTAGGTCGTGTTCTTCGGATGTTGGTTCAGCTCAAGAGCATGATGTTCGTGTTCAGGTTGTTAGTTAGTTGTGATATTGTTCTTGTTTGGGTTTTTTCAGCTTGTGTAAATTTTGAGCCAAGAGATGAACTTCATGTTGCATTTTGGAATTTGTGCTTTAGAAACGGTTTCAATTTTTATTTTATTTTTGGCTCGTCAATTACGGAGTGTCTGGAACGCGTATTCACGGTTTGATTAAAGTTGAAGTATAATTAGGTGAACAACGATTTGAAATTTAGAGTGCCAGTTATATCCCACATTTGGTTTGAAAGTAGTAACCACAATTTTGAATACGTAGGCATATGCGACAAAGTTGTAATTTTGAATCCAAAACATTCATTTTCGGGGAGTGGGTATGTTTTTAATTTTAACTTGTTCGTAACGGGACGAAAATGGGGCAGCAGTGGTCCATCAAAGACACTGAAATGTAGCAGATGGGGGTCGTCTCTGCTGGATGAAGGATCACAACAGTCTGCTCTGCTGTGCCAATCATCCCACTACTAATTGATTGATTCGTACATGGATGTTTTAATGGAGTCCGTTTGCTAGCACACCGCATGTATGTCGTTATCGCGTCCTTCGAGCAATTGTATTATACGTGTATGTAGTAAGATATTTTCATTTTTTTTTATCTCTCTCATATTTATTTGTAGCCACTCACATTGCCCAATTCAAAACTTGAATCGTCCTAAGGTCCATGAATCATTTTTATGGAGAAGTTAGGTGGAACGCCATTGTCATTTTTGGGGTTCGTCGTCATGTATTTTAAGGTGTTATTGGTTCGTAATGACATGAATTTAAAACATATAACTAGTGAGCAGCATGTAGAAATTTATTTGACTGGGACATCTCAACTTTCTAGATGAGTACATTCAGTTTTTTTTAATGCAAAAATAGTTACATTCGGTTTCAATCATAGACATTTTTTTTTGGATAGATAATCATAGATATTTAGAACATTAACATATTTATATTTAATTTACTATTTAACATTGGAAAAAGATCAGGTACAAAGTTGATTTTTTGGTACAAAAATAAAATACAAACTAACCATATCGCTTGATCTTGTGATTTGAATGGATGAGATTAAATCCTGATTTTTTGTGCATTTTCTTGGTGACAAATTATAAAATGAAACTGACGAACTATGTGTCTTTCTCATTTTTCGGCTCGAAAAGTGACGAATTATAGTTTGATTTTAACGAACTTTGTATTTTGTACCAAAAATCAACTGTGTATCTGATCTAAAATTATCAAAAGTACAACATAGTTCGTCAAAAGTGACTTATAATTCATCGCCAAAAAATCATATTTGAATTTAATATCATCTGTCCAAATAACCAAATCAAGGAATATCGTTGGTTTATATATTTTTCAAAAAAAAATATAAAATTTACACCGATTCCATTTTCTAATTTAATATCAAATTTTGTAAGTAAAAAATAGTCACTGGCAACAACTCATTCTCTTTTGTTTTTTCACATTTTTGACAAAAGTATAGTGTTACTATTTATTTATTTATTTGATAGTGACTATTTATTTATTTTTTAAAAATTAACTACGACCACTATAATGAAATGGAATCTCTTTCAGCATGCACAACGCACACGTGTAAATTTTAAGGGCTGAAGCTGTCGCCCACATACATGATACAATACGACAAAAAGGTAAAGCAAAGCTTTCGATAGTCCTTCTCCTCCGACATGGAAAATATTAGGCGCCGAATATGGGCCACAGTGTGGTTGACGAGATTTTGAGCTAGTTCGACAACTTCCTGAGTTTAACACTTTGATCGAAATTTCTGAACTATGTCGATGATTGATGAGAATAAGAAAATTAAACATGTTTCCGTTGCTATACAAGGTGATAACTCTTATTCTGATTCTTCCAGTTTCCACTTCTACTGCCGAACGATCTTTTTCAAATGAATATAGTGAAAAACGCACTTCGCAACAAGGAAGATGATTTTTTATCGGATTGCTTGGTTGTCAACATTGAAAAAGAAATAGCAAAAATGTTTAGCATGGATTCAATAATAGATGATTTTCGTGACTTTGAAACAAGACGCTTGTTATTTTAATGTAGTAATTCTTTTTAAACAATAGTATTTTTTCTCATAATACAAAATATTTTTTAGTCGTCACCTCCTCCCTAAATTCCTAGGTCCGTCCCTGGGCCACACAACTTGGTAAACAAATGTGGGGTTTATGCATCGAGTACATATAAATTAATTTATTATTATTATTGACTTTTTTATAAGTATTATTATTATTGACTTTTTTTTTTTGTTGTTGATGGAAATATTATTATTATTGCCTTGAATGTGGTTAGATGTTGAGCTTTTCTTAACTGGGCTTAGAGTTGGAAGACTATCGGGCCTGGGCTTGAATTAGAAATCTAATAATTGGAGGCAGTGTTAGTGATGGATTTGGATTGACTCAAATGAATTCATTAAGTTCTTATGTAGTTCTGTACTATGAAGTAAAGTAGTGGTTTGAATTGGATAATAACCCGTGTCGTGCACTTTTCTTTCCATAGCCCAATTCTTGCATTGACGTGTCCACTTGTGTGGATTATTCCATGAACTCGACATAACGGAAGAAAGTAAAGCATGATTGATTTGGTGCTTTACTTAAGCCTGATATAAATTTCACTTCTCTAAAGTCTAAATTCGGTGCTTTACGCGATACTTTTGCTATTTTCACATCTTAATTTGAATTTGTTTTTAATATAATTTTTAAAGAAAATTGAAAAATAGTCCAACTCTTTCCATCTTCACATTATCTTTTGTCCGGATATTATCAACTTGCTATGACTTAAAGACCAAAAATGAAAAATATAGTGAGAAAAAGTTAAAACAAAAAGTAATCGAGTAATGGATTAGTTGGAGGCACCCATTTACATAACGTGTTCATACTTGCTAACTTAAGAGACTCAAATTTCATACAATAATCAATCAAAATTATTTTATGGGAAGGATACATAAAACAACACTGATAGTCATTATTCTAAGTCAAGATTAACAGCAAATTAAAATAGTAAAACACATTGTTGTTGTTGTTGATAATAGGTGCGTACAATAACTCAGAACATTGATGTAATGACGTCTTATTATCTAGTATATATATATATATATATATCGATCACCGCAACTCTAGCAAGGTATTATGATCGGATACATTTTCTTCACTTTTGAAGCGCATGTCAGGTTCGGCACCTTTACCATGCATTGATACGCACACCCACCTCAAATCACTGGTACATTATTCGACACTTGGAGCTCAGGCCACATTGAACACATTTACCGTTGCAAGACTCGGCACGTCCATATTGACAGCCGCACCTCCACGAAGGAGGAAGCATCACGCACGAGGCTTGAAGAGAAAGCATCAACATCTACGAGGGATATAGGAAATATTCACACGCAAGGCGGAACGAGGAAGAGAAGATGAAAATTATAAAAAAAATTGGTGGCTATAGAACTCAAATCTTGAGTTAAAAGATCCATCCATCTTAGTGTGGACTTCTTAATCTACACGATTTAATAATTGTACGTACCAGATGTGTCGGCGACGATTCAAAGTCATGGGTTGATCAAAATCAAAATTGTACGACCACGACGCAGTCGCTTAAGAATCTAATAGTACTAGTATAGTTTGAAAAATAAATATCTGACAACTGCCCCGGTCATTCTCAACTCAATTCACTGCTCTGCTCTGGACTCTGGTGCTCTGTATCTACGGGCAGCCTGCCCGAACTTCTCTCTCTTTCACGCTCTCTTAGCTTGTCGTCTGCTCCTCTTCTCTCCATCATTTTCCTCATTCACTTCAATATAAATGCGGAGATTTCCGCAGTCGACGCCACCACCACCTCCGTCGATGGTGGCGCACGATTCGACTCTTCACCGCATTCTCCTTCGCCGGAACTGATTTCGATTTCAGCGAAGCTTTTAGAGAACAGCGAGAGATGGGGCAGGGGTTGAGTTGCGCGACGGACCGTGAGAATGAACTGTTCGACGCCGTTCGGAGCGGAGACTATGAGATGGTACGAACATTTCTGGAGAGAGATAATAGTCTTGTTAGACGCACTACCGGATACGATCGCCAATCGGCACTGCATATCGCGGCTATCAATGGCTGGATCGAGGTATTGTACTTGAATTCAGTACTCGGTGGAGGTCGGTGATTCGTTAATCGACATTAGGTTGTATTGAATTTGATTTTTCTGACGCAGATTCTTTCTTTGCTACTGGATCGTTCAACGAATCCCGACGTGTTGAATCGTTACAAGCAGGTAGCAGGTTTTGTGAAATTGATGTTCTTTATGCTTTTGTGCTTATCACGGTTGTTTCTGGAGTCTGTTTTGGCTGGTGACTTATTTTAGTTTCTTAGACTCCGCTTATGCTGGCCGCTATCCATGGCAAGGTTGCCTGCGTTCAGAGGCTTCTTCAAGCAGGAGCTAATGTGAGTCTGCTTGTTTTTTCCCTTAACTTTTATTCTATTTCCTTACTCATGTTTTCTGTATGTGTAGGTTTTGATGTTTGATTCAATCAATGGAAGGACTTGTTTGCATTATGCGGCTTACCATGGCCATTCTGAGTGTCTACAAACCATCATCTCAGCTGCCCGTTCAAGTCCTATTGCAGCCTCCTGGTCAGCTTCATTCTCGTGTGTTATGTATATTGGGAAATTTTCTATAGTTTTCATTATTTCGTATATTTATGAACTCCGTATTGTGGTTCACAGGGGATTTGCCAGATTTGTGAATGTCAGAGACAGTAAAGGGGCGACTCCTTTGCATTTAGCTGCCCGTCGTAGACGCCCCAATTCTGTTCAAATTCTGCTTGATAATGGTGCCCTTGTCTGTGCTTCTACAGGAAGATATGGGTGGGACAAATCAACTCTTGTATCTTACTTTATGCAATTATCTTGTTTTACATTTGCTAATGGTGGGTGTATTTTGCAGATTCCCAGGAAGTACTCCCCTTCATTTGGCTGCCAGGGCAGGGTCTCTTGATTGCATACGCAAATTGCTCGCATGGGGTGCAGATAGGGTTCAAAGGGATTCATCTGGGTACAGACTGTTTCTCAATTTCATGAAAGGGCATTTACTATTAGTACATTTTAGTAAATCTCACTTGAATACCCTTAATATGGTAGTTTCACTGGCTACTTTCAGCGTGGCCGTCGTATGTCATAATTATTATATCATTTAGAAGATGATCACTTCCTCACATATTCAGTGATGTGCAGGAGAATACCATATGTAGTTGCACTTAAGCACAAAAATCCAGCATGTGCTGCCCTGCTTAATCCTTCCTCTGCTGGACCTCTCGTGTGGCCATCACCACTTAAATTCATTAGTGAGCTTAATCACGACACAAAGATCCTCTTGGAACGAGCCTTAATGGATGCAAATAGAGAAAGAGAAAGGAACAACTTGAAGGGCACACTACATACATCATCAGCTTCTTCACCGTATGATGGTGAACTAGACGATACCAGTTCAGAGGTATGTTGGCCACATTTATCCCTTTTATTTAAATTATGATTAAGCATTTTTCATATTGAAGTTGTATGTTGTGCTGCTTTGCATTGTGTTCGCACCATGTCTGTTGGCTGTAGAAGACGTTATTGATGATTTTGTTAATTAGTTTCTACTTTTCCGTGTTGCAGATTAGTGACAATGAGCTATGTTGCATATGCTTTGATCAAGTGTGCACAATTGAGGTCCAAGACTGCGGTCATCAGATGTGTGCACAATGCACAGTAGCTTTATGCTGCCATAGCAAGCCAAATTCAACCACTCTGTGTCCAGTTGCACCCTTGTGTCCATTTTGCAGAAGCAGTATTGCTCGCTTGGCTGTTGCTAAGATCAAAACAGACAGGGAAGAAGAGCCTGATTCTATTGAAGATGCCAGTCCCTCCTCTAAGTTCTCAAAGGTAAGGAAGTCATTCAACTTCAGTGAAGGGAGCAGCAGCTTCAAAGGACTATCCGCCTTTGGAAAAATGGGTGTTGTACGTGGCTCAGGAAGGATTGCTACTGATTCCGATGAGAAACCATGATTCGGCAAATGAATTGTATACGATGAGAAAAATAAAGAAGAAAGCCACGCTGCTGAAATGTCTACTGGGCCATGTTTGGTAGAAATTTTAGTTGAGAAGTTGCACCAGAAAGTAGTTGAAATCTATATATCTGGAGACCAAGTTATAGAAGAAGCGAGGCTGCAGCCTGAATCAGTTAGTGATTGGTGCTTGTGTGGGGTGATGATCATGTTGTAATGCATGTTCTCTTTTGGGATCGAATTCCTTGGTTGTGAGATTGGTAGTTGGCATGTAAAGAGAAGAAACGGTAACTTGTGAAATTAAGTTGTTCTAATATAAATTCAACTATAGAATTTAAGCTTGTAGTCTCAAATCAGAATGCAATATAAATCAGCTATTATATCTTCGCTAAAACTTCATTTCATCATATGACTCATTGCAGGTCCTGTTTTTTCCTTGATGGCCAGCGCCAAAGTCCTCTACCCCCGACTGGCACTTCTGCCCCTTTTGCTCTGGGTTTGCTGATGTTGAATTTTTTTTTATTTTGGAAAAAAAAGAAGAAGAAGGTCAGTGTCTGCTCTGGTGGTCGGTAGATGAAACGAATGTTTGAACTCTCAAACTTTCTCCATTGGCAACCTAGCTCTTTGTGTTACTCATTGGTTAATCTGAATGACTATTAAATGGGATGGTTCACATTCATGACCAACAAATATATACGCTTTTGATGAAATCATCAAAGAAAAGGGTCAAGTAATTTGGCATTGAATGATATAAAAAGAAGTTGAAGTTATTTGGAGGATGCCAATTAGTATGAAACCTTCACATCTTGTGATGGATTTTGATTGGAGGTATGTATAGCTTTTCAGGAGGTGAAGCCGACACGATTTCATGCAGGAGGACCGATACAAAAGGATAAGGCGAGATGTTGAAATTCGAGGAGCAAATAACAAACAGAAGCAGGGAACGGAATATGTTGGATCGATTAGTGTTAGCAAAATATCAGACGGAAGTCTCAGACTAGATTTACCGTCTAATATTCAGAATAGCAGCGGAAGTAAATAATGCAGGAAAATAATGACTGAAAATACTACACACGGATATAGAGTGGAAACCTTATCACAACAATGATAAGGTGAAAACCACTACCTTTCAGATTCCACTGAAAGGATTTTCGAAACCGATTACTTTATATTCCGATATACTTGTAGGGTTTACAAACTAGGTCTATCCGACTCTATTTGATGACCTCTACTCAATCCGACAAAGTAATCGTTTCGTAACTCAAACCTTCGTGTGTGCGACTTCAGCAATCCTTCTCCTCGAATGCAGTCGTTCCGTTCTTCACAAGAGAACTCCACGCCTCAGTGCGTACAATGCTGGCGGTGCTGCTCCTCTTCTTATGCAAGAGCTTGAATCTCCAAAAGGCAGCAGCAGTTCTTCTCTCTGTAAATCCGCCGCCCAGCATCCGCGCACATCTTGTCAAACCCTATGTCCTTATATAGGGTATTGCTAGGGTTTTGCTATCTGGGCTCAATAACCTGGCCCAGTCCAACTTGCCAAACCCTAGGACTTTAAGTAGGGCCTTCCGTGTCTTGTTATCTGGGCCCAATGCCCTGGCCCAACTGAACTTTATAAACCCAATAGGTTTCTATTCTAATAGACAAGATTCCTTCTAGAATCTTCCTTTTATCTGCTTCTCCACTCAGCAGATCGTGCCATAACTAATCTGTAGAATATTGTTAATTCAACCTTCAAATGGCAATTCGATCTTCGATCTGTCTTCGATCTATTTGATGGATTTCTGCACACTTAGAAATAATATTAGCTAAGTGTTTGTGATCATCAAAACCTATGGGTTCCAACAAATTCCTCCTTTTTGATGATGACAAACACTTCTTCAATAAAACTGAAATCCATCACAGGTAATTCAAATCATCATTAATCTATCAGATAGATTTATCACTAATCCAGCAGATAGATTTTTCCATAACAGGTAATTCAAATCATCACAAGTCTAGCAGATAGATTTTTCAGTCAGTTTCTGTTAGACAGACACTTCTACGAACTCACGACAGTTCCCCCTTAAATAGGCATTAGATTTGAATTTCAGTAGTGACTTCCCCCTCAGGTAGTGCACTCATGTTATCTTCCCCCTTTTGGCATCATTAAAAAGGTCGCAAGTTAATATACCCAGGTAATGGAAGAAAACTGCATTCTTCATTAACTAAAGGTAAAAGGGGCCCCGGAGGGAACACACATAGTACGCAGACAATTAAACTACTATCAAGCAGAAGTAGAGCAAGTCAACGAAGAAAAAGTCACAACAAAAAGCATAAGGAGGGTGTGGTGGGGATGGCAAGGAGGGGACAACCATGAGACAGACCCTGGGCTAATCTTTCACCAATAACCTCAACTGTTCAACCAGTTCAGTGCCCACGTATCTCAGCTGTCGATTCATCTCCCATATCTCCTCTCTGATCTGAGTCCCATGAATCATATTGATTTTGGCAGACTCTTCACCTCCTTGACCGGGGTAGGCAGTGACTCAAGAGTTTCAAGCTTAGTATGCAGCTCCGTCACCCAGCCAACATCAGACTCCTTCGCCTCCTTCTCAATCAACGACTCCAGACGAGCCACTCTCTCAATCAGCAAGTCCACCTTTCCAGATAGCCTCTGCAAAGCCTCAATCACAGCCGGTAATCCCTCATCTGAATGCACCGGATGCTGTTCCAGAGGATCCACCTCTTGAGGTGCTTCTGCCAGTGCTGGAGCAGGGACATATTGATCATTCTTCCACCCAGTCTCTTCATCAAACTCCCAGTGGAAGCTGGCAATGGTCTCCTCAGGTCCTTCACCCAGTCAACCTCTGATCCCTTCAGCACCTTATATGCCATGGACTCCATTTCAACTGACCGCCAAACAGGAAATCTTCCTGGCAGCGTCATCACATCCGAGTCTCAATCGTGCCATTATGATCTCCTTCTTTGTCAGAATAAACGCCTTGCAGCAGCGCCAACCTCTCACAGACATTTCATCAATCATCTGGCGTGCAACTAAACTGTGATCATAAACAATGAGTTGCGTTGCATGCTCACTGATGATAAAGAATTTGCTCATTCGACAGCTTCACATTTGAGCATTGCCATCCCTTTTCAGCATCAAAGGTCACCATATCAAGAACTGTAGATATTACACTCTCAACTTCTGGCTGATAGACGCCAAGATGGCTCAAAAATTTCTTCACAACTCCAGGGTAGGGTAATCCATGCTTATTACTCGCAGCGCAGTATTTCATATACTGTAAAATTTGCTTGGGAAGGCTGATAGGCTCTTTGGCTCTTAACTTGTCAATCAGGAGGAAATCCTGAAAGTTGACAACTCCACCAGCTGGTGTGTAGCCAGAAGCACCCTATCGATCACCAACTCCGCCACTACGGATCTCCTTTCCAGAACTTTCTCATCACCCTCCTCTGACACAGTTCGCTCCTCTGCCATGGAACCTGGCCTTTTCTTGGTTCGTACACTCTTCCTTATAGGAGCTTGAGGAGTGGCGGACCTTGTTTGCTTGCGACCAGATCCCTTAGCGGCTACATCCTCAAATCTCGCAAGATTGAATTTTTAACTTCCCAAAAATTTCACCTTTAAGTCTCCAAATCCAGAATTAGGCAATAATTAAGCTGCCTCGTAACTCCATATTTTGAATTCGCTCCGTAGTTATCTACCACATGTCCATCTGTAGGTATTAAGTGTTGCGGACTGTTCACGTACCAACACTTTGCTGTTTTTCCATACCATAAAGACAACAGCAGCACCCATCATGATGACGACCGAGCTGCAGACGCAGCTCTTGCTTTTCTCCATACATGTCAGTTCAATCGTCGTAAGTGTAGCACTTAGAATTTCTGTTCGTGCTGGCAGCCGCTATTCCTCCAAACGACACTTCAATCTTGAAAATTTGAATTTAGATACGCTGAATCAATTTGCAGATACACTTCTCTTCAATTTCAGAAAGTAGTCATTAACTGCCTCGTAGCTCCCTAATTTTAGTGGATTGCTTCCACGTGTCCGGCTGGGAGAAAAGACTCTTCAATTGCTTTGACAGCCCTTCTTTAACTGTTCATTTTCCCATGTGATGTGCACCAACGGTAGTAACAGTCATTAAGACAGTCTGCTCTGCAGTTTATTTTCTTACTGTGCAGTCCACTCACATTTACTGCATTTATCTGTTGTACAGCTGTCACCCATTTGCTCTTCAACCGCTACTCATCACTAACCACATATTGAACCAGTCACATCCATGATTGAACCAGTCTGAATCGGTTTAAGAATAACCCCGGTTTGTCTCATGGTTTTCACAAGGGTTGTGGTACTTTAGGTTTACCCAAGGGGTACAATAAAAACACCACTTATTCACACAAGAAATCACCAAGTCATACCAAAGTAATTTCATGCAGTGTGGAGATAACCAAGAAAAACATCTTTTCAAAATGAAGGGCTAAACATTTATTCTCAACACATGATAGGCTAGGGTTAGTCTTAGAGTGCTTCCTTGGCATATATTGTGGGTTCAAATAGGAAGTCTCTTTTGGGCTACAAGGAAATATGTGTCATGCTCAAGGTTCTGCTAGCTAGTAATCTTATTTATCATGCATACAGGGTGACCTCATAGAGCAACTTTCACACAATTATCAACTTCATAAGCAGCAACTCCATACCATGGTAGCTTAGCATGCATAAAAGTCTAGCCAATCATCGGAGAAATTTAACATAGAATGCAGACTAGGTAAGGGATGTCATACCTAATTCAAGCCTTAGCTTCTCATAGGGTTCCCTGTGCAGTGCTTTCGTAAGGATGTCTGCAATCTGTTCCTCAGTTCGACAGTATTCCATGGCAATGGTACCTTTCTCTACACAGTCACTCAGAAAGTGATATCTGATTTCTATGTGTTCAGTACGTGAAAACTGCACTGGATTTTTAGAAATATTTATGGCACTGGTGTTATCACATAGAATAGAAACACATTGAAGATGAACACCCAAATCACTTAGCTGTTGTTTCATCCATAGCAGTTGTGCACAGCAAGCAGCAGCTGCGATATTCTCAGCCTCAGCAGTGCATAAAGCAATAGAGGACTGCTTCTTGGACCCCATGATATCAGGCATGGTCCAAGGAGTTGTGCCATCCCTGACGTAGACTTTCTGTCTGTCTTACAGCTGGCATAATCAACATCTGCGTAGGCCACCAGACGGGCTTTGTTCCTTTCGAACTGGTGCATCTCCTCTTGCATGGCATTGACCCATTCTGGGTCATACTCGTCAACCAACTGGAGCTTCCCAGCATCTAGCATAGCCGTAGTTAAGGAATCTTGTATTAGGTGACCAGCCATCACCGTCTCATTGAATCTTACATGCACGCTTTCCTCAACTTGCTCTAGCCTCAGGTTGTAGACTTTGTAGGTCTTGCTATAACTGGAGTATCCGACGAACACTCCTTCATCACTCCGAGCATCGACCTTACCCAAGTTTTCTTTGCCGTTATTGTGGACATAACATTTGCAACTGAAAACCTTTAGATGAGAGATTTTAGGCTTTCGTCCACGTAGCAGTTCATATGGAGTTTTCCCTATCATGGATCGAAGGATGCTCTGTTGAGAATGTAACCCGCAGCATGCACTGCTTCTGCCCAGAAGCATTTTGGAACTCCGCTAGCAATTAGCATTGTCCATGACATGTCCTCCAAAGTTCTGTTCTTTCGTTCCACTACACCGTTTTGCCGTGGTGTCCGTGGGGCGGAGAAGTTGTGATCAATGCCCTTGTCCATGGAGTAGTCATCGACTATGACCAGAATATACATGTTTCCTCCACGGCTGATGACACTGACTGGACCGCACAGATCCATGTGGATCAAGTCCAGTGGTGCAGAGGTGCTTACAGTTTGCTTCAATGGAAATGAAGTCCGAGCTTGCTTTCCCGTGGCACAGGCACTGCATACCTGATCAAAGGCGTTTTCCACCTTGGGTAAGTCGACTACTAAATCCATTTGACGGAGTTTGTGCAGCAGCCTCATACTTGCATGACCAAACCTCCTGTGCCATAAGATGGGCGCTCCTGCAACACTTGATAGATACAGTTCTTCCTCAGGGACAAAATCTGGATCAACGGTACAGATTTCGTTCACACGGATTCCTCTCAGAACTATCTTCCCTGTCTCATTACACCTCAGAATGCAGTCATTAGAGTTGAATATAACTTGATTTTTATCATGTTGATACAATTGAGACACACTTAGCAGGTTATATCTCAAGTTTTCAACAAGACTTACTTGCCCGATTCGGATAGTATCCAGAATTCTTACCTCTCCCATAACTATCACATTTCCTTTGCTTTTATTTCCGAAGGTTATGCTTCCTCCGGAGTGTTTATGGAGCGAGACAAACCGTCCTGGATTCCCTGTCATATGCTTTGAGCAGCTACTATCTAAATACCAGGGACCGGATCTCACTTCTTCCTGCAAGGAAAAGATTAATTTTTCCGAACCCAGACAAGCTTGGGCTTACTGGGTTTAGGAATGAATTTAGCAGCAGGAACATAGTAAGATTGATAGTGAGCATCATGGTCAGTTATGTCAATCTTTCGCCCAGGGGCGCTCCTTGGTCTACCACGGATTGCTGGATCATAGTGGGGGCGAAAGTGATCGACTCTGCCCTTCTTTCTATATGGACTGGCCTTCTTCTGATAGCGTGGTCCCGGGCAGTGATCCTGAGCTTCCAACCAGTTGCGGTTCCTCTCATCTATCTCCCTTAGTCTTGGGCATTCTGCTCTGTGGTGTCCAGATTGTCCACAATGCCAGCATGATCTGTGGCATGGAAGATCGACATACTTGCTTCTGCTAGGTGGTTTAGAAGTCTTCATCTTTCTAGCGTGGAAGTCTATCTTTGAAGGCTTACGACTCAGGCTCATTTTTTGCCATATTTCATGGGCTTTTCTGGCCTTGTAGGGGACAGAATCCGTATCATGGATATTGAATCCTTCCTGTGGACTGTCTTCCCTCTTCGTCTGTCTGATGGTCTGAGGCCTTCTTCTCTGGCGAGAGCTTTCTCCTGGTTCCATCATTACACCTTTTCCTTTGGCAGCCTTCTCCTTTGCTGCCTTTCCCTCTTCGTGTCCAAGTCCTGGTCTTACGAACCTTTTCTTGAAATCCATCTTTTCTTCTTCAGCCCACTTAGCTTCCAGCTCACGGAGCCATTCTTCTTTCCTTACAGCCTCCTCGCATCTAAGGTCAACGACTGTCTGTAGGAGTTCTTCATTATTTTGTCTGAGACTAATCAGCTCATCCTCCAACTCTTCAATCTTTGTTTTGAAGTCGACTAGCTCAGTGTTTTCGATCGTCATACGTTCCAGTTCATCACTTAGCTCGCTGATCTGTCTCTCTTTTCCTTTACAGGTACGACACCTACAAACATGCTCTGCCATCTCTTTCTCAAGACGCATGGCTTTGGTTGACCAGAGACGGTTCTCTTCTATGTCATCGTGATGATCCCGTTGCATCTCTGCCAGTCTGTCCTCCAGATCTCGGTTTTTGGCTAAGACTTTGGCTATTGCTTCTGCAAGATCAGAATCAGAAAATACTTTATCAACAAGGGAGTTAGTATCCATTACCTCACTAGATGTGGAATGGGCCATCAAGCACGGCTCCTTGGAATGCTTTCCATCGTCACTATCCTCATCCGTGTCTCCCCATGCAGTAAACATGGCATGAGCTGGCTTGGAGACGGATGCTTCTTCTTTCTGGACGGGTGGCTCTCCTTTCTTTTTGTTGTAGCAGTCTTTAGAAAGATGCCCCTTCTTCTGGCAGTGTTGACATGTTCTGTCTTCTTTTTCTCCTCGGTTTCCCTCGTTTTCACTTGACGTAGCACCTTTGTTTCCTCTGGAAGAGCTGCCACGACTTCCTCCTGATGGACCTCTGCTGAAGTTTTGTCCTTTGCCGATATTGGCCATCGTGATGGCTCTTGTTAATCGGGCTATATCATCCTCCTTCGATGATCCATCTGATTGTGCAAGATCGAGGGCCTTTTCTACTTTCAGGGCAATGGCTTGGGATTTGTCAGACTGTCTCCTAGCCATCTTTCTTTCGGTGATTCCTGCTTGGCTCTGTAGGTTGGCAATCAGTTCTTCTAGTGTGACATCTTTAATCCCCTTTTGAGCTTGCAGCGCCAAGGTCACGTGGTCCCACTTTGAGTTCAAGGCTTGCATGAACTGGTGTGTGATTTTCCATTCGGGGAGCTTCTCATTCAAGTAATCTAGCTGTCCAATGATGACTTGGAATCTGGTGAAGAAATCTTCTAGGGATTCATCCTTCTTCTGCATAACAGTCTCATAGTCCTTAGTAGCAGCTAGAATCCTGTTTCTCTTGATATCTTCGTTTCCTCCGTACAGTCTCACTAATCCATCATACATTTCCTTAGCTGTCTTGTACATTGCTACTTTGATTTGATCTCCGGGAGAAAGAGCCATGTATAGAACTTTCTTTGCTCTAGCATTTTTTTCGAGCTTTTTGTAGTCCTCATCAGTATACTTATCCTTGGTTTTCTCCACTGGTTTTTCAGCATTTGTTGTGTCCAGTGGGATGACAAGAGGACCCGTCTCGAATATGCTCCAGAGCTGTCCATCCAGTGAGCAGACATGAGCCTCAAACTGGTCTTTCCACCAGTCAAACTGTCCAGGCTTCAGCAGCGGCGGTTTCCAGAACGAGTCGTTTATTGACGACATGATTTTTCCTGCAAAGCTAACACACAAATCTAGAGTCCTCGGCTCTGATACCACGTGTTGGATCGATTAGTGTTAGCAAAATATCAGACGGAAGTCTCAGACTAGATTTACCGTCTAATATTCAGAATAGCAGCGGAAGTAAATAATGCAGGAAAATAATGACTGAAAATACTACACACGGATATAGAGTGGAAACCTTATCACAATAATGATAAGGTGAAAACCACTACCTTTCAGATTCCACTGAAAGGATTTTCGAAACCGATTACTTTATATTCCGATATACTTGTAGGGTTTACAAACTAGGTCTATCCGACTCTATTTGATGACCTCTACTCAATCCGACAAAGTAATCGTTTCGTAACTCAAACCTTCGTGTGTGCGACTTCAGCAATCCTTCTCCTCGAATGCAGTCGTTCCGTTCTTCACAAGAGAACTCCACGCCTCAGTGCGTACAATGCTGGCGGTGCTGCTCCTCTTCTTATGCAAGAGCTTGAATCTCCAAAAGGCAGCAGCAGTTCTTCTCTCTGTAAATCCGCCGCCCAGCATCCGCGCACATCTTGTCAAACCCTATGTCCTTATATAGGGTATTGCTAGGGTTTTGCTATCTGGGCTCAATAACCTGGCCCAGTCCAACTTGCCAAACCCTAGGACTTTAAGTAGGGCCTTCCGTGTCTTGTTATCTGGGCCCAATGCCCTGGCCCATCTGAACTTTATAAACCCAATAGGTTTCTATTCTAATAGACAGGATTCCTTCTAGAATCTTCCTTTTATCTGCTTCTCCACTCAGCAGATCGTGCCATAACTAATCTGTAGAATATTGTTAATTCAACCTTCAAATGGCAATTCGATCTTCGATCTGTCTTCGATCTATTTGATGGATTTCTGCACACTTAGAAATAATATTAGCTAAGTGTTTGTGATCATCAAAACCTATGGATTCCAACAGAATAGATAAAAGAAAAAGCTGGTACAGTACTGTGTCCAATCCCATGAACAAAAATCCAAGCCCAAGAGTACAGCAATGCAAGTGTGGACTGAGTTTTGGGTCAGGACTGAAGCAGCCTATTAAGAAACCATCAGCACATAATGCAGCAGCAGTCAGGCAGGCAGGCAGGCATTAGTGAGATCTGATTATCTGACACACAGTGTAGGCACGTTTCATGTCTAACTACCTAATTTATGTCCTAACCAACAGTCAAATGGCATAATAAGAAGAAGAAGAATACAAATAGAATTCTGATATTCCTGCAGAGCCATATGATTCTTCACCATTAGTACGTAGCTCTTCTGTATCCATCTTATTCTTATCACACCCTCATTTCAACTTCTAATTAAAGAGTATACAAAACGCCGCCTTGTAGAATATGGACTCTAGTCATTCTGCACGCAGCAGCAGCTACTGTTTTAATAAAAATGTCAAGCATGCAATTCACAATCTTAATTATTCTTATCCATCACTGTCAACCACACACCCAAGACGACGACCCACCTGGAAGAGGATGTTTTTGTTTCATGATTTGCATGACAAAGTCAATGCCTGCACTTCTCCCCATATGTCTACCAATTAAATCCAACTAACTAATACAATACTTTCCACAAAGAGTCAATCTCTCCCACTACTTCCCCCCTGTGTAAAACATTATTAATTACTACATATCAAGTGTGGAGGAGGAGCAAATTAAACCAAGCTGCCTGCAGATGACATTATTCATTTTGATTAATTAATTATCTGAAATAAAATTAACTTAAATTAAACATCAAGATCCCAGCATGTGGCCGGTGATCTCTAGTTAGTACATGTCCCTGATGCTGCAGATACATAATAAGTAATACCTTGAGAGCTTGCTTGATTCTTCACAGTTCACACAGATAAAAAGCTGTAACCACTAAATGCTAGTTTTAGTACTTGGTGGTACCGTGTTTCAGAAAGATACATTCATTTCTGCCCCTGTGTATATATCTGCATCTTCTTGCTAATGTGTCGATATAGAAGAGCTGGAGTACACTTAGCTTGGGTCGTTATCTGATCTAGGTCCTTCATCTTCTTTTATGGATATGAGATCTGTTAGGTGCGCTATGAGACTCCTTTGATGCAAATGATCAGTGAATGATGAGACCTAGCTAGCTACCTGAGTGACCTTTTGAATAACACCTAGTACTCTACCTATATTTGTATTCTATTTGATTTTGATTTTACAGTTCCTAATTCATAACTTTACTATCACATAAAGTAAAAAGTCATAAATTTATATTCGGATAACATAATTATGACTTATATAAAATTCTAGATTATTACAATTTTGTAGGATTACTGTTGAGCTAGGCAAAGCTTAATAATAATATGGTATCAGCGCTCATGATGCGTTATGAACTGAATATGAAAGATGCATTAATACTGAATTAGAATCGAAGGAAGTGCTTGTTAACATTGATGAGAATAATCACCAGACAGTGGTAAAAGTACAGGGTTAATTCCATTACATGAGAAAATTGAATCACACACACTTAAATCACTTTTCAAGCTTAGTTTGTGCTGTAGTTTATATTGCTGCATATGTTCTCCTTGAGCTGGTCATGTTGATGATCCCTTCTGGCCTTCTTTAGCTTGTTACCAAAATCTTTAAGCAGGGCTGGTGGGTACATTGACAGTACATCATTGGACAAATCAAGCAGCCTCATTTCTGTATGTGAACCTTTTCGCTTCCTTGATGGAGCTGCCTTCGGCTTTCGTGGCGCAGGCGGACATGTGAGGACTGATTGGATTTTGCTAAGTGCTGAGGTTGGTGTTCTCATAACCTTATCATTTTCATCCACCGGTGGCTCCGCTTCCAAAACTGCTCCTGCTGATGGTGATGGTGGTGACTTTGTTTGGAACAGATTTTCTTGCAAATGGGCATAGTCAAAATCTTCAGAACTGGTGATCTTGAGCTCCATGATACAATTGGTGCTCGCAGTTAAACTATAAAGACTCAAATTAACTTGAGAAGAAGATGATGTGAAAAATGAGTATTTGGATATATAAGAGAGAGAGAGAGAGAGAGATAGCTAGCTAGATGCTGCTTAAAAACAACAAGAGAGCAGGTACACAAAAGTGATTTCAGTAGGAAGGAAAAGAAATGAATGAGATCATCAACATAAAAAGAAGGAAGAAGAGAATTTCAATATTTATGTTGGATTTTAGTTCTTCAACTCATCCATGTTCTTGTGAGTGGAATTGGATAGAGTGGAAAATGGAGAGGACGAGGAAACAGAAAGAGAGAGAGAGAGAGATTTGGATTTTGGTGTGATGTGAAATATATTGGGGCGAAGGATCCAATGCAAGACTATATATCTTAATATATAAAGGCTGGATATGAAGGCGTGGGACTATTGATTGATCGAGGGTATAGTTTTGTATTAATTTGCTCTTGCATAATTTGAAAAATCTACCTAAAAATCATTTATCTATGCATTAATACAAGGGCATCCAATGTTTTCAATCTTCATTATCAATTCTTAATTTAACGTCTCAGGCTGCTACCTATTTTTTTTTTTGATTGAACAGGCTGCTACCTATTAAGCAGTGATTTTAAACATTTTGATGTCTCACATGACTCCAAACGCTCTTACACACACAAATATCTTGGCGTCAAGTTTCAGTAAGATCTTTGATTTTTGAAGCTAGCTCACACAATAAGAGCATGTACATCCGTTAAGGAAGTTCTCTGTTTTGTGAGGACCTCCTCAAATAAAACTTCCTATTACTATTTTCGAAAATAGGACCTTCTATTTTCGCTATTTGTACAGCCGTTAAACATGCATAACCTCCTATTACTATTCATTAATTTTTTGAATATTACTTTAAATTAAAATTAAAAAATTAAAAAAGCAAAATGGGAGCTAGGGCACCTGATCGGCTACCCGACCGAAATCCTCGTGCAACCGACCGTGCACCCGACCGTCCCCCGTCTACCCGATCGCACACCCGACCGTCCGATCGGCTACCCGACCGAAATCTCTCGTGCAACCGACCATCCCCCATCTCAGTTTACTGTTCATCATCATCTAAAAACTCTGCAATCGATCGGAATCGGTCGGTGATAATCGATCGGAAATCGGTCGGTGATAATCGATCGGTGATAATCGATCGGTGATCAGAAGTTCGTAGGAGATTTAATTGGAGTGCAATTTGTATTTAAAACAAACGAATTTATTTTTTGAGGACGTCCGCTCAGACGTCCTCCGATAGCACGTCCTGGAGAACGTCCTCCGCACAGAACGTCCTCCTTCAACCGCTGTTTACTTCTTTTTTTCCGGAACGTCCTCAAATCTGGCTCAGGACGTCCTACAATTAGCACCGGTGTACATGCTCTAAGAGCATATATACCCGTTGAAGAAGTTTTCTATTTTGAGAACCTCCTCAAATAGCACTTCCTGTTACTATTCAACCCAAAAGGAGGTTCGACATCAAGCACCTCCTATTACTATTCATCGAATATTTTTCCCCGAAAATATAAAAACGTAACAAAAGAGTTGAAAGAAGAGTATAACGCAAATTTGACCCTCCAGATGAAGGAATTCGCCCTAAAAACGCTGAGCACATAGCAAAGCTATGATTTTTGCTCAGAATGCCGTTTCCACCCATAAAACACTAGACTTTCATCAAATTCTCACCAGAGCCTGTCGCGTCTCACCGCAACATTAAGCGCCGCGTTCGCTTCAGACATTACTTCCTAATGTCGACTTTGAACGCGGTGCTAACGTAGTGTTAGAACGCGCGGCACTTCCCCTCCGCGTCCCATGTATACTTTAAGGTTGCATCGCGCTCGATTCAGACATTATTGCTTAATGTCAACGTGAGACGCGATGCTACTGTCAAAGCCGGACGCGCGGCGGTTCTGTTCATCATCATCTTAAAACAGGGCAATCGATCGGGACACGGTTTAGGGTTTCAGATCGGCGCGAGTCGTAGTGATTTTTGGGGTTTAATTGGCTGAGGCAATCGATCGGACGTCCGGAGCACGTCCTTTAACCGCTGCATAATTTTTTTTAACGGACGTCCTCAAAATCAGGTAGGACGTTCTCAAAATATGTACCGGTGTATATGCTCTAATAGGATGTTCACTTTTATAATTTTCAATAGAGACAGTTAGATAAAAGAAGGGGTCACGCTCTTCAGCTAGATCTTGTCCAAAAACGTAAGACAACAACTATTTTGTTTTGTTTTTCCTTATGATTGAATAAAAATATCTTTTAAAAAAAATAGAGACAGTTAGATGAAAGTGTGTGTGGGTATAAGCTGCTGCTTGTTGAGTATAATGGTTTCATTCCATTGCTTTGGGAACACTCATATCTATTTCATGCTTGAGCACAATTATTCCATGCCCGGCATGCTACCATTTTGCTTCATCAGATCAGGCTCTCAGCCCCAAATCAATTACCATTAAGTTAATTAAACAAATTAATATATTCCATTTATTTTCCTGAAATTTTTTCTTTGGCATGCAGCTGGTAGAGCTAGCTAGCCCTATCATGAAGTTGAGTCTCTTTCTCATAATTCGTTCGTATAATTAATTGTCAATCAATTCCGCAATTTCACTTTCTTGATATAAATAAAGGGAGCGTGAATTTTTAAGACTCTACCCAGAATTTACATACACATTGATTGTTAATTAATACCGGAACAACAAAATAGTGGTGGACCATGAATATGGTTACAAAACTTCTCCATCATTCCATCAATATTCATTCTCTCTTTAAATGTCGTTTGGTTCATTTTTTTTTTGTTTTAAGAGAAGAGAGATTTTAATGTTTGGGTTGTGATAAGTTCAAGAAAAATAAAATAATTCATTCGATTATTTCATACTATTCTTTTATGGGAAAATGACTTTGTAATTTACTTTCCTTTCAATTTCTTTTTACCAGATTTTCTATGATCCAAACTAAGGGTCGGGATCTCTTATTTTGTTTCCTTATGTAGTATTTGAATATGATGCATCTACACTTAACATAAAAAAAAAAACGAGTACAATGCACGTTTCCTGAATGCGATAAACAAGGATAGTTGTAAATGTGTTTTTTAAGTAGTTGATGATACATAAATAAATTAAGTACAATATACGCGTGAATAAAGCACAAAGTACAAATTTTGATGGGAATAAAGTCAATTTTTTCAAATATGTAGGATTAGTGAGGTAAAATAGATACATACTTGATTCTAGAGGTTGTTCGGGATTATCTTTTTAAATTTATCTTATTAACTTTGAATTAACTTTGAATTATGAATTGCAATAAATACTTGTCCTACATGAATTTTGAATTGAATTTTAAGGTCCCAATCCCATTAATGCTAATGAATTTAATTTATAATTAAAATTATGTTGCTACTTTGCTATAGCTTTACGTACACATCCATGCTAAAACTATATCATTTTGCTTCCCACAAAAACATCATCATCATATTATACACTTTCCCCCCTCAAATTCATGCTGATCCACCTTAAATCTCACACTTCCATCATCTAGCTGATGGCACACATGAAAATTTCAGAATGTTGTTGCTTGTGGAATGATTAAGGTCACTTATTCTGCTCTCTAACCCCAACTAAACACTGCTCCCAGTATGGACCACAATATACATTAATGATGTTATAATAAAGTAAATGTTGAAATAATTCTTCAATCATGGCCCTTTCTAGCTCCTTGCCTCTGCATGAGAAGGATAAATAAATGATCCATTTATTCAAAATTTAAATAACGAATCAATTACATATGGTCAAAGCCAAGTCAAATCAATTTATCAAAAAAATAGTGAACTTTTTCCTATTTAGTTTGGATATATTTTTTAAATTTTAATTATATCAAAAATCGTCAAAGATAGTAAGCAATATGATGTTTTCAATTTTATCATTAAATGATAGTATATTCATATTCTAATTTAATTTCAATCATTTTATTTATAGTTAATCATTTAAAGGTTAAATTGTTTAACGGTGTTAATTTTATAAGTTTTCTTATTACAATTTGACCCGTCGGTACTTGATTTGAAAAAAATTAAAGTTCGATAATTATTTTGAAATAAAGCGATAATTCAGATAATGAATTTGTAGTTTTTCCACAAAAAAAAAAAAACAAGTCAATCGAAGTCAACTTAGTCAAGTCAACGATTTATAATTTATATTATTAATTAAAACAATCATTTACACAGTCTCTAATTGCATCGTATCATCAGGGACATCCGAACTGAGCGTCGGAAATCGACACTGCCTCCGATCAGAATCGGTACGTTAGACACTCGCTGTTTGTTCGATTCAGGTGTTTATCGAAATCTTATCTAGAGAATTTCATTCAGTGTTTCATTTTATTGTATACGGAGTAAGTAGCTTAATCTCGTGATTGAAACCCTAATTTCAGTTGCAGCGCTTGTAGCTTTACAATGACCAGCTTCTGCAACAACAGTACCTTGATACTTTGCTTTAGTACGTCAATGCTGGATTTTCGTTATTAGGGGCATTTAGCTCCACCAACAGGATAGGAATGGTATTAGGAATTAGGATTGCTTTGTTTTGGGACACGGTTTCTGTCAGTATGATCAATGTATATGTTGACTGAAAGAGAATTACAATGCTCTATGTATAAATGTGTTGCGTTTTTGTGTAGGTATTATTATATTAGTTACTCATCAAATGGCTCACAGTTCATATCTTTAAGTTCGATAATTGGGGAGTGGAATGCAAAAATGAGTAGAGTGGCATTCGCGTCTTTAAAAGGTCTCATTCTAAACTTTTGTCATACGGTTCCCGGAGGTGAATCGAAGAAGTAGGCAGCCCTCGTCCCTCGATAGAAAGCCATTTATGAGTCCGGAGAAGTAAAGTTAATTTGATTCTCTTCGGCTTTGCCCAAAGCCTTCCCCTTTTACAGTTATGCTTCCTTTGCCGGAAATCTTCCTGTGTATATTACCAGCAAGCCTCCATCCTGGACCCTGGCGTGCTAAGGAAGATCTCCTGGCGCCAGGCTTGGAATTATGGGCAAGAAGTTAGCGTGCACGTGCACATTATCATTGACTAGAAGCAAAGGAAACCGCTAAACTTTTCTCATTTGTTGAGTTGCTGGATCAGCTAGTTATAATATATAAATAAAGCTAGAGTTTTACATGCCCACAGCCTGGCAGTCCTCTCAACCATATTTCCTACCATTGCTGCAGAATTAGCTAGACAGGATGGACATTTATCATTGCAAAAGCTACAAGTATCAAAGTGTTTGCTCGTTTGATTAAATTACAGTGTTAGGATTGTTGCATTGTTCTCTGGCGCCCCTCAGCACTTCCTTGCTGGCTTGCTGCAGGTTTGTTACTGTAAACAGTCTATAATGACCAAATTTTTAATGATTAATGTGAAGCCCCATTTCAACACAATAGCCATGGCTTGGGTGAATATGATTCGTGTCTGAGATCGTTTGATACCTGACATTTTGTTTTGTATTGCAGGTGTTGATATAAAGCCACACTGGTACAAAAATCTGGGACAGTCATGTTCTTGGAGAATCTCTTGAAGATTGCACATCTAAAGACTTTGTATAGAGCCCCATAGGACCCATACTGAATGCTACAAACTGACCCATTATAAACTTGGCTTGTTATTGACGTATTGTGAGGTATGTTGTTCATTTTCTGATTGCAGCTATTGTTATGTTAATCTTTAGATGACTGAACAATTAAGTGATCATTAGATTGCTATTTTCTAATCCGAATCCATACCGCCCAGCTGATTCTGAGGTTGAATACACAACTATGTTTTCATATATTATGGTTGTTTAACATCGATGTGATTTCTTTCAAGGCATACTATAGAATAAACAAGCTTCAAAAATTCTCTACTATGTCTGTGCAATAACCACATTATTTTCTGAGATAAAAACTTTACATGCAGAACACCATCGGTATTAGCTAGAGCAATCAATATATAATTTTGGCCTATGTTGTAACATTCTTGGTTCTTAACTTGTATAGAATAGCAGCACAGATCAAATCTATCCTTTAAAATACTATGTCTAGCACCATCACATATTCAAACAAGTTTCTGAACACGGCAGCCAGCTTGTAAGTTCTAATATTTGGTTGTAAGCAGGGATTCAGATGCTTGAGCCTCAGCATGGCTAAAAGGGTGATGATCTTCATTTGTGGAAATCCCTGAATCTGGTTTGTCTTTGTTCTCATCCAAAAGTGGCCTCGACTCTCCCGTGAAGTTAAGACTTTTGAATTTTATTGGTAGATCTAAACAGCCAGGAGCTGTATTTTCTTTGTGACGTGTTTCAGTTATCCAATTTCCATGCAGCTGGACCTTTCTGAAAGAGTTGAAGCTGTCAGTTTCTTCTTGCCTCTGTTGTGTTGCATGTCCTTTGTCTTCCACAGATGAGTTATTATTTTCAGCATCACGATGAAGATAATCACTCATTCCGAAAGCTCCGAAGGAAGATGATTGTTTAAGTATACTGTGATCCGGCGTACGCTCACCAAAGCTCCCAAATCCTTGAATACCTCGGGTAATCTTCCTATATCGATCTCTCTCTTGTTTAAGCAGTGGACGGTTTTCCAGCAAGCTTAATACCCTCTCTGATTTTTTTCTAACAGCAAGTCCCCAATTGAATCTGCAGTGCCAGGAAAAGAAAGGAAATGACAAATGTCTACCAATTGTACTTAACAAAATAGTGGTGGACAGACTATATATTTGAATATGTTAATGAAGAATAAGAAGAAAACCCGTTGTCATCAATGTATTGAAAGCTCTCCATCTCGGATATGGCATCTTGGTCAATCAGAAATTCGTCGGCAGCACTTACTGGCCCTTGAGTCAGTAGATGCTCCAGCAGAATGAGTGAATTGTAAGATACTCTCCAGTTCTGCTCATCAAACTTGGAGAGTCTGATAGCACAGCAAAGAAAGAAACATTAGAGAACATAAGGCAAACAGAGTTATTGAAGCAGACATACTGCACTCCAGTCAGTAAGTGAAGAAATCAGTAAGCAAACCTCTTGTGCAGAATGTCTACAATCCGCCAGTAATCATCAACCTCAAAAGCTGCCTTGGCGATCTTTCTCATGGTCTGCATGTCTGGCCCCCATTGGTTTCCACTTGTGATTTCTTCAGTCATTCTTAGAAAACCGCATCAACAAAGAATGATCAACATAAGAAAATACAAAAAAGGTTGGAAGTTGGAAAAAGAGAAAAGGAAGTCCAGCTTGAGGTTGAGCTTACAGTTGTGCAGGGGTTACGTCGGTGAGAGCCAGTCTCGCGGTCTTGATCTTTTCCTTGAAGAAAAAGGAGGCTTGCTTCTTCAACTCCCGGAAGCCTGGTGTACCCATGCTGCTGCTGCTGCTGCTGCTTCTGTTCCTGCCCAAGATGGACATATTTGCTGAGAACAAAGTTGCAGAAATTTGAAGGAGTAATTGAGTGGGAGGAAATGGCGTAAGCACAGCACAACTAATCCATTATCAAAGGAAGGAGGAAGAGGACAAGGAGAATGCACCACAACTACTCTCTAATCTCTGCCTGCGTTACAAGGGAAAGAGACTTTTGACAAAAAATTCAATTAGCAGAGATCATCTGATCAGATTTCCGATAAGCGGATATTTCAATGCTTAATTAAGCACACTGGGCCATGCAATTGCACATCGACTCTGACTGCAGTTACTGCTTTAGTTTATGTTACACAGAAAACAAATAGTTATGATGTTGAAGTATTCATTTGCTTAGCAAGGTTGGCGACAATGGTCGGCAAAATGCTCCAGTGTAAATGTATTAGACATACGTATATGGTTCAGGATGACGAAATTGATGCTGGATTTGGTTCATTTGCCGACAGTAAAAAAAAGTTCGAAATTCGAGAAGGACAGCCACATCACCATTTCAATACAACCACTGCAAAAAGTCGAGTAAATTTTCAGTATACCATTTAATTTAAATACGCTGATTTTGCTTCCATTATTTTTTTTTTCAACCAAGGTAGTATATATATAGAGAGAATTCAATATGAAATGCAAAAGTTACATCTTCTTCTTTTTTTCGGCATGCTTTCAATATAACTTAAAAGACATATAAGTAAAACAACAAAAATTGAGTCTGGGCAGTCACTATTCAAAGAATTATAGTCTTAGGGCATATGCACTCATGACTAAAGAAATACTAGGAGAGAACTTTCTCACCTACCATTTCCTCTAAACAATGCACAAAATCAATGGGATGTTCTCTCACACATTCTCAAGGAGCATTTGTGAGAGAACATCCTCATTGATTTTGTGCTTTGTTTGGAGGAAATGTTAGGTGCGGAAGTCCTCTTCTAGCACTTTCTTATTCATGGGTGCGGATGCCCTTATAACAACATCACAAAGCGAATGACAAAAGATCAGTAACAAAAATGAAGCGAAAAATATCGACACAAATTTAAATGATTAGAACTGAATTTGAGATCAAAAGCAGTCAGTCGGGACGAATACATAAGCGATTCATCTTATCGTTGATCAGATATTGATTCTTGTTAATAGAAATACGTGGAACCTTTTCTTCAAAATTGAAGCTGGCTGTGCAATTGAAAAGGAAGAATATCATGACTTCAAAATTGTGATTATGCAAATATACGATTTATCTTCTCTTTCTTTTTTTTATTAACTATTTTTAACACGATTGTGCAAGATACCATTTTCAAACACACAACACAACCACTCTACCAGTTGGTCTCTCTCTTAATCCCGACTCTTTTTTTTCTCATGATATAATACTACTGGGTCAAATTGCCAGGGCCCAACTGTACGAGCCCAATTAAAAGGGCCCAACTGTACGAGCCCAATTTTCATTTTAATTTCCGTCTCCTTTTATTTTTATTATGTAACTAATGGCCTTATTTTATTAAGCAAGACCATTGATAGGAAAGCTCAATTTTATTTTATTTTTTTGAATATGTATAGGAAAGCTCAGTAAACATAAGTAGTTTTAAAATAACTGGGAAGGGTTGCTTGACCTTAAAAAATCAGAACAGACGCCCTATTTATTCTTTTTAATTATTTTTTGATTGGGGATTTATTCTTTTTAATTGGTTTTATAACTTGTTGTGTGTTAAACATCACAATTCATGCCTTGTTTGCATCGTCAATTAATTAAATCCTTGTATTTGGGATTATAATATAACACCTGATGATAATATAAATAAAGACAAAGACTCCCTCTCTCTCAAGCAACTTGCAATAATTGATAAATAAATACAATTAATAAGATATCACACACAACCAGGTTCATGCCTCTCTTCCATGTATAAATAGATCCCCAGTTCACATATTGAGAGCATCAACACATATACATACCTGAATATCACTCTACAATCTCTCTCTTCCTTTGTCTAATATTTCTTCTCCAAGACCAAGAAAATGTCTTCATCAGGAAACTGCAGCTGCGGCTCATCTTGCTCATGCGATAGCTGTAATTGCAAGTACCCTAACATCTCAGAGACAGCCGCCATGGGAACTCACTCCATCGTCACCGGTCTTGCACCCCAAGTCAACATGTAACCACCTAAACTCCATATATATCATCTCTCTCTCTCTAGATGTTATTTAGAGATCGAATAACTATATCGGTACAAATTATTTATTCCTTGTGATTGCAGGAACACCTATGGAGGGGCTGAGATGGGATTTGCAGCGGAAGGTTGCAAGTGCGGATCAAGCTGCACTTGCGACCCCTGCAACTGCTGATTTCATCAGCCACAGATCATCACACCCTAAATATGCTATATGAACAAATGAAAAATTCTTGTGAACTACCAGCATCAAATAACTCACAAGAAAATATCATTTGATTCAGCATATTTACATGGGTGTGGTGGCCGCTGTTATCGTCCCCTTGTGTGTGTTTCCCTTTGAAAAAAATAAATAAATAGGTAAATGGCCAGTGATGATGATTGGCCATCAATCTATATGTAAGTTCTCTACGTGTTGGATAATAATGTATGTATATGAATTTATGTTTTGGAATGATAAGGCAAGGGACGACTTTGTTTAAAATGTGTTGATGGCTGGTCAATTGTTTTTATGTTTTTATTATTATCTTTTATATATGTATATTTCAACAGATGATATATACTATTAACTCATAAAAATGATATATATTATTATTAGAGCTATGTTGTGTAAATAACCATACTAAATTAATTATTACTCTCTCCCAAGCCTCAGTCAAATTAAGCACAACTAAATGACATCTATGGTTAAAGTAATCTTGGTCACTCACCTCGGTTTCTACTATCTACACATTGATTCTTCAATTGAGTAGAGTTTGAGTCCGTCCTCCGCCTCTTCTCCATTGAAAATTGCATCTTCTCCTTTTCAACTATGTATTTTATCCTCACCAAATTTAAAAAAAGTTGTTTATTATCCAGACAATAGACAACGGTCAAATAGACAACGCTTGTAGAAGCGCTGCCTATTGTCTAAAAAAGAGCATTGTTTAAAGTGTTTTATGTAGTAGAGTTGACTTAGTAAGAAATTAATTTACATGGTGCCTCCACTTATCACTTAGTCGCGTTTCTTCTTGTCAAATAGACTATGTTTAGTTATATGTTCGATACTCTTGTTGATGCACTAGTGCTTGCAGCAGTGTTATTGTTTTGCAAATCACGCATATGGCATATACATCACTAATTAATTCTTCATAGTAACCATCTCTAGAAAATAAAAAGTAAAATCACATATCATATGGTACAATGATCAAACCAGGTAGAGCTGGAGAGGGGTTTATTATAATTATCATCTGAGATCATATACTAAATACTGCTTAACGACCAACGATATAACCTCTAACGATTAAACGAGCGCCATGACGATGATGGGATTAAAGACTACGAGCGTTCAATATTGAAGCGATGGGCAGTAGTTGCTCAAGGACGTTATTGATTATTCATGGAGGTCCTAGCTGCAGATATCAATGTCGCAGGCAATTCATCATGTACGTAGCATCTGATGAATAATTTCTAACTTGAAAAAGTCATATGGTTCTACTTGCAACGTGTAATTTAATGAATTTTCATTTTGAAAAAGTTCAATTTTTTTTGATAAAAGTGTGAAAAAGTTAAATCTTTGAGAGAAAGTTAAAATTGAAATACATAAAATGTTGTCATGCTCATCTCCTTCCAACTCAGCCTCTCTACATTTAGTATGTAACTCAATAAAAGATGATTTTAATATAAAAGAACCAAAATAATATTAAGCCTCTCAATCGCTAACCCTAGCTAAGATGATTTCATATGTAGCCCTTGAAATGATCGAACGGTTCTCATTGATGCCAAGTCATCTCAAGTCAACTCGGGGACTATATAAGCTCACTTCCACCACCTGTCCCATTTCTTACAAAAGCGAATTTAAGTAGGCTAGCTCTTCCGTCTTCCCCATATCCCCCAAACACATCAAACCCTAGAGAGAGATCCCCAAGCCAATTCCAGATTCCATGGACGCTTCTGGTTCAATGTCTGTTGCTTTATCAGACGCAGATCTCGAACTATACGAGATATTTGCGCCTTGCACGCCTCTGTTTGATGATAAGATGGTTGATTTTCGAGATCCGAAACTTGAGATGGTGCAAGAGGCTCGCCGGAAAGGTGTGACACGTGAGACCCTTGTCGGCACGCTTAGGCTGAATTCTGACATGCAGATGATCCTTTGGGAGGAGCCAGTAAAGGATGTGGCTGCTGAGACGACCCCAGTAAAACGATTCAAACCTAATCCAGCATCGGAGGAGATGCAATTGATCCCCTGGCAGGAGCCCATCAAGGCAGTGCCGCTAGCGTCGATGGCGCCGACAAGGAAGAGAGCCACCGGGGACAACTTTCAACTACCCCCAGACTGGACAGAATATGAGACTGTCCGAACGGGTGGAAAGACTAAGGGAAGGAAGGACAAGGTATCGCATTAGCTAGATCCCATTCCCCCTCTCTCATCGATTGAAATCACCTGGGTTTTAATTTATCATGTATTTTATTTATTTATATAAAAATTGTGATTTTTCCCTTGATGACTTTTGCAGACCTATGTGGACCCCAGTGGTAAGCGATATCGATCTCGTCAAGAAGTGAAGAGAGCCCTGGGAATCATCTGACCAGCGGAGGTTGAATTGGAAGCATACATGAAGGGATGAAGATATTAGATTTATCAGTTGTTTTCTTCTCTCTCTCTCTCTAAAAACTATCTCTTAAATTTCATCTGTGTAAATAATTTAATTTCCGGAATTATGAATGCAACTGGGGTTCGGCGTAATTTGAGAGAACTGAATGTTTAGTTTCTTGGGATTGGTTGTTCGATTATGTCCGCTGTTGCGTTGCAGCATTTGATGCTGATACTGAATATGCTTGCTCTGTGTTGGTTTGCTTTATTTATTTCATCATATATATATGTCCATTGTCATAAAAGCCGTAGCAGCATTAATAATATCTGTCAAGGACTGACCAATTAAAAATTGAAAAAAGTCTGTTTTGTTGGCCATTAATTTCTTTAACGTGTCACAATTTTGAATTTTCTTGACTTTTATCTTCTCATGGATATTTACCTCTATCCTTTCATGTTTCCGGCTCCATTTTTTCTCGCAATTTCCAAGAATCTTTTATAATCTCTCTCCTAATTCAAAACATAATTCTCAATTTGCATTCTATATTTCTTACAGAAAACTCCAATGTCATAAACATCGATGTAAAATCCTTCTTCATTAGTAACAATATATATGTTTATAAGATAGCGGGCGCTCAAATGAGGTTCGGTACTATTGGTGAGGTCGTGACGCCCAATCTCACACATTTAGATCATTTTGATCTAATGGTTGAGATTTAAAGGTGCAGAGAATAGTGTTTTATTTTTTACTTTTTGTTTTTGATGGATTTTGATAGTGGGACACGTGTCGTCACCAGATGAATTTGATGTAGTTGATCTAATGGTTAAGATTGGGGCCTCACGACCTCACCAACATGGGGGGGGGGGTCTCATTTGAGCGCTCCTCTTATACGATAAATGAGTAAAATTTATATAATTACATGCTCACACTAGCTAGAGAGATGGTATAAGTCATTCGATATAGTAACCGGTAATGACTAACGATAACCATTAACGACTAATTGACCGCTACAGATGAGCTTAACGAACATATAGTATATATGCACGTTTCGAAGTGATCGAGAAGTTCTTTAATTGACATTTTGGGAATTTATTAAGGTGCTGGAAGCTGCAGTAGACGGTTGTATTTTGACATTTCCCCCAGCTTGTTGACTACATGCTCTAGTAGTTTGCAAAGGGAATATATACTTCTAATGAGAAGATGTCCTAGTACATATAAGACTTGACTTGTTGATTCTAATCACTCAAAAATACTCCTAAATTTTTTCAAGTTTCTTAACCGTGGAAAGAAAACAAAATTGACTATTTAAGTCATAGCAGCTGTGATTTGTTTCTTTATATCATGATGGCATGCATTGGGAGTCTACTTTGGAACATTTATGAAAGTTTAATTTCATTTTGAAAAATGTTCAAATGACATACACATGGGTGTCATCATGTTTATCACCTTGGGCAAGGTCAGGCTCAACACATTTAGTATTTAAGTACACTAGCTATCACCAACCCCATACATAGTCCAGATTCACAAAACCCCTAAATCCAAATCCTAGAGAGAGAGAGAGAGATCAGTCCATTTGAAATTCCAAATGAAGGCTGCTAGTTCCGAGTCTGTGATATCAACAGACCCAGTGGCTCAGCTGTACGAGATCCCTGTAGCAGGCTCGCATCTCTACAACATGCATGTGGGAGATATGAGCAGAGAGCGAACTGCGGACATGCAAATTGTCCGCTTCAATGAGCCAATGGCGGCTGTGCCTATATCGGCAGTAGCCCCATGCAGGAAGTTCCAACGAAATGATAAGAAGAAATTCAACTTACCTCCTGGCTGGACAGAACAAGTGACTGTCCGAACTGCAGGAAAATTCAAGGGCAGAAAAGATAAGGTACCACATAGATCCCAAATGTCCCTCTCTCTCTCTCTCTTTCAACACAAAATAGCATTGCAATTGCACCCCTTTAGGCCTTAGATTATCTACTCTAGTTTCACACATGCATGTTATCAATTATCATGTATGTTTGTTGTTTTATGACCTATCTGTTGTGATCTCAGGTTTTTCCATGTTTTTATTTTGATTGGGATTTTTATATCTGGTTGCAGTTGTATTTTGGTCCCGACGGTACGCGATTCCGCTCCCGTGCTGCTGTCAAAAGTGCCCTAGGTATTGTTTAAGCTGAGGAGACGACGGAGATCAGGGATGTTGGAAAAGAAGAAGACTTTTCCAGATCTCCCAAACTGTTTTATTAGTCATGTTTTTTAGATGTTATAAACATTTAGTGGTTTTTTATTCTTCATTTATCTCTATAAATAAAGACTGTCCATTTGACTTTCACCTGCTTCAAAAATTAATCTCATTCGCCTGCTTCAGATTTATGAGATCATATCGTTTAACTGCTGCGGATTGGTTGTTCGATTTTGTCCGCAGTTGCTTTTGTATCACTCGATGCTGATGCTGCTCTCTTGTTGTCTGTGTCCCTTTGCTTCATTTAATTATTTCGTTTTGTTAGCTGTCATAAAAGCCCTAGCAGCCTTAATGTCTATCTCTGAAAACAAGCAGGCTCGGCCCATCAAAAAAAGCCCATTTTACTGGTCCTGGGAATTGATATGGGCCTGATCCGCAGCCCAACATATTTATGTTGACTTTAGGGGATGTTTATCTGGTTGTAATAAAACAGCTACACTACCATTGCTCCAACCCATTTCGGCCCTCGACACATTTCTGATTTCTCGTCAGACATTTTGGTCCCCGAGAATCAACGCCAGAAGATCATTAGTCACTATCCTCGGATTAGACGACACAACTCGGTTATTCGTTTCTTTTAAAGCATCAAGTGTAACGGGTGAGATTGATTTCTTTGGTTGTACTTATATATTTGTCTTGCACTACAACTGTTTGATGAAATGTCGGAATGAGGTTGGTTCATGTTACTGTCCCTTTTATTGTTTATTGTCCAATGCAGTTCACTTCGGAGGTAATTAGAAGAGTGGATAAATGGATACGATCATCATGGCATCTGGCCTTTAGGATGGGATCGCGCTTCCGTTCTCGTCTAAAGGTGAGGGACATTTTCGTTTGAATATGAAAATGTCAAGTAATGCGGCTATACATTACAGAAGCTGTTTGTATTGAACTCATTATTATCTACGGATAAGTGTAGCCCTAGAACTGTCATACTAGAATTTTTATCTTTTTATATACAAATCAATTTTTGAAGTGCATCGAATATTATGTCCATTCTTCCTTTTCTTGTACATGTTCCAATCTCTTTGGATTTGATAACAAAAACAAAGTAACCATTGAAATGTGACCTCAAACATATGGGAATCGTGATCTCATTACTACTACTAGTAGCGCTACTGATAATAATCTTTCTTACCAATATTTGTAGTGGGTGTTTAAATGAAGTACATGGCCGATCTGCTAAAGTGACCATTCCCAATTTTGCCCATGGCTTCCACCATGTCTATAATATGCCCTTCCCTCTATATTAAACTAGCTTTAACTCATGGAGTCATGGTACATAGTCTTGAAGCTAATTTCAGTAAGCAAAGGCTGACAAACTGAGATATGTGAAGTGTTTCATTATCAAGTAAGTTTTACAACTGTGGCAGTTACAACTTGCACCTTGCTTGAAATCACCTTGCAGAATGATGATACATTGATAGGCTGTTGGGGTTGCCAACTCCATATCTTAATTACTCAATTCTTGAATGTGATTTAACATTTATTCTATTCTACACCTATATGTTTGATAGTCGATAACTTAATGACTTCACTGTAATTTATGAATTTACTTTTTAGTAATATATATGAAATTTATAATAATTGGAATGACTTCCGTTAATATTTCTTGACGCACATATATTTTAGTATTTTATATTTTGAATATGCAAAAGACTGATTTATTAGTTTCACCACAATGCAAAAGAACGATAATTTTAACGCGTTTTCACTGAACGATAACTTTAGTCTTTAATTAACACCAAACGTTAATTTTAACGAGTCCGGCTCACCAAACATTAATTCTCACGCGTCTTCACCAAACCTTAGCTTTCACGGGTCCTCACCAAACATTAACTTTTACGCGTCTTCACCAAACATTAATTTTAACGCTTCTTCACCAAACGTTAATTTTAACGCGTCTTCACCAAACGATAATTTTAACGTGTCTAACTTTAACTTTCTTCAAACCTGATATTTTAAGGGAATTTTGCATCCTTTATAATGGTCACATTTTGCCAATGGTCACTCTCAATCTTCTTCACCTATATTTCTTTTGGGAGTCCTTCAAAATACACTATAATTATTTGCTTGGCTAGCAGTGAAGGCGTACAACTGAGCTCACTTGCTTTGCAAAAGGTCTGGATTCAAGTTTCATTTGATATAAGATTTTCTCATGTTTCAAGTTTTATACTGTTCTATGTTATAGTTATTAACAGTTACTTTTCTTCAGATTGAAATTATTCCATGAGGAGACACTTTTATTTACTTAATCAAAGCCGCGGGAACATGCGAGATGATGGTACAGAGAGGCATTTGGTTTGCATTCAAATCATTATCGAAATCGATTCAATAATCTATCAGAAAAGCTATAGCGGGCTGCCCTCCATATAGGAGATCTTAGCAGAGAGCCAATAGGGGACATGCAGATTGTCCCCTTCAATGAGCCAATAGCGGCTGTGCCTGTATCGGCAGTAGCCCCAGGCTGGAAGTTCCGAAATGACAAGAAGAAATTCGACTTACCTCCTGGCTGGACAGAACAAGTGACTGTCCAAACTGCGGGAAAATTGAAGGGCAGAAAAGACAAGGTACCACATTAGATCCAAATCTCTCTGTCTCTCTCCCAACACAAAATACCATTGCACTTGCACCCTTTAGGCCCTAGATTATCTACTAGTTTCACACATGCATGTATCATATCATGTATGTTTCTTGTTTTATGACCTATATACTGTTGTGATCTCAGGTTTTCCATGTTTTTATTTTGATTGGGATTTTTTTATCTGGTTGCAGTTGTATTTTGGTCCCGACGGTACGCGATTCAGCTCCCGTGCTGCTGTCAAAAGAGCCCTAGGAATTGTTTAGGCTGCGGAGAGGGAGAGGGATGTTGGAAAAGAAGAAGACTTTCCAGATCTCACAAGCTGTTTCCTTAGTCATGTTTTTTAGAAGTTTAAATTCATCAGTTGTCTTTCTTCTTTACTTTTTTCCATTTCTCTGTAAAAGACTGTGCATATGACTTTCACATGCTTATAATTATTCTCATACGCCTCCCCAACTATGAATACAATTTGTAAAGATTAATTAAGACCATATGGTTTTTTTCATCATGGTGCTCTATTGTTGTCTGTGTCCCTTAGCTTCATTTATTTATTTTCGTCTGTGTTGGCTTTAATGTCGGTCTCGAAGACAAGCAGGCTAGGCCCATCAACAAAGCCCCTTTTACTGGTCTTGGAATTGATTATGCGTCCAATACTCGGCCCAACATCTTTCCAGTCAGATCGAAAGCCAAGTCAAACACAATGTTGACTTTGCTAAAGGGATGCTTGTCTGGTTGAAAGTTAAAACATAAGTATAACAGCTACAATTACTTCAACCCGTTTCGGCCCTCCTCGACACATTTATCGTCGGACACTTTGGACTCCGATAATCAATGCCAGAAGATCATTATTCACTATCCTCGGTCTAGACGAGGACACTACTCGATTTTTCGTTTCTTTTACAGCGTCAAGTGAAACGGGTAAGATTGAATTCTTGTGTTTGTACTCATATTTATCTTGCTCTACAACTGTTTGATGAAATGTCTGAATGAGGTTGGTACATTTTACTAAGCTTTTATTGTTTATTGTCCAGTGCATTTCACTTCGGAGGTAATTAGAAGAGTGGATAACTGGATACGATCATCATGACATCAAGCCTTCCGGATGGGATCGAGCTCCCGTTATCCTCTTAAGGTGAGGGACATTTTAGTGTGAATATGAGTATGTCAAGTTAGAATGATATACATTACAGAAACTGTTTTTATCGTGCTCCTGATGGGTTTGTTTCACTGTTCTTGGATCTTTTATGGAACTCTTTATTATCTATGGATAAGTGTAGCCCTAGATTACATACTGTCGTACTAGATTTTTTTATTTTGGAAAATTTTCATACTGGGATTTTTATCTTTTTATATAAAATTCAGTTTGAGAAGTGCGTTGAATGATACGGCTATTCTTCCTGTTTCCTGTACATGTTCTGCGAGGAGGGACGATCTGCAATCTTTATGGATTTGATAACAAAAACAAAAAAATGATAGAAATGTGACCTTGAACGTATCGGAATCTTGACCTCTAATTAGAACTGCTAGTAACGCTACTGATAATAATATTGAGAATTTTATCGCCACACCGAACCAAAAGTTCGATGGTGCTCTTCCTGAATGTCGTTGTCTCACGAAAAGCCATTGAACTGTTGTCTGTTGGCGGCTTTTGATTGTAGATGTTTCATACCAATATTTGTAGTGGTTGTTAAAATGAAGAACATGGTCGATTGCTAAAGTGACCATTCACAAATTTGCACCATGGCCTCCACCATGTCTATAATGTCTGTCTCTCAATAGCATCCCGCGCCATATTAAACTAGCTTTAACTCATGGCACATAGTCTTGAAGCTAACTCAGTAAGCAAAATCTGAGAAACTGAAGTGTTTCATTATCAGGTAAGTTTTACAACTGTGGCAGTTACAACTTGGACCTTGCTTGAAAGCGCCTTGCAGAGTGATGATACATTGATAGGTTATTGGGGATGCCAACTCCAAATTTTAATTAGTCAATTCTTGAATGTAATTTAACGTATATTCTGTTGTCTTTACTGATAGTCAAAGTGCATTGCATTTGTGTCATGACCCTGTTTACCATGAAAGAAGCAAGCATATAGATGTGAGGTTGCATTTCATTAGAGATAAGATTGAAATGAAAGAGTTTGAAGTTAAGAAAATCTTGGGTGATGTCAATCCTGCAGATTTTGGAACCAAAGTTGTGCCGACTAATAAGTTTGAATTTTGCAGGAACTTCCTGCACATGGAGGAGGCACAATGTGACCCTTGAAGAAGGGTTGGACCAGTGATAAATGAGGAGATCCGTCTCAACAATCCACTATAAGCAATCAACGATTCGAGTACAAACAGCACAATCCAGAATTGGGCAATCGAAATCAAACTAGGGCAAAAACTAAGGAATAGTAAACTGAGGAATGGAGGGATTGAGCCCCCTCCGAAGCCCCTGGCAATGAGATCGACGTTGCAGACGCCTCGCACGGCGAAAGCCTGCTGATTACACTGCTTGAATTTCTCCTTGAACCGTTCCGACGATCCAGTCTTCAATCCAGACGAACCTCCGGCTAAAACCACCGATGGAACAACGCCAGTATACAAATTCGTTGGCCACGAATCTTGTATACGTCCGGCGAACCCCGCTTGAACTTCTCCGGCTTCAATCTCGAACGAAGAACTCGCAATCGCTCTGGATTTCTTCTGGACTCGACTTGCCCTAAAACCCCAATTTGAAATCCTTATAAACTCAGCTGAACGCGTGCACAAAACGCAGCCGTTTCCAATTGTAACTGGAAAAACTGTCAAGCCCGCCCAGCCAAAACGACGCCGCTCCAAAAGATCTTCAAAACTCAGCTTTCCATTGAGGACACGAACGGCTATCCGACCCACAACTCGCACAGCCGATCGGCCATCCGACCGGCCAGCCGACCGGGCACCCTAGCGGACCTCCAGGCTCCAATCTTCAGAACTGCTTCATTTCTTCAGCTCTTCACTTGGATCTTCAAGGCATGAGGCTTAAGGAGCTAAGCATGGCTAGATTACCTAACCTATTCTAACAATTGCCCTCCTAATCTAGATGTGCTGAGTACCCAAATACAATTGATTGCTACTTAGTGGATGTTGAGAAGATCATCACCCATATATCACTGGTCCAACCCTTCTTCAAGGGTCACATTGTGCCTCCTCCATGTGCAGGAAGTTCCTGCAAAATTCAAACTTATTAGTCGGCACAACTTTGGTTCCAAAATCTGCAGGATTGACATCACCCAAGATTTTCTTAACTTCAAACTCTTTCATTTCAATCTTATCTCTAATGAAATGCAACCTCACATCTATATGCTTGCTTCTTTCATGGTAAACAGGGTCATGACACAAATGCAATGCACTTTGACTATCAGTAAAGACAACAGGCACATAACATTCATTTTCAAGTTCAAACAATAAACCCTTAAGCCATAAGGCTTCCTTGGCTGCTTCAGTAGCAGCTATGTACTCTGCCTCAGTTGAGGAGAGTGCCACAACTGACTGGAGCTGAGCCTTCCATGAGATACAGTTTCCACACCAAGTAAAGAACAAACCAGTTGTAGACTTTCTATTATCCCTATTGCTAGCATAATCAGAATCAACATAGCCAAACAAATCAGATTTCAGTCCATATCCAGAATATACCAAACCTAATGACTTAGTTCCACACATGTATCTAAGCAAGTATTTCATGGCCAACCAGTGAGCTTCACCTGGGTTAGACATGAACCTGCTTAGAACTGAAATGCCAAAGGCCAAGTCAGGCCTTGTGCATAACATACAGTACATGACTGATCCAACAGCCACATCATAGGGGATATTAGCCATATTTTCTTGTTCAGTTTTAGTCTTAGGACAATCATCTTTTGTTAGCATTAAGTGCCCTCCTAAGGGTACTGCAGTAGGTCTAGAACAGTTCATGGCAAACTTATCAAGCACTTTTACAAGGTAATCATGCTGAGACAAATACATTTTTCTGTTCTTCCTATCTCTAGTTATGCTTATGCCTAGGATTCTCTTAGCAAGTCCTAAATCTTTCATGTCAAAATTAGCTTTAAGGTCCCTTTTCATCTTCTCTACTTCAGTTTTAGAATTACTCATAATGAGTATATCATCAACATACAAAAGCAGATAGACATTCAAATCAGGTTTTGGCCTTTTCAAATACAAGCAAGCATCATACTTACTTCTCATAAAGCCTAAAGCTAACATGCATGAATTAAACTTAATGTTCCATTGCCTTGGTGATTGTTTTAAACCATAAATAGATTTTTGAAGCATGCAAACATGATCAGGATTTGTTTTATCAATAAAACCAGGAGGTTGACTCATATAGATAGTTTCATTTAAGTTCCCATGTAGAAAAGCAGTTTTCACATCCATTTGATGCAATTCCCAATCATAAACTGTTGTCATAGCAAGTAATAATCTGAGTGTTTTATACTTAACAACAGGAGCAAATATTTCATTGTAATCTATGCCTTCTCTTTGATTAAATCCCTTGGCAACTAGTCTAGCTTTGAATCTTGGAGGATCAGTTGGTGAACTGCCCTCCTTGATCCGAAAGATCCATTTACTACCAATGATTTTAGCATTTTCAGGTTGCTTAACTAGTTTCCAAGTTCCAGTATTATGCATAGATTCAATTTCTTCACACATGGCTAATTTCCATTTATCACACTCGTTACTAGTTAGTGCATCCTTAAGTGTTTCAGGAGTTACATACTTCACATCACTAGCAACTAACAGAGCATATTCAAACAAATTCACAGATTCAGCCATGTTAACATATCTCCTATTGGGTTTTCTAACTCTAGGAGTTCTATCCCTTGCTAACACATAGTCAGTCAAATCAGGTGCATCAATCTCAGCATTTTCAGTCACATTATCACTGCTTGAAGATATAGTATTGTCAACCATGTGACCTACATTATCAGCAGTATGTAAAGAGGTAGAATCAGAAGCACTTAGCTGATTCTCAGACTGAGGTGCTGAGTTTTCCACAATTGGGGAATTTTCCGCAAAGTTGTCCACTTCTTGCGGAGAGTTGGGAACTTCAGTTTGAGGAGGTGTTTCCAGGTCTGCAACAGGTGGAAGCACCTCATTTTCTTGATGGTTATGTCCACCATCATCTTGGTTATCATCATTGGCATCTGGAGTCCACCAGAGTTGGCCACCAGGGACAAAACTCTGATGTTCAGACTCAGTTTGCTGGTCAGTACTAGAGGTACCTGCACCATTAGAATCTGATGTTAGTTTGGCCTTAAAATGATACTCATCTTCATTAAACGTTACAGAGCTAGCAGTTATAACTTTATAAGGACCAGGCCTAACTAGCAACAATTTATATCCTTTCACACCCAATGGATAACCAAGCAAGACAGCCTTCTCAGCTCTAGGATTGAGCTTGCCCTGCACAGAATGTGCATAGCAAGTGCAACCAAAGGGCTTTAAATGGCCTAAAGAGATTTTTCTACCAGACCACAGCTCTTGGGGAATTTTAAAGTCAGTTGAAGAACAAGGAGACCTATTCACCAAATATGCAGCAGTCATCACAGCTTCACCCCACAAAGATTTCCTAAGTCCAGAACTTATTAACATGCATCTAGCCCTTTCTAATAATGTTCTATTCATCCTCTCAGCTATACCATTTTGCTGAGGGGTACCTGGTACAGTTAAGTGCCTTCTAATGCCATGTTCTTTACAAAAACTATTAAACTCATTGTTACAGAATTCCATACCATTGTCTGTCCTTAAGCATTTAAGTTTAGAGTTAGTTTGGTTTTCAACAAGAGTTTTCCAGTTTTGAAAGTGATCAAATACCTCAGTTTTAGATTTAAGAAGATAAACCCAAACTTTCCTAGAAAAATGATCAACCAAAGACATGAAATACAGTCTACCACCAACTGTTGGCACTTGGGCAGGGCCCCAAAGATCACTATGAACATATTCAAGAGGAGCAGATGCAGTCATATTAGATCTCTTAAAAGAATGAGCAATTTTCTTTCCTAAGATGCAATTTTCACAGAATGGCAGATTTACTGGTTTTTCAGGCAATAAACCATGTTCAAACAATTTATTCAGGCCTTTATTACCTATGTGACCTAGTCTAGCATGCCATAGCTTAGTACATTTCAGTTCCTTATCTTCTGTTCTAGCATGATTAACCTCAGGAGATGTACTAACATAGTATAAACCACCAGTTTTAGTAGCTTTTATCAGAACTGTCCCTTTTCTTGAAATCTGTCTAATTCCTTTTGATGAATTAATTTCACAACCTACATCTTCTAAGGCTGATTCAGATATCAAATTCCTCCTAAGATTCGGAACCCAACTTACCTTTAAGAGAGTTCTAACCTTACCATCAAACATTTTAACGGGGACAGTTCCTATACCTTTTATTTTCAAAACAGTTTTATCTCCTAGTTTAACTTCACCTCCATCATATAAATCAAGTTTATCAAACAAGTGTTTATGAGGAGTAGCATGCATAGTACACCCAGAATCTAATATCCAAGAACTATCAGAAAAGGCACCACAAACTACAAGGCATTCATTATCAAAATCAGAACCAGATTCACACACATTTGACTGCCCATTCTGAGGTTGATTTCCCTTATATTTTCCACTCTTAATGTCATCCTTTTTCTTTTGGCAATGGTTTGCATAATGTCCTACATTATTACAATAAAAACATTTTACTGTGGAGCCTTGTGAGGCACCAGATTTATCAGATTGCCTAGGGACATTGTTAGAGCCATTATTAGGTTTTTCAGACCTATTGTTTTTAGGGGAAAACTTCTTTTTGCTCTTAAACATCATTACTTCATTCTTAGCTTCAGTTCTAGGTCCAGACCTAGTCTTAAACACTTTCAAAGCCTCATTCTTCTGAATTATCATTTCAGTGATTTTAGTTAGAGTTAACTCATCTCTCCCATATTGAATTACATCCTTAACAATATCAAACTGATTAGGCAGGGAGTGTAGGATTATCACAGCAAGATGTTCCTCTTTAATTGTATCTTTACATCTATCTAAGTCTTGTGTAATCCTAAGAAAGATGTCTAGATTTTCCTGAATAGTCATTTGAGTATCCATTTTAAAAGTGAACAATCTACCTAAGAGTGAAATCCTATTAGGGAGAGATGTTGACAAGTATTTTTCTTCTAACTTTTCCCAAAGTTCCTTAGGGTTAGTTATTGTCATAACCTGTCTAGCAACATTGTCATTTAACCTCATGATAATTTCAGAATGAGCTAAGTCCCTTATTTCTTTCTTGACTTCATCAGTGGTATTAGCTACCCATTCATTCTCTATAGCCCTATAGCACTTTTCTTTAATTAAAATTGCTCTCATCTTTAGTTTCCACATAGAGAAATCAGTTGTGCCATCATACGGCCTAAGCTTGGTAGGATCAGCCATACCACAGAAAAAACAAGAAGCGGAATTCAACAAGAAATAAGGATCACAAATAAACAGGGGAAGCAATACACCCAATCAAACCACCCAGCAAGATGCAGTAAGAAACCAAGCTCTGATACCACTTGTTGTAATTTATACTCAACTTGTATGCAAGATTAAGATTCAATTCAAGTTTAATGTTCAAACACAAACAAGAATGTAAAGGAGCACACAAGAATTTTTACGTGGTTCGGATAAATCCTACTCCACGGGACCTCAAATGAGGAGATCCGTCTCAACAATCCACTATAAGCAATCAACGATTCGAGTACAAACAGCACAATCCAGAATTGGGCAATCGAAATCAAACTAGGGCAAAAACTAAGGAATAGTAAACTGAGGAATGGAGGGATTGAGCCCCCTCCGAAGCCCCTGGCAATGAGATCGACGTTGCAGACGCCTCGCACGGCGAAAGCCTGCTGATTACACTGCTTGAATTTCTCCTTGAACCGTTCCGACGATCCAGTCTTCAATCCAGACGAACCTCCGGCTAAAACCACCGATGGAACAACGGCAGTATACAAATTCGTTGGCCACGAATCTTGTATACGTCCGGCGAACCCCGCTTGAACTTCTCCGGCTTCAATCTCGAACGAAGAACTCGCAATCGCTCTGGATTTCTTCTGGACTCGACTTGCCCTAAAACCCCAATTTGAAATCCTTATAAACTCAGCTGAACGCGTGCACAAAACGCAGCCGTTTCCAATTGTAACTGGAAAAACTGTCAAGCCCGCCCAGCCAAAACGACGCCGCTCCAAAAGATCTTCAAAACTCAGCTTTCCATTGAGGACACGAACGGCTATCCGACCCACAACTCGCACAGCCGATCGGCCATCCGACCGGCCAGCCGACCGGGCACCCTAGCGGACCTCCGGGCTCCAATCTTCAAAACTGCTTCATTTCTTCAGCTCTTCACTTGGATCTTCAAGGCATGAGGCTTAAGGAGCTAAACATGGCTAGATTACCTAACCTATTCTAACAGATAGGTTATTGGGGATGCCAACTCCAAATTTTAATTAGTCAATTCTTGAATGTAATTTAACGTATATTCTAGACATATATGATTGATAATCAATAACTTCATGATTTCACTGTGATTTATGAATTTACTTTTTAGTAAGGTATATCAAAGTAATACCAATTAGAATGACTTCTGGTAATTTTCAGGATGCATATATATTTTAGTATTTTATATTTTGAATATACGAAAGGTTGATTTATTACCAAACTATCGCTTTAACACCGAACGATAATTTTAACGTGTTACACCAAAGTTAACTTTAACGCGTCTTCACCAAACGATAACTTTAACGCGTCTACACCTAACGTTAATTTTAACGCGTCTTCACCGAACGATAACTTTAACGCGTCTACACCTAATGTTAATTTTAACGCGTCTTCACCGAACGATAATTTTAACGCGTCTACGATAACTTTAACGTACTACATTTGGTATTTTTAGGGATTTTTGTGTCCTTTATAATGGGCACATTTTTCCAGTGGTCTCTCTCAATCTTCTTCATCTATATTTCTTTTCCAAATCCTTCAAAATACATTATAATTATTTGCTTGGCTAGAAGAGAAGGCCTACAACTGATCTCATTTGTTTCGCAAAAGGTCTGGATTCAAGCTTCATTCGATATATGATTTTCGTTTCATGTTTCAAGCTTTATCCTGTTCTATGTTTTAGTTATTGCCAGCTACTTTTCTTCAGATTGAAATTAATCCATGAGGAGAAGCCTTTATTTACTTTAACGAAGTTGCGGCAACATGCGAGATGATGATACAAAGAGCAATTTGGTTCGCATTCAAATCATTATCGAAAATCGATTCAATAATCTATCAGAAAAGCACATCTGGTACAGTTTTATTACCTTTTTTGAGTATACTTTTTGAGACCTTACTTCATTGTAGTACCTAATTTTTTTTTCAATGCTAAAATTTTAGATCTCAGGACCCAAAACTCGAGGACATGCAGATGATCCTCTGGGAGGAGCCTGCAAAAAAGGTTGTGGCTCGTGAAAGGACCCTTGTCAAAGGACTCAAACCTAGTCCGGCTTCGGAGGACATGCAGATGATCCCTTGGCACGAGCCAATAAAGGCTGTGCCGCTAGTGTCTATAGCGCCTACAAAGAAGCGAGCTATCAGGGAGAAACTCGAACTACCCCAGGCTGGACAGACCAAGTGGCTGTCAGAATTTGGACTAGTTATGCAGACAAGGTTCTCACGAGAAACACCTTTCCTGCGAGCCTCTTGCACCATCTCCAGTTTTGGATCTCGAAAATCAACCATCTTATCATCAAACAGAGGCGTGCAAGGCGCAAATATCTCGTATAGTTCGAGATCTGCGTCTGATAAAACCACAGACTTAGAACCAGAAGCGTCCATGGAAATTCGATTTGGCTCGATCACTTTCTAAGGTTTGATGTTTGGGGATTTGTGGGAAAGCTATAGCCTACTTCGCTATTCTATTTAAGGAATGGGATAGGTGAAGTGAGCTTAAATAGTCCCAGGTTGGCTTGAGATGTTTCTAGAGACGTAGAATGGCATCAATGAGGACCGTTCCATCAATTTCAAGGGCTACTTGGGTGATAAGAATATGAAATCATCCTAGGGTTAATTAGCAAGTGAGAGAGGCAGAGTTGGCCAAGGAGATAAGCATGACACTCATGTATTTCAATTTAACTTTTTCAAAATGTAATTTTCATTACACGTTAGAGTCACAATGCAACGCATGATATATAAGGAAACAAATCAATTACTATTTGATTTTGTTTTGATTTCCACAAGAAAAAAACTTGAAACTCTAGAGGTAAATAATAAAATCTATGTACATTTTTTTAAAATTACACTTCAAAATTCAAATTATAAAAAATACAAAATCTTTGCATCCAAAACATGTCGGGCAAGCCCAAGATGACTGGGTGATGTATATATATGAGATTTAAATTCATATTAAAAAAGCTTTCAAAAAAAATTCATAATCATTAAAAATATTGCAGATTGCTTGTTTTTGTCCCAAATTAAATTATGTGCTACAAATCCAAAAACAATAAAATCAACAAAACGGTCTATTTTTATATGCTTTAAAGTAAAATTATATAGTTACTATATAAAAAGTAAAATTATATAGTTTTTAAATGGAATAAAACTTTAAGAGTTAGGCCCTGTCCATTTGAACTTATATTTTTTACGGTTAAGATAACATAAGTTACTTTCAGTCAATATAAGTTAATACAAGTTAATTTCAGTTAATATAAGTTACTTTCAGTCAATGTAATTTAATATAAATTTCAGTTAAGTTAAGATAAAATAAGTTACTTTCAATATACCATCATCATCATATCATCAACATATCATACCATCAACATATCATATCATCATATCACCATCATCAAATTACAATTCATCATCATACTATTCATCATCATATTACTATTCATCACCATCATCACAACCATCATCATCATATTACTATTCATCACCATCATCACAACCATCATCATCAGTATATTACTATTCATCATCATCATCATCACAACCATCATAATGGTATGATGATGATGATGGTATGATGATGATATGATGATGATGGTATGATGATGATATGATGATGATGATTGCATGATGATGATGGTATGTTGATGATGATGATGGTATGTTGATGATGATGTTGGTATGATGATGGTGATATGATGATGTTGGTATGATGATATAATGATGATGATGATGATGATGATGATAAGTTAATATCAGTCAATATAAGTTTCAGTTAAGTTAATATCAGTTAATATAAGTTAATATCAGTTAAGATCAATTAAGATCAGTTAAGTTTCAGTTCAAATGGACAGACCTTATACTACTGAAGTGACTTAATTTTAAGATCATTATATTTAAACTACATGATTTTTTAAATTGGTGTTTTTGACACCGGATGTATTGTAAATTATTTTCTTCGTTTATTTATTTATTCATTAATATGTGTTCGCAGTCGTAAAAGCTCTAAACTCTCTTCACAAAGCAGGCCAGCCTATCATATGGTAATAGAATTCTCAGTGGGCCCAATTATCGGCCCATGACTCTTCAGACCCAGATCGAAAGCCTCTTGATGTTTGACTCTGCTAAGGGGATGTTTGTCTGGTTGTGTTCATTTTGTCGCTCGTAGACACTTTTCTCGTCGGACATTTGGGACTCCGAGATCAACGGCCGTGGGCCTTTATTCACTACCTTCGTAATACACGACAACACAAGTCGATTAACTGTGAAGTTTAACAGGTTGGATTCTTGGTTAGTGCTTATTTTAGTTTTGCACTATAACTGTTTGATGAAATGTCAAAATGAGGTTTGGTTCGTGTTACTAAACTTTAATTGTTTACTGTCCTATGCAGTTCACTGCCGAGGTAATTAGAAGAGTGGATAACTGGATATGATCATCATGGCATCTGGCTTATGAGATGGAATCAATCTGCTATACATTGCAGAAGCTGTTTGTATCATCTTCCTGATAGGTTCGTTTCACTGTTCTTGGACCCTTTTAGTGAACTTTTATTTTATGTATGGGTACTTTTAGCCTTAGGTTACATAAGTGCGGCTTTAACATGAATGATGCTGTCAATTCTAGAAATTTTGTTGTTTTCGATTCAGTTCTATCTCAGAATGACATAGAATGATACAGCTGTTTTTCCTATTTCTTGAACATGTATTGCGAGGAGGGACAATCAGCAGTCTCTTTAGGTTTGATGACAAAAACAAATAAATGATTGAACTGTGACATCAAACATTTGGGAATCCTGGCCTCTAATCAAAACTGCTACTGAATACTGATAGTGGTGTTGAGATACTTGAGAATTTTACTTCCGCGGTAAATTGTTTTTTTCGAGAATTAAGGAAATGATGGAGACTGAGAACGTTTTTCTCCTCAGCGGAACCCGATGCAGGGTTTCAACATTCAAATGTTGCAAGAAAAATGACATGACCTGTTAGGCTCGAAGTACAATTTCGCTTTCAGAGTTTGTTTCTTATAGTCTCCACCGTTTGATTTGACAGTAGAGGTGTGGTAAATCAAGCACAGGTTTTCAGTGTGGGATTCCAAGTCAGGCAGCCGTAATGTATTTGTATGGTCTAATGATTATGCTTCGTATCTCTGTGAAATAACAGTTTTAGGATGAGGTTCTTTTCTGCACAATCATATCGACATTTGGATACCTTGTGGAGGAAATCTTTGTATCCCCCCTGGAAGCCTTCATCTATGATGTATAACTTGGGTACTGCTTGTGAAATGTCAAAGCTTGCTCCTCTTCAGGTTACAGTCTCACCTCATCGCTGCTATTAAAGGAACTAGTGTCGCTCTTTTTTTATTTATTATGGTTTTGTCTGTCCCAGGAGAGAAGAATGATAGACAGATTTACCTTATACGCCAAGGGAGGTGAGGGTGGTAATGGCTGTTGCAGCTTTCGTCGCAGCCGAACGAATCGCCATGGGATACGTGATGGTGGGTGATTACGTTCGATTGTAATGTACTCTTTTAAAAGCTTTTTTTTCCTTCTGAATTGTCATGTTTTGTTCTTCAGTTACCTTCGAAATGTTTATTCTTTTTTCATGTGTTATAGTGTTTAGTTTCTTTTGAACCTTATAAAGTAGCAGACGAATAAGTTAGTACTTGGTGATCTTGTCCTGATGCTTAGTAAATGCTGCTCAAACCAGAATCAGAAACTTAGTGAAAAGAATCAGCAGTGGTCTCATTTCACTGATTGAAAGGTGGCGTTCATTTAAAATAATTAGTTATATATGTAAGCTTGATTCTAGATGTCTATAATTTGGACAGGTGGAAACGGTGGGAGAGGTGGTGATGTGATTCTGGAATGTTCTCCCTCCGTGTGGGATTTCAGTGGATTGCAACATCACACGGTATGTATTTTCCAATCCTTACATCTTTATGAGCTATTTTGTGAGTGTGCATGGCCAGCTGAGAGGAATCAACGCGCAATAAATTATTGATCATTATTTGCTTTCTGCTGTAGAATGCCAAAAGGGGTGGACATGGGGCTCCCAAAAATCGTATAGGATCTAGAGGAGCAGACAAGGTAATGTTGGCTAGCTTGACCTGTTTATTTCCGACATAGTTGTTCATTCGTTAGTAAAAACGGGAATGAGAAATTATCTTTGACGACCTCCAATCGTTTTTGAAGAAAGGGTCATGACCTATTATGTTCATGTTCAAATCTTGCACTATTTAGTAATGATGTAGATGTAGCTGAATTTTGGACTTGAGACTGGTTTAGTGCCAGAGAATTTTTGTTATCTAATCACACGTTATTTTATCAGGTTGTGCAAGTACCTGTAGGCACTGTTATACACCTCGTGGAGGGCGAATTGCCGTTTGAAATTGAGAAGCTTCCATCTGTCTCCGCAAGTGATTCAGATTCTCTGGAGATATCAGAGACCCTTGACGACTGTGTACCGGAGTTTAATGAGGAAATGTCATCGACTAGTTTATGCAATGGAGGCGTGGAGGAGATAGAACCTAAACACTCTCATGTTAAGCAACTCAGAGGCAATGTTACTAGCAAGACCAAATCTTCAAAAACTATGTCTACCAAATCGTTTGCACAATCTTCTCCTAGATATGGAGGCCCGAAGGTCCAATGTTATGAGGTAGGATGCTGGAGTGAAGATGAGGATAACAAGGTGGATGGTGACCAGGCTGAGTGGGAAGATGGACTCACGGAACCGGAAGAAGAACTTCACGACGAACTTGTCGAAACGGGAAATGAGTCAGAGGAAACAGATGATGAGGAGTCAGAGGAAGCAAATGATGGCATACGATACAGTGTTGCAGAGCTAACAGAGCAGGGTCAGCGTTTGACCATTGCCCAAGGAGGACGTGGTGGCCTGGGTAATGTGTGTAATTCAAGAGTTTCCAGGAAGGCTGTGTCTGGGAATTCACTTCTAGATGATGACTCAGAAAACGATGACGGTTCTTCACTTATTGTTGGTATGCCAGGCTCGAAGGTTGTTCTGATCCTAGAGCTGAAGAGCATAGCTGATGTTGGGCTTGTGGGAATGCCAAATGCTGGAAAAAGCACTCTGTTAGGAGCTCTATCTAGAGCAAAGCCTCAAGTAGGTCATTATGCATTCACAACCCTCCGGCCAAATTTAGGTAAGTTGAGATATGAAGACTTTTCAGTCACCGTGGCAGATATACCCGGCCTAATAAAAGGTGCACATGCAAATCGAGGACTTGGACATGCATTTTTGAGGCACATTGAACGCACAAAAGTTCTGGCATATGTGGTAGACTTGGCGGCTGCATTAGATGGGAAGAAAGGAATCCCGCCGTGGGAACAACTGAGAGATTTGATGTCGGAGCTCGAAATGCATCAAGAGGGGTTGACAGACCGGCCTTCCCTTATCGTCGCAAACAAAACGGATGAACCAGGAACTGAACAGGTTTTAGAAGAACTGAAAAGAAGAGTGCAAGGTGTTCCCATCTTCCCAATCTGCGCAGTTCTGGAAGAGGGCGTGCCGGTGCTGAAAGATGGTTTGAGGATGCTTGTGAATGGAGAAGAGTCTTACAAGATAAGGTTGGACAACGTAGACGTGGATTGAATTACACTTTTTTGAACTCTTCACTATCACTAGATGGATGTGGAGGCTAATGTTACATGAAAGACTTTCGAGTTTTAAGGCCTCGGCTAATGTTACATGAAAGATACCTGAAACAATAAATAAAAATATATTTAAATGAACTACAAAATTAATATTTATTTTATTTACTAGTTCATTGGAATATTTTGTCGTACATAATTCCATATAGCTAGAGGGAGTTGTTTGCAGTTGAAACTAATGTCAAATGTGCAGGTAGACAGAGAGATTGGCGGTTGGCCCGACTTTTATTTTATTTATTACGTGTTCAATTTTGATTTCCAAATGGCTCAATTCGAAAAATAAAACATTTAATACAAAAATTTAATGGAGCAGGAGCAAAGCTAGCTAATGATTGGCCGACTTTTTTTTATTCAATTTTGTTGGACCGAATCTTGACCTCTCAGTCAGGCAGTGCCAGTTTTCAACCATTTATTAAATATATAAAAGAGTGCGACATAAAGTATAAATTCCGTCGTCACCCCAACGGTAATATCCGTACCGTTTAGCAACATTAATTTGTTTTATAAATTTCGTGTTAAAATAGTACTCCCTCCGTCCCAAAATTTACTTCTCATTTGTGATATTGCACAGTTTTTAAGAAAAATAATAAAGTAAGTTATTGTGAGTGTGATAAAGTAAGTGTGATAAAGTAAGTGTGAAGATAAATGATTAAATAAGGTGGTTGTGAGTGTGATAAAGTAAGTTATTTTGGAAATGGGAAGAAAATTTTGGGACGCCCAAAAAGGAAAGTGAGAAGAAAATTATGGGACGGAGGGAGTAATTCTTTGCAGGTTCGGTCCAGACCGATGGCGCATTATAGATTAAATTAAACAGCGATACACTGTATTCATAATTTCGTTTAGGTGGTTCTTTCTGTTCATTTGAATCCTTAAATCTGATAGAAATTAAATAAAAAAGCACATCAACATCATCATTAAAATACTTTTTTCATGGAAATTGGTGTAGAAAAATGCGTATTACATGCGATATACCTTTTTTAGAGGAAAAATATATTAAAATTAATTAGGTTAAGAACCTTGTCTGAAAATAAGAAAATATTATTAAAATGATTGTGATATAGCTTTAAAATGGGTTCCTAAGATTGGAGGGCTTTGGCCTGTTCTTGTTGTCCCACCAAGCCGACCTATATATTCGTTCAGTTTTCGATCATAAATCAAACACAATTTTACCTTTTTTAGAAAACTTTATGTCGATTAAAGTTTTCAGAAGCAAAGAGTATTAATATGATTGTTGGATTTGTACTTACACATGTCATAGTCATGTAACTTCATACACATGGTTATGTGTATGGTCAACATTTGACCCTAGACATATTTACCAGAGGTGGATCCAGCATTTGAGGCCGGGGTGAAAGTCGAAAATAATCGTATTACTAAATTTTTTTTACTGTTTTTACAAAAGTCTTATTACATTAAAATAAAGAACGTCTTGTTTCCATATCACGAAAATCATCTATTATTGAATCGGTGCTAAACATTTTAATTATGTCTTTCTCAATATTGACAACCAAGCAATCCGATAAAAAATCGTCTTCCATAATGTTGCGAAGTGCACTTTTTACTATATTCATTCTCGAAAAGGAGCGTTCAGCAGTAGCCGTGGAAACTGGAAGAGTCAGAATAAAAGACATCACATTGTATAGTAAAGGAAACATCTGATTTTCTTATCCTCGCCAACCATTGACATAATTCAGAAATATCGGTCAAAGTATTAAAATCTGAAAGTTGTCGAATCATCTCAAAATGTTGAAGTTCCATGCGCAACGAGCTCCTGTCATCTTCATCAAAGTCTACAGGGTAAAAATTTTCTACCAATTTACATATATCATCAACTCTAACTGATGTACGCAACTCTTTAGGATCTAAAGCTGAACAGAGAATGAGCAATTCCACAGTGTCCTCATTGAATCGGTTGTTTAGTTCTTGCAATTGAGAAATGAGAATCTATCACTGTGTAAAAAATATCAACTTTATAGTAATGCTCCACTGTGATTCCGTTTTGCTGATGAGAAGCTCCTCTTTTTGTTTCACGCTGAGCGTTAAAATTAGTCACTTCGATGTTCACTTTTCCACAAAATGTTTTCACTCTCAACTAAGTTGCTCCATCCTTCATCTCTAAGCTTCTGAAGAAGATACTTTGAAGACGTAACAAGTGACATAGCATTCAAAACATCTTGCGACTGAAGTTGCAAAGCATTACAAAGGCAGCTAGTGATATGTAAAACCTCTCTCATTAGGTGCATAATAAAGACAAAGTAAAATGAAATCATCGTCTCATAAACTGAACTTGCTTCACCACGCTGACTATGAGTATATCCATCCTATTTGATAAATAATAAAACCTCACATGTTGCACTAAACATCTTGATCAAACTGGAAATTGATTTAAAGTGAGAAGTCCAACGAGTATCACCGGCTCTTTGCAAAGAACCTAACTGATTAAGACCTTTTCCACTTTCAAGGTCACACATACCAAGTAAATAAGCCATATTTGATGCATGAGCATCTCGTAATTGGTCGTTGCGCTTACACGATGCACTAACGATGTTGACAATAAAATTGAGGTTCTTAAAGAAGTGTTTAACATGATAAACTTCTTTTGAAGTAGAAACTAAGGATAGCTGTAAACGATGAGCTAAGCAATGAACACAATAAGCATATGGACACTCGCGTGAAACTAAAGCTTGCAAACGTTCCATTCACCACGCATATTACTAGCACCATCATAACCTTGTCCTCGGATAGACTGAATATCAAGAATATAACGAGAGAGCATAGAGAAAATACCATTTTTCAAAGTCAATGACGTAGTGTCCTGAACATGAAGCAATCCAAAAAAGCGTTCTTGTATGCAACCATCTCTGTCAACGAATCTCAACAAAAGTGTCATTTGCTCTCTTTTAGATTCGTCACGAGCTTCATCCACTATTATACAGAACTTTGCACAATCAATTCTTCCCGAATATACTTCTTTACTTTCATTGCCAAGACCTGCAATATCTGCTTCTGTATTTTTGGTGATGTATATGATGCATTCCGCGGAGCATTATCTACAACCTTTGCTACATCACTATTCAAAGACGCGGAGTATCTCAACAATTCTATAAAGTTACCACGATTTTTTAACGTGTCAGATTCATCATGACCTCTGAAAGCACAAGACTGGTACGCTAGCCATCTTGCATCTTCAATAGAAGTTTTCAAGCGAAGTATATTATCAAGTATCTCTTGTGTTTTTGAAATTTCCAAATCTATTTGGAATATGAGTTGGTTGCAAGAGATCTGACCAACTCATCAGAGCTTTATGATGAGGAGAATTGTGATCTTTTCCAACGTGTGCCATAAGTGAACAATTTTTCCCTCCTACTTTATTCCATGTCCGAAACCCATCGATGGTGAACGCATTAGATCCTGATGATCCATCATCTTTTTAGAATAAAAAACATGGCAGACAAAATATAGCACCTGCTTCCTTAAAGTATTCTAACAACGATGCAAAACGGGGGTATACCAAGAAGACTGAAAGCTACGAGATTGTTTATCTGATTTTGGATACTTGTCAAGTATAAGCTGATAAGGACCAAAACTAATATAAGCTCTTCGAATCTCGTCGCGCTTATCAATGGGATACTTCCATATATGTGGACGTAAACCTGGGTCGCGTTCTAATTTGTTGATATCGAATTCATAAGCAATTTTTAAGCCTTTGCACTTTTGGAGCACGATGTTCCTCACTATGTGAATGACTGTCTTGCTCTGAAGTTTCAGTCGATTTTCTTTTGAAGAATGAATCAATGATTGACGTTTTCATCTAAAAATCAAATTTAGAATCAAGTTAAAATTAATTCATTCTTAAATTGGATTTGGCTGACAAGAACATGAATATAAACAAATATTTGATTGCATGCAGCACATGCCGACGTGGATTTAGCCGACTGCGCTACTGGCGACATGGTTTTCAGGCACATGTATCTAAAAAACAGGTATATATTTTATGCCGACAATCCAATTTTTTGCAATTATAGCCGACAATTTGCTATCATAAAAACAAGAACTTGAATATTTGATTGCAGCAAGACCTCAATCAGGTCAGGTACCCAAGCAACAATCCAATTTTTTGTAATGAAACCCTAATTACAAAAGCAACCTTCAAAACAATAAAGAGCTCTAATTTCAATAATTTATTAGACGGGTGATGAAGTGATGTTCACCTGAATTAACTTTCGGAGTCGCGAGTCGACTAAGTGATGATTGAGGACGCTGCGCGGTTAGATTGTGTCCGAAGTCGCAAGTTGCAAGTCGGCAAACTCAAATTGCGTATTTGCGTCAAAGCTCAATCGTATACTGATAACAGAGTTGCTATCTTTATTATAATTATATGTTTTTTAACTTATAATATATATATATATATATATTTAAAAAAAATTAGTCACTTTTTTAATCAATCGGGCGTCCGCCCCTGATCTTTACCATGTCTGATCCGTACCCTGCCATGCCATATTCTCGTACCCTAACGTATCATGCTCACAAAGTTTAAGGCATGATAAGGGTCACGAAAAAATATACTCTGCCCTACTACTCTAACTTCATACGCTGCCCTCATTCCCTATCATATCATGTCTTATCTTACTATTTTCATTCATATATAATAATTTTTTCCCTCAAATTATGCTTAAATTTACCTATCGACCCGACCATATCATACATTACCCTAATTTTACCATGCACATAAGTATCTTGCAGACATAGAAAAATTCCTCTACTCTACCATGCACTGTTCATTGGATAAAAAAACGACCATACTCTAACTTTACCCGACCCATTACCGACCCTTAGGCATTTGTTAGTCAAATTGTTCTAAAATATCGGGATGGGTCATAGTATGTTTGAAGAATTATTATTATTGGAAAAAACATTTAATGTGCAAGTTTGAGTGATTGTCGGCCACCAAATTATCCATCATTGATGTCATCTGTTATAGCTCTCGATCATCATCGCTTAATTGATCGAAGTGAAGGTGAAGTACTGATAAGATACAGCTGCTGCTTGATCCTTGATGTTGTTGTTGGTACTAATTACCAACTCTTGCTACCCTAATAAATGACTGATACAGACATCATCCAAAGTCTAAACAGGTCATGCATTGAATTTTTATTATACTTCATATTAACTTTTAATCTTATTTTTTATATAAAAAAAACTTTTTTGAGATATTCATACAAATATGCAAACTAACTCATACCCCATTCACAGAAAATGATCCGATGTAAATAATATATTTTTGTAAAAAATACAAATCAATGACAGTCCGTGATTTGGTTATTTGAACGAATGGGATTAAATCGTCATATGGATGATTTTTCGGCGACGAATTATAAATACTTTGGACGAACTATATCGTACTTTTGATTCTAGAGCGACAAATTATAACTCACTTTTGACGAATTTTATAACTTGCACCAAAAATATGATTTGCATACCCAATTTATGTATTAATTTTGCCAAGGATAATGCTTGAAGCACTGAAATTAGGTGCTTAATGAATTCCAGAATGTTTGTTAATCCTTATAAAATGAGTTAAAACTGGAAACTGATTCATCACGAAGTCAGCATAAAAATATTTATATATGTTCCTTAATTTTGATAAAAAATTTCGGATCTAAGCAATAAGGATAGGTTTTGAAATATTTCAAATTTTAGTAATCGAAAAAAAATATTTCAAAATTTAGCTGAAAAATTCATAATTATGGAAAGCACATTTGTAAAGGTAAAATTACTATTTGATATTTCAATTCTTACAAACTACCCTATTTTGCAAAAAGAAAAACAATCGCCATAAATCAAAACTGAAACATTTTGAAATTAGATAATTCAAAAAATAAACCAATATCATTTCCTAGTACATCCTAAATTTGATAAAGATCAGGGATGGATCCAAAACTGGAGCTCGATAAGAATCTTATCCTCTCGCCCCACCACTCAAAAATGCAAAACAAAAAAGTGCAGTGCCGACTAAGTGTGTGAGGTTGGACGGTGGTAGGCACTCAAAAAACAAATGTACAGTGTAAGTCCAATCCATCTCCCCCCTTCTAATTTGCATCTCTTTCCTTAATTTCTGTCTTTACCTTCCCTTTGTTTCTGTCTGTCATATTGTTTATTCCCAACTTTGACTTCAGTGCAAATTATTCACAATTGACTTCAAAGATAAGCACCAATATAATTACTTTGAAATATTACTTTCTAAACTAGCTTATAAGACATTTTAAGACTTAAATTCAAGATTTCAGATTTACTACATATATAGATCAATATTTCATACTATTATACATGTCTATTTACCTTGATTCCTGCTTCTATAAGTTGATTAAATCATTACGGAACATGGTTATCACTTGTGGTTAACTCTAGCCAACTCTATATGTATTTTTACCATGTAACTCTACAATTTCAAAATTAAAATCACATATTTCAGCATATGGACAACTCCTAAAACAGTGGATAAAACTCAAAAGAAGACCTCAAATCATTCAAATACACATCAAACAAGTACCACATATACCAAGCTCAACTTACATGAACATAAAACTCATAAACTAAGAGAAGAGATTAAGAATTCCTACCTATTCCTTGTTGCTAATTTGATGTCCAGAATTTTAAGTGAGCTTTAGGTGTTGTTTCTCCTCTTTTCTTGCCTATGGAAGGGAAAAATGACTCCTAATATGTGCTTATATAGAGAGGATGCATTAATGAAGCATTTAATGGTGGGTTTAGGTGAAGACAAGTGCCTACCACTTATCCATATTATGTACACTTCAATAAATGCATAGATGAGTCATTTAATGGTGAATGTTAGGTGTCCTCGTTATGTCATATTTATAACTTGATATTTATTTATTTAAGAAAATATCTACTTACTTTTAGTCTTTAAAAATTCAGGTTCTTATATTTTAGTTGAAAAATTCACAATTATGGAAACCACATATGTAAAGGTAAAATTACTATTTGATATTTCAATTCTTACAAACTACCCTATTTTGCAAAAATGAAAAACAATCGCCATAAATCAAAACTAAAACATTTGAAATTAGATAATTCAAAAATAAACCAATATCATTTCCTAGTATATTCTAAATTTGAGAATGTTTGGCAAATTAACAACAATGGAAGGAAAGATCAGGGATGGATCCAAAACTGGAGGTCGATAAGAATCTTATCCTCTCCAATGGAGACCCACCACGCAAAAATGCAAAACAAAAAAGTGCAGTGCAAGCAATCCATCCCTCCTTCCATTTAATTTGCATCTCTTTCCTTAATTTCTGTCTTTTACCTTTCCTTTGTTTCTGTCTATCCTTGTTTATTCCCAACTTGGCAAGTTGCAAGGACAAAGATCAAAGCCGCCATTAATGACCCTCCTCCACTGCTTCCTCTCTCTCACTCTCACCTATATGTGTCTATAGATGTTACGTGACTGTCTTGCATTCATTCTTACTTGTTTACAACTCTTTCTTTTTGGTCAACCACTCTCCTACTTCTTAGTCCTCTTTTCTGTGGGAAAAGTCTTCATCATGACCTTCTTCTTCAAAGCCACCAAAATGAGAAGATAAATTAGCTATCAGACAAAATACTAATACAGCCCCAAATTCTCCATCCTCCCTTTTTTTTTTTATATCTTCTTCTGTACTGTATAATAATATCTTCCTCATCCTCCCCCATCTTCAATCTCCTCACTGCTTTCAATCTCTGGTGAAGAAAGGAAGGATCTTTCCTCATGGGGGTCTGTTTTAGCTCTGAAGTTAAGGCTGGGAGCACATATGATCACTCAGGTACATAATAATTTACTCACATCCCAGTTTTATCAGCTCATTGTGTCATCATAAAAATTAAAACATGTTCTTAGATAATTCATTTTGGGTCAGATGAAAATGGTGATTTAGAGCTTGTGATTGAGACCAATGAATTATATGATCAGATCAATGAATTATGAAAATTTATACTGAATTGTGAGAAATTCCCTTTTGGATGAACACTTTAAAATAAAAGCTTATGTTGGGGCCTTGAAATGGATCATAAACCAAGATTTGACAATTTTGCAGGGTCTGACTTCAAGTATGTAAGCAGAGATGCAAGTGAAACAGACAGTGGAAGTAGCGGAAAGGTGTCATCCTTGGTCACTCCAACACTTCGCAGTGAGGGTGAGATATTGCAAGCCTCCAACTTGAAAAGCTTCACTTTTGCTGACCTTAAGCTTGCAACAAGAAACTTTCGTCCAGATAGTGTTCTAGGAGAAGGCGGCTTTGGATCTGTTTTCAAGGGATGGGTTGATGAGCAGACACTTGCTGCCAGCAAGCCTGGATCAGGCATGGTTATTGCCGTAAAAAGACTCAACCTCGAAAGCTACCAAGGTCACCGCGAATGGCTGGTGTGTGACAGTTTTTGATGTTTCTCGTCGAGTTTGAATTATTAAAAACAACTTCATGTTGATTAATTTCCGAGGATGCTTGATTTTTCTACAGGCTGAGGTTAATTTTTTGGGTCAACTTTATCATCCCAATCTTGTGAAGTTGCTCGGTTACTGCCTCGAAGATGAGCACAGGCTTCTCGTTTACGAGTTCATGCCAAGGGGAAGCTTGGAAAACCATTTATTCAGAAGTGAGTATCACTTCTTTTCCCAATTACTAATGTCTGATCTATGATGGCTTACCGATTCGAATTCACAAATTTACCAGGAGGTTCATACTTCCAGCCTCTCTCGTGGAACCTCCGCTTAAAAGTGGCCATAGGGGCTGCAAAGGGGCTTGCCTTTCTCCACAGTCCTGAGGCTAAAGTCATTTACCGCGACTTCAAGACTTCGAATATTTTGTTAGATTCGGTAAGTTTGTTATTTATACTTTGCGTCGAAAGCCAATGTTATTTATTTCATTACTTGCTCTGATATCAGATGTTTTACATCTTTAGAATTACAATGCCAAGCTATCTGATTTTGGTTTGGCCAAGGATGGGCCAACGGGCGACAAAAGCCATGTCTCGACTCGGGTCTTGGGGACTTACGGATATGCTGCTCCTGAGTACATGGCAACAGGTAATTCAATTTTCTACTCGAAGATGCGATTTACAGTCAGGTTTTCAGACTAATTGTTCGTAGTGTGATTTTTTGGCAAATATTTAATGTCATATCCATCTACGATTTCAGGTCATCTGACTCCACGTAGCGACGTTTATAGTTTCGGCGTTGTTCTTCTGGAAATGCTATCGGGCCGTAGAGCAGTAGACAAAAACAGACCTACAGGGGAAATCAGTTTAGTCAGTTGGGCAAAGCCATACCTTATAAACAAAAGAAAGGTCTTTCGCGTCCTGGACAATCGAATAGAAGGACAATACACATTGGATGCTGCACACAAAGCAGCAACATTAGCGCTTAGATGCCTATCCACAGAAGCCAAGTTTAGGCCGAGTATGGAGCAAGTTGTAAAAGTATTAGAAGAGCTTCATGACCCTAAGGAAACCACAGCAGCCCAAACCAAATCAACAAACGGGACTAGAACTCGGCGACGAACCGCAGATGATGCTGCGAAAGTGAAAAACAATGTGGCTTACCCTCGACCGTCTGGTTCTCCATTGTACAAGTAGCACGCAAGAGAAAGATCAATCAATAGTACAGATGCTGCATCTGCTCAATATAGCAAAAAAAGCTCCTCTGTGTATTATTCTTTTGGTTTTTTGTAGGTTAGGATTGATCGTTTTATCTGCTTTTTTTTGTTGTATAACAAAGTTTTTGCATTTTAAAATTGTCTGTTTCTTTGCTTCTAAATAAATAGAAGCCTTATAACTGTATTTTATTGGCGTCAAAAATGTATTTTATTGGCTTCAAAAATACATCCCCACAATATTTTAATTTTGGCCATTCTCAATATAAAATATATATGCATAGGTTGAGAAAGATCCGAGTGCATAGTATATTTTTGGGTGCAAAATATAAAGTTCGTCAAAATTAGATTAAAATACGTAGGCGATAAATTAAAAGTACGGCATGGTTCGTCAAAAGTATTTTATATAAACGAGATTTAATCTCATCCGTCCAAATGACCGAATTAAGAACTGTCATTAGTTTATTTGCACCGAATCCCTATTCCTATATAAGTTAATATATTTTTAATAAACAAAATCATGATGTATATATGCTATCTTCATGCTCCGTTTCTCAGGGCTGGAACTAGTCATACTGTCACTGATCTCACACTCACTTCTCAACAACCAACATAGGAATAGGATTATTATTAGTGTCCCACAGCCTCAAGCACACATTTATTTCACCTTTAAAACTGTTAAGTATAAGCACTTGACAAGTTATCCCACATCGCCCGTTTCAAAGAAGAATGACTACCATATATTGGGTTACACCACCACAACTCATAAGCCTTGGCTTTTGAGTTGAATGAGGGTGTAAGTCGGATATGCTAGCATTTCCACATGGTATCAGAGCCGAAGGCACACGACCTAGGCCTTGTACGTGACGCGAGGGATGCGCCTATGTGCGCCAAGTGCATGACGAGACGCCCGTTTGTCAGCCATGTTGGTCAAGGGGAGTTGCAAGTTGCACACCCGCCACACGAGCTTATGCGTAGGTTAACAAGTCGCATATGCGCGCCTACTGCTTTCCGCTACAATAGTTAGCGAGATTTCACGGAGCACGTCCAACTTCTCAAGTGAGGGGGAGTGTTAAGTATAAGCACTTGACAAGTTATCCCACATCGCCCGTTTCAAAGAAGAATGACTACCATATATTGGGTTACACCACCACAACTCATAAGCCTTGGCTTTTGAGTTGAATGAGGGTGTAAGTCGGATATGCTAGCATTTCCACAAAAACATTATCATAAAAGGCCAAAGTGTCAAAATTCACATGTAAAATAAATAATTATTAGAATAAAAATATTACCCCAAAAACCCTATTTCATTAACAAATGATGGTTTTTTGGCTTTTGGGATCTCAACAATGATGCCTTGATCTTCATCTGCGAGTGTGATTCTTAGATAAGTTGATGAGTCAGAGGAGAAGCACGTCATTGTTGTTTATGCGATCAGGCCAGAGTAGTATGGAAAAATGGGTCATTGGAAATTACACAAGTAGTAAGTTTTGGTTTGTGGTTTTGGCATCCTTCATGATCTGCTGGCTCTTGTTGCTCAATTACTTGTATGATCACAAGGCCAGAGAAGAAAACACTACTAGTAACATTTTTCAAAACGAGGTTGTTTCGACTGTTGAGAGATATTCACTTGAATTCTCAACTACTCCTCGAGTAGTCGATGATGACCGGAACGCAACGTGTGCAGGCCGGTACATTTACATACACAAAATACCTCGACGGTTCAACGAGGATTTACTCGAAGAGTGCAAGAACATCAGCAAATGGACCGATATGTGTGTGTTCCTGTCGAATAAGGGCTTGGGGCCTCAGCTGGGCAATACGAATACTACTGAGCGTATCTTCTCGGACACAGGCTGGTTCGCAACCAATCAGTTCACGTTGGAAGTCATTTTCCACAACAGGATGAAAATGTATGACTGCTTGACCCAAAACTCATCCCTCGCTTCGGCCATCTTTGTTCCTTTTTACCCCGGCCTCGATGTTTCCAGGTACTGTTGAATTTCGCTAGCTCATTTATAATTACAGACTTGAGATTTAATATTATGAGTCATGGTTTTATATTCATATATGCGACGTGAGAATACATTTTCAACAGGTACCTCTGGTGCTGTGATGCGGAAAGGAAAGATGCTGCGCCGAAGGATCTGATGAAGCTGCTGACACGAAGACCCGAGTGGCGAAAAATGCATGGAAGGGATCATTTCTTGGTTGCAGGGCGAATCTGCTGGGACTTCAGACGACAAGAGAACTCAGACTGGGGAAGTACTTTAATGCTTCTACCCGAGACAAAGAACATGACGACATTAGTGATCGAATCAAGTCCATGGAACAACAGCGACGTCGCAATCCCTTACCCAACTTACTTCCATCCATCAGCCGATCAAGATGTGTTCCAATGGCAAGACAGAATGAGGAAAGTTCCCAGGACTTATTTGTTCTCCTTTGCTGGAGCTCCGAGACCGGGGAAGCCAGGTTCTGCCCGGGACAAAATCATTGAACAATGTAAAAACAGCAAGACATGTTTTTTGCTGGAATGTGGAATTGGAGAGAGTGAGTGTCATAACCCAAGTAGCCTAATGAAAATGTTTCAAAGCTCAAACTTCTGCCTTCAGCCTCCCGGAGACTCCTTCACTAGAAGATCCACTTTCGACGCAATCCTCGCAGGGTGCATACCGGTGTTTTTCCATCCGGGGTCTGCATATGTTCAATACATTTGGCATTTGCCTAAGAATTTTGAAAAATACTCGGTGTTCATAACGATGGATCGAGTTAAGGCAGGGAAGGTCGCGATCGAGGATGAGCTGATGAAGATACCGGCAAGACGAGTAGCTATGATGAGGGAGGAGGTGATTAAATCGATACCGAAAGTGATATATGCTGATCCGAGGTCTAGACTGGAGAGTCTGGAAGATGCATTTGATGTAACAGTGAAAGGTGTTTTGAGTAGAGTGGAGATGATGAGGGAGAGGATGAGTCAGGGAAAAGATGCACTTGATGGTGAGCCTGAGGAACAAGTTACTTGGAAATATAACTTGTTTGGAGTCACTGGCAAGGATAATTGGGATCACTTTTTTTAGAGGCAGAAAATGAACAAAAAATCACCCGTAGTAACAATGTAATGTCTGGTTTGTCATTGAAAATTCAAAACAAAAAAAGTATTCAATCACAGGTTAATGACGGAGAATCATTCCCTGATCCACATTGTTTAACGTAGAGAGGAGATTGTTATAATACAGGACGATTCTTGTTCAGTTGTCAGTTAAGCTCTAACCGAAGTCTCCACAGCCACCTTCTCAGTATACTCAACCTTTTCAGTCTTCTCAAGTGCCAACCAGAGCTCTGGCAAAGCTTCCCTTATGTTATGGATGCTCTCTAATGCATAATCTGCCCCTTTCACCTTCTGAGATTTACCAACCTGTATATCCATTTTTTCCTTATTATAAAATTTTACTTGAGAGAATTTTATACATTTTGTAGACTTGAGGTTTGATTGTTTACCAAAACTGTATGGAGACCGACAAGTTTCCCAGCTTGAATATTACGAACACTATCGTCAAAGAACAACTGCAGCACGACAATCCCACAGTCAATGCAAGTACGAATCAGTGTATTGCACAATAGTTCCATACTCGACAAAACAAATTGTGAGATTTAATAGACTTACAGTTCTTTGTGGGTTGATGTTAGCCATCTTGAAGAATTGTTCAAATGCCTCGGCAAAAGGCTTGCAGACAACAGGGGTCCTCGGATATTCAGAGATCTGAACATTCTCTCCCATGATGTCAAAAATTTCTTTGGATTCCGCTAATGTACCCGTTACTGACTCAGACATATTACCACTAGCATTACTCCCATTTGGAACTGGGTTTAAAGTCTCAAAGCATATGACACACTCAAAACAATCCTCCAAGTCTAGTCTGCCAAGTACCTTTGATGCATGAGCCGCATCAGCATTCGTAAATGCCTGATTCATATAAATCAATATATCAGTAAGATACGCATAGGTGTTATGATAACACAGTCAAGTCTACTAAGGAGAGGGACTTACAACTTTACGAATAGGAAGGCTAAGCAAGAGATTCCTCAGTACAGGGTCAGGTTTTAGTAAGTCACCATAAGGTAGTCGCCCATGAACGTAACTACAGAATCAGATGATTAAAACATAAACACCGTCAAACACAAGGGATTGAATATAACAGACCAAAGAAAGACATACCCGTGAAAATCATCATAGTCAAAATCATATCCGACTGCCTGAAAGGAAAATAAATATACACATTTATCAGATTGTTCACAAAATTTGTTACAGTAAATCAAACAAACGCAGCGCTGCATACCCTGAGGCCAGCCAATGTTGTTCCATATTGCTGGTAAAGCAAAAGCGACAACTCAGGTGCTTTCTCCTCTTGGATCCCAAGCTTTTCAATCATGTAAGCTGCATATTTGTATATAACCATAAAAAAGGGGACATTTGAATTAATTTTGGATTAACAGATGCAGATACACTAGAATACATACCTTCAATGTTTTTAGTAATTTGTGCGCCCAAACCAGAACTGTAAGGGTATATGGTGTCATCTATATCTGATGCAGTATCACGTATCATTCATCAAGCAATCGAATTAAAACACATAATTTGCATTTGACAAATAAACAATTGAATAAATGTCGTACATTGAGGTGAAGAAGATTGTAGCTTAGTTATATGTTTCTATAAATAAGCTTTTGATTCACAATAGGTCTACAGTCCCAAATAAGCTACCAAAATTCAACAAACGAAATGATTTAAAACATCTTCAAATATGTGCATACCGAAAATCAAACAGTCATAATTTGCATTTGACAAATTTTGTTCCATCGTGTCAAACTCTGCGGGTAAAAAAAAGGAAGCAGAAGTTAGATCAACAAAGCTGAAGCTCCACAGAACAAGTAGTGCTTCAAGACCAGCAACTGTCAGATCAACATTTACGCAACAAAAAGGAGCCATCTTTGGCACAAAATCGAGTTCAGCAAACAACAAGTTAACTTTCAAAAAGGAGAGAAACAAAAACACAGACGCTTGCAAGCATGATAATTGACACAATGGGGATGGAAAAGGTTTAACCTTTCTTCAGCAGAAGTGGGAGAGAGCAAGCGATCGAGATTCAAGAAATGTCGCAATACGCGGAGAGCAGGAGAGACAAATAATTAGGTGAGGTGGTTTAGGGTTTAAATAGGGAGAGAGAGAGAGAGAGAGAAATGTAGCGTTACAAGTTTCAACAACGCTACGTGAAGTGTGAACGTGACTATTGGATCGGAAAAATCGCGTCTGCAAAGTGCGAAGGAAGCGTTTGATTTAAAAATTTAATTATGATTATGATTTTTTTTTTTTTTAAGTGCGAAGGAAGCGTTTGATTTACACCTGCTGCTGGCTGGTTCACAACCACACATTACTTTTATGTTGCAACTCTTTTATAATTATGTGTTGATATTTTTTTTAGAAAAATCAAAAATATTTATGAGTTGGTATATGAATTAATTGCCAGGAACCGAAGACTGAAGAAGAAGCTTCTTCTGGCGTCCACATGCTTTTTTCTTCTTCTTTTTGTCTGCTCCTTGTTTTATGGAGTTGGATGGCTTTCTTATTCTTTTGATACACGTTCTTTTCATTTGACCATTCTCGCCATGACTTTAAAAAAAAAAAATGTTATTCATCTCTCTCATCTACTCATGATTCATTCCACTCACGACCAACATAAAGTTCATCATCATTCTCTCTTGTTTCTACATTAATACAAACATATAAATATTCAAAATGTATCGCTACTTATAAATCTTCAAAAATTATGAATATTAGTAATTATTTTAATTTTTAATATTCAAGATATATTCGTTACAACATTAGTATTTAAACTGATAAAGTTCTGACGTGTGACAGGTGTCGGGTTATATGATTGGTTCAACTTTCATGACTAAAACTAAAAAAGATCATGAGATAACCAAATTTTTGAATCTATGACTAGAAAAATCATGATGGGAGTGCATGATTTTTTTTTTTTGATGGGTAAGTAGTACAAGAGTTGGACAATGCCAAGACACTGACTCAATCTAGTACCTAAATCACAACTGAAGCCCAGCCGAAGACGGCAACCCATTCCAATACTAAAACACCACCCAACAGGTGGAAAAACACCGACAGACTAACGGGAAAACACCACCAAAATATGGTGGGAGGACACCAACCCAATAAGGGTGGAAAACACCATCAAACAAGATGGAAAACACCACCAAAAGGTGGAAAACACCACCAATCCTGGTGGAACACGCCGAAAAACTAAACAAAAGACTACCGCTAAACTACTACCTAAGCATAAATGATCTAATGCCGAGCCATCAACGGGGCCAACCACTCAAGCAGCGAAGGCGAGTCCGAACCGCTCATGCCAGCCAGAGCCCCCCACCTGACCAGATCCGACCTATAAGGCCAAACCCGGATCCGGCAGGGCCCAAAAACCCCGCAGAAGGAGATTGCCTCAACCGTGACATTCCACCCAGCCCGCGACGAAGACCACCAACAGCTCCACCCGCCATATCACTGCCAGCGCCACGACCATCCATCCATCCACCCTCCAAGCCGAGATGCGACGCAACAGCCTCCGCTCAAAGTTCCCAGCCGTGGAGAAGCTATGCCGGACCAAACCACCCGATAGCCAGGATCTCGCCCCTTCCCAGCATGGAACAACGCGCCAGAGCCAAACCGTCAACACCATCGGCGCAGAACCCGTCAGATCCGGCCAGCAGCCACCCAAAAACCTACACCGACCAACCCCTCCCGTCCACCCCTCACCCACGCGCCAAGGCCGGACCGAAACCGCCTCCACCAGCCGACCGAATCCGACCGACAGAAGGAAGCGAACAAGCCCAAGCGAAGGAACAAGATGGGGAGGGATGAACGGGAGCGAGCCCCAAGCTTAATCGAGCAAAACCTTAACCCCTGAAGGAAAATTGAAGAAGACCTCGAGTTTTCTAGGGATGAACTCACGGAGTGCATGATTTTTTAGTCACATCATATGACTCTTTTTTATGACTCAAAAGATCGGATAAAGATCCAGTGCAGCGCAACTATTTACTGCGAGTATCAAAATGACGTTGTTTCAATCAAAACGACGTCGTTTTGTTCCTTTAGAAATTCTAAATCAATGAAAACGACTCTGTTTCGACACTCGCAGTAAATTACTTCGCTACACCGGATCCAAATCCCATCGATGCACCGGATTGACTTACATATTTAATTTAATCAAATTCAATAAATAAGTATTGATATAATACACAAAGGCCGATACCAGAACGGCCCGGCCCGTTAATAATTTGGGCCACGGCCCATCAATGTAAAGCTCAATACAACACTGCTGAACCAACTTCTGTTGAGCAGTTTGGGCCTTATCGTTCAGTCAAGATTTTGTTTTCACTTATTCGGTGTTCTGGATACAATGGTCAATGGTATAATAGAATGTTATGTCTAATGGTGGTGCCCTGTTGATCGAAGCTTGATCAATAATAGTTTTATATTTTTTTTTTGGTGATTATACTGGCATCGTTACATCGTTAATTCTGATATTTGGATGGAAGATGAGTGCAAAAATGAAAGATAGGCTTGATTGATAGGTGGAACATTCAAATGAGAATCTTTTTTCTTTCGAGAACTTTGAAAATTATTTCGTTATGTACTTTTGAACATGCATCAGTTTTTGTCTAAGAGCAGTTTCCGAAAACTTAAAATATATCTAGACAAAATGCATGATCGAAACTGCATAATGAAGGGAAAAAAGTTTGTCGAACACGTTCAAATATACAAATTGATCCAAGGTTAGGATTTGAGGTCTCAGATTCTCGAATTTTTAGGAATTCTTAATCGAGTGCTTTTGCCTAGATATTTTGGGGTTCTCAATAAATAGAATTAATTCAAAAGTGAACTAGATATTTTGTACCAACATTGCCTTCTGCGTCAGATTGCTGAAACAATTGACTGAGAAAAGAAGCAGCATCACGTGAGTTGCTCCTGAAATTCACAGACTGATTTCTCTCAAATTGAGTGCAACAACTCGGAGCTGGGCTAGGTAGCTAGCATGCGCATACTAGCCAGCTAGTAGCTTTGGGAATAACAGACACCTGAACCACCTTCTGATGGATCGAGTCCACAAAGGGATTTTCACAATACAGTGTACGACACCTGAAATAGCCTATAGGGAACTGTGAATATATTAGCTGGAAGGAACGCTTAATTTAACCTATTCACAAAATTTTAATAGGTGCAGCAAAAAGAAGAAGAACTTATTGTAAAATACTGTTTTCCCGATTTGTATTTATCTGATTATAAGAGTAATCGATAGTACTTTTTTTTTTTGATAATGAGAAAAGAAATCGATAGTACTTTTTTTTTTTTGATAAATGGCAAAGTGGACATCCAGTAAAAACAATCTGGGGAGGCATCACACGAATCAGAAACGTAAACAAAGCCACACAACTCGACAACTGCTAAGCTAAGGAAGACAACGACACAACAGACTGAGCAAATTAAACAGATATACAACCAACAACATGACCAGTAGTCTCACAACAACTATATACAAACAAGAAAGACTCAACATAAACTCCCCAATAGTTTCCTGTAGACCTCAAAATCGATAGTACTTGATTGATTTAGTTTTTGTGGAGAAGAGCATTTACCCAAACTTGTCTCACATCTCATCTAGTGAAGGTTTTTTTTTCTTCTGATCCAAGTCATTTAGGCTCACCAATGTTTTAAAAATCTTTCGTGTAGTCCATCTATAAGGTAAAATTCAGGAATCCGTCCGATTGTATATAAATTGGTCCATCAGATCATCTGATTTATAAGCGTTTATTCGATGCCTAGACTCGGCTAGGCGTTGGTCAGATGACCGACTTCTTGATCAAAACAACAAATTCGTTTATTTTTACAAATTTTGTACATCCTTTTAATGTTTGATAAACTATTAAGATGGTTTTATAACTATCTGATTTCCCTTTAAGAGGAGCGTTCGGTTGAGAACCCCTAAAAGTTTGAGACCCTGAGACCCCAAATTTCACAATTGGATCAAGTTGCATATTTGAATGTGAAGGTGACACGTGTCCCACTCACTTTTTTCCTTCATTGTGTAGTTTCGAGCATTATTTTTGCCTAGATGTATTTTTAGGTTTCGGAAAGTGCACTTAAGCAAAAATAAAAATGCATAAAGAAGGTTCTCAAAGTTTTCGAAAAAAAGAGGGGTTCTCATTTGAGCGCTCCTCTTCCCTTTAATATTCATATGCATATCATAATAGTAGTTATATAGGGAGCACTCGGTTGAGGCAAGATTGTAAGAATGAGGCTAGTGAGGCATGATCTTGGCTATTGATCATATTGATCTAATGGTTGAGATTTAAAGATGTTGGTAGTGGGATTTTACTTTTTACTGTTGGTAGTGGGTTTTACTATTTGCCACGTGGCGCGCCCACAATGCACGGGGTTGATGGATGGATGAGATCGTGCCTCACGTTGCCTCATTCTTAGTTGACTTGCCTCATTTGAACGCTCCGCTATATAATATAATTATCAATTATTTAGAAACTTACAAATAGAAAAAACGATTAATTCCCAATTAATTATCAAAGAATCTTACCGACTAATGGTATAAAATCAATCCCACCCGGGACTCGATGTTTTTTTTTACGTTTTGTCGCTCCACCACTGGACCATATGGAAAAATTTCTTCCTTTTATATGTATGTCTTCATCAAGTGAAAATTAATGATTCTGAGCTAGCTATAGTGCAGCAGAGCAGGAATCTCAGCATTCCCATTTTGTTGACTGATCTCGAGAAGACTTTAGGGGCGTTGTGGTTGTGGTTGTGGATTATGTGTTCCTCTATTCACTCCAAGCTCCTCCACCATATATATAATAGTAAGATGTATCAAAAAAAAAAAAAGTAAGATGTCCATCAGTTGTACTATATATAACAGAGGAGCGCTTAAATGAGAATCTCTTTGAATTTCGAGAACTTGAGACCCCAATCTTTACCTCTCAAAATGCAAGATGCATTTTCTAAGATGTATTTTGGTGGTGACACATGTCCCATGTGCATTTTCCAAGATGCATTTAATTATGCAAAGTCAAAGTCACCTTTTTTGACTTTGATTTTTGGACATGTGTCACATGCAGATTTAAAGATGCATCATGATCTAATTGTGAGATTTGATTTCTCAAATTCTCGAATTTTTAAGAATTTGCAACCGAACGCGCCTATATGTAACATTTATAAATACATATGGAAAATTACCAAAACCATGTTTATGTGCAGCAAATTCCAATAATAATATTAAGATTAAAACTGGCCGGTGGTGGGGTTGAAAACTTGTGTGGGGTTTCAGACATGACCATGTGAATTCTGGCAGTAGATACCCAGCTGCAGCTGCTAAATAGTCTTATTGTATATTAAATTATTTATTACACATACAACCCATGAAAATAATTATATGTCGTGTGAGGCAGTGGCAGTGTGCATGCGTTCGGGGGCCTGGCTTGCTCTCGTGCCGAGTACTGTAACATGTTTAGTTTGCTCACAGTTGGCGAGGCTAGCTAGGGTTTGGTGGTAGGGTCTTTCACGAGCCAGCAGAATGTGAATGTCCATTTTTGTTCCTTATGATTGCTGTTTTTATTACACAACACAGTAACACACACGTAACGTACTACTGTGCTACTGATAAATTAATATTCTTACATGTAAAGATGTAAAAACACGGAGAGAAGAGATTTCATTTGATCCCCAATTTATTTATTATCTCATCTTCCTGAGCAAGAATCTGTCTAAAAAAAGTTGGAATATATTCATGCCAATCTGCTGCTCTTTCTGAATCCTTCCCCTATAGGATTCTCTCCGGCCCTCTTACTCTTTTTATGTTGTTTTTTTTAGCAAGTACTAAAATATCTAATTTTAAGACAGATTACAATTCAAGTGAATATTGATCAATACTAACATTAACATATATATATTCAGTTGGATCGAGAATCCTTAATTAAATATAAAATAGGTGGTCAAATGAAATGAAGAACATGCTCAACAGTACCCATTGACTCAATTTCAAACTACAGCTAGCTGCAGATCTCATCCACGTTGTAGTGGTGTGTGTAATAAGTCTGTAAGCTTAGCTTCTTTGATTTTTCACAAACACACATGATCAGTCACAGTGAGTGAAAAATCTCTGGTCAGTGCTGATGTGTGGTGGTACAAGTAAAGTTTTAGAATGCTTTTTTTTATCTCAATATAATTAACACAAGAGGTGTTGCCATCAGAGTGTCACTTCTAGCTAGGGTTAGTTGTTGTGTACTCTTTTTAAATTTTCACCATTCATCGATCCACACACCCCACATGCCCACATGTACAGTTGAAGAAGTTTTTCATATCTTGGATGCGCTGCTAGTAGTGCTCTCTAGCTGCTGGAATGACCTGGCCGATGGGAGAAAGGACCCCTAGCACCCCACAGCATACACACTTAGATGATGTGAGTCATATCATGAAAACAAAACCACAGACAATTACTATGGTTCTCAAATATAATGGCCCCCCAAAAAATAAGTCTCTCTCTCACCATTCACATTTTTGTAGGAACTCCTAGCTCATGATAATAACTTACCCTCCGTTTGGATCATGGAAAATAAATTAGAGAGTCTTTGTGTAAAATGACATGGAAAAGTTTAATTTGTATTGGACACTTTGGTTTTGTTTACACATTATTAATGGCAAATTAAACTCGATGAAATTGTGTAATTTCAATCAAACTAAACATTCCTATCCATCGAAAAAGCTTTCTGTGTGAATAACCAAATGAGGCATAAGTATGAGTGCAATTAAAAATAACTGTAGTCAAACTATTATTACAATTTGAACAGTGACATCACTTGCATTTAATAAAATACACTATATATACATAGTACTTATAAATACACTAATTATTTATGTGTATATGTACGTAGATCCTGCTGGTTTATTTGTCCTTGGTGTGGTGGTGTGCTCTCTTGAATCTGCTGCCTAGCTAGCTAGTGGCAATTTCTACAGGGTTAGGGGAAAATCAATAGTGAAGTTGTGGATCTCATCAGACCACCAAAATCTCTCAATGGATGAAACATGGAAGTTATCAAAAGGGAGGTCAAGAAGCACCACTACAAGCAGATCATCAAGTAGTAAAAATCACAATAAGCAGCAGCAGCAGTATCAGTATGATCAGCAGGAACCACATTTGCTCAAGAGTTACTCCCAAAGGCCATCTACTTCCAACAGATCGCCTCCTTACTTACCCAAGAGCTTCTCTCAGCGGAGTTCTTCGAAGAGTCGTAGCAGCGCTAAACAAGCATCTTCCAGCAGATATGGCTATGCTGATTCTTCAGATCTGATGGGAAGTGAGTCAGAAAAGGGTGGTTCATCATCTTCTTCCTCCATTGGGAAAAAATGTGGGAGCTTGGCCAGAGAACAAAAGGCTAGATTCTATATAATTCGCAGGTGCGTAGCGATGCTCGTCTGTTGGCACAAGCATGTAGATGATTCTTGACACATTGTCACTGCATCCATCTTTACTGCCATTATTCCATTTTTGCAATAGCTAGATCAGAGAGAGAGAGTTAGTCATTTATACATTGATATAGAAAATTCTATTCTGAATATGAGAGAACAATTCTTGCATACATACTATATCAATTTACTCACCAACTGGTGTCTGTGTAATAAATATATGTTTCCTAATTACTTCTTCTGCTCCTCCATTGCTACTAGCTAGTTTTAGACAAGTCCACACACTTAAGTTCTCAGATGCTTCTTCAACCAGTCTCTATATATATCTAATAAGGGCATCTGCACCGGTAGTATTAATTTTCACTCCATCAACTATATACCGTTGACAGCAATTTCATGCCTAAGTAATTTAGCAGCGCAGCAGCTGCTGGCAGAGATACTGATTTATAGCATGTCTGCCAGCAACAGCTACTAAAAACGGACATGAAATTAATTGCTCCCACACAGCAACCGCCGGAAAACTTTAAGGATAATTTTTAGATTCCAATTTGGTGCACTTCTTTTTTTAGTGATCAGTCGAAAACTTTATCATCTACTTAAACAGATACTTGCCTGAGCAAAGATCATATAAATATATTAAAAATATGCTAACAACTGATCAAACATGAAGTTGCATATTGTAGTCGGTGGCGTTGGGAAAGAGGATATATACTTTTAAATATCTGGTCAGTAAACTTCATCGGAATTTATCACATGAAACTTGTCATACACATGTGAAGTCACTGTCCTTGATCTAAAAAAATAATGTTCATATTACACGACTTTCAAAACCAGCATCAGCAGCTCAGAATATACATTGAAACAAAGTTTAAATGTGAAACTAGCTGAAGGCCTTTATTTCTTTTAATTCATGCGTTCAATTAGTTAGTAATTAATAAAATTTGAACCATAGGATTTAAGTGGTTTGGAAATTGGCAAGGTGGAACAATTGGGATAGATGGATATGGAACACAAACGCACCATCATCATAAATATAATCATCTCCACCTTATTAAAAAAAAAATCATATATATCCAAATTTCAACTCTCTGACTATTACTACTACTACTGCTACTGCACTCCATTATATTATACTAGGACTCTGCAAAGCGGGCCAAAGTGTGTTTCCAACATGATAGAATTCAATAAAAATAAAACTTATCAAATCAGTGACATAACTGGATTTTCTGCGAGTATTATTACCATATAGATATTATTTAATAAGGTAAAAAAACCAAAATGTGATATATTATCATAGTCATCTTAATATACAATTCATTATCAGAAAAAATAATATGAAAATGAACCATTTCCTCAAATATAAAATTGAACCACATTTCATCATAATTTATAATGCATTCTTATTCTTAATGGGCCTCATTGTTGGGGTATCTTTTCGGCCCATGTACAATTGGAGAATGAGCGTCCACGTATATTGCACTTTTGAGGATAAATCGGTCATACAGCAATTGCAACATTTTTTCATAAAAAATTAAATACAAATTTTCTTTGAAAATATCTAATATGAGATCTCACCTTTTCTCCATGGGATACGATTTTAGCTCTCTCTCGAAATCTTAATCTTTCAAACCCCTCCAACAGTCCAAGACAAACCCTAGCAGTTGCCTACACTCCACTCGATCGAATCCGATCCGATCGATGGACGAGCAGTACCGTCGCGGCTCTGTTGAAGGTGATGTTAATCTCGTCGTTGTTGTCGACGATGATGATGATGATGATGATGAGAGGGTTTCGGAGTGGGAAGCCGGTCTTCCGAACTTAGACGATTTGACTCCTCTCTCCCAACTCCTCATCCCTCGTGAACTTGCCACCGCCTTCAGCATCTCCCCCGAGCCTTATCGAACTCTCCTCGACGTCACTCGCGCTTCCGACCACACCATCTCCAGTCTCCGCGCCAACTCAATGTCATCGTTCCGCCCTAACAACAACAAGACACGACCGCCGCCGCCAGCAGCAGCAGATGAAGAAGATCGCACCGCCACCATGATGATGATCGATGACGACGTCGGGGCTGCCGATTCCAGGAAGCTTAGGAGGCTGGATGCGACTGAGGAGGCCGATTCTGCTCTCCGGACTGAGAATTCCGGCGACGATCAGTCGTCAGCCAGGGCATTAAAGCGGCCCCGATTAGTATGGACCCCGCAGCTCCACAAGCGCTTCGTTGAAGTTGTTATTCATTTGGGGATCAACAACGCCGTCCCCAAGACTGTTATGCAGATGATGAACGTTGATGGCTTGACCAGGGAGAACGTTGCTAGCCATCTTCAAAAGTATCGGCTTTTTCTCAAGAGGCGAAATGAAGGTCCTGCTATCTCTGATCACTTGTTTCCCAGCGAGCCTTACCCGAATCAGCTCCGCCAGCAGCAGCAGCCACCGCTGATGCCCATGGTCAATCCATCATCTTATCACCCATTTGACACCCAGCATCACTTCAACATGATGCAACAACAACAACACCAATATAGGGATTGGTCCTCCACCAGTAACTATGCTTCTCTGGCATCCCCTGCAAATGATTGACATCTTATAGTATTAACTTTGCAATAGTTGGTATAAGCCCTAAGCTTTTCTACTGTACATTTGATTCTTGTTGTCACCTGCTGTATCTAACTAATTCTGCCCTGCTCCTGCAGGTTCAGACTTTTACAAGTCTTCATTCTTGGAAGCTGGGTTCAGATTGGTAGGCTGCTGATAAACAGTTCGGATATATGCTGCAGCATGAATCCCATATTTGTGTTCTAATACGAGAAACAGTATTTCTTACTAGTATTTGTTTTAGGCTACACTCTAGGATGAAGCTATGGTGCTTTAATTACTGTGATGCAATTTATGTAGTAGATTCTCAGCTTGTTTATTCAATCCATTGTGATCGTGAGCAGAGCTGTGAACTTACCGATTACCAGTGATGCAAATTAAAGATCAACAAGCACTACAACATCGCCACTTATACATGTCACAAAGGTTTGGTGCACGTAATGCTCTTGGATGGTTGCTACTATTTTCACTTACGTGTTATGTGCATTTGTCACTGGATTTTCATGAACTCCTTGCATAACTAATGTGTACAAAAATATATTTTCATCTGAGTTCAGTAAACTACAGCGAACTCTGTGGTATACTTGATAAGCTAAATCTGGAGGCATCCTGTGTACTTATAACGTTTGAAGCAAGGGGGCCTTTCATAGAGCAGATTAAACTTAGCTACATGACCATTAGTTGGAAGCAAAAGCAAGGAATTCTGTATGCGTATTTCAGTGAGAATAGTCGTAGAAGTAGATCATGTTAAAACGACATTCATATTTCATACAAAAATTGTTATTTTGGTCTCTAAGAAAAGGTGTCTTTTAGACTTGAACTAAGGCTTCTAAGTGCATAAGGTTCATTTTTTTTGTATGTCAAAGTGATTATTCAATGAAGGTTTCTGGTTGATGATGAGAATTGTGGCATTCCTTCTCTTGATTGTGTTTAATGGCATTGTTGCTTGTTTTATTACTATTTCCATTTTAATTTTACCTTCTATTTTTATATAACGGTTTTCCATTTTGATTCAGTGGCAATGACTCTTGCTTCTTATAGGCACTGGCATAGCTGAATGAAGGCTCACAAATTCTTGATGCTCGATTTGTAGATAGAGATAGGGGCAGAAGGGAATGGAACTAGGTAAGGTTTCAGAGTGAAGTTGTGAGTATTGCAACCAAAAATGAAGAGAACGCGACCATACACCAATAACATTGAAACAAGACAATCTGTTTACCACTCATACAACTAACTCCCATTGTGGCTCCCAGCAGAGTTGGGTCAAATCGCGCAACCTTCTGGCTCCGGTATGTGAACTCATTGGGCTGCTTGTCCTGGATGAAAAATGTAGAAATGATGAACAATGTTGCATTTGTGCATGAAACTGACCATTAGTTAATCAAGGTTGCTAGCCCAAGAAATGTATGCTCTTAATAGCATCATATCCAAGGAGCTGCCTGACTCAAGTACTTCTCCACCAACAAGTGTGCTTACCAGTTACCATTGGGCTTGCCAGAGGAGGCATCAACAATCTTGAAACGTCCTCTGGGTCCAACGTCATCGACTCTTTGACTGGCTGTGCCAATTTTGTTGTTACAAGGAAAAGATTATGCCCAGTAGCTTATATTGTGTTCCTCTCATGCATGTTCTTCTTGCAAGTCGACGAATGACTGCTGAACATTGCTTTTGGAGCAACCAATAGTTGAGCATCCGCGCGTACATTTAATATTGGTCTCTAAATAAACATCTAGCTCGGTCTGGTTTTTAGGTCTGTGACAAAAAGTCTTATTCATCAGTTTTGACCTGGTTCATTGGACTTGCATTTTTTGTGTGGAAGAAATATTTTCATGTCTAGGTCGTCGTCTTCCTCTTTGAATGATTCGTCGCAATACTATTAAATATATTCTATGTTTCCAAGAAAATACATAGAACTGCGGGAAGGAAAAGGAATAATACTGCAGGTCCACAAGTCCATTAGGAAAAGAAAAGAAAAAAAAAGTCAATTAATGCAAATTGCCGGTAATAAATAAATAATATATTTAAAATTATTAGAAAGAAAAATGATACTATATATTTCCAAGGATCTGGTAATCGAGTCCGTTGTGCCGGCGTCTACGAGGAGATCGCCTGCTCCAAATTTCTGGAAAAGCAGCAGAAGATCCATCACCATGTCCATTGCGATTCCCATCCAATTCTCCCTAAATCTTTCAGATTCACTATCCTAAAATAATAAGATACAACAAAGGTAAACCCTTTCCTTCTCCGTTTCGCAACAATCCATCTTTTGATCGATTTTTTCCTCTTTTTACACAACTGATATTGTGTATCGTATTATATACCTGTTTTTTTTTTGGGTTTTGACGATCCCTATTTATCACGCTCCTCTGAATTAATATTATTTTGTTGCTTACTTTCTTCTGCTCTGGTAATTATATATGATTTGCACATTTTCCATTCCTTTGCAATTTTTACTGTTTTATAGCTTTAATTCGATGCAGTAACAGCTTGCCCTATCCGTGTCATACGATCCAACTTGTAGCGTTTAAAACAATTTACGTTTCATCTGAATTCCAATTAGTTTCGAATTTCGATTTTAAGGTGTCTTTGTTTGCCATTCAAGTTAGTTATGCTAGGCATATCTGGATTCATTGTCTGCTACTAAATAACTAACTAACTAACTGGTATTGTGTGTTTATGCCAACCAACTGTTTTTAGCTGTTTTACTTTGATATACGTTTTGTATCATTCCTTAAACATGTATTTGTCATATTTATTCATAGGTTGTATTTTTCCCTTTTTATTCATGAAAGTTTTGTTACTGCAGTTGGTGAAGGTGAAAGTGGGAAATGGTTTCAGGGACGGAGGAACAGCATGCCATTGAAATGTCAAAAGCCTCGCAAATGACAACTTTTCCTAAATCGGACACTTCATTTTCATGTTCCCATGTTTGTGCCTTCTCCACTCAAGTTAATCATCTCCACGAGTCCAATGAAAGATCAAAGGTTGTCAAGAAACTATCGGGCCTTATAGTTTTGTACATTATATTCATGGCGATAGAGGTCTTTGGAGGTTTGAAAGCCAACAGCCTTGCGATTCTTACTGATGCAGCACACTTGCTCTCTGATGTTGCTGGTGTCTCCATTTCCCTCTTTTCAGTGTGGGCTTCCTCATGGAAAGCTACTCCACGTCAGTCGTATGGATACAATCGGTTGGAAGTATTAGGTGCGCTCGCATCAGTCCAGCTGATTTGGCTGATATCAGGTGTCTTGATATATGAAGCGGTTATTAGAATTCTTCATCAGCAGACGAAAGTTAATGGAGGGCTCATGTTTGCCATTGCTTCTTTTGGTGGTCTTATCAACGTTATTATGGCTATATGGCTTGGTCACAATCACAGTCATCACGGTTGCGGGCACCATCACCAACATGATCGTGACCATGACCATAAAAACCATCACCACCATGATCATGACAAGTCTTGCGAAGAAGAGGAAATCCATCTGGTACCCAATTCCCCTGGACAGATAAAAGTACTGAACTTGAATATCAATCTTCAAGGTGCTTATTTGCATGTCATCGCGGATTTAATTCAGTCTGTCGGAGTGATGATCACCGGAGCCATAATATGGGCCAAACCAGATTGGTTGATAGCAGATCTAATCTGCACTATTATCTTTTCTGTTTTGGCTCTTAGTGCCACTATTACCATGCTTAGAAATGTATTTGACATTCTAATGGAGGGAACGCCAGATGACATAAATGTCACCGAGCTCGAAGCTGATCTAAAGGGTATCAAAGGTGTTCAGGAAATTCATGACCTCCATGTTTGGGCATTAACGGCTGGAAAGAATGTTATGTCCTGTCATATAAGACCTGACCCTGAGATCATTCACCGTGACTTGCTGACTACGATAAGGAAACATTGTGTCGATACTTACAAAATCCAACATGTAACCATACAAATGGACTGTTGATGGCATCTCTGCTTTTCATTTGGAATAATTGAAATACAAAACTTTTGCCAACTTTTTCTTTTTAAGTTTCTTTGTCCAGATAGTTTATTTAGATGTGGATAATTGAAAGCCCTAATAGCGAAAGATAATGTAGTGTCTTGAGATATTTTGCAAAGAAAATGGACAAGGAGGCAGGCTGCTGTTGCACAATCTGACTGAAGGGCAAAAAATATCTGTTTGGCACTGAGACTGACCCTATTGACACTGAAATCAAACTACTTGGAGGGTATGTGTATTTATTGACCATGGAAAGTTTGTTTGGCTTTTTGCTACATTACAATAAGTGCATATTGGTTTATTTTGGATTGCAGATAAGGTAAGGAGAAAAAAGAGAGAAGAATTCTGAGGAGAAGGAAACAGTTACAGAAATGGAAGGGAGGCCAAACAGAAGTGACGTTCATGTATCGAAAGAGGAAGAGGCTAAGTTCGAGGAGGCGACAAGGGACTACTTCGATGGAATAGCTCCAAAGCGCCATTCCAAGCCTCAACGAAGCGAACCTGGTTCAACTAAGTATCATGATGATACTAATGATGCTAACTCTTTCACTGAACTGGCTGAGTTCCAGCGTCTCCAGGGCAATTCTGAGGTTTCGCATCTTCATTTCTCTGCTTTTGAGCATTGTAATTAATTATGTGTTAGCAAAAATGATCATTTGGTGACACTGACAGTCTGGTTTATATTGAATTTTAGTTTGAAGACATTTAAATGAAGTTCTAAATATGTTTCGATTAAGCTAACGAAATTTGGTAAACACCATTTTGACTATTTTCTTGTTCTTGTCGAATAATTTGATGAACTGGAATGCAGAAATTAGTTTATACTGCTGGAAAGAACAATTCAGAGGACGAGTTCACCGAAACCGAGTATTACAAGGATCTGAACTGTGTGGACAAGCACCATCACACTGTACCATTTACACTGCTCTTTTGTATAAATTTTGGATATGTAAATTTCAATACGAAACTAGAGTTTGCATTTATTATATTTTCATTTTTCATCTTTTGGCCACTCCAGACAGGAACTGGGTTCATTAGTATTGCAGATGCATCGATGAAGAGCCATGGTTTCGCGCTGGTGCCTGATTCTGATACAAGCCATCACCCATCTTCCAAGGGGAATCCAGCAACAAATGACTGGATACCTTCTCCCATTGAGCAGGTGAGGCCATTAAAAACCTGAATCTGATCAATATTAAGATTTTTTTTGCCAATTTTAAGGTGTCTTATTAACTCCTTCCCATTTTTTGCAGGTGTCATCTGAATCTGGCAAACCCAGTAGGAGTGAAATTTGATGTGAAGGATAGAATCTGGCAAATAATGTGTGCCTGTTGGCCATAGTGTTTTCCAATTTGTATGAATAAGTTTTTGGACAATTTTTCGATCTATGCGTGTTGTTCTTGTGCAATGATCATGTTAACTTATCTTGTACAATTTTATATGGCTTATGCTTGCCTAGCCTGCCTTTTATTTTTCTCTTGTCATTGACGGAGAACTTCGTGATAAGAGAATGTGGAACTAATATTATATTACAGAATTTTGTTTTCGAATTGTTCAAATATATGTCAAATCATTCAAAACCGGAATTATTCTTGGTATTCACTTTTAAATGTTCAAATATATCTCATATTGCTCAGAAGGGAAAAGATCATATGAACAAATTTAATGAGAAATGAGAAGTAATCAAAATTCGTAGTTTAAAAAATAAAATTCGTAATGTAAATAAAACTTAAAGAATCAAAATCCGTAGACTTAAAGAACAAAATTCGTAATGTAAAAATAGTAAAATTTAAATATCAAAATTCCTAGACTTAAAGATCAAAAGTCGTAACATCGGTAATTACATGGATACAAATTTACAATAATGCGCTTACGAACATATAATATAGATATTAAAATTCGAAAAATAAGGGTTGTTGGATCTAAAATTGAATGGTTATGATTACTTTTCATTTCTCACCAAATTTATTACTTCTCATGGGATCTCAACCTACAAATTATTTAAAGAATTTCAAATATAATAATAATTGCCGAGTAGGGGTGGGAAAAAACCCGGTCCAGCCCGACAACACGGCCCGGCCCGGCCCGGTCCACTTAATGTCGGATTCAATCCAACCCGGTATGAGTTTCGGATCGGGTTATCCGATTTCATAAGTAATATAAAAAATACTAGATTTTTTATAAGATTCGAACCTTACACCTCATTTGAATGAATGTGACTACACAAACTAATTGATCTATTTGTATTCTCGGAAAATACCACATCACATATGAATAAGTAATTGATTTGTAATGAAAAATAAAACCGAAATACTAAACTTTAAATCACACATCAGTGAATTAAGCTTATATTTTCAAAGCATTTGTTATTGCGATAGATAATATTGAATGTTTTATGTCTATTATAAATGTTAGTTTTAGGGTCGGGTTTGAACACACATAATTGACCCGGTCTTTCGGATCGTGTTAGAGTTCAAATAAATGACCCAATCACTATTTCGAATCGGGTTAGGAACGAGCAAAACCCGTTCCACGCCCACCCCTATTCCCAAGTATAGCAATTTATTGGGCCAAGTTATGTTAATCGTGAGGGCCAAAAGTATTGGCCCATGAAGACCCACGCGGCCTGATAAGATGACGCACCATCCGTTCGATCTCGTCGGAGCTACCTGAGTCTGCTGTGTGTGGGAACGAAGTCATTGCTAAACTTTACCATTTTTGTAAGCCGTGTCTCCTTTTATTCATCTTCATTTTCACCTCTCTTTTTTTTCAATTTGATGTTTGGACTTCGTTCCAGGTTTTTAGTGTGACCGGAATCTAGCCGTCAACTCGTCTCCTGTTAGAAATCGCTTAGTAAAATAAATGGCTTGAGATCGATTTTTACGGTTTTATGTTTGCCTGTTAAGTCTTGTCCAGTATAGGATTTTCTGTAAATTTGAACTAGGGTTTATCTGATTTGGGTAAGAAACTAAAGATCTATTCGACGAACCATCTCTCAATGATTATTGTTTTTTTGATTGAACATTAAATCAACTGAGCTTAGCTGGCTCTATTTTTTTTTTTCTTTAGGTGCTTTGCTCTACTGGGATTCAGAATCAAGGTTTGATTCAGGCTCTGCAGATACAATACAAATAAAATCAAGTCTGTAGCTATTCAAGATCTTTGTGTCTGCTGTAAAATGCGCTGGTTGGCAGCTCAGCTGACTTCGGTATTAATTCTCAACACTGTTGTGGTTTACTATGTCATACCGTTCCCTAAATTTGACTTAAGTTTCCTATCTTATTTTGACCATTGTGTTTTACTAAATTTATCATTCTTTTGACATTCTATCGTTTACTCAATTGTTATCATGATGAGCTCCTTGCAGTCTTTATGCAGAAGAAAGCCTGTGAACTTGCCAGCATGTAATTTTTCGTCCTTCACTAGAAAAGGTTACTATTCTAAAACATATTACGTAATCTGTTGTGACCTCTGTATGGTACGGACTACATGAGTAACTAAGTGTAGCGATGCATGATAAAATGAGATTAGAGTTGGGAACTACTTGGAAGCCTAGATTTAAAAGCATCACTGTTTGTCCAGTGAGTTAATAGTTTATAATAGTGCAAAGATTCCTTGCCTAACCATTTCATTGACTTATTTAACTCAACAATGAGACTTTATTTAATCTACATCAAAAGGATGCAAAGAGAAAACCCTCTTCAGCCCTCTTGGAAATTTAGAAGTTACTATTTTCGACCTTCGATGAACATTGATGAGTGACCCAAATTTACCCATAAAATAGAACCGAGGGTCATAATGTAGATTTGTTTCTTTGTCCTTTTAGAAGAAATTGCCCTTGAGGAGGAAGCACAAAGGAAAATTGGATGGTTCTTGAAGTTACTTTTTGCTGGGACTGCTACCATTGTTGCTTATCAATTCTTTCCTTACCTCGGTATCTTACAACTTTCAACTTTTGTTTCCCTTCGTTTCTTAGTTCGGATTGTCAAAGATTATGAAGAAAGTAAAAAATGTGCCTCTTAATTTATATGCAGGTGACAATTTGATCCAGCAGTCCGTGTCTCTTTTAAATGTGAAGGATCCACTGTTCAAAAGGATGGGAGCGTCCAGATTAACTCGTTTTTCCATAGATGGTAACTTAGCTCTTAAAGATCTGTGCTTAGTTGTGCACCAATACATGTTTAGTACTTTCTTGCTAATATAGTAATATGTCTATGTACCAGAAGGTATATTTTATCAGTCGTGGTCACTTACCAGTTTGTTTTAAGAGTACATCTCTGAGCCCAGACTGATTTTATCGTTTTTGTTTGTACCACATAGATGAAAGAAGAATGAAAATCGTTGAAATGGGTGGGGCTGAAGGACTTGTGAAGATGTTGGGCTCTGCTAAAGATGACAAGACAAAGAATGAAGCTCTGAAGGCTCTTGCAGCTCTCTCTGCTTCAGGTTTGCCATAGTTTGTTTGTGAAATTTCTCTAGTTATATCCAAATGTGATACATAAAAATAAAAAAAGCTATGTTAGTTACTTTTAGGAACAACATTTCCATTTTCACGGTACTTTCATTAAGAAGTGGGGCTTTCACATTGATGTACATAAGTATGTGCGCAGAGCATGTGTCATGTTGTCTTTTGACATAGTCAAATGGTTTTGCCTCTTAAGTGGACGATATCAAACTATAAATGATCCAACACTCGAAGGGGTTCCAACTGACTGATTTTGCTTTTCACTTCATCAAGTATCTGCTCATCATTTTACCATGAAAATGGAATGTGGCCTTGTTGTGCTAAATCTGATTTTGTCTAATCTTCCTTTCAAAAATTACAGATGAAGCCGTTGCAGCTCTATACCATGCTGGGGTCATATCTGCCATAAGATCCATCCCAGACTCCCGTGATAATGTTGAAGCCATGCAATACAAGTCCAACCTACTGAAGAGATTTCAAGACCTCAAATATGATCTGTAGCCATGATATCAACTTCCTTCCCATCATGCTGAACGGGACAAGTCCCAGGCATTGCTTTAAACATGTGACCTCTTCTATCCCAAGTTCATTAATCAGTGTGGTCTACAACAAATTTCTGATCTGTTATCCTGGAAATGATACAAAAGTACTGAACAACATGACAGATTGCAAAATAAGTGCATGTAGAGTCTATTGGCTACTGTAGAAGTAACAAGAACATGTGTCAGTGTTGAGTCCTGATCTCTTTGTTTGAATTGTTGGCATCAGATTTATGACATATCATGTTCAGCTGAGTTGAATTCAACACTAGATGAAACATAAGCTCGACTCCCCACAAATGCAGTTGATGGGAATCAGGCGACATGGTTTAGTGACAATGAGATAGCAGCAACTATGAAAAAGTGTTTGAGTTTGAAACAGGGATCCAGAGAGCATCTGCTGAAGACAAGTTAACGTCACCATCTCAATCTGAAACCCTTACAACTCTTGTCTGTACAAGTACCCAGGCGGAAATGGGCCATTCGGAATCTCTGACGAGGACTGAATATGTATGTGTCATTTTGTTAGAATCCAAACAGAAAAGTGTCCTTTTTGAAGAACAACATGGGATGGTAAGTTATTTGTTTAAGCGAATGAATGAGTTGTAATAATAATAAGTGTTCAGCTTGGTTTATTTGGAAAAAGGACCCACCCACCTGATGAAACATAGCCGTTGGAGGAGCGCCTCCATACAAAATTTCAACCCACGAGAAGATCCGGACCCGTTTCTCAACCCCTTGACTTGACCACCTTCAACTAAACATTATGCAATGATCTAAACTTAATTCTTCTATACACACAAAATGAAAAAACTAGCCGTTGGAGAGTTTTCTTCTTACAAAAATGTCCCCATTGTTTTTTTCTCTCTCTCTTTATGTCTCTATGGTCACGTGATTCGCGGCTGCAGGACTCTCTCTCTCTCCCACAAACCGCTCCTACAAGAACTTTCTCACACTTACATTTCTCTCCCCCTGTTTCATCAATTCCTCACTTCTCTCTTCTGCTCTGATCATTAACTCAATCTCAGAAGTGAAGCAAACTCCATTTAATTACCAACTTCGGTTACCGTTAAACACAGAGCAGCACACATACCTGCTCGTCCACTTCCAATCTGTTTCTCTAAATCGTTTCCATCATGCAGATTATGAAGAAGAAGAATGATCGTGTTTCGAGCAGAAGAGATGGAAATCTGAATTCGGTTTGTGGCATCCTAATCCTGCAGCTTATTCTCATCGGGATCGGCTCAGTTTCATCCGCGCCTTGGGATGGCGTGATAGTCACGGAAGCCGATTTCCAAGCTCTACAAGCGTTCAAACACGAGCTCAACGATCCTAACGGCTTTTTACGCAGCTGGAACGACTCCGGTTTCGGAGCCTGCTCCGGCGGATGGGAAGGCATCAAATGCGCTCAAGGCCAAGTCATCGTAATCCAGCTTCCCTGGCGAGGTCTCGGCGGGAGAATCACTGAAAAAATCGGACAGCTTCAGGCGCTCCGCAAGCTCAGTTTACACGACAATTTCATCTCCGGCCCGATCCCTACTGCGTTAGGATTCTTACAGAGTCTTAGAGGCGTTCAGCTCTTCAGCAACCGGCTTTCGGGCCTGATTCCGTCGTCCATCGGTTCGTGTCTCTTGCTTCAGAATCTTGATTTTAGTAACAACTTGCTCTCAGGTTCGATTCCAGCTAGTCTTGCGAATTCTACCAAGCTTTACAGGCTCAATTTGAGCCACAATGCGCTCTCCGGTCACATCCCCGAAAGCCTAACTCGGTCGATTTCGCTTACTCTCTTGTCACTTGAGTACAACAATATTTCCGGACCTGTTCCAGATACTTGGGGCTCAAGTAATCGCCTTCAGTCACTCACATTTGATCACAACCAGATCACTGGAGTTATCCCAGAGGAATTAAGTTTCCTCACCGGCCTACGAATTCTCGATTTGTCATACAATTTTGTCAATGGGAGCTTGCCTGTTGGTCTTTCCAAGTTGCAAAATCTTACAGTTCTGAATTTGAAGAGGAACTCGATAAGCGGATTGATACGGTCCAGCATTGGCAACTTATCATCACTTACAGACCTTGATTTGTCCATGAACAATCTGACCGGTTTGATTCCTGATTCTCTTGGTGATCTACAAAGCCTGAAGCGCTTCAATGTTTCTTATAACAACTTGTTCGGATCGGTTCCTGTTCTTCTGATGCAGAAATTCAATTCAAGCTCATTTGTTGGAAATCTTCAGCTTTGCGGATACAGCGTTGCCACCGCCTGTCCTACTCCGCCACCCTCTGAAGCACCGTCGCAAGAAGTCACTGCGAAGCATCATCGAAAGCTTAGTACTAAAGATGTGATTTTAATAGCAGCTGGTATTTTGCTAGTGATTTTGGTACTCATTTGTTGCATACTCATTTGTTGCTTGATCAGCAAAAGAGCAGCATCCAAAGAGACGAATGCCGGTGGAAAGGGCAGCGATGCAGCTGTGCGTCGCGCTGAGAAAGGGACTGCGGCGACTGAGGTTGAGTCAGGTGGAGAGGCTGGAGGGAAGCTAGTTCATTTTGATGGACCTATGGCTTTCACAGCTGATGATCTCTTGTGTGCCACAGCTGAAATTATGGGAAAGAGTACTTACGGGACGGTTTATAAGGCGACACTGGAGGATGGTAGTCAGGTTGCAGTGAAGAGATTGCGAGAGAAGATTGCGAAAATGCAGAAAGAGTTCGAGGCTGAAGTCAATTTACTGGGAAGGATTCGACATCCGAATTTATTGGCTTTGAGGGCTTATTACTTAGGTCCTAAGGGCGAAAAGCTCCTAGTTTTTGACTTCATGCCTAAAGGAAATCTTGCTGCTTTTTTACATGGTAAAATTCATCACTTGGTACCTTTTTTTTTTGGGTAAAAGGCAAAAGAATACTCCAGTTCGGTGCATATGATATAATCTTTGAGTACTTATGCAGTAGAATTTTTTTTGCAGCTCGCGGCCCGGAGACGCCGGTTAACTGGCAGACAAGGATGAACATAGCACAAGGCATGGCAAGAGGTCTGCAACATCTTCACACACAAGAAAACATCATACATGGGAACCTCACTTCGAGCAATGTGTTACTCGACGAGAACACGAATGCGATGATCGCAGACTATGGCCTCTCGCGCCTCATGACCCCAGCGGCTAACTCCAATGTAATTGCAACGGCTGGAGCGCTAGGATACAGAGCGCCGGAGCTTTCGAAGTTGAAGAAAGCGAGCACAAAGACGGATGTTTATAGTCTTGGTGTGATCATTTTGGAGCTTTTGACAGGGAAATCGCCTGGCGAGGCGATGAATGGAGTGGACTTGCCGCAATGGGTTGCGTCGATAGTTAAGGAGGAGTGGACTAATGAAGTGTTTGATCTGGAGCTGATGAGGGATGCGCCAGCTATTGGAGATGAGTTGCTGAACACGCTGAAACTGGCTCTGCATTGCGTTGATCCGTCGCCGTCTGCGAGGCCGGAGGCGGTGCAAGTTGTGCAGCAGCTTGAGGAGATTAAAGCGGAGATGATGGCTGCTAGTTCTGGTGATGATGTTGCTGCTGCTGGTCCTTCCTCAATCAGTGATTGATGCTATGTGTTTCTTTTTGTTGTGGTAGGTTAAGTAAAGTTTATGATCATTCTTTCATTTATCAATCAAGTGTTGAGCATTTCATTATTATTTGTAAATACATGAAGTTGATTGAAAACATTCTCATTAATTTTTCATTTCACTTTTTTTCCATTATATTTCTTTGTAAATAAATTCGGATTCATATTCGATGTTTGCGCAGTCAAAAACAGTAAAATAATAATAATGTGTAAAAACAATATAGTTTAGATAACAATATCTCTATCAAAACTACATTACTTTGACCCCTAAATTAAAAAATAAACTGTTTTCTAAAACTATTTTATTTTATTAAATAACTATTTGTGAACCAAGTGCACCAGTCCCATTCCCCCCCTCTAGATAGAACCGGCCCATTGCAGTCGAAACGCTGCCGTTTAGCGTCAGATAAATGAATAATTTCAAACAATGGCGCATAAGTTCTCAACGGTCGCTACAAAATGCGTACAATAATAACCAAGCTCGTATTAATGCCATGTTTAAACTCTAGGAAAAGAAACCATCAAAACTAACTCAAGAAACAAAATTTATTCTTTTAAAAATTTATTTGACAAGCAAATTTAATGTTTGAAGATCTAAACTAAATATTACCCTTTTTTTTTATTGCAAAATATGTACCTGATGAGTCGTATATACGACTCGTCGAATCAATTAATCTCATTTATTTCGACACTTTATTATACGAACAATTATTTTTTAGCATGGTTTTGCATTTCAGGTGTTTTGGAAGCTCTAGGAGGAAACGCGCATAAAAGATGGCTTTTCATGCCAAAAACACCACAATGGCAGATCAGGCCTTTGGACAGTCGGAGTGCTGGGAATGGACCGCTGATTAGAAAAATACGAGCCACATACCATTGCAAAGGTAACTCAATTTCCTACAACTCTCTAGTTCACACCGAGAGCATACGAGGTCATATAGAAGGTCAAATCTAGAGTCGAAGTTGGAACAGGCGTGCAGAAAGAGAATCAGACTCAGTGTGGATCGCGTTCGAAGGAGACATTATCAATAACGGTTAACGTAACGACCGAACGCGATTTTAATGTTTTTTCCGAAAGCGACCGATGACGTCATCAAGGCCGAAACTTGGAAATTGAGCCCAAAAACATACTTGGAAACCTTATTTTTTGCTATAAATAAGATCTTTGGGTTAGGGTTTCCATCAAATCATCAATTATTCTACGAAGACCAAGACAGCTCTGGAGGAGAAGACGAAGCTTTCGACGAGTGAGAAAATTTTCCTACTTTTCATTATGTGTTTTTACATGATCATGTGTAGCTAAATCCTCTATTCGGTTTAGGGTTTTATATATTGACACGAAGTTTTGAGACTCCATGCTTAATGCTATTTTCGTGTTCTACTAGTTCTTGTGCTTATTTATCCCGGACTGAATTGCAAAGCTAAGCGGATACTTGGAATGGTAAACTTAGCCGAACAATTCAGCCCCTATATTTGCTGCTTGTTTGATACTAGACCGTTAGAACGAGTAGTTGCACTTAACCTGATATAACCTGAAACAGAGTATTTGGTTTGCTAGAACTAGAAGTCTATAACCTGGAACGGAGTAGATTGTGGTGCAGGCGCTTGGAACGGCCCTACCTTAGGTTATAACCTGGAACGGAGTAACCGCACTTAAGAACATGAAACTAGATAATTAGAAGTCAATGATAGACGAGTCACAATAGGAAACTCTAGACCGAATACTTCCTCTGATTGAATACCCTTCGCTTTATTTTCTCTTGCACTTGTTTACAATAACTCACAAAACCCCAATTTCTTTGTTTACAGAACGACTTGACCTCACCAGCTCTCTAGGGTTCGACCCCTACTTGCCGCTTTACTAAGCTTATAGTAGGTAAATTATAAATACAAATTTGACTTGACCGACGACGCCTGTGAGTACCTTTCTGTGTTTTTGTTTTATGACCTTTCTTAAAAAATTGGGCAGTTTGCATACGTCATGAATGATGTCAGTAAACAAAAATTCAGTTTAAACAAGTTTGCAAGTTGGGAACCAAGTAGCATGTAGTCCTTTTAAAGTAAAGGGTGAGTTTTAAATGACGACCATATGGCTTCAACAATCCATACACACATTACATTAACATATGGCTTCAAATCAAACAACCTTAAACTTGCAGTTTGACACGCCAATATTACAATATTATATACATACAAGTAATATATTATTCCAAATTGTTAAGTTTATTTTTATTTATACTGGTTGTTTAGTCCTTACTTTAAAGTGTGTACATGCATGTATAAGAACCAAATTTAAAAAGAAATGTTATCATACAAATTTTAATGATTTTCTTCAAATAACGGTCAATTTAAAACTTTAGTAGTAAATTAAAATGTTCAGAGTTACAAAATTAGAGGTGCTAGATATCATGTGCTTCAACGAATGATTCAAGTCTAAATTCGGGGTGGTGCCTTTGTGTGGTCTGTGCTTCAAAAAAACGGACTAGAAATATATGTGTACTCCAGAAATGTGATGTATGTGATATTTTCCTTGTACTGTTCGATGTAAACCCATAATCAAAAAAATATATTACAAAATTGCAGAAAAAAGACACTTAATATTATAATACATGTTAATGAGAAATATTTGACTAAGGTTCACACTTCGAAATGAGTTTTTTGCTTCCATTGTGTGTGATCCTTCATCCAGAAGTTGAGCTCTTTTCGTATGAGGAAGGTATAACTATAAAGATGAGCGTTAAAATGAGAACAATTCTTTTCTTTCGAAAATTTGTGAATCAAATCTTCACATTTAAAAGTACATCATCATGTAATTGTGGTGGTGACATGTGTTTCAAATACATATTCAAACTTGCATTTAATGCAAAGTTAAAACCACCAAATTGGACTTTGTTAGTAAGACATGTGTCATATAGATTTAAAGATGTATCATTATATAATGATTAGATTTGAGTTCTTAGGTTTTCAAATTTTAAGGAATTATTATCCGAGCGCACCACTATATAAAGATAAATATTAATACAAGCTTGTGTCTAATTTTATGTAGTTATATAAGATAGTGGATATTGGGTTCTTGGACAAGATTCAGATGTGGTGCACGCAATAAAATGTTGTAGGTATAAAAATCGTGTCATTTCAATCAAAACAGCGAGTCTAAATGTTGCGTCTAAATTTCACATATTCACTATAATCAAAGAGCTGATCCCGCAAGCATCCACGTGTGAGCGGGACGATGAAAATGAAGAAGAAGAAAATCTCACAAAATTATGAGAAAATTAGTGACCCCAGAATTCGAATTCGGGACGTAAGGAATCATATGTCTTACTCTTTAACCAACCGTAAGAAAATAAGTGTAAGAAAATGTAAAGAGCCAATTCTGAAAGCAAATAAGTGTAAGAAAAATACAAGCTGTCCAAGTGTACTTTAAGAAATTACAAGAGGTGTATATAAAATGACCTATTTATGTTACACAAGGATTTGAGATCTGAAGCCCCTCAAGCATCATCAAACTCCACATCTTCGCCAGGATGCCTTCAACGCTTCAACTTCAGAGAACAAACCAGTGCATCACCGTCGTCGCCTCACACAATAACCACCACCAACATCCACCAGACCACCCACAGCCCAACCGCCTCATGCCGCTTCGGTCAGCGTCATCGTCAGCAGCCGTACTCCACTCCCTCGACCCCATTTCACAACTACACCACACCCACACCGTCGGCCCCACCCAGTGCTGCTCCGCCGTCGTCCGAACCATCTCCGCCCCACTCTCCACCGTCTGGTCCGTCGTTCGTCGCTTCGACAACCCTCAAGCCTACAAACACTTTCTCAAAAGCTGCCACGTCATCATGGGCGAAGGCGAAGTCGGGAGTTTAAGAGAGGTCCACGTCGTGTCTGGCCTACCTGCCGCCTCCAGCCGCGAGCGGCTCGACATCCTGGACGACGAGCGGCACGTGATGAGCTTCAGCGTCGTTGGAGGTGACCATCGGCTTACGAATTACAAGTCGGTCACGACAGTTCACGCGGCAGATCACGACGACAGCTCAACAACGACGACGGTGGTGGTGGAGTCGTACGTTGTTGATATTCCGAACGGGAACACGTGGGACGACACGTGCACTTTTGTTGACACGATCGTCAAGTGCAATCTTCAGTCGCTGGCTCAGATCGCTGAGGATTCAGCCAAGAGCTAATTGGAGCAAACATCATCATCTGTATTGTCGATAATTTGGTAGTGTGTGGTTTTATTTCACAAGCGTGTTTAATTACACAACACTTGTTTTAATCATCTATCAAAATCGCTCCATATTCATCTCCCCACACTGGTAATTAATTAGTTGAACCATATCATATTATTTGTTCTGATGAGGAATGATTTTCAGTTTATTGTTCCGGAAACTCGAAATGAAATATTAGGGTTTGGTATTATAATTATGTATCATTTTGATCTTTAGTAACTAATATATAGTAAGCATCGAAAATTGGGTGCTTATAGATCTTTTTCTGCATTTAATTGATTCTTTTTTTCTCAAGTAAATTAGTGAGATGGTAGCAGCAGCAGCCAGCTAGACTGATGAGCTCTCAAAAAGGGCAGTGAAATATAATCAATCAATTTTAAAACATTTTCTTAACCACAGTACATGCCTGTAAATGGAGCTGCAAGTCAAATACTAATTACACAGCTAGCCTGCGCGGTTGCATGAAAAACGGCGTTAATTGCTAATTAGACTGTAAAACTAACCGATCGATATACATCATATAAACCCTAATTGGCGTATCGTGATGATGATGTGAATTTCTGATTTGAGATTACAATTTAGTATCGTACGCGTTATGAAATAGTAGTACAACTAGTGCTGCGCTGCTCTCTGTCGATCTACCATGCAAGTTGGCCTTGTTGGTTGTACCTTGCAGAGAAGAGCAAGTTGCGTATTTTTATTTTTTTGAGGCGTCATTATTTCATGGTTTTTTCTTTGCTTTTCTTCTTTGAATATGGTTTGGAAAGCGTCGTGGGATTATATTTGCATTGGTGATCTCTCTGCAAGTTGTCTTGCAAGTGGATTATTGCTGAGAAGAAGCCTTCAAGCATCTCGGCTGATTAAGATTAATCATCACATCCACCAACTTCTACTATGTACGCATCTGGTTCAAGGAAAGTATATATATTCTTACTGATAAACCAATTAATATTATCGAATTTAAATCAAGGATAAAAATTCGGTGCATGGCAGCTACATGCTGCCTATTTCAAAACAGTATCGTTTCAATCCAAGCATTATGATATTGTTTCGATTAATATTTTTGTGTGAAATAAGACTAAACGACGCCGTTTTAATCGAAAATGGAATAATTGGTATTCCATAATTGCATCGGTTTTTAAAATATATGTGTAAAATTGAATTTTTATTTATTTATATATTCATTTAGTTCGACTGCAATATATATGATTTTTAAAAGCATATTGGAGTAAATAAACATGTCACTGAAAATAAACGGGTTGATACTATAATTTTAACATATATTGACATTTTCTGTTGACATGTACACAAGATGAAAATAAGATTATGAACATGGAGAATTTAGTAGCCTCCCTTTCATTTTCCCTAATTCCCTTGAAATTCTCTTTTCCCATCATTATCTACAAACCAAACCTAAACCTAAATTTGTAATTAACATTATTCTCATTCATTTGGTCAATTATTTATCTTATAAGAAAATGCCAAAGGATAAAGGCTAATTATCTCTGCCGTCGTGCGGACAATAAGTAATAAGTAAAATTGAACGATATATATTTATTAATGAACTCATTTGGACTAATGATTTAAACAATGGTAATCACTTCGCATATTCGCTTACTACCAAGTCACGCCCCTCATAACCTTTAAAAAAAATAGAAGTTCTCTAAAGTTTCACACGGGTATTCAAAACTCGGAGCTAGTTGGTGTTTTTGTGAAGTGTTCTCTACGCCGTTCTAGCAAATGGATGCATGTAATACTACAGTATACTATATAGGGGTCGGCAATGGGAAGGGTATGACTTTTTTTTCGTGACCAAATGAACAGTACATGGCAGGGTAAGGGCAGGGTATAGTTGTTTTTCTATGCCCGCATGGTACTTAATTATGGACAGAGTAAAATTAGGGTAGAGTCGGGTAGGGTAAGGTCCGATAAGATAAATTTAAGCATAATTTGAGGAAAAACTTATAATATGAATGAAAATAGTAGGGTATGATATGGTAGGAGGGCAGTGCATGAGGTTAGGGTAGTAGGGCAGGATAAATTCTATTTTTTCGTGACCCTTACCCTGCCTTAAGCTATGTGGGCAAAGTACATTAGGGTAAGAGGATAGGGCAGGACATAATACGAATCGAGCACAATAAGAGTGACCCTATAAACATTTTGACCATAGAATCAACTGCCTACCCCTAAGTCTACACTACGCTACAAACATATAATTAAACTAATTTGACATTTTGACCTGAACATTCTATGTAAACAATAAAAGGACACAAGTTTTTAAATCCTGAAATCTGATTGGTATGTGGCTTCCCACAATCCCACTAGCTGATGAGAACGATAAAAAATCATCAACAAGACTTTGACGTGACACTTGAAAGACAAGACATTGACATTGTCATTTGGCATAGAATGACGTGTAAAGAAAGTTTATCCAAGCGTAAAGCTCCTATGTATCAACAGTGTCACTAAGCTGGTCATTGCTCTTCAACTAGTAGCAGAAAAGTGGTGGCCAATAATTTAGTTTCAAACTTTGAAACAAAGGTTGAATGAGGAAGAAGTTGTTGCTGAGAAGTCTCTGTTTTGTCTTGTTTGAAGAAAACAAGGATTGCATTCTCGAGCTGATAACACTCGACAAGCTCCGTAAAACGATGCTTTCCAACCCTAGCTAAATTGAATAGTAGTTTATTTATTTAGGGTTACATGGAATATTTTTAGAAAGGTAATACATACTTAGCATGTTTTTGGTATACATATAATTCTAGTCTGTTAGAAGCACTGGTCAACACAAATGGCACCACTTGAATTTAATTAATCATTCATTGAAGCAGAGACTATCTGACACCTCTAACTTTGAAACATACTCGTTGACATACACCTCCATGCATGTAAGGCCATAACAATGCCTAAACACCCTCCACGAGAGGGTAGAACATAATACTTGCAAACCTTTACAAGGGAGGAGGAAGAGGAAAGGAAAGAGGAAAAACATCCATGAATGATGGAGGAAAGGTTCACACCATAGGTGAGATAGGAAAATCTACAAAATTGTGGAAGAAAAATATCACGGTGGGGTTTGAACCCTTGACCTTGCATAGTCATTTAAATATATTATTATATTACTTGACTTTAATTTGACATTTTATTTTATTTTTTTTGATTGTGGGTTTACATCGAACGGATTAAAGAAGACAACACAAACATAACATGTTCCGGTTACACAAATATATTTCTAGGTCGTTTTGATGCACAAGCCACACAAAGGGCACCACCTCGGACTTGAACTTGATCTTGGATTCATCATTGAAGCACATGTCATCTTGGCACCTCTAACCCACGAGACACATATCTCCATGGTTAAGGCCATAGTAGCGCTTAAGCACGCCTCCACGAGAGGATATAACATAACACATGTGAACATCCACACCGGACGAGGAAAAGAAAGAGGAAAACATCCACGAGGGATGTAGGAAGAGGTCCACACTATATGTGAGATTAGTAAAAATCCACACAAAATGTGAGGAGGAAAATGTCATGGGTGGGGCTTGAACCCTCCACCTTGTACAAAAATAGAGATTCAGTCACTAAACTACACCGTTATTAGCGACATTTGATTACTTAATCAGAGGTCCTAACTCCTAAATGAGATATTGATCTGAATAACCTTTTTAAATTCAAAAGAGAATACTTATTTTATTAGCTCTTATAGAACTTTAGTCCTATTCAGAATCAAAAACTCAAGATGGCGTATCACGTTTCAATAGAATCATATAAATTAATATTGTCACTCCTAATAGACAATGTGACATGTAGGACATTTATTCAATTATATTCTCCTTAACAAAAAATGTGAAAATTTTCGATGGTTTTTCGTAATATTCAAAGTCCGATTACTGGTCAATTCAAATAATAATTAACAATTTCAGAGTTAGCCGAACAGAACAAGATTCAAGTCCGTGGGCCTTTGACGAACTGGGCCCATTTCGTTCCTTAGCTTCTTCCTCGTTATGCAATTTCGTAGCTTCGATTAGCAAACCTAACGGACATGTCGAACTTTCCGAACAGGGCGTTGACCAGCACGCGCTTCTCTGACCTCAACCCTCCGCTGTCCGACCCGGTCCTCGCGGCTCTCACTGAAGGCGGATTTGAATTCTGCACGCCGGTTCAGGCCGCCACAATCCCCTTATTATGCAGCTACAAGGACATCGCTGTCGACGCCGCCACTGGCTCTGGTAAAGCCCTAGCTTTCGTTGTTCCTATGGTCGAAATTCTACGACGGTGTTCTACTCCTCCTAAGCCTCTGCAGGTTGGTCTCTCAGTACCTGAAAACTATTGAATTCAAGCTTATTCCAGTTTTTGGACTTTAAATTTTAGGGTTTTTTGGTTATAAAGATTGATTGTGTTATGATCAGGTGATGGGAATAATTATATCGCCTACTAGAGAGCTATCGACGCAAATATATAATGTGGCACAGCCGTTTGTGGCAACTTTGGGAAACGTGAAGTCTGTACTGCTTGTGGGAGGAGGAGATGTGAAGTCTGATATAAAGAAAATTGAGGAGGAAGGTGCTAATCTGTTGGTTGGAACGCCTGGGAGGCTTTTTGATATAATGGATAGAGTTGATAACTTTGATTTCAAGAACTTTGAGGTTTTGATCTTGGATGAGGCTGATAGATTGTTGGATATGGGATTTCAGAAGCAGATTACTTCTATTATATCTAGCTTACCAAAGCTTAGGAGAACTGGGCTTTTTTCGGCTACACAAACTGAAGCTGTTGAAGAACTATCTAAGGCTGGATTGAGAAATCCAGTTAGGGTAGAAGTTAAGGCTGAGGCAAGACCGTCGAGTGATCCATCGTTGAAACAGTCATCGTCTTCGAAAACCCCTTCAAGTCTAGACATTGAGGTGTGGTCATTAAAATCTATTCCAAACCACTGGATTATGGGTGTTGCGATACCATGCATGTTATTTCAGTTCTGAAGGGGTATCCTTTGATTTCACTTCATGGAAAGATGAAGCAGGCGTGTAATCAATTTATCATATTCATCATCTCTCATTGGTCATATTTAGTTATTTCCGTATATATCATCACAATTGAGCATGCATAATATGTTTCATCTTCACCATTTGTACTGCAGGTGCAAGAGCGAAGGCTTTAGAATCATTTACATCCTTAACAAGTGGTGTTCTGCTATGCACTGATGTTGCAGCAAGAGGACTTGATATTCCTGGTGTTGATTGCATTGTACAGGTAGCCCTTTTTTTTGACTGGCATTGAGTTCCATGAATCAAAACATTATTGAGTTTCATGAATCCATTAGTAGGGTTTTTTTTAAAGTCTATTAATCAGTCGTGTTGGTACTATGCCAGTAATTTTTCTGTTGACGAATGGAGCATGGGTAGTATTTATAACATTTCTCATGAAACACATGTGCAATTTAGTGGTGTTTTTTTTCCAGTATGATCCACCTCAAAATCCAAATGACTTCATACCTATGAAGAACGGATACTTGGCTCGACCCCGTATCCAGTATCCGTATCCGTATCTGCTCGGATTCGCGACGGGTACGCGATGGATACGTCCCCGTACGGTACCCATGTAACCGGATACTTCGACTTGGTTCGGTTCGGTTCAACCACAATCTGGGTACGTCTCGGATACCTCTCGACGAATTTCGATACCCAAATCGAAGAATTTAGGAACCCAATCGACAAATTTTGAAACCCCAATCGACATATTTGGAAACCCCAACGAAGAAATTGAAAACCTATTCACCTATAAGTTAAACTTCCAGCATCGTTCGTCATCATCTTCAGTCTCCTTCCTTCCGTGGCATCTGTTCGAAACTTCCGCAACATGTTTTAATTAATATTTGTATTATTTTAACTTAAAAGCATAGGATGAGAGGTATCGAAAGCCAAAAGGCAGGTTAGGTTTATCAAATAACTTAAAAGCACTTATGCAATCTTAATTTTTATATATTTGGAATTTTAATTTTTGCCGTACCCAACCGCCGTACCCTATAAATTTTTATTTTGCCGTATCCCGTACCCGTATCCGCATCCGTACCCGTTCCAGTATCCGTATCAGGGCTACATAGCTTCATACACCGTGTCGGCAGAACTGCCCGCATGGGTAAACAGGGAAGTGCCATCTTTTATTTGCTACCAAAGGTACATGGACTTCAGTGTTGATTTATGTTCTCAGTTTCTTGATTTGTATTGTTTGAAAGGTTGGTACTTATTCATTCGTGGCAAACAGGAGGAAGCCTATGTTGAATTTTTGTGTATAAGACGAATACCTCTCCAAGAAAAGAAATGCTCCGATGATGCTTATGATATTAATCCTGAGGTCCGTTTTTCTTGCTGTTTTCGCCACCACCTAAATTATTAATCGGTTAGTCATGAGTCGTGATTAAATTATAGAACCAGGGTAACTTCTTTATCCCAAATAATTAAATTTACAAGTTTGATTGAAATAAAGAATATACAAGAGAAGGTTGCTATTTCTACTGGAAACTGTTATCATGTTGAACAGTCGTTTGTGGATCATGAATATTTGACGGACATGGTAAAATCATTGCATTTCAGATACGGTTAGCTGCTAAAAAAGATCGAGATGTCATGGAAAAGGGACTTAGGGCATTTGTCTCCTTTTTTCGTGCATATAAAGAACACCACTGCTCTTACATATTCAGGTTGGTTCTTGAATCGATAAGATGTCCACTGTGAGCAATCATTCAACTTAAGCATCTTCGGTGAGTGCTCTAGTTTTGATATTACATAAAATGTAGATGGAAAGCGCTTGAGGTTGGGAAGTTAGCCATGGGATATGGCTTGTTGCAGATCCCTGCAATACCCGAAGTGAAGCATAATTCGCTCTCAAAAGAGGGATTTACCCCCGTGCAAGGTCTTAAGCTGGATCATATAAAATTTAAGTAAGGGTTTTCTTTATTTATTGTTTCAGAATAGTCTCAGCAGAATATCATCATGTGTAGAAATTATTTGCGTGACATCTCAACCGATGGCGATACAAACTAGATAAATTGCATATGTTAGGGACCATCAACAGATTCTATACTGCATCCAGAAGATTTTCGGAACTGAGACAGCTCATCATTCCCAAAAGAAGAAAAACACAATCACTGATATTCCTCTGCGTTGGCCTGGATTTACAGAACTCGTAATTAAATGTGTTTTGTTTTTCGTGGGCTGTTGCTTATTAGTTTTAATGATTGAAGGGACAAATCTCGTGAGAAACAGAGGAAGAAGAATCTGGAAGTAAAAAAGGCTGCAGCTGAGAAGCAAGAGCCCAAGGCCAATAGGCGCAGTTCTTCAGATGCTGCAGTGAGCAAGAAAACAGCAAAGCAGAGGAGGGCTGCTCAGTCAGCCTATGATGACGATGAGCTGACAAGGGATTATCGACTTCTTAAGAAACTAAAGAAAGGTGCTATTGATGAAGCTGAGTTTGCCAAATTAACAGGAACTGAATACATCCTTTAAAGTATATAAACAGTTTAGTGTCCTTGTTTATTCAACAGCAAATTAGAAGTAATAGCATTTTCTGTATTCATTAATTATAGAGGTATATTTCAGGCCTTAAAATTCTGTTGTGAAATACAATTTTGGTCAGGCGTAATTCACTAGAATCTTACCACAAGAGCTTCTTTATTCTTCCTAGCCGAGTTAAAATGAAATTTACCACCCAAACAGCGGATTTCCCATTTCTGTGTATTTATTGATCTTCTGGGAAGTTCTTCGCATTTTACATGAAGTTTCTCTGCTGCTAAAAAAAAAAGAAAAAAAAAGGCCTGAGTTCCTGTTCTAAACCATTTACATTTTACAAGGCCGGCCTTTTTTGTCTCATCTTCTTAAAGTATTATATCATTCCTCAACTGATACATACACTTTTGCCTCTCCAATCAAATCAATAATTACTAATTAAACTCCATGGCCATAACGTTCTCAGACAAAAAAAGAAATTGGTAACCGTTAGTTTTTTTTATTATCAGATTTTCAACAGAAAATTTATCAGCAAATCAACCACACAATAAACCGGATAACAAAATACGCAATATTTATCTTTAGTCGACATGAATAATAAAGGCATACACATCGCAGCATTATCGTGTTATATATTGGAAATTGATGAAGGGACAAATAGAATAATATTGAAGTGCAACAGTAAGGGTATTAATTCATCATAAACAACAGTAAGGAATGGCTGACTACAGAAAAGAGCTAAGAGCCGAAAAGAAGGATATGATTATGTACATCTACATACACATTTGATTTGATTAAGATAGAAGCAAGTCAGACATAAACACAGCAGAAAGGCGTTTCCAAAGTTTGACCTAGGAAACTGCTTCCTCCTTCCACATTAAACAATTCTATATATAGGAATCTTCAAGTTGTCTTCTCCCTTTTTCAACATTATGAATGAATGTAAGCATGTGTTGTTTCTGTCCTTCTCTCTCCAACCCCATAGTTTTGAAAATATTTGTAGTTCTATTTCTTTTTCTTTTTTTTGATAGAATTTGTAGTTCTATTTCCGGTGACACGAGAGAGAGGTGTTTAGAGAGATATTCATTTTAAATTGTCTCAAACGGCCAAAACCCAAAAATGAAACCAAAAACCAGTGAAAATTAGGTGCAAAACAGTGTCTTCTCGATCTGGTTTTCTAACACTTAGAATATTTGTCCGGCTAATGGTGTTTGATATAAAGTTTTATAACAATAATGCCCGCACCGACCCCTCTCATGGTCGTGTATACTTCTGCAGAATTCAAGTTCCGATTTAACTAAAACTGCTTACAGTTTACTCCACAGTACTCTTCTCCACATGCAGAAGAGTTGACTTTCATTTGTTTTCAGACACACTCATTAGTTAAAGATTTTACAAAAATGTGTAACAGAAATAAAAGGATTTGCGAAAACGTAACGAAATATTCATCAAGTTCGATTATTAATTCTTGATCTCAAGTCCAAAGAGATTCTCTATCTCTAAGAGAGTAGTCATGGATTACATTAGTAGTTAAGGAAGCAGCTGGGTAGTTGAGCAACTGGGAGAGGTTATTGATGCCGTTGTTGTTCATCATAAGGTTGTTGTTGTTGTTGTGGCTGATGATGTTGTTGAAGAGGAAGGACTTGTCCTGATCAGCCATAAGCGTCGGTTGATCAGCTGTGGCTAGAGATGCTGCTGCTGGTGGCTCTTGCTGCATCTGAATGCACAGAATCTCAGCTTGGGCTACGGCAAGCTGCATTTGTAACTGGGAGATTTGGCTTTGCAGGTAAGAGATTGCTCCAACACATCCGTAGACTGGATCTCTCATTCGGGCATTTGCCTCGAACACAAGGCTGCTCACTGCATCTGCCCTTTGTTGAAGTGGAAGCTCCTGTTTACCAAAAAAACATAAATAAATATATAAGTAATTGTTCGTCGAACAGATAAGTTTTAGCCTTGAGAATCAAGTGACTTAATTAGTACTATTGTAGAAAACTCTCAGTATATACCTGAAGCATTTTGCTGACATTACTAGCACCGAAGACCTTGTGAACTATGGCAAACTTGTGGGGATCATCTGAGGGAAAGTAAGGCGCAAAGATGCAGTCCTTGGCACATCTACGACGAAGCAACTTGCATGAAGCACAGGGTGAGCTCCCTCCGGCCATATTTCTTCTTTTGGTTTTCCTGCCTAATTTTCTTGTGCAAGTGAAAGGGGAGTATTGAGCCTTCTTATGGAACAGATTTCATGATGTCATGAATTAGGAATAATGTGCCTATTTATAAGCAGTAAGAGGGTTTGGTTGAACCAGCTCAACATGCTCTCTTGCTAGATCATAAACCAAATATGATTAGTAAATTATTGTAGTGTATGAAATGAGAATACTCTATGTACAAGTACTTATTTATTATTTGAGTATTTGTAGAGAGACGCGTAAGTGATCTGTGTTGACACATGACAAGTATCAAAGAATTTGATAAGCTGTGTTCAAATATTCAAAGTCCTTGTTATGGCGATATATTTAATGAATTTAAGACTCAATAATACAGATAAGGGGGAGCGATCGGTTGAGAACCCCTAAAAATTCGAGAACCTGAGACTCTACCATTAGATCAAGTTGCATCTTTGAATGTGGAGGTGACATGTGTCCCACTCATTTTTTTTCCTTCATTTGCAGTTTCGAGCATTATTTTTGCCTAGATGCATTTTCAGGTTTCGGAAAGTACACTTAGGCAAAAATAAAAATGCATAAAGAAGGTTCTCGAAAAAAGAGGGGTTCTCATTTGAGCGCTCCTCTCTACAGATGATAAGTATTGCTTATTGTAATCATATATAAGCTAGCAATTCTTCTCCTCATTAGCAATGTGAGACAATTTCTTCAAGTGCACCATTTCCAACAATCTCCCTCTCAATAGGAGAAATTGTGCATGCTCCCCCTCAATCAAACACCGCTACTTTACTTGTAGCCAAACGTAGGTGCATATGCGAAAGCCCCTCTCCACTAGGGGTGCTCCCCGCTCCCCTTCATTAGGGTCCAACCCACCGTAGGCGCGCCTTTGCGACTCCCCATACAGATTTAAACCAGGGCTAAAGTGCATTTGCAACTACCCTTTACAGGCTAAATCGGGGTCCAACCCACCAAACGATTGAGGTATCTTAAAACGAGCACTCACTTTGGCATTGCCATTTCCGCACGTGTCCCACATCCATGCACTTGGCCCGGATCGCAACGTGGGCTCTGATACCATGTTGAAATTGCTAACTCATATGGATTACCTCCTCATATTGACTCAAAAGCCTAGGCTTGAGAGTCATGATTTAGTAATCATATATAAGCTAGCAATCCTTCTCCTCATTAGCAATGTGAGACAATTTCTTCAAGTGCACCATTCCCAACAACCATTCTCAGCACAATAATCATCAAACACTTCGTTGCAAAACTCAAGGCCATTGTCAGTTCTTAAACACTTCAGTTTCAGATCAGTTTCATTTTTAACAGACAATTTCCAGGATTTAAAGCAATCAAACACCTCAGTTTTTGATTTCAGCAAATAAACCCAAACCTTTCTAGGAGGTAATCCATATGAGTTAGCAATTTCTACATGGTATCAGAGCAAATTATTCATCAATCAATATTGATTTTGGTTGATCTTTGGTCATTGATTGCGTTTGAATGTCATTGTCGGCTCTGCCCTGTGGCCTGTTGAGCCTGGACTGACATTTGATCACATATTGCGTGCTTTCTTGCATTGGTGTGACCTTGGATTGAGAATCTTGTGGCCTGTGGTGATTGTGACTGTTTTATTGATCATTGAAAGCATTGAATCTATTTGTCTTGCAATTGATATTCAACTGATCTTTCTTTCTCTCTTGCTATGATGTCTGATATTAGACTTAAGCCTTTTGATGGGCAAATGGATTTTTCAATGTGGATTATGAGAATAAAGGGTATTCTGATTAAAGAAAAGTGTTGGAGGGCTGTTAGTGAAGAGTGGTTATGTCCTACTTCTGTTCAGGCTATGAAAGACCTTAAGGAGATAGCTTTATCTGAGATTATGATGAGATTAACAGATGATGTAGCTAGGCCAGTTATTAAGATAACTGATCCAAAAGAGTTGTGGGAAATCCTTAAGACTACCTACCAGAAAAAATCCCTACCCAATATGATATTTCTCCTTAAGAAATTGTTTACATTTAAAATGGATGTGTCCTTGAGTATCCAAGAAAACTTAGATAGTTTCCTTAAGATTACCCAGGAATTAGAAAGATGTGAGGACACCATTAAGGAGGAACACCAAGCTGTGATTCTTCTTAGTGCTTTGCCTCATCAGTTTGACACCCTAATAGATGTTATCCAGTTTGGAAGGGAGGATCTGACCTTAGCTAAACTCACAGAAATCATCATTCAGAAAAATGAATCCCTAAGGGTCTTTAAGTCTAGGAATGGAAGTAAGGCTGAGGTTAAAACTGAAGTTATGTTCATGAAGCATAAGAAACAACACCCTGCTAGGTCCAACAAATTCCAGAAGCCTAAGGATAAATCCAAAGAAACTGAAAAATCCAGAGAGAATATAAAGTGTTTTTATTGCAAGGAAATGAGACATTACATGAATAGCTGCCCTAAGAAGAAAAAGGAAAACCAGCAGAATAAGCCTAGTGGGTCTAAGACTGATTTTACTAATGTGTGTGAAACAATTTATGACAATGAATTGCTTGTTCTTGCTGGTTCTGAGCATGTCCATGCATGTATTCTTGATTCTGGATGTACTATGCATGCTACACCTCATAAATCTCTATTTGATTCTTTGAAAACATGTAATGGGGTGATGTCAAGTTGGGTGATCTCACAGTTTTGCATGTTATAAGGGTATGGGGAGGTAATCCATATGAGTTAGCAATTTCTACACCTATATATTTCATCTAATTCTTGATTTGTTATTCAACGCATGGATACTCAAGGAATGACATTAGGGTCATTTTGGTAGAATTGAAGTAAATGCATGTGGAAATCTGTTATTAAATACACATGTTGTTAGTGGAGATAGATTAGTTATTGTTCTGCACAGCAATGTCGTTTTTGGGGTTAATGACAAACCCTAGCTAGGGTTTTCGAAACAAACAAACAAAAAATATTTATGTAAGTGCATTAACTAAACCCTAGAGATCAGAGCTGTTAATTAGCTCGGTATAGCTAGCACAAATAGAGATTAGAGATATATGGCTAAAATTATAGTGTATGTAGCATGAGAGAGGTGGGTGGAAGCTCGACGTGAATGTTTGCAAACTTTGCTAGACAGACATTCACGTGAAGGCACGCACTTATGACTTCACTCTATCTCCATTATTCCCATTTCTCTTAATTAATCAATGGATTTTTAGAGAACTTCCGCAGCTTAACTAGCTGTCTGCTTCTTGATAAATGATTTATCAAAACACTATCATTTGATGAAACTAACGGTCATAGTCTTGATCAAATTACCAGAAAGTCGACGGTTCAAATTTCCTAAATGTTGAGTATTATCATCTTATGACAGAGTTTGAGGTTGTCCGTTAATTGCTTATCATAATGGAATTTAATAGTAAGGACTTGACAACCCTAGATTCATGCTATAAATATATTAGGATATGGTTCGAGAGGAGCGTTCAAATGAGGCACCCCTTCTTAAAGTGAGGCAGTGAGCCACGATTTGAGCCAACCACGTGTCCCACTACAAAAAATCCATTAAAAAGCAAAAAGCAAATAACTATTCCTGCACTATTCCTTGCCACATCATCTAAATGAGTGGCTCACAACGTGCCTCATTTTTACAACCACGCCTCAACCGAACGCCCCCTACGGTTCGAACTCTTACTTTATAATAACAAGTGTTCACACCACTATGGACAGCAACCACTCTCTATTGACGATAGATAGAATGTTAAACATATCGATGTCTACGTAAACAGTAACATGGCCACACACATGAGACAAAAACCTCGGCCTCATCTCTCCACTTCTATGTAGGATACTCTTGTGGTACTGATGGTCATCAGACCATCTATTTTAAGTTTTAACACATTGAAAGACAAAATATAGAACATATTTTGCAGTGGCCTTAATTACCACCGAAATATTTAATGAGATCCCTGACAATCAAACTACAAGATTTGTTAAAGAAGGAGAAGATCATATAAAACAAAGTTTGAAACCATTTTCAAGGGCGAGGGAGATTCGATAAAGATCAAATTAATTAATTGTATACTATCAGTAGGCATTCACTAAATTGTCTCATAATATTATAACTTAAAACTACACAGTGCTGCTTTTTGTGGTACCAGTGTTTTGTAGAACCCTAAAAGTTCTTCTTTCTCTCAAACACACATCTTCTCTCTTGGTCTAACACATTGATCATTCATTAATTACACTTCCACATGTTTCAATACTCGAGCTCTCAAATTCAAGCTTCTCTTTTGTTTTGTTTGGCCTTAATTCCAGTGAAAGAACCAGCTCTTGTTTCATTGTGTTATGTCTGTTTTCTTGACATTTGTAATTTTCTCAGATATTTCTTACTATGCCCAAAACCAGACATATTTAATGATCTATCGTTTCTCAAACAAATTAAAGACGACTAATTTGTTTATTTCACGAAATCATTATTCTAAGTCTATTTTGATTTTTGTGTTTGCCTATAGCTGATCTGACACGTGAGTATCAGTGATTAACAGCCCTAACTGAAACCAACAAAACCCTAACCACCGAAGCCCTAACTTATGTTGTTTTTGTTTTTGTGCAATTAAGCCCTAATTAATCTTTATAATTTGTTAATTAGTTTAATTTACATGTCATATTTCAGTTTCTTAATTAACATGATTCAGCATCGGTACTTTTAAGTCATATATAATTAATAATATGTACGTATTCTGAAAGTCCTTTGTTAAGGAAAGACTAATTAATGTTATGGCTAATTCATATCACAATACTTAGACGAACTGCAGAAGTGATAGGATTTGAGTGTACTTTATAGCATTGGCGTATATAAAAGAAACTAAAAGATGCAAGTACCAGAGACGGAGAAGTTATGGGGTGTTTTTGAGTAAAGAAATGCAAAAAAAAACAGACATCTCTCTCACCACCACCATTAACGGAAATAAGAAAGCTTGCTCCAAGAAGCCGAGCATTAAATGAGAGCATCTTGGAATGGTGCCTAGATTCATTTTCGAGATGCTTGGTTTTTCTGCTATTCTGTTTTTTTTTTCGTCTTCTCTCTTTTCTTTCGATACCAGTTGTTTGAGCCTTTAATATATTGATTCCCTGTACTCATTTTTTTAATATTCAAGTTTCATGCATAAAATGATAAAACTAAGTCGTCGTTTGGAAATGTTAGGACTAAATTTGTGGGAAGTGGGGGGGAAAACACTGGTTGAGCTGTGTGTGTTTAACCTTGATTATTTTGGTGGCTTTTTAAAAGGTAAGTATTGGATAATCCTCAAATTTATACGCCCATACTAATAAAGTGTGACATTGAACCTTGAACCCTTACGCCGTGATAAGGTAAGTGTACGTTCAATCACTCCAACCACACCATCAAATTAGCTTTGCAATAATACTATGCGAGTTAAGATTATCGTCTTTATCAAATGTTATTGATGAAGGAGTATAATTCATAACATTTCAATACATAACATGTCATTACATATATATCAATCTTTCAAACTCTATCAAAGGCATCTCGAACATATCCGAAATCATTGGTACACATATTCGCATCTTGAAGCATAGACCAGGTCCGACAACCTTTACCATGGATCTGCGCACATTTACCCCCGAAACCACCTCCACCGGAACATTCTTCAACATTTGAGCACAAGCCACATCGGGCACATTTACCATTGCAAGACACGTCATGTCCATCATGACGGGCGAATAGCACTTCCATTGGAGGGCAACAACACATCTACGCGCGAGGCGGGAAGAAGAAAACATCTGCAAGGGATGTAGGAAGCATCCACGCGCGAGGCGGGATGAGGAAGGCATCCGCGAGGGATGTAGGAAGAGGGAGAAAAAAACTCACAAAAATCGATTATTCATATATGTGAAAATCAAATCTAAGGTGAATGAAAAGTGGATGTTTAGAGAGTTGTTTAGAAGAACGTAAAAAAGTGTGAATGTAAAAAAGAAAAAAAATTGATCATTTAGCGTACTTGTGAGAAGAGTTCTATTTTCACTCATTTCCTTTATTGTTTGATTAAAACATGCGAAAGGATTCGAATGGACTCGTTTGCAGCTCTAGTTGCTTTTACTCATCTCAATAATATTAATTGAAATTTGTAACGAATGAAACAACAACCTTCTCTTTCGTTAAACCAGAATCTCCTCAACTATTCATATATAATGTATGCCGTCCAATCACCGCACCAGTATCGAATCCAAAGCTACAATGTATTTTCATCACGGTTGGAAATTATTGCATTAGCAATTTCATCAATTAAGTTTCAGTTTCGCATTCTCTCGGTGTGCTCCGTGGCTTTCACTGCTGAAGATTTTGGCTTCGGAGAGCAATCTCTTTGGAGGCGTTGTTGTCATATTGTTGTAAGTTAGTCAAATTTATACCCAGTTTTATGCAAGTCAAGTATGCTTAACTATGATCCCCAAAAAAAAAATAATTAAGAAGAGAGTCTAGGCCAAAACGGCTACGTCTTATAATTGGCGGGAAAACGGCGCCGTTTGTATTCCTTGGCGCTCTTATGTTTAATTGCAATGGGTGCAGACGACGACGTCTTTGGCAAGAAGAAAGAAGACAGACTTGGGAATTAGGGCTCATACGAGAGAACAAAAAAATTGAGAGCGAGGAAGGAGAAGGAGCGAGCGATTCTGGCGTCTGCATGAAGATCGTTGACTGGAGGCCAAGCGGATCTTCTGAAGGTTAGCTGTTCGAAGTCGTCGTGCTTTGCGAGATAGCCAAGAGTCGACCAGGATTGCGTCCCGGGGCTCTGAAGAGAGCCCTTTTACCCTTCTTCTTCTCTTCTCGTCTTAGTTTCTTGTTGTGTTAGATCTGAGCTGTGTCTACTACTGGTCTGCTTTGGAAATTAGGGGTTGTTGCTTTGACCCGTGGTCTTGAACTTTAGATTAACCTAGTGGAATTGTTGGCCTAGCCTCCCGATCGCCTCCTGTTCTTTTAGTTTTTTTTTTCGTTCTTGAATTGAATCTTTGCAGGGAATTGGACGATAAGCTTAAAATTGGGTCATCATTTGCTGCTTCGAAGAGCTCCAACAGCCGTCCACTTTCTACTGTGAATGAGCAGATTGAGTGAATTGGATAACCGCATCCATATCCCCTTCTTGTATCATATCTATATTTTCTTTATGGAGTTTTATAGTATGCGATTGTGCTAGCTTGACGGCTAAATGTCTAAGTACTAGTTTTCTTTGGTATAAAAGTGTTTTGATGCTATGTATGCCTACTTTGATTGCAGCAATGTGGTACTCAAATGTCTTGTTAGGTAACTCCGATCCAGTACTCGTGGTCATTGTTTTCTTATATCTGATGTGTTTTCCATAAGTTAAGTTCTTGAAGGAATCCACGGATAAAGAAACAAAACGTGCTGACAAGTTTATGGAGTATCAGGTATGGATATTTTTGATGTTATTCTTTTAAGATACTCCAGTTTCAATTATTTGTGTTTCCTAATGAAATTAATATGAAAGTTTGAGAAGGGGGTGGGGTGGGAAAGTGAAGTTGCAGTCTATACTTATAAGTTATGCCCATTTCTGAATTTGATCATTCTGAGAAAGCAGATGCTCTCTATGGTTAGTAATCCCTTTGTCACACTTTTCTTTGCAGGACAATAGGAGATAGATTAACTTAAATGAGATGTATGAGATGTTCTCGTAAATTCTATATGAATTTCCTGTTTTTTGTCGTACTATATTTTTATGATCATGGTGTCGTTGCTTCTTTGTTATCACAGCAATGAACTCACTGGAGAAGTTGACAAATGATAAACTACTCAACCTGCACAGGGTATGGATTTCAATTAATCTCACAGACAAGATATTAACTGTTGACTTTGCAGAGTAGCGAGTGTTTTACTGAACCGGTATGATACTTAGCAATGGACTGGCTAGATTCTTTTGTTGTCTATATGACACTTGCTAGTATTCTGTATAAGCCGTTGATGGATAGCTCAATATGTTGCTCAGCTGAAGGGGATGTGGTATTTCTCATTCAACTATGTTCTATATCAACAATCGGTGGCGGATCCAGTGGGAGGGGGATCCCAAATAAATTTTTTTTAGGACCATCTAGTATTTGAATTCGACAATTTTTTGTTTTTTTACACATATATGTCTATATATTTGATGATTTAAGTATTTTTTTTATTGGAAAATGATGTTACAGTTAAACTCATGTAACTCCAGTTGCAAAATATATAAGTGATACTAGGTTTTTAAGTATGAATTAGGATAATTAATGTGATTAAAATATATAGTTTCAGAAAATAATTTATTATTTATTATTAAAAAATAAAATAATTTAAGATTTGACAAAAGTGTTTTATTAATTAACTTATCAACTTAATATCTTGTCTTGTATTCTTGTCATCTAATTATAATTATTTAGTTAAATCTCACATTTTCATAAGATTGGAGCTAATTCAATCATAGTATAGAAATAAGGGGTGTTGTTGTAATTTTTTAAACTTTGATGATCTATTTGAAAGACTAATTCTGCCACTATTCATCATCTTCTCAACCAAACCCTAAAATCAATTTACAGATTTGCTCCATGGATATCTTCGTGAATCTGCCATATTACTTGCACAAATTTATCTCAAATATGAGAGGGGTCCAGGACACCCCTGGAACCTCCCCTGAGTGGTGCTATAGTAACGACGACGGCTTAACTGATCTCACAGATTTTCGTTAGAAACAGACACGTGGTGGATTGTTATTCGTGGTTGCGTCACAGTGCAGTGAGTTTATCGTTTCCTTTTTCTCTCGAGTTGTTATGCGTTGCGCGGGAATACAGTTGCGTAGCAGAGCATACATAAAACACACGCAGAGCTCGAGCTTCAAGCGTTCTCTATCCTCTCTCTCCATCTGCATTCGTCACTGTGAAGTTGAATTGGAAATTTTTCTCTGCGGTTCACTGGGCACGGACTTTGATCATCTGAGAGATGTTTTATTCGCATCAGCTTCTAGCTCGCAAAACTCCTCTGGGTCAGATATGGTGAGTATGTACAGTTGAGTTTTTTGCTTCCTTTGTTAGTGAAAATGGTGTTTCTGGGTGGGGATAAGTTCTGATGAGGGTTTTGATGACTCTGTGAAGGATGGCAGCCACTCTGCACGCCAAGATCAATCGGAGGAAGTTGGATAAGCTTAACATTATTAAGATATGGTCAGTGAGTCGATGATAGACTGTCTGCTTCATTTGTCATTTCTGTTTCTTTTCAGTTTTGCACGAGTGAGTTGAATTTGGTTTTGATGTGTGGACAGTGAAGAAATTCTCAACCCGACAGTTCCCATGGCACTCAGACTGTCCGGAATTCTAATGGGTAAGTTGAGGTCACTTCTTGTGGCCATTCATTCAGTTCAGTCGTGTTTGATCATTGTATAATATGTGTCTCAGGTGGCGTAGTCATTGTGTATGAGCGGAAAGTGAAGCTGCTGTATGGTGATGTTTCAAATCCTTTTGTACTTTTGAGTATCTGTGTTTTTCTGCTAAACAAATTATGGAAGTGGTTATGTATTTTATTTTATTTTGATCAACAGATGATGTGAATCGACTACTTGTAAGTTATGCTTATGTTACTCCACAGTGCACATATCTTCATCTTACTCTATGTGAAACTATGTTGATCTTATACGCCTAAATCAGGTCGAGATTAATGAGGCCTGGAAAGTGAAAGGTGTTCAAGATCCAACAGCACTTCCCAAGGGAAAAGCAAAGGCTAAGTTAGTCCTTACTTTCTTCAGTTTTTTTGCTCGCTAAATTGAGATACAGTATTGTGTCTCGACCTATGTGTGTTTTTAATGAAATGGACTACTTAGGAAAATGTAGTAGGGATTGCATAAGATGAGTTTTCTCACTTCAATCTACACTATATAAGTCTGATTGTTTGTTTGCCAACTGCATCTGGTTGTGGTTGAAGTAGATTTTTATCTCAGGGACTAATTTTAAGTTGAAGAAGGGACACTTTGAAATCTCAGGGAATTCTTTCTAATGACTGGACGCACTATCTGCAGGTTTGATGCTGTCACATTGCCTGAGAATCAAAATACTGATGTAGGAGAGACTGAACAATCACTGAATTTCTCGAATACGACCGTGGAGTTTCAACGGACTGAGTACTTTGCCATGGTATGTATTTTAATTTTTTAATATACATTGGTTGAAGTCTCCAGAAAACTACGGTTTACTATGAGTTATATGTAGAACGGAATCAAAATATATGCAAAACTTATTGGAAACTAAAATCTAAATTTGAGGATAGAAGATCAAACACATCTAAGTCTGCTGAGTGCTTCTTTAGAGTGTCCACTGAAGAAACAAATGTGTATTACAAGCTGCAAAGAACAAAATGCCACTGAGATATTATATTAAACATCACATTGATAGTGCCAACTGCTAATAAATTACTATTCTGATTATGTGATCTTTTGTTCTTAGAGGTTAGACGATATTGGGGAACCCTTTTTTACCAACAATATGGAGGAAAATTTCCACCAAGGTATTTTCTTCATCTTGGTCATTTGGACTGATATTTTTCAAATTGATAGGAGTGTGTCCAATCAATCTTTTGTTCCTTTCAACATAAGTAGTACTCTCTACTGATGTCTCTTTTTTGTGTGTCTATGCTAGCTGATCCGGCAGATATTACAACTAACGAATATTACGATCCATATCAAGCAAACATTGATTTTGGCAATCATTTTGAGAGGTGAATCATTGCAGGATGTGTGTGCAGAATGTTTCCTAACTTGATATTACAGACGAACATGTCTTTCTTGACAAAATTGTCTTCAAAGGAGCCTATCATTTCTACTTTCAGTAATGACCTACTTTCTGCATTACATGTACAACTGGTTCAGTTTATTATGATAATAAAACTGTTTGCAAATGCTGCAGGTTTGATATTGAAGGTGAGGAGGATACTCAAGTTAATTTCACTACAACAGTGCACACAGAAATTCCAACTCTTGTGCCATCACCACCTCTACGAGATGAGCTTCCAAAATGTAAGTCTAAGCATTTTCACGCTTCTGCCATTACAATAGGAAGCCTTCACAATAAACAATTTATTGATTTATAGAGCTAAATTTTGAAATGCCTTTTTATTAAGGGAGTGTGGAACTAGATTTTGAGATAGAGCTGGCGCCCATACTGGCTTAATCACATTTGTTGACATATGGTTTAGTGGTTATACTTGCAACATTATATGTGTGCAAGCAAGGAAAACCTTTATGCTTATGTCATTTCTAAATCTATAAAAACTAATTTAATTTTTTTTTTATATAGCTGATGAAATCCCAGACCAGTGTGCTGAACAAGGTTACCAGCAATCTGATGTGCATTTTCAAGCTGAGAAGGTAACTTACAGATCAAATGCGCTACACATTATACTGTATTTTTGTGGGAATTTTTTTTTTATGAATACATTGTATGTATGGCACATTTTAAAGCCCCTACAGGATAAACAGCAGGGTCCAGCAGCAAAAAGGAGAGGTAAAAGGCCGACGCCCTATATTATGGACTATGATCAAACCATCATCCCAGGCCAAGTATTTCAGTCATGGCTGCAAAGTGCATCTGATGTTGTCGGGCGAAAAAGAAGACGACTAGTATGAGCCATATCCTGATGCTGTGCAGCTTATTTTTCTGTATTCAATTGGAGTATGGCCTATAATTTTTCGCCCTCCCAAACCTTAGTCATGTGAGAATATGCAAGTGAGAATTGACAGACATGTAAACAGCTAACCGTGGAATAATTTGTAATGATTCAGCTTGTTTGTGCTTGCCCTGCAGCCCACTGGCGTGTTACCCAATTTGAAGTTAAGTTACAGAATGGAGCTTCCACCTCTTGTTCTACTGTTTGGATTATTTACAAATGGAAATCAAGAAATCTATTACCCTGCACCAATACTGGAGCTATGGACTAGAAGCACCCAGCCTCCTCATGATACACCTTCTGGTAAGAGTTTCACTGATTGCATAATACCTTGATTCCCAACATCACAAAGCATGCCAAAGATGATGAAAATGTTTCTCTTGTTGGTTGTAGGCAGGACCTCCCCACCCCAGCCACCTGAACCTTCATCCTCATCACCACCAAACGGTATTAATTATCAATCTTCAATGGGAAATGTAAGCCACGAAACATAACTTCTAGTTTCATACATATTGTTAACATATATGAACTTCTTCACAAAACGGATGTATGTTGGTGAAGATTTTTGAGGATATCAATGGGGGATATGATTCACAGTCTATTGAGAGGCTGAGGAGAAATCTTGACAGTGACGTTGTCCAAATAGAGAGTGTTGTGGGACTTAACACCACTACTACTGGCTTAGACCCTGGCGAAAGGGCTCATAATAATGTAGTCACACCTGGAAATTCTGGTATGTTAAACCAAATTGTGAGGTTTGCCAGTTTCTTTTTCATAAATGTTGAGTGCTTAAGCATTTTCACGAAAGGTGCTCAAGTTATATAATTCTTCTATAGGAGATGATGTGAGGTCAATTCCCAGTACAGGCTCTGGTAACAGTTTGCCTTCTTTCACTTCACATGTCAGCTCGGGAAGGTAAGTAGAAATTCCTAAAATGAAATTTCAATATTAGGGGAAATGTAAAATTTTGGCTTTCTTTGGCGTTCCTGCTAATTATTGCAAATGGCTCAGATTGATTTTTCTGCTGCTGTCAACATAACAGATTGAACAAGAAAAGACCTTACTCTCTGTTGGGGCAGGATGGAATTGGCCTCGAACCAGTAACTGAGGAAAATCTGTTGTATCCTCAGGAATTAAATTTCGAGCTGGCAAAACAGGATGGCAGTGGCAAAGGTCCTGAAAATGGTGAATTATTCTTGCCAGATACTTCGGATCCTTATATTAGAGATAGGACTTGAGAGAAAATGAAAAATTTGCATGGGCTGATAGACTTCAATATTTGCAGAGCTGCTGGTTGAGACTGGACCTACTCAAACCCAGAAACCTGCTAGGGATCATCCTGTTGACAAAATAACGGATGCCCTAAGAATGTAACATTATTCTCTTCTTTACACTTTGAAGTTCCCTTGATATTCAAAGTTTGAACTGCTACAAAATTTACAGGCACTGGAAAACTTATTTTGACACACCCGGAGTCCTCCCAACAAAATCATTGAATAATCTTACTTCAGGAATTAGCCGAAAGAAAGCAGCCCAACTTTTCTATCAGACATGTGGTACAATACTGAATACTCATACCAATGAACATAAAATAAATATTTTGAAATTTCTCTGCGATGAAAAGAGTACTTATGAATGCCTGTCATTGGTTTGCAGTACTTGCTTCTCTTGATTTCCTAAGAGTTAAACAGAACGTCCCATACGGTGATATTCTAATATTCAGAGGAGCAAAAATGTGATGCACAAGACTTGAAGGAATCATCGAGTATTTCCTCTTTCCCTCCTAGTCTTATTAATTCCACGTCGCATTCCCATAAATATAGCAAGTAGTTGTGTTCTATATACAGTTTTACTGAACTTGTTGATTCCACAGATGAAACCATACACCTATCAACATAATCTTTACTTACAGTGATCTAAGTTACCACACCTGTCCTGTTAATATATTGCAAAGTTGAGGAATCGTAAGTTTAAGTCATTCACAAGTCTTCGTATCATGTGCCATACGTTTATGTCTTCTATAGATGCACGCTTCAGAAAAGCTAAAACAAGGCTGCAAGAGTTGAAACTAATGCACCTTTATCACGTGAAAGTTCGTTAGAAACTAGTGGTATACGTAAAGCGAAAGCAAAAAGGGTTCAAATTTTTGCCCCCCCTTTTTTTAAAAACTAGAAGCCGAACAATCACATCGCATGGCATCTTAGGTGTTTATGCACATGTATGGTTTGGAGACTATGAAGAACAAAAAAAGTTGTTATCATACTGCCTGTCATTTAATTGATTAAGCAACTAGCCGGACTATGCTATAATTATTGATCATCCACAAATTCAAGCTCTACCTAGGAGGACTCCCCTCAACCACCATTCTTGTTATTAATCATCACGTCTCACGTGCTCCGTTGGCCTTGGGTTTGTTAGTTTGTCTTTGTGAAACTTTTTCCGGAGAGGGTCCATATTCTGGGGCATTTTTTTTTTGAAAAACTATGCATCAACAATTATCATTTGGTCTTAATTTTAACAGTAAATTTCAGAATATAAAACCAGTGTTGTCATTCTGAAACACACACAAGGAATCCTGTCTTTGACCACAATTTAACTTAATCTTGAAAAAAAAAAACTTAATCTTCCTCGTTAGGTACCAAATGTTTGGCTGAGTTTCATACATTTACACTCCTCTTTTTTCTTTTTTTACAAACAATATAGTATTAAAAGCATTCATTAATCATTATACATACCAACTTGAAGAAAAATAGTAAATTTATTTTCATGCAATATTTTAAAAAAGAAAAGGAAATCCAAGAGAGGGAATGGTAAATCATTTACCAGGATGGGTGTTCATGAGGAGCGTCCGTCCGGTGATCCATGTTAACCAAGATTTTTCAAACTAGTGCCTACAAGTCAAAACCATCTCGTTCCCAACCCCACTCATTGATCCAAACCATCCGGATAACATTTGTCCTCACCTCAAAGCAAGGCTTGGTAGGCCCAGGTGTTCTCTAGTTGGACCTGTCTACTTTCCTCAAGCTTATAATCATCCAAATCCCTTTGTATTAGTAAAATTGGTGATATTTTACTTTAAATATGTAGGTTTTGCAAAATGTCATACAGACATTTTTTTTAAATAAAGAGTTTATCGAGGCGTAATTGAGAAATTTTATATTACATGAATGAAAATGAAAATAACAAATACTTTTTACCATAAACTAGATAAAATGAATTGATTAAACCTTCCAAAAAATTTATTAAATATTTTATAAAATTAGACGATTCGAAAAATAATATTCGGGCGAATGGTGAACGCACAGCAAATTTGATGAAGCCAAAAATTGTCATCAAATATTTCCTCAGGTGACTGATTTTCAAAATTAATCTACATTTCAATATAAAAAGTACATTTCAAAGAATATGGAGTACTTTGATGATTACATCTACATTTACATATAGCTCACATCGCTAATAATAATAATAATTTTCTCACACTTCTCTTCACATCGCTTGTTTAAACCACCATCCTAAGATGTGGCCGCCGTGGCTCTCCTCCCCGAGCCGAGTCGAACCCACTCCCACCACCACCACCCCTCTCCGCCGCGGCTTCTCAACTTGCTCCACTTTCAAAGACGTCGAGAAGCTCCTCCGCGAAGAAGAAGAAGATCAGAAACAGCAAAAACACCTAATCATCCACCAGTTCCGCCATAAGAAGCTCCCCTCCCTCTTCCACCGCGTCCGTATCTCCGCCTCCGTCCTCCGCGCTCTATCCGCCGATCCCGATCCCAAATCACAGCCCGACCGCCCGATAACTCTCAAAACCAACGACCGCGACGTCGTCGTTTACTTCACCAGCCTCCGCGTCGTCCGCCGCACGTTCGACGACTGCCGTACTGTCAGATCCATCCTTCGTAGCTTCCGAGTACCGATCGACGAGCGCGACGTGTCGATGGACTGTGCGTTTCTGGAGGAGCTGCAGCAGATTTTCGGTACGAAGAGTGTGAGCCTGCCTAGGGTTTTTATAAGCGGGAGATACGTAGGCGGAGCGGAGGAGGTGAGGCAGCTGCACGAGTGCGGAGAGCTGAAGAAGCTGATTGGATCTGGAGGTGGAGGAATGTGGCACTGCCAGGTATGTGATGGTCATAGATTCGTTGTATGTGAAAACTGCGATGGTAGTCATAAGGTCTACATTGAGAAAATCGGATTCAGAAGCTGCAGCGATTGCAATCTGAATGGTCTCATTCGGTGCCCTAATTGTTTCTCCCGGCAGCCCTAGAAAAATCAATGTAATCAGAAATTAGGTTTTTGTTAATCTGGGAATTCATTTCACTTTCGGCTCGTTTTCGCATCTCTCTCTCTTACTGGCATCCATCTGACATTGTTGATTATGATCAATATGTGTGTTCTTGCTATTACTAGTGTGAAAGTCTGGAAAATTTTCTGCCGTTTTATGAGTTGAAAAATACATACGCGTATTTTCTAGTCAGGCTAAGAAAATACAAGTTGCAATTTCAAATGCAGTTTTGATAGATGATTGATGAATCAGATTTTTTTGTCATACGCGTATTTTCTAGTCAGGCTAAGAAAAATACATACGCGTACTCCAAGTCATTAATCTGTGAATAGATTTTTTGTTGTTGTTGATAATCAGTGGATTGGATGATCAGATTAGTGTTTGATAATGTAGAAATGGTGGTTTGAAGCTGAAATTTGTATTTAGAGGTACTTGTTAGTTGCCTCGTGAGAGAAGATGATATGTTGTTATTTGGGTTTGAAAAATTGGCCCAGACAAGAGAGCGAGGGTGCTGTGAATGCTAATGTATGATTGGGATTATTCATTCATTATTGAAATAATCGAGGTACCACTCACTTGTGGGCTTTGGTTTGTGTATGTGTTTGAGGGCTATTTGGGAAGGCCCGATTATGGTCCCTTGCTGTTCATTTTTTGTTACAAATTAAGTTGGGGGATTTATATTGTTTGGTAGTCCACTCCACTTTGTGTTTGGTTAAGATTAGATGAAACTTGATACATTTATATTGATTTTACGAAATTTAAAGAGATGGAAAACTGGTTTTTGAGAAATTCTTTTATGTTTTGATTCATCATGTAAAGCAAGTAAAGTAAACAATACTTGGCAGTAATATATCATCATGAAAGTTTTCTTCGACCGGTCCTGACACTTGTCTTTATCACAAATTTTTTTTAAAATAAATAAATTTTCAAAAAAAGAGATCACCGTTGTCTCTTTGGTAATTATCAACCCAGGCTTTAAATTATTACCTTCAAACATATTGATTGATATTTCAAATGAAATTTTATTATCTGTTTCAAAATAAAATAAAATAAAATAAAAATTATTATCTTCTCTTAAAAAGTAGAGTAGTTTCTTCTCATTTTTCAATTTCGTGCAGGACAAGAAGATTAAACAATAATTATGCTTCAATTGTACGTACATGTGGCGCTGTAGGGACCTAAACCTCGTTATAAAATTACATGAAATGGAGACCAAGTCAAAATGAAATTCATTAAATAGAGAACCCTCATGTGATGACAGTTGGCCAACATTCATCTCACTCTCTCCTCGTCGCCGGCGAGACCTATTTCTCTTTCAATAACAATGTCTGCCTCAGTAAATTTCTGAGCACCTTCCTTTCCTGCCCCCAAAATGCTTAAATTTCTACAATTCATTCAGATCACATTCATTGCGGTGAAACGCTTTGCTGTTGTTGTTGTTGTCTTGGTCAATCAAAGCTTAACAAAAACAAATAATATTCTCGATCCTATAACGCGCTTTCCGCCATATGCTTTAGTCCAAGAGATACCCATCCTTTTGGAAATTTTTTTCCTCTTCCGGCTGTGAAGCAAGCCCCTTTGCGTTTCTGGTCAACTACAGTTTCATTGCTCTTCGTCTCTCTCGGATTGTTTCCATCAGATTTTCATCTCTGGGTGTTTCGGATTCTTAGCTCGATCTGCTGCGGGGTGTACATGTGACAGAACCTCCTCAAATGTATGGGATTTCGATTGTGAGTCGGCGTTGTTACGGACGATTGTTAGTGTTGGGTTGGTGTTTGTTTTTTCAGAATTTAGGGCTTTGCTGCTCTCTCAATCATGAAGGTCTGTGCTGATTCTGTTCAATTCAATTCTCTGGAATTTTGAGGATTAGGGTTTCTAATGGTTGTGCAATTCATTTTTGATGTCTTTGTGCAGGTTTGGCTCTATTGAAGCTTAGGGAGAGGATTGTGAATGATCCACTTGGTGCTTTGTCAACCTGGACTGACCATGGAGAAATCAGTCCTTGCTTCTGGAATGGGGTCCAATGCTCTGATGGGAATGTTGTGGTTGTGTAAGTATTACTCTCCATTCGTTTGAATACGGTGGTCTGCATTGGAATATCCAAAGATTTAGTTTTACGAGCTGTTAACCCAGTGCCCTGAAACAAACAGTTACAACAATTTTAACCATTTGATGAGCTCTAGTACATGTGAATCAGTTTTATTTCATCATGTATTAGATCACTGATGACTGTACAAAAACTTACAGCGACCTCAAAAACCTACACCTTCGAGGGACTTTAGCACGTGAGCTAGGCGAGTTGGCTCACATTAAAGCCATGTGAGCACATTTTCTATCTTCTCCTGCCATTATTCAGATGTCTTTTAGCTTTATACTTAATCTGACTCGTGGATTTTCTACCAGCATTTTGCGAAACAACTTTTTCTGTGGAATCATTCCTCGGGAGATTGGAGAGCTTAAGGAACTAGAAGTCTTGGATTTGGGATACAATAATTTTAGTGGATTACTTCCACATAATATAGGCAGCAATCCCCATTTGGCAATCCTGTAAGTTGAAGTGAAAGATGATTCGGCTTCTTCTTTTTTTAGCTCTTGTCGGTTTGTAGGTTGTAACCCTACTAAAGACTCAATTCTTGTTCATATTTCAGGCTTCTGGACAACAACAACATTCTCAGCATTTTGAACCCTGAAGTCCAAGAGCTCAACAGAATTTCTGAATTTCAGGTGGATGGGAAACAGCTATATTATACTTCACAAGGGACTTCGAACCGCAGATCTCTGAAATCATGGTAACTGATTAATCAGCATACATTTAGAGTGGGATTATGATATCTGTATGTGATTTGATTACTCTGGTCAAATGTTTTGTATTTTGACTCATGTAATCTGTTTGCTAGGAGCATAGCAGAAATAGCGGATTCAGTGTACCGAAGACTGATCTCAACTTCGGCTGAAATAGATATAAGCGCGTCTGCACCATCGCCATCATTAGCCCCGTCAGAGTCACCATCTTCAGAACCATCCCCATCGCCAGATTCTTTTCCACCTTCACCAATAGCAGTAGCTCGTCCGTCTTCTCCGCCTGCAACTACGAGCCCCGCTCTGAGTCCAAATGCTAAACCAGTTCCAACAGATTCACCAAAGCATGTAGCTTTGATTGCATTAGCATCCGTTGCAGGTGGTATATTTCTTGTAGCAGCCATTATTGGTATATTCTTCTGGCAAAGTAAAAGAGGGCATACTGTAAAACCATGGGTAACTGGGCTAAGCGGGCAGCTTCAGAAAGCATTTGTAACAGGTCAGTCCTTTGCACATTTAAAGTTCATTCTTCCATTGTTTAGTAATCAAGTAACTGTTGATGAGATCTGAGGCAAGTCAGTTTCATCTCACACTGTACGACGTGATCGCTTCTCAAATGTTTTTTCCCACGGTCTCTATGCTGGTCTGATAGATTCGGACAGGAATTAACTTGAATAGTATGCATTGATCAGGTGTACCAAAGCTCAAGAGATCTGAGCTTGAATTGGCATGTGAAGATTTCAGTAATGTGGTTGGTTCCTCTGTTATCGGTAATGTATACAAGGGAACATTGTCAAGTGGTGAGGAAATTGCTGTGACATCAGTCTCAGTGAACTCAGCCAGTGATTGGTCGGCTAATCTTGAGACACAGTTCAGGAGAACGGTATGTTGCAAATATCTATCACCAAAATTAGAGCCTAGCTTTTCGTGTCCTTACTCGTTTTTGATGATTTTTCTTTTCCAGATTGGTTCTCTATCAAAAGTAAACCACAAGAATTTTGTGAACCTTGTTGGCTTTTGTGAGGATGAGGAACCTTTTACGAGGATGTTAGTATATGAATATGCTCCTAACGGAACATTGTTCGAGCACCTACACAGTAAGTTTTCTCACAACCTCTTTGTTTTGTCTCTTTGGCGTCACTGATGTGCTGTAAAATGTAAATACCAATTTATTCATAGTAATGACCGTGAATTGCACCCAGTTATATGTAACTTTTTGCCGTATCAAATTCTTTCATGTAATTTTATTTTTGTACATAGAACTCAATAAATGATATCTTTGAGAGCATATCTTCTTCCGAGGCACCCAATTAACTTGATTTATTTGATTCAGTTAAAGAGGCGGAGCACTTGGATTGGAAAATGCGACTGAGAGTTGCAATGGGAATGGCATACTGTTTAGAACACATGCACCAGCTCAGACCGCCCGTAACCCACAAGAACCTAAATTCTTCCGCCATCAATCTCACAGAGGACTATGCAGCTAAAATATCATACTTTCCCATCTGGAACGATGCAGCCTCAAATACGACAGATTCATCCAGCATGAAACTCTCAACAACATCCACTCAAACGAATGTATACAGCTACGGTGTAACGCTTTTTGAAATGATCACAGGCACTCTACCATACTCAGGCAACAAGGGTTCTCTAGATGACTGGGCGATGGACTATCTATCGGAACTAGATAAACCCATTAAGGAAATTGTTGATCCAACTCTAAAGACTTTTGATGAAGGCCAGCTGGAAGCAATACACAAAGTTATCAAGTCATGTGTGCATCCCGAGCCAACAAGAAGACCAACAATGAAAGACATCACTGAAACCATGAGACAAATAACCGCTATAAGTCCAGATCAGGCAATCCCGAGACTCTCACCCCTTTGGTGGGCAGAACTGGAGATACTGTCAACCGAAGGTGCTTAATGTATATCCCGTGTTTTTCTGTATTAAATGCAGCCTCTCAAGTTGCTGGTTTCTTGCAGCTTGTGTTTCACTGCAGCTGTATATATATTTGATCAGTTGGTGAAGTTGTACAAGCTTGATTTGTTCTGTCAGCAAATTTACATGTCTCTTTGTTTCATTCTAAATCTAGTGTTTCCCAATCCCACTACCTTTGTGGATATTTTAAAGCTGGACAATCAAAATATGGAACAAAAACTGGAGCTGCCAAAAGACATGTTAGTTTTTTTTTGTTACTATACAGTTTACATATACCAACAGTTACATACACATCTTCATTTGGGAAGTTCACATTACAAAATGGGGCCACTTTTTCTAACCAGTCCCAAATCTCTGAGGGAGATAAGTTCATGTGTCTGTAAGCTAATATTATTTCTCTGAGAAGGCATGAGCTAGCTAAGCTTCCCGGGCTGGGGGTTGATGATGCGTCAATCTCTCTTTTGCCTTAGCTATTTATGTGGCTAGCTCTTCCATAGTTTGAGCTTGTGTAGTATGGTCACAGGAAGACATGAGAACTTATATATATATATATATGTGCATGGGTTATGGAGGAGAATTTTATTATATGAACTCAAATCTCATGAGTAGCCTGACTGATTTAAGCTTGTCACCTCTTTTATCGAAAAGTGGAACGAAGCGAATTCCAGGTCTTAGGTCAGATACCGGGAGGCATGTTTGACCTCCAAAGTCATCCTTATCGGATCTATCATATTCTCTTACTTCTATCCGAAGCAAGGCTAGCTCTGGGACAGTGAGTGGAAATGTGAACTCCTCATTCCAAACTGGATTCCAATCATCTTCGATTATTCTTGTTCTGTGCTTTGCAGCATCTGCAGGGACTCCAAACATATGTACCTGTATTTTTCATTCACGATTTACCAGATATTAGACATTCACAGAATAAATAAATAAAGTTAGTTGATACTTTTTCTATTCCATGAGCTCTTTATCATCTAATTACCTTGGTGTAGAAGTCAGGAGGGGAGTACGAATCAAAATGCGTTTGGCTGAAATCTAATCGCCATCCATCACCTAAGTACACACTAGCCTGTTACAAAAGCACAAACCTTAATTAACTGGAAAAAGTTGACGGGAAATGTCAAAATTCATATGATGGAAATGTGGACCTTTAAGGTGGTTTTTACTGGCAATGTCTTTCTGGGGTCAAAGACATCATTGTTGGGACCTTTCGTCATCAGCAAATCAGGTTTTTTTACATAGCCACATTCACCGTTTGATCTGAACATACCATGCATCAACCAAAGTGATTTCCCATATCCCTGTTGCACATTTAAATGCGACAGTTAGATTTTGTTGCACTGGAAACCGAAGACAAGTCATCCTGAAAACAAACCTGCATGTTGAATGCAACCATCTGAGCTCCGTGCATCCAACCTACAATTGGTCGATAATTTGATGAATTTACCCTGGTTCCTTTAGGATATATCCTCAAGACATTCTTTTGTGTGAACCTGTATGGCAAACAACAGAGAGTTTAAGGCAAAGAGCTATACGAAAAGACTATCAATTAGCTTGTTGTTAACTACCTCACAACATCAGTCCCATGAAAAGCAGCTGCTTTTTCAAGTGCTTGCTCACTCAAACTGAGACGCTTCACCTTGTCGGTCATGACTTTTAAAGCATCCCTCAATCCATTCTTGGGCTTTCCAGCATGCAATGCATTCAGACGTTTGTATTCAGGAGCTCCAGGGTGCTGTGATTTACGCTCTGAGAAACCGTTGACTTCATCATCCTGACCACTGTCAATCCATTATTAATAAAGCAAGTTCAAAGGAAACAACTAACTGTTTTTCTCAAGTCAAAAGGGCTAAAATTCACAAACCTGCTGGGTGAGTTAAGCGCGTTGACACGCTTGAGTTCAAGCTGCTGTGCCTTTACCTCATTGAGATCATCATCCTGGGCACTGTCAATCTGCTATTAATAAGATAATATGAAATGTATGTACAAATTCAAAAGCACTGTGACTGCTTCATATTTCATACGCATCAGTGACAAAAAGAGTGAAATGCTGACCTTACCTTGTCGTATGCTAAAAGTTCAGCCAATGTGACTGCTTCCTCTTCAGATGTATCCAATATTCCATCTGGTGACAGGTTTCCCTTTTCTTTTATGATTTTTGACTCGAGATATTCTTTTGGAGGCTTGGTCGACAGAATAACCCTGTACTTCAATTCTTCTGGTGAAGGAAAATTTTGAAAACAATCCGATTTGGAGTAGTAGAGCATATCACCAAATATTTGAGTAACCATCTGCAAGTAAAATAGCATTCAAAAAAAATATCCATTGAAAGATTATATTCAAATTAATTGTTCCGAAGACAAGAGCTAAACCTCTGCAACTTTTGCTTGAAGGTCTGGAGTAAGATGGTCTTCCAATGTAATAATAAGAGGGTATGGAGATTTAACAAAAGCATACTCTTTTATAGACTTCAGGCATCTTAGAAGCGAAACAGGCGTAGTTAGCGTCCTGCAATGTACCAATGCAATCATAAAAGGTTTAGCTCATACCATTTTTGTGAAGTCTTTGTATCAAATTCACCATTGCCATCATCAAATTATCAAGCAAAAATTGTAATGACTAATGATGAACAAGTGTTCCTACTAAGTACTTTTACTCTGCAGCCAGACTCACCTATAGACCTGAAGCTGTCACTCAATCTAAAGAATCAAAAGCTTGAAAAACTGGAAAATCGAATCTACTGAGTAGTAAAGCAGAAGGACGACCATATTTGTAGAGTCAAAATAAATATAGGGAGCGCAAAAGTACCTTCCATGAAGAACATTAATGTCATCTTTGGAAGAGTTAGGCCATAAGTCTAGCTCAATGACTCTAACTCCTCTTTGCAAGGCCTTTATGATTGGGACATCACTGCAATCGCTGCTTAGCTGGTTACCGGTCAAATACGAATTGTGGCCCGTGTATATGAAATAATGCGGCAATGGAGCAGTCATATCATGGTGTACCTGAAATAAACAACATCCATACTTATATAACCATATCCTCCTTGTTACGTTGTTGAGAAAAAGAAAAAAAAGAATGACCTCGGTCTTGATAGGGCCGTTGAGATCATCGAAGAACAAAAAGTAGAAAAAATCATCAATGGTGAGTCCCTGATTTTTAAACTGATACAAATGATTACGACGCTGGAGAATGTCTTCGAAGACTCGCTCGGCATCGGTGATTGAGCATTCATCCTCCTGCTGATGCTCGATTAGGAAATTATAAAACTGGTCTGGAGAGAGGATGTCTTCACCTTCGGAATATTTGAAAAAGGCATCTTTAACGTCGTCGGGTAACTCGACCTCGTTGATCTTGAATTTGCGGTTGAAACACATGAACATTTTGTAATTGTAGCAACTGCTGCTCCCCATTTTGACCTCCTCTCTTTCCGATCACGATGCTGCTGCTGTTTCATTTCATTTACATTATTACGGAAGATGGTACGGCATCTTTTTTGGTCGAGAGAGCCACAGCAAGAGAATGAGGAAAGAGAAGGAGGCTCGGATTCAGAGGGAATGAAGATGATGCGGATTTCATGGAGCATTTGAAGCTCCTTCGCTAGCTACCCAACCCCATCCTTTATTTTCTACACACACAAAATGAAAAAAAAATACGTAAATTTTGTTTTTATTATTGTGTTGTTTTTTATTATTATAAAGGGAAAATGACAAAGCGGGGTATGAACTAACATCCATTGATAAATCAGTCCGAACTATGAAAATTGATAATTAAGGGTAATTTCAAAATATTTTAATCCTCGTATAACACTTAATTGCACTTAATTGACGGAATATCACTCCGTCCATTAACAAAGTTAACTAAATGAATGAATTGAAAAAAATTTCTTGCCCTTAATTTTGAAATTGAGTTCAGACCGTGATTTATCTAGTTCATACCTCTTCTTTGTTATTTTCCCTATTATAAATGTTCACATATGATTTGTGGCCTTAATTTGATTTCCCGTCATATATGAAATCAGGACAGTAAAAATTAATGAGAAACACAGAGAGTCATTAGGTTTAATATTCTGCTGTACACTTAATAAATAAATATATTAATAAATAATACTCCCCGTATAGTAATAAATCTTGTCCTTAACTGTGCTTTTGGAACTACCGTTGCGTAAACCAACCAACGATCATGGATGGTCGTGTCTTGTGTGGGGAATTTTCAAAACCGTATTTTGACCGTGTAAAATATCATTGAATAAATTATATATAGAAAATTATTATATAATTAATAAAAAGTTAGAGATACCATTTGTCAAAGCTACATTTCTCTTTCAGTCAATTTGTCGAACATCCAGTCTGCAACTTCCTTCTCGGATTCCTTTCGATGAAAGATATCGGCTTTCGTCTCTGACCGCTGCTTCAGTTTTGTATCAGCAAGGAATCATGGGCTTCTTCAAGAACGAGAGGGTTGTGAGAACAGCAAAGACGCTCTTCTTTCTGATCTCCATGTCGGTTTCCTTTCTCATCTTTTCAGCTCCTCTTCTTTTGGTCATAGCAGATACCCTTTTGCCTTCCGCTTTTCTCTCCGCTTCGATGTATCCCAACTCACTGACGCTTATCACGATTTCGTCTCTTCTACGGGACTACGATTTTCGGTCCTCACTCATCGACATCCCTCTCATCTCCGTCATCCGCTCCGCTGTCATCATATGTAAGGACTTAATTTCCGCATCCCCCCCGTTTAGGCTGTGACTGATCTCTTTTGTTTGATGTGCAGTTGTGTACAGCTTGTGCGATGGGCCGAAGCTATCCCGAGGTCCGTACATGGCGACAACGACGATGCTCTCAACGATGTCACTGATTTTCGTATCAATGAAAGCTCCGTTCGTGTTCGGCAGCTCTGCCAAGCTGGAAAAATATTCCTACTGCCGAGCCTTGGAAGTAGCTCTTTTTATGAGCTCGCTGGGGTTGGCTGTTGCACACGTCATCATCGCGTACAGAATCAGTTGCCGGGAGAGACGAAAGCTTCTTGTTTACCGAATCGACATTGAAGCGGTAAGTCGTCCCCCCACTCCCACTTTTTCCTTATTTTATTTTAATACCGAATTCAGTTCGAATATATATATTAAAATCTTTTTGGCTCAGATCAAATTTCATTTCCTTCTAGTTGATCAGCTTTGCATCACCATCAATCCCCAATGCACATCTGAATTGTTCCTCAAATTTATGTTTTTTCAAATTAAGCTTTTTGAGTTGATAATCAGAGATCAAATCCAATCCGACTAGTTATATAAAGACTCGAACCCAATGTTATATAACTGAAAGAATTTCGGTTAATTGCATTTTCTGACCCGCGTTTTTCTTTTTCTTTACTGCCCATAATGACAACGACACAGTTGAGATCTATTCATGGTTCCACTAGGAAGCCTGTCTTTGCCAAATATTCTGATGTTATTTCTGTGTTTTAAGAGGAGTTTAGCTGACATGGTTTTGGAATGTATAACTGTATATGTTTCTAGTAGGAATAAAACCAACAGTCATCCTTTGCTGTCATTATGAGTTAGTGTCCCCCATGTCAGGATGGACCACTTGATATTTATATTCATGCTGTGCTCAAATTCAAAGATGGGAAGGGATAACTTATCCTGGCTTGTTACGGACTTTTTAACGCACCGACATCTGAACTAGTAATAGTCTAATATGTTATGATTGATGCATCGATGAATTATGTTTGTTTGAATAGTGAGATTATGTTCCAGATTTCGGGTTGCAAGATTCGGTTTTCAAGTAGTAGATACCAAAAGCTACTGCAGGAAGAGAGATTAAAGTGAAAGTTCAGTTTCAAGTAAAGTGCAGCAGATTCCATATGGGTACAATTCCTGGAATGCTGGCTGCATTCGTGTTTTTTCCAATCCAGATTGACAAGGTAAAAAAATCAATAAGCCGAAAGCTGATTCTCTGCATTGATCTTTTCTGAACTCGTATCATTTCATGGCGGAGCTTGACCATGTCCTGCCGAAGTTTATCATGTTGTTTTTATGTCCATTCTACTGGCGATCCTACTCTAAACATTTCCTTTGCGTTGTTGGCAATTCAGGTTGATCCGTAGGGAAACCATGTTTGGTAATGGAGAGCATTATGTTGACTGCTGTACATATGCGTACTGGGAGCTAGAAGTAATAGGTGACGGTAAACCTGCAAATGGAGCAACAATAGCATGAATTTTTCGCACTGTAATTCATCATCCGGTTAACTAACTGCGTATAGCAAAGACGAACCGTTGTATAGAATTATTTACAGGATGAGAAGGCTCTGATTTTTGTTTAATTCATATGAAGGGTTCAATTCTGATGATTTTATTTATGGGAAAATTACAGTTTGAGTATCGGAACTGTCACCATTTTTCAATTTGTGGCCTGAACTATCATCATTTTTCAATTTGTGGCCTGAATTATCAAAATTTACAGACAGGGAGCGAACTATCAAATAATTTTTCAGACAGTGGGCGAACTATCAAATAATTTTTCAAAAAAACTGTACTATTTGTAAAAAATTAATATAAAAATTCAAAAAAAAACTCAATAAAATTATAAAAATATAATTTTTAATAAAAAGGAATATAATTTAATTGATAAATAAAAATTAGAAACTTTACGAAAAATTAAACACAAAAATGAAAAAAAAAATTAATTTTTTTTTGCAAATTTCCCCTACAATTTTTTTTGAATTATAAACTTTAGAAAAATATTAAACACAAATTGAAAAATATTTTTTGAATTTTTTAAAAAAGTTCTGTTTCAAATTAAATCTTTAAAAATTATTAAATTGAAATATTTTCAAACAGTTTCTTGTCAATTCTACCTAATGATTGAAGAAAAAACTTCATTTTATGTAATAGTGAAACCAAACAAAAAGTAAGACTTCGACAATACTATATGGTTGAATAAAAAGTAGTTTAACCATTTGATGTGAATATCAAAAAAAAATTCATAATACCCCTTATATAGTTCAAACTAGATAGGAACAATAATTAATATTTTCCTGAATTATTTGTAAGGGAAATTTGCAAAAAAAATTTAAAAAAATTTTCATTTTGTGTTTAATTTTTCGTAAAGTTTCTAATTTTTATTTATCAAATAGTTTATATTCCTTTTTATTAAAAATTGTATTTTTATAAATTTTTGAATTTTTATATTAATTTATTAATTTTTTTACAAATATGTACACCTTTTTTGGAAAATTATTTGATAGTTTGCCCACTGTCTGGAAAAATATTTGATAGTTCGCCCTCTGTCTGGAAATGTTTATATTTCAGCCCACACGTTGGAAAATGGTAATATTTCAATCAATAAATTAAAAAATGGTGATAGTTTCGGTACCCAAATGTACTTTTCCCTTTATTTATTGAGGGTAGAAAAACTTCCCATGAAAAATTATTTTAAGAAAGAAATATGTTTCGTAGTTTTTGTGGCCCAATGGGCCGCGCATTATTGATTAAACCACAAAATTGGTCCAACAGTCAGTGAGTGAATTTCACGCTATGAAACCCTAAACGCTGCCGTTGTGTGAATTTAGTAAACTGCATAAAACTTTTTGAATTCATTCCGGCAAGAAACTCCGGCGAATCGGCATATTCGAAATGAGATTCGGCTTCGACGAACCAGTTGAAAAGGAAGAAGAGCAGAGGCGACGGCGGCGCTCACCGACGCCAAGCAAATACGTGGAATGGGTTCCTCTCGACAAGCACCCTGTCTTCACCTCCACCGCCGCTGAGGTTGAAGCAGGTCGGAAGGCGAAGAATCTGTTGGCTTGGGATGGGGCTTCTCGTCTTTACTTGTGGGATGATAAAAATCAGTGTCTGCATCGGATTTCTATTCGGTTGGGCGAACCCGAGCCTTCTTCCGTACTAGCTGCTTCTCCTTCTAAGGTTTGTTTTCTTTGTTTATCAAAAATAATAAAGAAACATGAAATTTAATGTTTTGAATATTATGTGTAAAAATGTACTGGCCCATTTATTTATGTTAATTTTTACTTGTTGAAGTATTTTGTTGTTTTGATTTTAGGGTTTTGATCTGATTTGAATAAGCGTTATGTGATGTATTAATATTAAGTCAAGTGTGTGCAATAACAATTTATGTTTTTCCAGGTCTTGGAAGTTGACGTCAGACTCGATTTTGAAGTTGATCGAATCTCAATCAATCGAAATGGATCAGCTATTCTTCTTGCTGGCTCAGGTGGTCTTCGTGTTATGTACCTATATGGGCATAGTTCCTCAGATGATCAAACCATTATTTGCAGGTATTAAGTGGGATTCACGATGTCAACATTTAGGCTATATTTATATGGCTTCCACCTTATTATTTACGGAGGAACCGCGGAATTAATTGGAAGAGTTGAGTATTTATGTGTATACTCATCTTATGGATCCCATTATATGATACACTTCTAATTATTTCTTTTTTTTAGAGCTAAATTTAATTGCTTTGTTTGCTTTTAAGACTAGAAGATACAACTTGAACTTGTAGTATGTGCATACATCTATCTAGAGAGCTTTTGTAGGATTTAACTCAGCCTAATTGGGAAGAAAAGTGAAAATGCTAATAAGGGGTTGAGGGAGATGTTCAATATCATACTACTGGGAGCAATGTCATTTGTCGGTGGTGTGTAACAAATATAATTATTAACAACAGAATGTTTTCTTGTTTGTGAAGGGCGGCTTTTTCCCATATTGTCTTCTTTTCCTTTCTTTCATTTTTTTTTTGGATTCTCCGTCTTTTGCAGCTTTCATATTATTTGCTTACTTCTCTCAGGACTTTGTCTGTTGGTTCAGAAATATATTCTGGGAAAGGCAATGCTATCCGCACTTTGCAAGCATTATGGCACCCTTACAGTGAAACCCATGTCGGGATCCTTTCAACTGATTCTGTATTCAGGTTTATACTAATTTTTATATCAGCATCATGATATCAGTTTGAAGTCTTTTGTTATTTGATAACACAAACCACACACTTGTGTATACAGGTGTTAGATTGCCAAATCAGAGTTTGTTAAAGTAAAACATCATGATTCGTTATAAATCATTTACATATATGCTGCTCCATCTCCGCTTTCCTATTGTAATGTGTCACTACTCTTGTGTTGACCCTAGTATCTTTTGTTGTGTAGACTTTTTGATCTATCATTAGACATTAGACAACCTGAGCAAGAATACTACTTGCAACCAGTGGCGGTGGGGAAAACACGAAATGCTGCTGCTATTTGTCCTGTTGAGTTTGCCTTTGGGGACAATCATTTATGGGACAGATTTAGTGTGAGTGCTGCTTTTTAAGATCCTTTGTTCGACTTCTATTTAAGTATCCTTGAATTCGCATTCCGAATTATTGTATCCACTGCAAATTTACTTGTGTTTGTTTGGCAGGTGTTTATCCTATACACGGATGGTTCAATCTATATCATATGCCCCATTGTTCCATTCCGAAGGTGATTAACATAATACTTCCTGGCTTATACCATATGGGATCCCTGTCTACCTGACGTGGATCTATATATCTGATATTGCTTTTGTTTTCAATGAAGGAGCATGTCTTTCTTTACGTTGATGATTAATGGATATGAATGTCAATTTCTTGCAACATAAACTACCTAGAAGTGTCTTTAAAGTAAATATTGAAAGATGAGTACACTATGAGCATCCACACCATATCCAGATCGTCATAATTTAATGAATGGTAGAGTGTCAGAAAAATTAACGTCACTGAATCTGAATGTGAGGTCAAGATTCATATCCTGACATGTAGCCTTGCAGTAGTTGCCTTGTCAGAGGATATTACATTCTAAAACTTGAGGTCCATGTTATGGCAAATCATTAAACTTCCGGACATGCATAGATAAGGAGCGTGCTCAATTATGCAACTTGCTAAATGCCACGTGTTAAATGGATGGGTAAAATGTGATGCTTATCAGGTGGTACGGGGTGAAGATTTCACAGATACTTGCTGATGAGTGTTTGCTGCATTACTGAGTGAATGCTGAACTGATAATATAAGTTAATGTTTTTGCTCATTTGTACACTGCATATTGCTTGTCAAATTTCTTTGGTTTTCATATTTAAATGAAGTCATTCTCTTGTATCTTAATCATCTGTGAATTATCCTTACTGGTGTAAGGCATCAACCGGGGAGGGGCTAAGTAGTTATGCATTCTTTTTCGTTCCTTTGACAGTGTACACAAAGTGGAGTCCCTGTTGGAAATTTACACTGATGCTCAGACATTGGGACTGAAATCTGACAATCCAACTGCCGTCAAAAACGCCAGTATGGCAATCACTTGGTTGGAAGCTACATTTCCTGAGCTAGCTCAAGCTGAGGGAATTACTTTACCTGCTTTAAGAGCTCATCCATATGCCTTATTTGATGCATCGTTGACGCTACAGGTATTCCTTATTGCCTCTTTAGTCGAGGACATTCTCTTTTGAACTGGCAAATTATTACTTCTTAATGATTTTGACCTTCTTCATTGTTGGATGTGAACCAATCCACTGGGTAACCCAAAATTTAAGGCATGCTCGACCTCATAGGTTGAAATATCAATGAAAAATGTAAACAATGCAGCTAGTTGCTAGTTCTGATGAAACTGTGATGTTAATTTAGATGTATTATTGACAGGGCCCTCTTAACAAAATTTATCATGGCAAGGAAGATACGCCCGCAATTGAAGGTGCACAATGTGAAGGTCGTGCTTGCAGTTTTATCTATCATATTGTCAGCAAAGACTCAATTTTAGTCACTGCCTGGACTGGTGGTCAGTTACAGGTAGACGCCCTGGCTGATGAAATCCAACCCGTCTGGAGTACCGACTCTTCTCCTCGTATTTGTGTTGACCCAAAGGACCACATATTAGGCATAGCTATGATATGTGAATCAAACTCAAGTGAGGCTGCAATGTTGAAGCTTCACCAACAGCTTGATCATATGGTGGTCTGGTTGGGACACCCTCCTCCACTATTGCGAGTAGCTTTTGTTGATCTGGCCCTGCCTAAAAATATGGAGGGTGGCCATAGTATATTGATGTTTGCTGACTCCCTTATTCCAGAGAGGATATACACTCTACACGTTGGAGGAGTAGATTCCATATTGTTGCCATATCTCCCATTCACAAGCCAGGCTGGTGGGAAGGACGAACCCATGAGGAACCCAGTTGTCAATACAGTGTTGAATGCATGCTTGGGAGACTCACCCTCACAATCCCCAGTGTGTGGCTTCGCTCCCTTGGCTGACTCATTTGGGTACTCGTGGATCGTTGGGATCACATGTGCTCGAGAATGTGTTGTCCTAGAGATGAAGTCCTGGAACTCATTACTCCCAGTGCAATTTGATATGGATAAAGATGGCTCTGGTTCAGATGACGAGAGAGTTCCTGATGCACCTGCTATAATTAGCAAAGAACTCCTTGTAGGCCCAAAGGCGGTTCTTCTACCTCAAGCTCATAATTCTCGGTCTATAGCTGCAGATTCTATTGAAGGGCGGTCAATTCTTCACCAGTACTGCAGGGCTTTTCATGAAAATTACGTGGAATATGGACATAAGGTATCCTTCTTTTATTTCCACTTTTCTATGTACTGTATGTTGCATACAAATTGTGAGTAGTGACGTTTTTTATTAGTTATCTTTTACATGACATGTAATTGGTTTTGATAGTGATGCAAAGCAAGATTAGCTTCATTTCCGAATTTCCCATGTGTTTGTAGGTTTACTTTGAGCTGAAACATCATGGACCACAAATAAAGAAAATAATTGACGATATGCAAAATCGTTTAGGTGAAGCGCGAGAAAAACTAGTTAAGGTTGAAGATAAACAGTCGATGCTGGACAACAGGGTTGATATTGCCATTAAAAAGCATGATGATCTCGAACGCCGTCTAAAACGCCTGCGGAATTTGCCTGGCTATCACAAGAAGCCTTTGTCTAGAGCTGAACGGGACTTTAAATCAGAGATTGGTAACGTTCCTATTGCAAATCCATCGATATACCACAATTTTTTCTTTTTAGTTATTTCATAACTAGGCTCTTATTTTTCCCTGGATCTCCTGCAGATAGTTTTGAAGGGGTTGAACTAGATGCTCTTCGCTCCTCAATCGAAGCACTAAAAGCAAGATTAAAGAGATCCTCGCCATCTCCGCCAACCAACAAATCCAAGTCGCGCATAGCACATCATATCATGCCCAAGAGAAAGAATAATCCTCAAGAAGCTCTTATCTCCCAACTGAGATCGGCTGTTGAAAAGCTTACACTGGTCAATAGTGAGAATACTACAAAGGTAAAGGTTCTTGAAACAGCCTTGACAAAAAGAGAAATAACAGAATGCTGAACACTACCATTTACCCGGTTCTCATATGTGCTCAACTTTGTCATCAAAGAGTAGGGCAGTGAAGATTGTGTCATATTTATGTGTCATATTTATGCGTGAAGTGTGTTAAGTACTATGCCAAGATTGAAAAATTGCGTCATTTTAAGTCGTGTACTAGAAAAAGACAAGCTATTGGAAACTTTTTTTTTTTGTTGATAGAACTACTGGAAACTTTTTAAACATAGGAAATGCAAGGTTCTGTCTTTATAGCGTGCAAATTTCTTAGCGTGGCATCCATCCTACACCAATTGCTCTGCAATGGCTGATACTTGAGAGAACATTTTATTTATGTGATGAGTATTCCAAGACATTGGATATGTAAACCTATGAATGAAGATATATCCTACAACCTCTAGCGCGGTAGAATCCTCTCAGCTTCCCCGCTTCAGTTGGCTTCTGAAAATTCTCTGCTTTGCAAAATGATAGGGTACCGTTTTTGTGTCCGGGTTGTTGGGAAGAAAACCAACTTATCGTCCTCTGCAGGAACCCAGCTGTTGGAGACAAGAAAATGTTCACCAGGTTAGTTCTGATTGCGGAACAAATCCATCTTCAGAATGAGCATAGATGTCGGGGCATTAGAGAAAAGCTACCTGAAGTTGGTGACCATCCTGTGAAGGAAAACTGAGAGTGATACTCTGGCAAGTTCGTACCCTGGGCATAGTCTTGGTCCTCCTCCGAATGGGGTGAACACATTTCCTGGCATACGCGCTCCAGAGATATTCTGCTTCAAATTCAACATAATGTCAGCCATAATCGAAATTCATAATCAGCGATCATGGTACTCAAGGTCCTATTTAAGATTGGCTTGCTACGAAAAATAGATACCTGCCACCTCCAGGGATTGAAAGTTCGAGCATCTTTAAAGTGGTCTTGATCTAAATGAACAGCTCGAAAGGATGCAAACACTTTCCATCCCTTTGGAATTGTATACCCTGAGGAGAGTTTCGTTTGAGTACAAATAGACAAGCTTAACAGTCAACAAACGAATCAGGTGTGGTAAATATAAAGATTTTAAACTACCTTTTATGTTGATATCTTCCGTAGTTCGCCTAAAAATCCCACCAATTATATTCGCAACTCGTAAAGTTTCATTGATGACCTGCAACAAGTGATTTAAGGTAATCAACGATGAGTCGCTTCATGAATGAAGGGTCAAATTCAGTCCTATGAATTAGAAATATCGACATACACATTGCGTGAATGGCATAGACTTGTAATCGCTCCACTCAAGTGCGTCTGAGCAACTCTTCTTTGATCTAATCTCCTCATGCTCCTCCTGGAAACATTCAAATCAAAACATAAATCATACACAAATTTCAACCAAAACTTAAAATAGCCTCCAACATCTGGGATCAGGAACTCCGATGCCTTAACCACACCAAAACTTAAAATAGCCTCCAACATCTGAAACTACGGCGAGAATGCAAGGCCCAAATAAAAACTACATAATACATGTCCAACCAGAACAAAATGGAATCTGATTCTCCCAAGGACCACCACCACATTGATATCAGCATCACACAGTTCCCAAGGGGACTGAAAAAAACCTGAGTCATGCAGAGGAATCTTATAGCAAACCCCTCCTAGGTTCAGTAATTAAGGTGTCCATAATACCCCAACTGTCTGTTTGCACACTCAAACTCTGATTCAGTCAACCTAGCAAAATGTCGTTTATGCCTACAACATAGTCTGTATCTCTGACACATGGCCGGATAGTTAAGTAGTTCATGTGTGAAAATATACTAGATTCCAATCATCTCTCAACCATAGATGATTGAATAAAAATGTAAACAGTACTAATTGATTTTTATGTGTCAATGCCAAACAGTCAACAGTACTGTTAAATGTGCCAAATACCTTCAGTTGGGCGAGAGCAGAAGGTGTCTCGGTCAAGAACTTCACAGCGAGAGTCATGATGGTGGAAGTTGTTTCATATCCTGCAACGAGCAGAGCTAACAAAAAGTCCACAACCTGCTCGTCCGAAAATCCCCCTTCACTCGACAGTAGAGCTCCCAACATATCATTCTTATTCTCCCCCACCTCGGCCTCTTTACGCCTCCGCCTCACTATCAGCCCCAGTGCCTCAGCCACCTTGGTTCTTGCCTACATTTCAATTTCCAGTCAGTTAGTACCCATACCGACCTAAACTGAACACAATCAAATTCAAAAGAAAAACATCATTTAAATTACGTCTCAGTTGCTGTTCCATCAGATTCCTAATAATCGAATTCTATATAATCATATCACAAAATCTCAATAGAATATCATAGTGATTAGCACCATGTATTAAAAAGACGCTATTTAGCCAAATCGGGTCAGACATAGTGGTTAAAAGAATCCCATTGTTAACCATTTCCAAACAAGTAAGCCTACAAATCAAATCCAGAATATAAAAAAATCCCACATAGAATTCTTTTCTCTTTTTTTGTCTCTTTCTCCCAAGAAATTCCTTGGACACAGGATGTACTTGTGACAGCATAACTACATTTACAGAATAATCCACTGGGATTAAGTAAATACTAAATTAGAGGATTAGTGATGTCATTACCTTAATTGCCCTTCTGTAGGTAGGGGAAAATATTGACAAAGGAAGACTGAAAAATCCTTCAATCACCAGAACATACTCCTTCCTCAACCTCTCAGTCCACTCACATGGATCCAAGCTCAGCAACTGCTTCACTGACAACTCAAACGTAATCTGTGCACAAAAGGGTATCATCAGAATTCAGAAAAATATCTCTTCTTTTCCACAAATTGATTGACCTTTGATTTCATTACCTTTTTAGCTTCCTCCATGAGAAAGATCCGGTCGGACCAAGATTTCATATTGAGCCGAACCAACCGGTCGATGTCGAGAAGCAGATGGTCTCGAATGATGGTCGAATTGCCGAAGCTCATAACCAGCGAGTGCATCTTCTTATGCAGACTCCCTTTCATCAGCAGCAATGAATGCCTCCCAAGCAGATTCGAAATCGACCCTGGATAGCTGCAGTCGAACAGCTTCCCTTCATTCATTAAAATGAACCGGTTCGTTTCCGGATCGGCTGAGAACACTGTCGGTTCGCCGAACACGTGTGTCGTGAATATGTTGCCATATTTTTTAACGCGCTCGTCGATGAACGGCTCTGGGTTGTCGGTTTTGTACGCGGATATCAGCTGCAGCGTTTCGCCTATGAAAGGGAGGCCTAGGTTTCCGGGAGGGAGGCGGTGCGTGCGGCGGAGGAGTCGCCGGAAAGTGAACAGAAAAATGATTGCTGTTGCGGTGATTAGAGAGATAGTCGGTGTCGACAACATGGTGTAGAGGTAGAGGTAAAGCTGATCCATTCTTGAGAAGGTAAAGTGATTCTCAGAATTTGAAGATTTGTGTCTGAATATATAATGAGCTGACGATCTCTGCTTGAGAGTGAAAAAAGTTGAGTTGGAGAAAGACGAAGAGTGGAAGATTTTCTAAATAGAAAAAACCTTGGGGACTAGTTTAAAAAGTTGGTTAGGCTTTTGGCTGTGGGATCTCGGGGGGGAATATGCAAATAAATGAAATTAGAATGTACCGGACCCCACATTGATCATTCTGAATTACGTATAATTTTGGTTATTTCTCTATTCTTATCTATTTTCTTTTCATTATATTTTTTTATTACATAATGGTTAATATTTATTGAGAAAAATATTAGGAAATTAATACGCACAGTAACATATATTATCTTGTATCAAAACAAGAATATACAAATCAAATATTTAATTAGGATATACACTACTTATTCACGTCATTTATTGCTTTCCTATTTTTACAATATTGATTGATGAACGGAATGAAAGATTATGTGTTGCAAAAACGAGTGTTTTGGTTGTCATTTTCTAATCGCGTTGGCGACGTTAAAATATGTATTTGGCTTGAATTATCAAAATAAAGCATCGATGTGACTAAAGTGTCTTATCAAAAAAAATGTGACTTGAAAGTGAGATAAAATTATTAAGTAGTGTAACATATGAAATTTATACATATGGTTATGATTAGATCATGTGTGTTTCTAGTGGCTCAAGTGATTGCAAATGTTTAAGATAATAAACATTCATGTAGAAAGGAAATTTGATGAGAATAAATATAATGAGAATTTCTAAATTGATGAAAAAAATGTTTAATGAAAATTTGTGAGAAAATGATATTCTCAAAGACAAATTAAGGGAAAATTTTTACTATCGAAAAGTAAGGAAAATTTATGTTGGTTTTTATTGTATGGTTTGATTTTCCAATGCAATTTGGAACACGTTTTCATTTTATAAAAAAAATTCTCTAACCTTTCTATTATCCTTCGAACTTTTTTTTTTGATAGTGGGTTTTAGAATTTTACATCTCATATAGGACATATCAAGGAATACATTTTAAACCTACGAATCGCAGGGTACCACCCGGATTTCGTCTCTCGATGAAGCGCAGTCCATCTCAACACCTCTAAATTTTAAACCTACGAATCGACAAACACCTCCACGGAAGGACCTTAATCGGCGATGTTTTTAAGGACACCTTCGCGAGAGGGTAGTACCTGCAAGCGTCCACAAGGGACGAGGAAGACGAAAGGAAAGAGGAAATCATACACGAAGGATGTAAGAAGAGTTCGCACCATAGGTGGGACTAAGAAAATTTCACAAAATAGTAGATAGGAAAAGTGTCAGAGTGGGGTTTGAACACAACACCTTGCATATTGCAAGGAAAATGCTCAACCAACTCATCAATCACCTTGTTGGCCCTTCGAACTTTTCATAACCAAGTTCTATTTAGCTCTTCCAATTATTGTTTTTTGAAACAGGAAACTTTATGTTTGGTTTCTCATTAAAAAAAATAGAAAATCAAATAAATAAATACAGTAAAACTCTGCAGGAAGAATTATTTTTCGTTTATTTCTTATTTCATTTTATTTTTATTAATTTTCAGTGATCCAAATGAATAGTAAAAATGATGACGAGTCCGATGGAATCCCACTCAAACTGATTTGGTACTTACTAGAAATTTCGAATCAAAATTGATCGAAAGCAATTAGATCTCTATGCCCCCAAGAGAGATTTGCATAGCATAAAAGTGGGTAAATAAATATGTAATGAGACGACGTTTTTTTGTATTCTTTAACTTTTGGTCACGTGGGTTGCAACTATTATCATATCTTCTCGTAATAAAAGCACACTAATGGCGTTCATATTCCAGACAGTCAAATGTGATTACAATGATGAGTAATCTTTTTTGATATTGTAAACAATTGTTTTTTATTTAAAAGTTAAAATTCATGTTTTTAAATTTCAATTCCCGGTTTGTCAAATACCTAAATTGGATCTCTCATCACAATGTTTGATAAAAAACACTTTCTTTACAACTAAATATTTTATGTAAACTCTCTCAATTGGATACAAAATCAAAGAAAATCAATGACTTTTTTTTTGGTTTAAGAATAAAATATAATGTATAAAATCGTTTTATTTAAATTTTCACGATAAATGTAATATTTTCAGTATCATGGATATTAATTGATATGATTATGGCAAATAATACAAGGCGATGGACCCTTAAGCATCTGCCCCCCACGTGCGATGTGACAATCTATTATTGCTTCGCGGACGAAATGATAAAGAAGCTGAGCCTGAGAAACCTTTAAAAACAATTTTGTGATTGGTTAATACTAATTTACAAGCACCAAATAATAATAATAAAAGGATAAATAAGATATGACTTTGTATTCAAATGACTTGTCAATATCATGGGACGCAGAGCAGCCCCCATGTCGCGAAATTAATCGATTGAGGAGATAAGCACGGCCTATATTATTGAGCTCCACAAATCTCCATTTACAAGTACACAGCCAATCTCAGTGACTTTGCTGTGCAGGCAGTGATTGAGGGGCGGCTCCGTTAGGGGCTGGGTTTTTTTGGTGTATATTATTATAGGTCGAAATTTCCGCTGTTATTTTGGTATACATATTTTGTTGGTTGTACATATTTGTTATGTTTGGTGTAGTTGTGTATAGTTTTAGTCTCTCTGAGTGTTGTCTTCACTTATGAGGGTTGTAATCTCAGCCGCGATGGTCTGAGCTGTAGCTATTTTAGTTTTTTTAGGTTTCAGGAGTTAAACTCCTGCTCTCGTCGAAGGGCACGCCGGTGTTTTAATTGGTTATGTAGTGTCGGCCACTGCGGTCGGTCGACCAGCTTGATTACCGTGCCCTTCTTGTGCGTGGTGCCTTTCATGGACAGCTAATTTTGTTTGTAGCCACTCTGGCGTATCTAAATCAAAAAAAAGTACACAGCCAATCAACCATATGATATTGTTTTTATCAAAACAAAACAAAAATGATATTGAGCTTAATAATTTCTTTTTTTATTATAAACGCCAAAGAGGCTACAAACGAAGCAAACTGCCCACGAAGAGCACCACGTCCAAGAAGGGCACGAAAAACAAGCTAGCCGACCGACCGCAGTGGCCGACACTACATAACCAAATGAAACACCGTCGTGCCCTTCGACGAGAACAGGAGTCTAACTCCTGAGACCTAAAAAACTAAAACAACAACAACTCAGACCTAAACAGCTGAGAGTACAAGCTACATATGCATAAAGCGACTAAAAGGTCGTCATCATGGCGACAAAACAAGCTCAAAAAGAGGCGTTTGAGCCGCACAAACGCCAACTTGCCAAAATATCCACCAGCAGCCACCCCATCAGGCCATCAGAAATCCACCAACCACCGTCACCTTAACGGAGCATCCATCAGCAGCCCCGCCCAACTCCAAACCCAGCAGCTTCCGGACAACACGACCACCGCCAGGCACGGCACCCGACCCCGCCACCCCTTCGACCACCAAACCGGGTCATCCAACAAACCAGGCAACACAGCGACAGCCGGCCAGAGCAAACCGATCGGACGTCGGCACCGACTTGGAAATCCTGTCGGAAGACTCTGGGGAGAGGGAACGAGGCTCAGACGACGACAACCAACACAAGGAAAACAGCAAGGGGGAGAAAACGACCCAAACGGAGGAGACATATCATGTATAAGAGGTTAATATATTCTCATAAAAAAGGTTAATATTTTAAAGGGTTTCTAACTTACATAATTTGAAAAACTTAACATGTCAACATTAAATAATAAATCTTGATTGGTGCAATATGTTTAAACCTTGTATGTAAGGTCAAGATCATGTATAAATTATAATTACCCTTATATCGGCTAAATCCGGTGCAGAGTCCGAAAATCGTAAAAAGTACAGATAGATCTCAACCAATCAATTAAGTAATCTGAAGGTTGAGATTAATTAGAATAAATTAATTAGTATCTAGAATTGTAATCGTTTAAAGGGCATAATTGCCAAAGTAATTCAAAATTCAAACATGAGATACTCAGTACGTATCTCTCCCCTCAAATGACGTATGACTCAACCGATTGGAAATGAGAATTTCCAGGATTTGATGGACTTTGAAATATTAATTATCCGACAATTTCCGATCCCTCCGAGAATCGATTACGGGGAGCCTCCAACCTTCGGAGCCTAAATACATCAAAACACACATAAACTGTGTTTGTTTAGGTGATGATTGTGGATTGGGCTAGATGCTGCACTAGACAAAAAGAAATTCAACGGGTCAGGGTGGAAAATATCGGAGGTGGGTGATTTGATTTACTAAGATTACGAACTTCGACGAATTATAGTGCACTTTTGACGAATTATGTCATAGTTCGTCAACAATTGACTATAATTCATTAGAATTCTTCTTCGTCCACATCTTGTTGTTGTTGCCGTCGATGTTTCTCTCTGTTCAATGCCTCTACCCTCCTCCTAGTCTTCTCCTTATTAGTATCGTAAATTAGCTTCACAATCTCCCCTCCGTAGAACTTCTTCCTCTGGATTCGGATTCGGCTTCGACTTCATCATCGTCGAACCTACTTGCAACTATGACAACTTTCTCGAGTCGGTGAATGACGGTGTCGTCAGAGAGTGGCGATGGCATGTGGTTGTGAATTTTGGTGGTTTTGGTGGAGTCCATGGATATCAGGAATGGCGATGGAGATCTGAGTTTTTTCATCGAGCAGAGGAGAGAGACATGTGGACTCAGTGTTATTAAAACCGGACCGGCCGGTTCGACCGGTTGGACCGGGAACCGGTCATCGGACAGGTCTGGTTCAGTAATCAGACCGTTCTGCAATCGAACCGGTCTAGACCCGGTTGAACCGGTGGTTGAACCGGCCGGATGAACCGGTTGACCCGCGGATTGACTCAATTTTGCATTAAAATGGTGATTTGATCGATTCAATCGGTTCGATTTGGTCTGAAAAAATATTTATTTATTTTGACTTGGACAAGACTCGAACCTAGTCTTCCTCTATAATTATCCGCTCTCATTCCACCAAGCTAAACATGATTCTTGTTTTATTATTTGTTTCATTAATGTATATGCATTTATCAAATCTATAAATATTTTTACTTATTATCAATTTAACTAGAAATTCAATTAGTCTTAGAAATCTCTTATTGTTGTGACTTGCAAATTAAGACTAAAATTGTTATTGTTGTTGTATTATTGTTGTATTATTGATTTGTACTTTATCAAATTCTAAATTTGACAATTTGTTATGGTATGCTATTGTAATCCGATCATAAACATGTAATATTTATTCAAGTCATAAATATGTTAAATTATAATATCATATATAAGTATTTTTATTTTTATTATTTAATTTGTGCGGGTCAAACCGGTTCGATCCGGTTGAACCACTGACCCATTGACCCATTGACCCAGTGACTTGACCGGTTCGATCACCGGTCCGGTTTTAATAACACTGCATGTGGTTATTATGGATGTTGTATACCATATTTGCTCCTATTCACATATCATTTTAAATTAAAAAAGGTTTATTTTTAGTTAATCATATCCATTCAAATGATAGAATGAAGGGTTGAGATTAATTTTTATATTTTACAGAAATATGGACTTTGTAACTGATCTCTTTTCTTATAAACTATAAATTACTTAAAAAATTACTGAAACACATATTCTATGAATAATCTTTGGCTAGAATAATTTATCTTATTTGTAAATAGTTCGATATAACCCTGAACAATTTGTTATCCCTGAATAATTTACTGTATTTTTGTGAACAATTTACTTTATTTGTCAATAATTTAATATATTTGAAATTATTTTGGATAATTTGTGTGTTCCTGAACGATTTGATATATTACTCAACAATTGAAAAAGAATATTTATGCACAATGTTTCGAGAAATTTATAGTTTATATACATAGAGGCCAGATCTGGTGCAAAACCCAAATATGATACAAAATACAAACAGATCTCAACCGATCAATTAGGTAATCTGAAGATGGAGATTAATTAAAATTAATTAATTAGTATCAGAGAATTGTTTAATCGATTGCATTCAAAATGAAAGCTTAGGGGTAAATTAGTCTTGAAATATTTTCATTTCCCGTGGTCGTACAATGTCTTTGACCTCTCTCATGGCAGAAATCAATCAAACATAATTTCCGAATCGACGAGCTCATAGATTGAAATTACGACGGCGGCGAGGACAATTCGAGGCAACGACGACGACGCTGAGAATGGAGCTCGACAGCGGCGAGGTTTCGAAAACACGTCGACGAGAACAAATGCTCAGAAAGTTACGGGTTTGAGCTTTTAGTCCGTCTCAGGTCTGTGTCGGGATCTTCAGCTTGCCAGCGAATTCAGACGAATTATAGTCCAGTTTTGACGAATTATAGCATAATTCGTCGAAAGTACACTATAATTCGTCAGAATTCTTGACGAATTATAGTCCACTTTTGACGAACTATGACATAATTCGTCAAAATTGGACTATAATTCGTTAAGAATTCATCCATGTTTTTCCAGATCGGAGCTTATACTGGCTGATCAGAGACATAATTCGTCAAAATTGGACTATAATTCGTTAAGAATTCATCCATATTTTTCCAGATCGGTGCAGATCGGAGCTTATACTGGCTGATCAGAGTGACGCCTCCTCCCGATGTGGGACCTCCTTCCGCCGTGTCGCCTCCTCCTACCGATGTGTTGCCTCCTCATATTCACCACTATCCGACACGCACTCGCAGCCTCACGGAGCGCAAGAAGCTTCACAACGTCATCAGTCGCGGCAGAGACTTTCTATTCTCACTTGCACAACTAAGAAGGAAACTTGGAAATATCCCTGTCCAGACTCGGGGTCAAATTGGACACGCCTTGTGTCACGGAGGTTCTAAATAGATGCTCTTCTAATAGCTCTTTACTGGGTCTCAGATTCTTCATCTGGGCTGGCCTCCGATCTGATTACAGACACATCGCTTTTATTTACACCAAAGCTTTGAAATTTTTGAAATTGAAGGACAACCCTGAAATCATTCACCATGTTTTCGAAGCTTATGAGAAAGAAGGGGTGTCGTGTTGGTGTTAGGACAACCCTATAATCATTCACCAATTTTGAATTTTGAAACCAACCACGCCTATCGCCTCCCCCCGCCATCCGTGTCGCCTCCTCCCTCCCCCGCTCAATAATATATTAATGGTATACCATATTTGCCCCTGTTTACATTAAAATTTGAATTTAAAATAGAATTGTACTCAATTAATCCTGGTCATCCAAATAACAAAATGAAGAGTTGAGATGATTTTGTATTTTGTATAGTAATTTGAGCTTTGTACCTGATCCTTTCTATATATACATAATTCTAATTTTCAAATAAAATAATGTCAATTTATATTTTAAATCGTGACGAACTAGATCGTACTTTTAGTTTCTAGACAATGAGCTATAATTCAATTTTAACGAACTTTATATTTTATACCAAAAATATACTTTCTACTACCTGATATTTACTCTTACATCAAAACAAAATCCTACGTGATTACTTTCACTATACTTAGATAAAATAGTGAATAATGATACTGTGTGTATAATATTATTCTCGTCTTATATGAATAATGTTGTAATGATGTCAGTTTATCGTCTCACGTCATGAAAAAAAAAAGGTGATGTGAATTGTTCAAAGTTTCTAGCTGGTGTATTTCAAACATTATCATATCGATCGCTTACATTGATGAGTGATTGGAAACATTGATGTGTACATAAAATTAGCCAGATAGGTTTATTTTAGTGCTATAATAGCTATATAATGATTTATGTTGCAATTGAATTGCGAAGCCCCACTATGTTTTGTGTTGTAGTTTTCGATCACTGTTCATAATAAAATCATATATGTCCCCCTTTGCCAACTATAGATGGAGATACACAAGGACCACTTAATCTAGCTAGCAAAATCAAATCTTCACACCAAATGAAAATATGTGCTGTGTTTTAACTCAATAAATAATCAACTAAATACACCATGGTAATTATTAAATTTATAATTCATCTAATTTTCAATATTAACTTCCATTATCAGTAATAATATCGTCTATGTTACAGTTAAAGAGACTAGTTTTTTTTTTTTTTTTTTGATACAGTTAAAGAGACTAGTTGATACAGTTTGGTCATGCATGCTAGGGCAGTAGGGCTACAAATTTACTGACAACGGATCAACGGGTGACGACACGAGTCAAAAGGTTGAATTGTCAGCCACGATAAACGAGGTCTGAGACCGCACACGTGTGGGAATGGACGTACGATGGGATTCCCGAGGCTTTGGACATTTCACACGAATGGGGATTTAATGTCAGTAGCGGTGCACGTGCGGTACCAAATGGCTCATCAATTTTTGACAGCGACATGTATATTTAAACCGCTAGCATGTCATCAGAAAAAAAGAGAGGAAAGCCTCGACTGAGTTTAGCAACATTGGCCTAACACTTTTCATGAATAAACAGACATTGGAGCATCTTTGAGATTAAAGTTAAGTCATGTCCATTGAGCATTAACATATCTGCCTAACTTCAGTAGTCAAATGAGGATAAAGAACTACTTTTACAATTGTTGTTGTGGAAGCTGACAATGAGATTTACATAGGACGACGAAGACTGTGGAATGTGGATGCATGCTGGCGCCTGGCTTGACCAGTGTTCTGATCTTCAGAATCCCAGGACCCAATTTTCCTCGGCATCGAAAAACATGCACATGGATTGGTGGCACTCGCAGACAGACAAGAACATACAAGTCTAGCCGTCTGTGTCGATCTCTAAAGCATTCTCCATCTCTATCGGCCAACAGGCAACAAGTCAATGCAAAACCCCAAAATGGAGGTTAGTGGAGGAAGTGAAGTCAATTACTATGTGCTGAGTGGGAAATGGGATAATATCATAAGTACATACTAAGATAACAAAAAGATCAAGTTGGCTGAAGAGGCCGGCAGTGGTTTATGTTGAGGGATAGAATGAATAAAACATATATAATCATGTAAAGTGCAGCTGCTGTTCACATTTCATCACTCTCCTTCTGGATGAGTGCTATGAATAACTCTCAAGTCTAATGGACTGACGAGGACAGGACAGTCGGAGTTGGCCTGTCAAGTTCTGGGCAGAAGATTTTAGTAGACATGGAGAGGAATCTTACATGAGGCAAAGCTGTTATTTCTTCATTCATTATCACATATGAGACATAGTTAATTCACAGCCCAAAATGATTCTATTGTAGATGTGGAGTGAAAACTGATAAAACCTCCTTGTAAACTGGCTTCTTGAATTCCACTGCCTGCATATTCGAACATTGCCAGTCACTAATTTTAAAGTTATGGTTTTTATATATGCCAATCAAGCGTCATGTATAATGTATTTGTGTTACAAGTACTCACGAGTTCAATCACTTGTTCCGGGGACATCCATGACCATTCCCCAAACTCAGGTTTTTCAGTGCCATCGCCTAAAAGATTAATCTCTTCGTCCTTCCCAGTGAACTTAAAGAGAAACCTGTGTTTGTTACAATCTCATAATTAAACCCCATAAGTACTGCATCAAAGTGAAAACTAACAATTGCATATACTGCACACCTGAGTAGATAAAAAAGCCTTTTGAGTTCTACTTCTACTGGTTCATAAACTATCTTTACTTCAGGTATAGTAGTGACACCAAATTTTGTGTATGCATTTGATTTAAATTACTTACCATTTTTGTGCTTGACCTTTCCAATCGGAACCCCATTGCTGACGTAGTTTCTCCCTCACTTGTGGTGGGAAGTCATAGGTCAACCAATATGGAACCTTCATCATAGATGGAGTTCACAGTTAATAATGCATTAGCTGGGAGCTCTATTCTATCGTTGTCAGAGACACCTAACAAACAAAGTATTGATGTGAATAAGAATGCTTGAAACAGAATGATAAACAAGAGATTTAGAATAATACTTTACTAAATTATTTTCTCCTTTCCAGGCTAGTATATAAGCTTTTTGAAACGAAACCTGCGACTAAATTATGACCTAGAATCCATACATGAGTTGGAATACTAGCTAATGATGCACGTTCAATTAGCAGATGTGTTAATTATCATTATTATTTATCATTCCAATTGCTGATAAAGGTACAGATTAGGCATTAGGGCCAAACAAAGCAGGAGAAGACAACTGAGAAGTTCACTCAAAACATGAAACTGTCTCAAAAAGTTAGACTGGACGCCAGCAAGCAAGCTTAACTTTAAATAAGCGACTGGCAATGTTCAAATCTACTCCAAAGAAGTTTTGCCAAAGAAGTCTTGCCCACATTCAAATTTAAATGTTTAGCCATTTACCTACTCCAAGGAAATAACAAATCTATTAGCCTTCAACCAATGGTATCAAAATAAAACCAAAAGAATTACACCAGCTACAAGGAATTCCAATCAAGACAATAGGAAAACTAATTGCATCATGCAAACTAAAATGAACCAAACCTCAGCAACGACTTCAGCTGATGTTACACCAGTTTCTTCCCTCAATTCTCTGATGGCTGCATGTACTGGATCTTCGCCCTCATCAATACCACCCTAACCACAGCAATAACACCAGTATATCCTGTCATTTCCAGATCTCATCTAAACGCTTAGACCTCATTTCCATCAAAAAATATGTTCACCCTTAACTACAAAACATTTGTTAGCCGACACATAATATCAACATCCTAATAAATTGAACAAATTTCCACCATTATTTTCAATAAATTCAATCAAGCTTGTAAACTTTTTGAGCATTTTTCGAGAGTCTAGACTTTAAAGATAACGGTACAACCCTATAGGTAACATCCACTAAGGAACAGTAGATAAGGATACCTCTTTACATAAATCAAGAATTCAAACTTTCTGCCAGCCTCATCCTAACTAGTTTCAATTTTCAATTTTAAGAAATATATTAAAACAAGTAAATAGAAGCATTAATAGTTAATCCCAGTTCACACTCACTGTTGGAACTTATAAAAAAAATCCAAGATTTGACAATTGGCTACCTGTGGCATTTGCCATGACTCTGGAACATCCAATCTAGAAGCTGCAAAAATCTGGATACAAATAAAATCAAAAGCCAAAAAGAAGAAGTAAGAGGCAGCAAGGAAGTGCTGAGTGACGCCAGAGAATGATGCAACAATCCTAACACTGTAATTTAATCAAATGAGCAAACAATTTGTCACTTGTAACTTTTGCAATGATAAATTCTTCGTTCTGTCTAGCTGGTTATGTCAGCAATGGTAGGGAATATTTTGAGAGGACTACCGGGCTATGGGCATGTAAAACTCTGAGCTTTATTATATATTATAACAAGCTGATCCAGCAACTCAACAAATGAACAAATTTTGACTGAATCCGTATCCCAAAACAAAGAAATCCTAATACCATCCCTATATTTCCTGTTGGTGTGGGGCTAAATCTAGATGCCCCTAATAACGAAAATCCAGCATTCGCGTACTTGAGCAAAGTATCAAGGTGCTATTGTTGCAGAAGCTGATCATTGTAAAGCTACAAGAGCTGCAACTTTAATTACAAGTTAGGGTTTCATTAACGAGATTAAACTACTTTCTCCGTATACAATCAAATGAAACACATAGGATTTCGAAAACCAGTAAACCACACCTGAATCGAACAAACAGTGAGTGTCTAACGTACCGATTCTGATCGGAGGCAGTGTCGAGATCCGACGCTCAATTCGGATCTCTCAGATGATACGATCATACGATGCAATTAGAGACGGTGTAAATGATTTTTTAATTAATAATATAATCATAAACACAAAGGATTAGACAGAAGAGCATCGTTGCGTCGTTACCTTTTTAGATGGATTGATAAGACAAAGACCAACGTTTCTTCTATAACCTTCCGGAGGAGATTCCATCGTTGACGAGAAAGCCGACGTCGGAAATCGACGAAGGAGGTTTCGATTGGAGTTCGCAAGAGCTCGAAAACAGTGCCGAGCGGAGACAGGTAAGTGGACGCGGACGTAACAGTAACAAGCCATCCATCCAATCTGTCTACACCGAGCGACGTTTGGAAGGAATTGTTGGGCTTTTAATGGGCCGGGTCACAGAGAGCCCAGCATCCGGTCCTGAATATCGTGGCCCGCGAGAAAAGGTTGATGAAATCACAGCCGTCCGATTTTAGGGTTTCAGTAACGACTGTTATCGCTTCATATATAACGGAATCTATCCTCTTTAAGCGATTCGGATCCTTCGTCAGCAGCGCTTCAAGCTTTTCGTTTCTCCGCCCGCAGGATCAGATTAGGAGAGGTTAAAGAGACGGCTCGATCGCTGTCCGCCTTGGCAAAGCTTTAGCTTCGTCTTGGCCCTCAATTACGCTTCTTCTCCTCCGATCAATTTAGAGTTTGTTTCCATTTTCTTTTGTGTTTAAGTAGTTGTTTTAGAGTGTGCAACAATGGTGAACAAGCCATCCAAAGCTGATAAGAAGATCGCGTATGACGCAAAGCTATGTCAATTGCTGGATGATTACAGTCAGATTCTGATTGTGGCGGCTGACAATGTCGGGTCTAACCAGCTTCAGATGATCCGTAAGGGTCTTCGTGGTGACTCCATTGTGTTGATGGGTAAGAACACTATGATGAAGCGTTCTGTGAGGCTTCATGCTGAAAAGACTGGTAACAAGGACTTCCTCAATCTCCTCCCTCTTCTTGTGGTATGATTTTGAATCGCAACTTATCACTTATATGCTAATAATGTAATCCTGAAGGTTATTGTCTTAGTAGCAGTGTGTTTTGATTTCCTACAGGGTAATGTTGGTCTGATATTCACTAAGGGTGATCTGAAGGAGGTCAGTGAGGAGGTTGCCAAGTACAAGGTATGTTCATCAATGATACCTAATCGAGTTGTTAACAAAGGATTCGAATCTTGCTTATTATAAACAATGTGTTCTAAATATTCAATTACTGCACTCATTTACAATAATAATATGTGGTCGATCCTAAATAACAATGACTTATTACATTTGTTAGGAATAGAAAATGTCACACAAGTTACAACTACCTAGTACCTGCTACTTGTTTTAATTGCCTTCTCAAAGTCAAATACTCAAATCCAGAGATAGTATGTTTACAAGATTATTACTGGTTCATATAAGTTTATACAGATTGTCTTTTATTTTTCTGACAGTATTGATATGATATATTAGTATACACGATCATGTATATGAACTGAAAATTTATATTGAACAAGTCAGTGGGAGGTAACATTAAAATCTGTGGGCATTAACTTATTTAACCTAACCAGAAACTGCTACTCCCTCATTGTACTCAATGTCCTTACCCGGTAATAATTTTATGCAGGATGATGAGTCCTGTAACCCTACTGGATCAGTTTTTTTGTTTGTTTAGTGGATGATTGATTCGGGGGAATTAGAATGCATTTAGATGGATGTTTCTAGCGATGCGTGATCCTTTTGTTTTTATGGGTTGTGACTTGAAACCTGGGGTTTAAAATTTTTATTTATCAGTCAAAATACTCCATTTAATATCTTTTTTTATTACATATTAAACTTAATCTCTCGGGGACATAGTTATTTTATATCTAGTGTCTGTTATGAACTGAAAATCTAATAAATGTTCGAAATCGCATTATTGTTGAAGGTTGGAGCGCCTGCTCGAGTTGGACTGGTGGCTCCCATTGATGTTATTGTCCCTCCTGGGAATACTGGACTTGATCCATCTCAAACCTCTTTCTTCCAGGTCTCACTCATTAACTTTTTTGTTCAATGATTTATATGCATGATTTGCAATCAGACATGTATTAATCACATTTTAATGGTTGGTTTCAGGTCTTGAACATTCCTACTAAGATTAACAAGGGAACTGTTGAAATTATCACTCCAGTTGAGCTCATTAAAAAGGGTGACAAGGTTGGATCATCCGAGGCAGCCTTGCTTGCAAAGCTCGGAATCAGGCCATTTTCATATGGTTTAGTTGTCATATCTGTTTATGACAGTGGATCTGTCTTCAGCCCAGAAGTCTTGGACCTTACCGAGGATGACCTTGTGGACAAGTTTGCTGTTGGCGTCTCAATGGTGACTGCTCTTTCACTAGCCATTTCCTACCCAACCCTTGCTGCTGCCCCACACATGTTTATCAATGCGTACAAGAATGTCCTTGCAGTGGCCGTTGCCACTGATTATTCCTTCCCGCAAGCTGATAAAGTGAAGGAATATCTAGCGGTATAGTTTCAACAGTCTTGTTGCATCTTTTTTCTGCCTTTTACAATGAGTTCTAACTACCTGTTCTGTTTACTCCTTCAATTATACAGGACCCAAGCAAGTTCATTGCTGCTGCTCCAGTTGCATCAGCTGATCTGAGTTCCGCCCCAGCTGCAGCTGCCAAGGAAGAGGCTGCGCCAGCTGATGTAGCAGAAGAGTCCGAAGATGATATGGGTTTCAGCTTGTTTGACTGATGTCCCTGATGTGTTCACCATTTTGTCTCAGTCTATCGCTTTATATCGACATTTAAAACTTGTTTTCCTGTTTTAGTTTCACTTGCCTATCCATTTGAGTCTTTGACATTCAGCTTACTATTTCAATGTTTTCTTTCATTTCCGGTATATTTATTTTATTTTCCTATAAGTTTATAATAGATTCGAAGTTCTGTCACAATATTGTTATGATGCTGGTTTGTTGAATAGTTTCAATTTGAACTGGACAAAGAGCCGTGGTTTTGCAAACTGAACTGCTTTGTTCGACATGATTGGAATAAGGTCGTGGTAACTTGTGGGTCTTAGTTGCACTCATGGATGATTGGATCCGCTTTCACTTTTCAGTCGCACCTAGCAATGCGGATCTACTATGGTGTCTAAACCTGATTTGCCAAGGGTCAAAAAGTTTACTAAAAAAAAAAAATATATACAAAACTTTAGCTTTTATGTTTTCCACTTTTATTAGGCATGCTGTCTGCAGAGACTTGTCCATAAATGAGAGTGGGTAAGTAAGTAAATATATAAACCAAACTTCAAACAAAACCGGACAGCCTCCACCGCCTACCCTAACTGCAGATTCTCATTCGCTCTTGCCATGTACATGTAAACAAAATTGTTGCTGTCACTAAGTGACTAGATTATAAACTGCATATTGAGGCAATCAAGGGCAACGTGTCCATAAATCCGATTTCAAATGCTTTAGATGGAACGTTAGTACCTGAACTAACACAAATGGCCTGGGTGAGGATAATCATATCAAGAAGTTGAAAACCAGTAGTCGGAGTTTTGGACCAATCTATTTATCGTAGTCTGACTGGGCCATTGGTAACAGGACGAACTCACCTACCTTGACTAGAAAAACAGTATGTGACATGCAACTGAGTTAACTCATTAATGGGCATTTCAATTTACAACAGTCAATATCATTATCAAGTTCTCTCAACTAAAGTTTGGTCTTTGGACATTTATCTTGATAATATATGGCTGGATGCTGTTGCTGTATGCCTTGCCAGTTGCCAGCCATCAAATTTACAGCATTAAACTGTGAATTTAAAAACCAAGCATCTCGAAAGTAATCAAAATAAACGAAGGCGATATCATTGTTGATTTCATGCCACAAAATTCCTTATATGCATGCCAAACACAATTAAGGCTCCATTCTGTTATAAATCAAATTCTGCTACTCTCCCTAAAACTTAACTTAAAAAAACAGCAAAACAAGATTATGCATAGAACCAAAAGGTCACCACTAGATTTATTACTTTAAACTGAAATACATTATTGCTCTTAATTTAAATAACAATAAGGATTCGGAAGATCCTAAATGTTGAATTCTAACAAAAGGCAACATCAGCAAAGTTTGCAGCACTTAATGTGCAATAAGCATCCAGTGCAAGCGAAGCTCTGAAACACAAAGCATATACATACACAGAACATAGGCAAATATTCAACATGATTTATTTAAACGTTACCAGCATTAAGTATCCAAGCTAGCATCAAATGTATAGCTCCAACAGCACCACCGAAAGATCAGTAATTCAGTACTCAGTAGTGTGATAGTGCCGGTAGCCATCCCTTGAAGCCAAATCACTTTCCCCTCTACCAACATTAAACTTATCTTCCTCATACTTCACTCCCTCATCCAATGTCAGTCCACCCATAGCACCAGCAACTGCTCCAACCCCCAGCTCACCGCTACTCCTTTGCTTCTGATCATACACAGCATAATCCACCGGCGCAGATGGCCCTCCGTAACTCGACGGACGATCAAAGTAGGGCCTCGCTGGGGGAGGTGGCAGCGGAGGTTGCTGATAGTAGCCAGAAAAGTATCCCGGATATGACTCGGGGTAGCTTCCGTAGTAAGGAGTTGGTGCCGGAGACGGCGACCTAGACGGCGGAGGCGGGAAAGGAGAGGTGTACGGCGATGGGGGATACTGCCGGTAGTCCCTATTTGGCGGAGGCGGACCGGTGGAGTAGTAGTAGGGAATAGGATTGGGATTGGGAGGAGCGTAGTCAGGAATAACACGCTCAGATATGGCCAATTTAACAGAGATCTTACCTTGAGGCCGGCCTGAGGGACGTCGGAGCTCGAATTTTCTAACTAGGGTTCCGTCTGAGGGGTCCTTGAGGTCCCTGAGATCAATCCGGACAGAGCCGATTAAGGGATTGGGGGTTTCAGAGGATTTGGAATGGAGGATTTCGAGCGAGAGGACGGCAGGGGAGGCGATGGGGAGAGTGAAGGTCTCGTTCCAGACGGGCTTGGTGGATCCGGATTTGTCGGGTTTGGTGGAGAGGCGGCGATCGGAGTCCAGCCAGAAGACGACGTAGGGTTTGATGTCGCCGTTGCGCCAGTTGACGTTGTGGAGATGCTTGGCGGAGAGGATGGTTAGTTCGATTTCGAGCGGCTTCGATTGTTGACTTGCGTTCGGCGTTGACGACATCGTTGACCGATGATGGAGAAGATCGCAGCGAATGAACTCAATGAAGGAAGAGAAGGAGATGATGATGAATTCTAAGAGTTTGGTGTCCCCGAAAGTTGGTTCGGCCCATTCGATGAAGCCCAATTTCGATTTCAGCGGGCCACTAGGCTTATCGACACTTTGGCAACGAGTCCACCGGTAATCGGACTGACCCAAAATATGCATTACGCTTTTACATGAGCGACATTGATCTTCTCTCAATTCGGTTAGTAGAAACTCATTCTCACAAATCGATTACATTTACTACTCAATAAAGATTGCAGTAAAATGTGTATCCACTAACAGGAGGGATTAGGATAACAGATTGTAAAAAAATGACACACAATATAGAAGGCCCTTGATTTTAGGCATCTCTATATGTATTGCATCTTCTACACTCTCCCCTTTACTAATCATCATAAGGCCCTTCATTTTCCTTATCCTTTAATAACCCTAAGAAGGCAAGAAAGCCGAAAAAGAAAAACCCACCAGACCAGTTTCCTCCTCCACCGCCCCCGCCACCCCCACCATCATCATCATCGCCAGGCGGAAAGCCCGAGCCACCATCGTCAATCTTTGGAGATAGATCTGCCTTTCCTGGATTCATATAAAACAAAACATATTGGCATTTGTGAACTCAGATTAAACAGCTATTGAAAGATGTATGATTGCACCAAAACAAACTAGAAATGTGGTGTTTGGTCACTTGATGGTGCACTCTAATACAGTGGTTCCAGACAAAGTTATGTTCTAAGTTGCTGGTTCCTTTAAATTCTTAAATAAGACTACATAGTAAACACATTTGGCAGTTGCGACAAGCAACCACACAACCACTACTGGTCACAGTGACACGTTTTCTAAATAGGAACCAAATCTAGGATAAGAGAATTACCATCAACAGGAGCTACGGTAATTGTTGATGATTCGCGTGTGATTGTTTGGGTTTGTTCTGCACCACATCGTGCATTCTGAAAACAACAAAGAAAGATAAGATGAGCAAATACAGTACATCAATACATCATTCACTAGACACATCAACGTTTATGTGTCATATTGTCTTTCATGTTTATCATTATTATTTTCATACACCAACTATGTTAGTATTGACGAAAGTGGCATTCCAGAACAGCCATGTTGAATAAAATATAATAGTTTTCATAGTGTGAGAATTTTTAACTTGTGAAATGAACTTGGTACAACCAAATGGTAAAATAATATTAAACCAAAAAAATTACTTCAGGCAGTTAGACAAGTATTTTTCAGTAATACTTTTGATGAAATATGAAGGCGTGAGGTTAGCTATTTAAAAACGCTACTGAAGTACTCAATAATAACCTCAGAGATAGAAGAATTTTGATTAAAAAAGCCATAAAAAACTTCGAGTAAAAATTAAATGACATAAACTTGAAGGTCCAGCATTTTGTTCAGGGAAAACACGAGTTCCAATATTCTTCAAAATACTGATGAAAATTGAAATAATTCTTGCAATAACATGATAATTACTTACTGTGGTCGGGGTTGTTATGTCATTAATATTTGTAACCATTTCAGCAGTAAACTCAGAGATGAAAAGGCTTTTGATTCAAAAAAAACATTAAACATTTTGAGTGGAAGAAATATGAAACTTCGAATAAACAGGCCTCAGTAAACAAATCTATTTGAAGGTTTCTAATCGCCGCATTACTTAAAAAGTACAGAAAAATGTAACAAAGCGATGAAGTTGTGACTTACCAATGCACTGAGGCAAATCAAAATACTTTCTGATCTGGTGCTCATGATAGTTCCCTGCCTCTTGCCTCCGAAGGGTATAGCTTCAAAATTAGTTCCCATTGGTTGTGAAATTGAGAGGGAGCATTTCAAAGCAGGATCCATTGTTCTGATATTTAGAATAACCGGCCTTCTGCCACCATAAGGTAGAGATTTAGAACAAAGCCCTGCTGGTTGAGATCCAGACACAAAGGATCCATCACTCTGATTCCAGCGTCGCACTGTGCAGCAAGAAACAAAAATGTGATTGTATAGTGTAGTTTCCTTCAATAAGGAAGAACCAATTAAATTTAAACAGATAATTATATGCAGTGCAGGAATGAATTTCATCATCAAGGAATGAAGTACACTTATATATAGAGATATAAGTTCACATCTCAATCCGGTCAACTAAACTGCATTATTCCCATACGTATAGCTAAATCAGACGTGTTTCACCACGCTCAAAGAACATAAAAAGTTAATATATTGGTTACATTTGTGATTTGTTATGCATTCTATCAAACATGAGGAGTACTAATATTGGTTATTCGTTAAAGTTATCAGTTACTGAAGCACATAACATGTGAAATAAAAATAATGTAAAAAGATACAACACTAATATGACATGTTATGTATAAAGATACATAACATGTCATATCTTACTCACGTAAAAATTCTTTTGCTTCAAAAATGAAATGGTTACATTTTATGAGTGTGTACAAGTTATTTAACAAGCAGAACAATGCTGATTATAATCAAATGACATGTTGGTGATTTGATGAACATTATAGTTTTCACTCGATATAGTCCACTGATAGGCCGGTTAGTTAATTAAACAAAAAATGCTGCACATGATAATTTTCGAGGCAGAACATTGCAATTGGAAGTAGGATGCCTTTAAATATCATCGTGGTGTCAGCACCACAAAATTTATGTGAAAAGAAGAAACTGTCGATCAGTGAAAAACCTTACCTACTGGTAGTTGGCCTGAGATGCCACTGCAGATAGCATTTGCTGTTAATATAGACATTACTGATCACCTTAGCAACCACCTGAAGTTTGACGAGTTGTGCTTCTCAATAAACACCGAGTAAAAAGTAGCAATCAAAGCTCACAAGGACTCGGGGGGATAATTCAATAGGAAGGTAAACTTTATCAACTATGTGTAAACTCAGTCATGTAAATAATTCGAAGTAACACCTGTAACCAAACAAGCTATCAATAAAAATTTTTGGTAGGGCTGAAATACAATAACACGTTTTTTGAAGTTGAAACCCAACTACATGCTAATCCTCGCGTCTTTTTCATCATCATACAAAAATCAAAGCACATTACAATAGAAGAACTTTTAACGAGCGTGATATTTCTTGAACCCGTATAGATCCTTAAAACTACAAAATGGTAGCATAAAAGAAATCACTCAATGTTGCATTCCTGATGAATTTCCTATTCTTGTGCACAAAAAATATGGATCGAGTCTAAATGTGAAAATCCCCTACTTTACATGATCACAGAAATACAAAAGAAGATCCATACAACTTTGATAGAATGTGATTCATTGTACTATTAACAAGGAAAGAAATATTTTTGAAAGCTGCTATCAATCATTTTAAAGTTGTTATGGCTTATGGAAAAAAAAGAAAAGAGAACAAAAGTTATATGACTTAGATGCTGATCACATATGATGGGTATAAATCAACAGCAGAAGAGGTGAACCCAGTTAACTAAGAATATTTTAGTCCCATAAATTTCACGCCCAAACAATCGTCTTTAGTTAAACGTCATTGTTCAGTATTTTTATTCATGTGCATAGCAAAGCAAGGTCACCTGCCAAAAACATAGGCTCGAACTGCAATACTTCAACTAACACATATTTCTTGGAACCAGTTTTACTATGTCGAATTCGTCTAAACAAATTTTACAATAGCCAACAGCAATCTCAATCAAACATTGTCAGCTTAATCACATTTCACATTAAGATTATATCAAGAACAAAAACTAGGCTATCCTGAATTTCACACATATCCAAAAACCGAACCATGAACAAAGCCCATGTAGTTCTATCGAATGCTAATTCCCTCTCAAATTACACTCTTCAAAAAAAAAGCCACGGATTGAAAAATTGGATAAATAAGCCTAGCCACATGTACAACCCTAATCAGCAATTCAACCTTCGCAATTCAGAATCTATATAATCTGATTAACCGTACACGATATCTGAAGCAGCCGCAGAACTTCGAAAACACTAGTCGTCCGTTAAACAGCCCGAACCTATTCCGCGCTCGAAGAATTAGAAAATCCCGTAACGTCGTCCGATAGCGCGTTATCCACAGCCACGCTGCTCAATTTATCTCCATCTAACACCGCCACCAGTGCTCGCTTTTGATTGTTTGAAGTATTGAACCGACTCATTTATAAAAATAAAACAAAGGCCACGGGCTGCAGCCCATAAGCCCACTAGTGGACTTCTCCTAGTACCTTTAATTCCTATACCGTTTTATTTGAGTTCATACAAGTCACCAAATTGTCATTTTTATTATTATTAATAGGGACATTGTCCACGCCCTGACTCGAATCCGAAAATCTGGTTACGGGTGATGAGCTTCAACCACCAGGTTAACTCACTCTCGTACACTAAATTGTCATTTTAAAATGTGAAGAATCGAATTTGATTAGTTCAAAAAGGAAGCAATAATTCTTTTTTTCGATGAAAAAAAGGAAGCAATAGTTCAATGACCATTTTTATAATTTTGCCAAGTCATAAGTAATTGTTGATTAAACCCTTGTATTGACCGTTGTTGTTGTTTTTTTTTTATTAATTGTTTTGGCCGTTGTTATCAAAAAGTGCAAGGGTTCCAATTTCCCAAATCCCAATACTATTGACAAATGGGTAATTTTTTTGATAGAATTTTCATGCCAGAAGGCTACAACCTCAGGCCTCATGCCTGAAAGGGCACAACGCAAGTTGGCCGACCATAAAAGCCGACACTAAGACACAGTTCGAAGACCAACATGCCCGACAAGAGCTAAAGCTCAACAGAAGCAACACATCTCAGCATGAGAAAAACACCGTCAAACCGGAAATACACCGCCAAAACCGGCGGGAGACCACCAAACAGGTGGGAAACAAAAGAGCTAACACTATACAACCTACACTACACCCCGATTTGACCCGCCGGAGCCACCACCCAACTACCACCGCCTAGGAAGTCCCGCTGTGAAGAACATTAGCCGGCGCCGCTCTACAAATCAGCACGAGCGAGCTGCCAGCAACTCAAGCCCAGCCGCAGCTGGCACCAAAACTCCACCGTGCCCCACCTCAAAAAACCACAGCAACCGCACCGCACAAACCCCACCCCTCCCACCAGCAGATCGGGCCATGTCGCACACAGCGAAGCACGAGGCGTGAAGATCCACGGACGGCCGCCGCCCGTACCCTCAGCGAAGACGCCTTCTCAAGACCAACACGCGCGAGTTCTCTGGAAAATTAGTCACTAAGAATTCAAACATACGACAAATGGGTAGTTAGTGTAACAAAATGAAACATACGACAGCAGAGGAGCGCTCAAATGAGAACTCCATTAAATTTCGAGAACTTGAGACCCCAATCTTTACCATCCAAAATGCAAGATGCATTTTGGTAGTGACACGTGTTCCATGTGCATCTTCCGAGATGCATTTAATGCAAAGTCAAAGGCATATTTTTTACTTTGTTTTTTGGACATGTGTCACATGCAGATTCAAAGATGCATCATGATCTAATGGTGAGATTTGAATTCTCAAGTTTTCAAACTTTTAATGGTTCTCAACCGAGCGCTCCCTTAGGCCAACAACATGTATTAATGTGGGGTGTCATTTGCAAGGATTGGTAACTCTAAGGGGTTTAGTTGCATTTCTTCATAAATGAAATGAAATGAAATAGAATATAAAATATAAATCCAGTCCTCCTTATCAAAAAATAAAATAAAATCCAGGCCTCGCGCCAGAGCCAGTACTGTGCGTTTCAAGCCCTAAATTGGTTTTCCCGGTTCTTTCTCGCAGTTGCGATTCCGTTCGCGTCTTCGTTTCCGGCAGCTCGGATTCCGTCCTGTTGAATCTGACACGATTGCAGTTTCCTCTTCTCTTTGCATTTCGATTTTCTTACAAGGACTAATTCTCATTTGAAGTTTCCTGTTTCCTGTTTCGTTGGTTGAGTTCTACATGAGCTTTGATTTCTGTCATTATTCAACTGATTCGGAGATCAAAGAACGAGTTTTTGGAGCTATCTTGAGACTTGATAGACGGTCTTACTGTGTGTAAAAAGGAAGATAGTGAAAACTTCTTGTTTTGATCGGACGAAATGGACGAGCAGGAGAAAGAATGGGTGAGACGAGAAATAGCGAAATACGAGGTGTTCGATTACGTGATTCCGTATATCAATCGCCCTAGCAGTAGGTCTGCCGTGTCTCTCGTGAGCAAACGGTGGTATAAGATTGACTCAGTGACCAGGAAGAAAGTGAATATTGATAATTGCTACTCGACGTCTCCCCAGCGGCTGAGCGAGCGCTTTCCGAATCTCAAGAAGCTGAAGGTCAAGGGGAAGCCGTGGGCGTCAAATTTTGATTTGTTACCAAATGATTGGGGTGGATATGTGACGCCGTGGGTGAATGAAATTGTGTTGAATCTTAATAGCTTGAAGTCTATTCACTTTAGGCGAATGATCGTGAAGGATTCCGATTTGGAGGCTCTTGCTCAGGCACGCGGACTGATGCTGCTGGAGCTTAAGCTGGACAATTGTTTTGGATTCTCTACTGATGGTCTACTTCTTGTTGCACAGTCATGCAGGTGACCACTTTATTTCCTTTTATTTTGTATTGATTTTTTTTATATTTTTCCTTTTTTTAATGATAAATTCTGCTCATTTTACTACTGTTATTCTGGCTCGGAAAATCAGGATTAGTTTCTTTGAACGATCTCTAGAGCCCAACCAACCAACCCTCCTTTTTCTTTTATTCTGTGCAGTGTTTGATTTTGTGACCATTTCCTGTTTTTATCAAGTTGGTTCTGTTTAAAATGTTTGGGAACTTTCTCAATTTCGGGTAAATTCTTCCTTTGGTTATTAGGCAAAAGGAGCTGTAACGGTTATAACATAATCAGCTAATATATTGTTGGAATGCTCAGTGATTATTGCTGTAATATTTAAAATGCTAACGTGTAGAGAGATCTCCCAACTTAGGTAGGATAGATGCTTTACATTGTCATAATATTTACGGGAGGAGTTATCACTTGAGAACCCCTCTATAATTCGAGAACTTGAGACCCTAAATGTTTGTGTTGTCATTACTGTGTATTGTTGATTTCCGTATCAGAAACACATACATTATGTTATGGATGTTGTATTGACATATTTTCTTGGGATTCAGGAATTTAAAAGTCTTTTTCCTTGAAGAAAGCAGGATTCTTGATAATGGTGGTCAGTGGCTTCATGAGATTGCCGTGAGCAATACAGTTCTTGAGACCCTGAACTTTTACATGACAGACCTAGCCACAGTTGATTTTAGAGACCTTGAGTTGATTTCTCGAAATTGTCATTCTTTAAAATCAGTGAAGATCGATAATTGGGAGATAATTGACCTCCTTGGTTTCTTTCGATTAGCAGCTTCCCTAGAAGAATTTAGTGGAGGTTCTCATAATAGGCTGCCAGACGACATCATTTTTGTGTCTTTACCTGCCACAATACAACGGCTTGGACTTACAAACATTAGAAGCAGTGGACTGCGAATACTGCTCCCATCAGGGGGGTTCGAGCTGACAAAATTAGATCTTGGGTATACACGGCTTAAGATAGAAAACCATCATCACTTGAAGTTCCCTAATTTGGAAGTTCTAGAGGTATCAAGCAAAAATAACTTCCAGTCCATTTTTCTGTCTGATTTGTAAATAGATTTCATATTTCTTTTACTTGTTTATAGGCTGCTGTAGTCTCAGTCTCACTCTTTATTAGTCACTAGCATGATGATATTTAAATCATTTGCTGATGATCCTTTGTAATGAGAAAAAATGACTAATTTGTTGGTTATGCTGTTGGGAAAAGACTATTTTGCTGGATCATATAACCAATAATCTTTTCTGATCGTTTTGAAACATTGATGTATTTGACTTGTTGGAATTTTCTTTTACAGGCACAAGATGTGATTGGTGATCGTGGTCTGGAAGCAGTCGCCTTTAACTGCAAAAAGTTGAGGAGACTGAGGATAGAACATGGCGAACAAGGTAGGGAAGGCATGGTTTCTCACAGGGGATTAGAGGAAATAGCACAGGGATGCTCGCAACTGGAATACCTGTCTGTCTATGTATCTGACATAACAAATGAAACACTGGAAATCATAGGTAGGCGCTTGAAGAAGCTCCGGGACTTCCGCTTGGTCTTACTTGATAGGTTAAGTATGGTGACGGACTTGCCTTTGGATAATGGAGTACGAGCCCTACTAGAGGGTTGCACGAAGCTGGTTAGATTTGCTCTCTACCTGCGTCCTGGGGGTTTAACTGATGCTGGCCTCATTGATATAGGGAAATACAGTAAAAATGTGAAGTGGATGTTGCTAGGGCGTGTTGGTGAGACAGATGAAGGTTTACGGAAATTCAGTGAAGGTTGTCCAGTGCTTGAAAAACTTGAAATGAGAGGTTGTTGCTTCAGTGAAAAAGCACTGGCTTTTGCCATTACTCAGCTAAGATCTTTACGATTTTTATGGGTGCAAGGCTACACGGCCTCTGTAGATGGTCGGGACCTTTTCTACATGCAGCGACCATATTGGAATATTGAATTGATCCCTGCTACACCCATTGTTCCAGCTCAGATTCTCGCATACTACTCTCTAGTCGGACCAAGAACAGATTACCCAGAGACTGTTTCGCTATTGCCTGATCTACCTCCAGGTCAACATCCATAACTGGATCAACAACTAGTGTGATAAAAAAAATTCAAAATAGTATTGAAATACTTGAAGTTTGTGGTTACACTGAAAAGACTCCTTTGGACAACTTTAGTTTCTACTCCTTGTAAGTCTCACAATGGTCTCCAAAGTTTACAATGAATTGAAGTGAAGCCAAAGCCTTCATCCCAATCACAATTCACAATGAAGATATGAATGCTTTGTTGATTCATTGCTAGATTCAAAACAGTGGAAAGCCTGTTATTGGAGAACTATGTTCTGCTTTAAAAAGTTACATCAAACTTAGAATCAAAGGTCGGCTAAGCTATCTTAATTCCTTTGCAACTTGCTAGGAAGCAATTTCCTTGAAGGTACATTCAAAACTATGGACACCTTTTACAAAGTTGCTTTAAAGTGAAAGATCCCATTCTCTACTGCACTAGGATGAAATATGTATACTGAGAGGAATCTTTAGCAGCAAGTTGAGCTCAAAAACAAAAGGGTCTACACATACAGCTTGCATTTGTTTCACTTTCACATGGTATGTTTTGGGGACTTCTGACAGACAACTTCAAACAGAGAATGGTCAGTTATGCATGGATTGCAGACTCAGCTTTGAGCAATACATGGAAATTTTCTGCTTACAATAATTGAGTGCTATACTGGTAAGCAAGTTAGGTTGCTACATTAAAACTCTCATTATACTTCAGTGGAAGAAGCAGTCAGATTCCTGCTCAGTGCTAAACTTGATCATCTATTGATGAAGAATAATTCTACAGGAAGCTGAAAATACTAATGGGCGTACAACAAGTACAATAAGATATTATGTTTATATGCATCTTCTGAAGCTTGCCGTATTCTCTGAGCTTCATGACTAGAGTAACAGGATATTTTCGTCTTGAGTTGAGGCAAGGGACTGACACTAGGAAACTGATAATGAGTAATGACTTGGAACTAGAATCTGAGTCTTATCAACCAGCATACTATCTCCCATACGAGTACTCAGGGAGCCTGGTGCAACCGCTGGTTACTCAGCCCACAATCCTTTGCCTCGAAGATTGAGCATGAAACATTGGATTATGAGCTCGACGATAAGCAACTTGGTATATGTTTTGCCCCTGCACTCTAGGACCATGTAGCGAATCAGTCCGATACGTTAATGGCAATGTGATGGATAAGTCTCTCTGAGCCAAATCAAACATGGAGACCGGTTCCATCATATCGTTAACTTGCAGAGTCCAGCCAGCCACATCCTCCACTTTAGGTGCTTCGATGCTGTAACTCATATTCACCTCAACTTCTTCCCTCGGAACGGTGGACTGATGAGACTTGTCTGTATCTGACTCTGCTAGACTACCAGTAGTAATGTCATGAATGCTTGGCCTCCGTTTATCCTTCACTCCTGAGTTCAGCCTTATGAAGTACTTCTGCGCATGGCTCGCGACTTGGGTAGGCGTCTTTGTTATCACAAAGTTGCGCGAAATGTTTCTCCAGTCTCCTTTACCATGCTTCACTAGTCCCATAAGAAACCTCCTGCTCCACAACCAATCAGACCAAACTTGAGTAACACAAAATAAACACCTTAATTGAATTATTCCAAGGTACAAAAATTGCTTACTTGTGTTCATCTTCAGTCCATGGAACACCTTTCTTCTTCTCATGCTCAGCAGCAGCCAAATGCGACGACAAGGAGCGCTTCCTCACTCCATGAAACCTGGTATCATCGAACATAAATTCGGAGGAGGAGGCGAGATAGCCAGGAATAGGCACCAAGCCAGCTTCAATATCACTGACATCATCCTCCAACTCTCTATACTGATTCATCACATCACTCACTGTCTTCCCAGGTATCATCCTCGCAATCTTGTCCCACCTATCGGCCGTGTTCTTGTCATGAATCGCCAGAGCCCGCTCGAACTTCTTGTTCTCTTCCTTGGTCCATACCACCATTCCCAGCGCCGGATCGGGAGCAAACCATCTGTACAGTGTCTCCATAACTCTCTGATGTTGCACGCTCTCTGTTTCGAGCTGTTTAACAAGTGGTGGAGGAGGATGAGGTTGAGGCTGAGATGAGTCCACGAGGTGGTGAATTGTGAATCATTCAATAGGAATTTGAATCAGGAATATGAATTGAAAGGATTTCTGGGAATCAAAGGGATCCTGGGGGTGTGATTGAAGTTAGAGAAGAGATGGAATTTGAATAATATGTAATGGGGAATTTGATGGTGATCGAGGAAGATGAGAGTGGCGCCATTGGAGAGAATCTAGAATGTTCTTGGAGGATGAAGAGAGAGAGAGAGTAATGAGTGTCGCGGAAAGCAGAATTTGGCGTGTGAGTGTGAAAAAAAGTTGTGTGACCAGACATGTTATTCAAAGGAACATTGAAACGGCGCCGTGGAGAGGATTTAAGTCTTCGTTGTACTGATTCAGTTTATTGAAGTCTTGGGTTCAGAATTAATTGGGCCACGCCGAATTGCGTGACAACAAAAACGACGCCGGCCGATGAAAAACTCCAGAACATACTACCAGTTCCCCAAATCGCAATCTTCAGCTTCCGACGCCGGTGATCTCCGCATACTTTCTACTCGTGGATCTCTCTCTCTGCTCATAGTTTACGCTAAAAGGCGATTCAAAAGGTTTGATCAATGGGGAACACAGTCTCGTATATAGATCGATCTACGATGTTGTTGCTGCTGCTTTTCAGATTTGAGTTTTGTGCCTCCCTCCCGCCCGCTGCTTTAATTTTTGAAATCCTCGTAGTTTAGATTGATTGGATCGCTTAGTTACTGATTTTAGGACATCTGATCAGATTTATTCCCAGATTTCGTTTTAGGTTTACTTGATTATTATTTTTCTATATTAAAAGAATTTCCAGATTTATTAACAGTGAAGTTACTGAATGTAACATCATTCATTGAGCGAGAGTGTTGGCATTCCTGATTATGATATGTGAATAATTAGATAAAGGTTGAAATTGTTCTTGATTGGCTGCAGGAGGAGATGGGTTTGTGGACATTATTAGAGGGCTGTTTGCTTCTTGCAAATGCATTGGCAATACTGAACGAGGACCGCTTCCTCGCGCCCAGAGGATGGAGCTTCTCGGAATTCTCAGGAGGTAGAGTTAAGTCATTCAAGGGCCAAATTATTGGTCTTATTTATGCAACTCAATACTTGAGAGTTCCTCTCATTCTTCTTAATATGATCTGCATTGTCGTCAAGTTAGTTTCTGGATGAGATGAGTTTAGTGTAGCTAGGGTGTGAACGCATAGTTTTGCTGGTTCCTTTCTATTAAGGCTTTGTGGTAAGTGGTAACCAGACATTTCGGATACGATGGACTGCAACTTTAGTTGGGAATCCCAATTCCCAATTGTGGTCCAAACTTATAAACAACTTTCCATGTAACTTTTACTATGTTGATCCCAGTATATCACATGCATGACCAACAATTGACTACGTAAGCTTGAGGCAAAAGCTACAAAGGGATTATACAATGTTTGGACTAATGTAGAATATGGTTTCTTGAGGTCTTAACCAACTGCTGCAGGGGATTGGGCCATATGTAGACATGTGCTGTGTCTTCACTTTTGGCATTAGATCGATCAATCGGCACTGGAGCACACTAAATGGGGATCACAAGTCACTGAAATGAAAATAAGAAATCTTTACCTCCATTCTCAGTCTCAGCTAATTTAGTAATTAGCATGCCTTTGATCATGTGGTTCACTCCCCTTAATGGTGCCATCAAGTACACTTCTTCTAATCGTAGTCTTGAATTCCGGCCGCACACTAAAACCTCAAATCAGATGTGGTAGTGCACGCCATGATGCCATTATGTAGCACGGAGTTTCTATTTTGATCCCTTCTTTTGGGCGTCCACTTCCGCTTCGTGTAAGCATGCCTTTGAAATCTCTTGTGAAACCAAATTATGCATTTGTTTAAGAGAGTTTACGAAAGAAAAAAAACTGGTTTAAATTAATAAATTGAGTTGTCTTAACTAAACTTTAATTATTCTAAAGAATCAAAAAATTATATAGATTTAATATATTGTTATTACCATTTACACTTTCCTCCGATTTACCTCTCTCTTCTTCCCGGTGTCCTAGCTAAAGTTTCCGATTAGGTGGTATATAGTGTGTTTCCGATTAGGTGGTATATAGTGTATTTAAACTCTTGGCGAGAAGGGATGGAGCAAACCTCAAGAGGACTTGGAAATGACGCTTGAAATAAATTGAATGCATAAGATTCTCTGAACTTCTGGAAAAAAAAAATATAAAGAACTCGTCATTCTTAGTGAGAGAATTAAAACCTATAATTTAAACATGATTTATCTTAGTACTATTCTATCCAAATTAAACTCTTCCCAAGGCTTTTGTAAGTCTGATTATTACAGTTTACTTGGTGTACGACACGTTCTTATGATGACGTTTGGTTAGACTCTGAGAGCAGGTTGTGCAGCGTTGCTGCAAGGAACAGACGGTGTTGATACTTTCATTTTAAGTTTATCATTTTAGCACCACGCCATCATCTCCTCTCTAACATGTCGTGAGAGAAGATGTTACATGCTCAACTTTAAATAAAAGTAACAGCAACACTTCCTCTTCAAATGCCTCCTCCTCTTGCAACAAACACACTACACCTACACTGAAGCTATTTCAGTTTTATGTCTACCTTTCAATCATTCAGGAGTGAAAACTACTCCGATCCGCAATAACACACCTCGCTCCCTAAACAATTAAGTCTACCATAGCCCTTACAAGACTTTGTAATCTTATATATACTAAATCATCTTCCCTATACAAACCAAGTACACAAATCACTAGAGTTGCCTACTAGATATATACTTACTCATTGAAGATGCATGCCTAAGTCGGATCAGGCGCATTTAGCTAGCTAGCTGCTGCCACCAGAGGAGAAATCCGAAGAGATGGCATGATCCAACCTCAACACAACATACAGCTGCTGACATAATATATACATAGTTGATAGGATCAATGCGATCCCTTTGGATGCTTCCTCTGGCTACAATGAATCTATACAAACCCAATCTCTCATATCTTCAAAAGACCCGTAACTCGCTTAAACCGGAAGAGTGAAGGAAATTAAGATCAGTAGAGAGAGAACGAGAGTTTGTGCAAATGTGAATGGAGAAAGGCTCGCTTATAAAAAGGAGACTTTACGGAGGGCGCTCCAGCAAGCTGTACGTACGCATCTCCGACCAAGTGGAACTCTTCTAGACGTCACTTAATTAAACTCTTTTACAGTGGAACTGTAAGAAAAATATTTAGGGTTTTCTGTGTGTACAAAATATTCTTATCAAGAAAAACAACAACAAAAATTTTGATTGTATTATTATTCTTGCTTATATTTTTTGTTAATATTTTGAAAAATAAGGCAATGTAATTAATATATTAGCTAGTGTGGATAAAAAAGTGTGTACGTAGGTGAAAACTTTGAGAGGGACAGAATTATAGTGGGGTCGTCACCAATCCCTAATAGGAGGAATTGCCCCAACAAGTTGGGTACGCAATGAAAAGCATTGTTTCGTTTTTCTGGTATTTGATTCCCTAAATCATATGTTTTTTTGTCAAATTCATTAAAACATTGCCATATGGTGGTCCAAACCATGTTCCCCATCACTTTATGTGACTTCAATTACAAGGCGAGAAGAATACAATGAACTACAAATATATATATTTATGTACATTGTTTACGAGATCTGCCCCTCATTTTGTAAAATTGTTCTCAACCACAAACAATTTATGATTGAGCTTACAATGATCGAAATAAAGAAATATTGTGTATATATATGATGATCGTGTCAAATATAATCTTTATGTTTTTCTTACTTTATGAAAAAAAATCCTTATGTTTTGTCCAAACATAACACATCTCACTAAATAAAAACAATATGATGGGTGCTTTGCTTTATTATTGTCATCACGTATTTTGATATTTATTTCCCTAGTGTCCTTTGCTAAACTTTCAAAAGTTAGTGCATTTGAGCCGCATATAGATCTCTTTCAATGAGTCAATATAACTATCATTCGTGACTCAGCTCGATCATGTTCTAAGAAGAAAGGTATATATCAACCAATGTTTTATCTTGATTATTGTTTTAAAACTTTTATTCCTGTTTTTTTTTCATTTAATAAATTAATGTTTAATTGAAAAAAAAATGCGGCATGAATGAGTTTAAAACATGTAAGATCAAAAAATAAAATATACCACTCTATGAGCTAAATTATTGTATATATATATACTACCTAAAAAAAATGAGAGAGCATCATGTGTAGAGAAGAATATTAGTTTAGTTTTGTATATATAAAAAAACAAAAAGCGAAAGCATTTGTTGAAATAAAATGCATGTATCCAAAATGTTGCCTTATTCTTTGGTTTCCGTATCTTTTTACTTCTTCTTTTGACGTTATGGATATATTTTAGTATGTCAAGTTTAATATTTTAATGTTTTTGGTCGCCTTTTAAGTAAAGTTGATGCCATGATTCCATCACTTTTGATTCAGTTTTTTTAAAGTCGATCCCACTTCTCAATTCCAAATCTCATTTCATGTCTAACATAACACTACCTATATTTCAGTTCGTCATCGATACGTCACGATCAATTTACGCGTCAAAATTCAATTGATCAACTAGTCAGAACAATATTCCACAGTTGGATTATTGTGTAGGCCAGTGAAAACTTAACTCCATGGCCTGACTCATGATACATGGTTGTAAGATATTGTCCACACTATTGCAGCATAACCGGTCCACAAAGACAGGCCATCAAAAAACAGTGTGCTCCGAACCAGATCCCGTGCAGTAAAGTTAAAAACAGTTAATTGAGGAAACGACGTAGTTTCATGTATTTAAAGACAAAGCTGGATAGTTTTAAGTAAAATTGTGTAATTTAAAAAAAAGGTTCGGTTATCAATTCATGAGTTATACATAGTTTTGTAATTGCTTTATCAAATCTGCATCGTTTTCTACTCACTGTTTGTAGCTTGGTTGCACCGGATATGAATCACCAGTGTCCTCTTTCAAATGTGACTGTGTGCTAGGGTTAGCAAGATTGCATCAAGTAGTTGTGGATTTCAGTGATCACTAAATTATGCATGAGTCATTTTCTCTAGGGTTTAAATACATGGTGCGCCATACATCCGGACGACACACTGGTCCCTTCAATTTAGGACGACACTGACCTAATGCTACGCAGTGTGAATGTTACCCAGTTGGCTCGGCACGAGAACTTGATGTGTGAATAAAACGTTGTCCCAACTTGTGTTTCCTACTACTTGCGCATAATGCATGTCATATTGTCATCGAGTTTATTGTTTCATCATCTTCACACGGAAATCACTAGAAATCATCAGATTCCTAGTGCCCACTTCCACAGTTTGTCGATTCATTCGTGTTATGTTGCTAGTGGATCGATCTCTCTTGGTCGTGACCGGTAACACGATTGAGCGCGATTTGACATGTCTACGACTACGATCGGGTTAGAGTTTTTCATTAGACGATCCATCACATGAGAGATGATTAATTATGTATTAGATTTAATATGAGATTTATCACTTTAGTGGCAAAATTTGAAAGTTTATTTTTGAAATTTGTCACAAATGGCAAATTATATTAGCAATCTATTGGGAAATCAAATTTGATGTCACAGTGTGGCTCGTACGTGGATTTCACGTAGCCATTTGTTCATTTCGGCGCACACGACTAACCGTGTTGCTTGAGTTGGAATAAAATCAAATGATTTCACTTGAAAACAAAACGCTAATCGTATCAGCAGTTTATGTCAAAATAAAAAAAAATGCATAAGTGATTCCTACGTGGAGGAATTCATGTAGAAGTCGCGTCGGCCTCAAATTTGATTTCGTGAGAAATATCAAATAAACTTTTGACCAATGACATTTTCCCAATAGCTTTGTCAGGAATGACTGATCTCAAATTAATTTTATATATTTGTTGTTGTGTCGTGGTCGTGGCCAAATCAAGGCTCAGAGGACTCAGAGGACACGTTGTTATGTCGTGGTCATGGTCGTGGCCAAATCAAGGCTCAGAGGACTCAGCGGACTCAGAGGACATATTGTTATGTCGTGGTCATGGTCGTGGCCAAATCAAGGCTCAGAGGACTCAGCGGACTCAGAGGACATATTGCCTGCAGGCCATGCACCCCAACCAATCTCAAGGCCCAAACAATTAAATGGGAAATAATCCTTGTTGGTTGTTGGTGGGAGTCGAACACAAGACCACCCTTTAAACATGACCTTGCAGGCACATGTTAACCATCTCAGCTGCAGCTCAGATGGTTAGCATGTCACACTTGTGTGCATGTTAAAAGGGTGGAGGTATTGTGTTCAATCCCCACCAACAACCTTAAGCTGAGATGGTTAACATGTGCCTGCAAGGTCATGTTTAAAGGGTGGAGAATGTCTTGTGTTCGACTCCCACCAACAACCAACAAGGATTATTTCCCATTTAATTGTTTGGGCCTTGAGATTGGTTGGGGTGCATGGCCTGCAGGCAATATGTCCTCTGAGTCCGCTGAGTCCTCTGAGCCTTGATTTGGCCACGACCATGACCACGACATAACAACGAGTCCGCTGAGTCCTCTGAGCCTTGATTTGGCCACGACCATGACCACGACATAACAACGTGTCCTCTGAGTCTTGATTTGGCCACGACCATGACCACGACATAACAACAAAAGTGCACTTTTGTTGTTATGTCGTGGTCGTGGCCAAATCAAGGCTCAGAGGACACGGGGCCTGCAGGCAATACACCCCAACCAAATCTCAAGGCCCAATTAATATTTGGGAAATAAACCTTGAAGGTTGTTGGTGGGGATTGAACACAATACCTCCACCCTTTTAACATGCACACAAGTGTGACATGCTAACCATCTGAGCTGCAGCTGAGATGGTTAACATGTGCCTGCAAGGTCATGTTTAAAGGGTGGAGAATGTCTTGTGTTCGACTCCCACCAACAACCAACAAAGATTATTTCCCATTTAATTGTTTGGGCCTTGAGATTGGTTGGGGTGCATGGCCTGCAGGCAATATGTCCTCTGAGTCCGCTGAGTCCTCTGAGCCTTGATTTGGCCACGACCATGACCACGACATAACAATATGTCCTCTGAGTCCGCTGAGTCCTCTGAGCCTTGATTTGGCCACGACCACGACACAACAATATTACTTATAAATTAAGACAGCCTTAGGGTGTCTATTCATTTTCATATCTCTCACTTTGTCTCAAACTGTGATAGGGATTAGCATAATTAAAATTAAATCACAAAGTGATGGTGAGTGTTGTGTGGTCCTAAGCAACTCTCACTAACTGCTAAATATGTTTAGGACCATTTAGGACCACAAATACCTACCCTACAAGAACAATTTCATTACTCAAATAATCTGTCAGATCATGAAAAAAATAAATGAAATGGGCGGATCGTAGGGGTACAGTTGGCGAGGATTAAATATGTAGATTTTCAATTAATATAACTGCGTGCCCGCCGTAGCTCAGTCTCGTTAATTACTTTGAGCACCAGTGAGATATTTGCATGTATGATCCATGGAATAGCTTTGATAGGGTGAATTTTTTATAATTCAATTACATTACACAAATAGTCAATAAGGTGGTGGTTGAGTTGGTTGAGCACTTGCCTTGGAATTGACAATATCAAAGGTTGTTCAAACCCCACCATGACACTTTTCCTCCCATAATTTCGTGGATTTTTTCCTAGTCTCACCTATGGTGTGGACATTTCCTCCATCCTGTGTGGTTTTCGGCCTCTTCTCCTTTCTGTTCCTCTTCCTCGTCCCTTGTGGACGCTTGCAGGTGTTATGAATCTACCCTCACGCAGAGACGCGCTTAGGATGCTAAGGTCTTACTATGGAGAGGTGTATCGACTCGTGGGTTTTAAAGTCAGAGGTGTCAGATGGTCTGTGCTCAAAGAATGATCCAAGTTCAAGTTCTCGGGGTGGTGTTTTGTGTGTGACCGGTGCTTCAAACGAGATCTAGAAATATATATGTACCCGAAATATACAATGTGTGATGTATTCCTTGTGTTGCATGGAAATCCACAATAAAAAATTTTAAATTACAAATAAAATCATAGTTTTTTTTTTATATAGAAACGCCAGAAAGGCTACAAACAGGACTAGCTGCCCACGAAATGCACCACGTCCAAAAAGGACACGACCAATAAGCTGGCCGACCGACCGCAGTGGCCGACACTACATAACCAATTGAAACACCGACGTGTCCTTCGACGAAAGCAGGAGTTAACTCCTGAAACCTAAAAACAAAATCATAAGTTTGAAGTGTTTTGGGCTTGGCATGGTGATGAGGTCCAAAATGCAATGTGGTCTTGCAATTATCTGCCAGCGGCCCATACACCCTAAGCATGGGCTCAAATGAGGCACAAGTAGCCTTATCAAAAAAGAAAAAGAAAAAAGAGAGGCCCAAGTATGTCCCTTTTAGGTCATCATATCCTCTCAAACTTCATGACTTGATACTGCGTAAATACAGAACACAAATTTTTGATTGTTCCTACTCCACAGTATCTCTCCCCACAAGCCTACAACAATGTACAATCTTTGTCTGGCTCTGGATTCAAATATGTGTTCAAGATGCATAACCCCCATTTTCATATGGCGCATTATTTCAAATGTCATACCTCTATAGGCCTACACAACATGCTACACACAAAAATATCTGTTTCAATTTCACCTAGCTAAGTTAATCTACATGATTGTTCACGATTCACTCATTATACATCATTAGATCAAATAAACTAAGAATATATTATAATACATCAAAAAAAAACTAAGAATATATTATAATACAGAGGCCAGATCTTGTGCAAAGCTCAAATACAGTACAAAATACAAAGTAATTGAGACACTTGATCAGGTAAATCCAAAGGTCCCTATTAATTAGGGATAAACACAATTAATTTATTTCAATCTCTATTAATAAGCTCATTAAGGGTAACATAGACATGTTTTTTCCTTTCTTTTCTCTCTCATTACTGTTCATCATCATCTACCCCGTGAAACCCTAACCTCCAGAAAAGCTCCGATTTTTTCAGCATTAATCGATCAAATTGAAAGAGTAAAACTTCGTCGAACTCAGTTGTTCACACTATGTATCATCTTCGACATCAATGGAACTCAACCCAAAATGCAATCGATAGTTTTCGAAAAGAATAATTCGAAAATGGGCATGACGAACTATAAAATGTCATGACGAACTATAAAATGGAATGACTAATTATACAATGATACTGCCGAATTCTGGCGATTTTAGTTTACTTTTGACGAATTATAACATTATTCGTCGAAAGTGTACTACAATTCGTCAGAATTCTTGACGAATTATAGTTCAGTTTTGACGAACTATGACATAATTCTTCAAAATTGGACTATAATTCGTCGATGTTTTTCCTTATGAGATGTTGCTGTGTATGCACAATCGGATCCGGCGTTATGAGATGTTGCTGTGTATGCACTCCTGTGTATGATGAATTCTGGACGAAGGCATACACAATCGGATCCGGCGTTATGAGATGTTGATGTAAATGCACTCCTATGTATGACGAATTCTGGACGAAGGCATACGCAATCGGATCCGGCGTCATGAGATGTTATCATCGAACCGTTTGAAAGCAATCGGATCCGGTATTATGAGATCTCAGATCTGGGTTTGTTTCATGGGAGGAGAGAGAGAGATTGTATACCATATTTGCCCTTAATCTAATATCAATTTGAATTTACATATATTTATTTTCATTTAATCTCATCCATCAAACTCATAAAATCAAGTGACGTGATTATATTGTATTTTTTACAAGAATATGAGTTTTGTACCTGATCCCTTCTCTTATAATACATCAAAATATTTGATTACTATTTGATAATTATTTATTAATAATAATACACATTACTTTATTTTTAATCGTATATATATTTTAATTTTAAAAAAAATAATATTTTAGTGTTTAGAAGTTAGACCAAAAATAAATAAAATCAAAGAAGTTAGACCAACAGTCCAAGGTTAAGTGTCACATGGTCAAGCTACTACGTAGTACTACTCCCTACTTTACCGCTGTCTGCTATCATTGCAGGTTTACGGTGAGCTGGAATCTCTGAGACCCCAGTTCAATAATACACCCCGTCGGTATCTCACGGAGCTCAAAATCGAGAATTTATCATAAAGTTTATATCTTTCATCCTGGGCTGTGCCTGTTCGTATATCGATCCTCCCACTAGGGAACTGCGCGGCCACTC